>CM043697.1:47490000-48142500 GCA_023935145.1 Bretschneidera sinensis
GTCTGGGATTTTGAACTGTCGGGGATTTGCAACAATTACCATAAGGTTCTCAAGCTCTGCAGCCGTTAGTTCACCAGCTCTACAACCAACCCCAAGAATCAGATTCCATATTGTCCACAGAAACAATGATACAAGAAAAGAAAAGAAAGCAAGATCTAAAACAAACCATTCATTCAATATCTTTGTTTTATCAACAGACCGAATTTTTTAGGGGGGAGGAATAAAAGAACAATGTAAGAAAACATCTAGTTTACACTTCAAATTGACCCTCAACATTTCTAATAAACACGAGTGGAAGCCTAACAAACTGACATCAGATAGCAAAAGTTAGCAATTCCAACTAAGACCAGATGTATCCATATCTTGGCAAAATCCATAGCCCCACCTAATTACAAATACTAATCCTCTGCTTGGTTGCCAATAAATTTGAGCTAACTGTTCCTACCAATCTCAGCTAAGGCATTGCATCAAAATCTGCTCAGCTTACTAAAATACACCTAACAATCAAGACCAAAAACAATGACAACTAACAATTTCATCCAAATTTATATCACCTCTCCTCTGTCGAAATTTTCTCAGCACCAAACAAAAGTATCACAGTTAAGATTACTAAAAAAAAGGAAAGAGAGAACGTTTCGTATTACAACATTTTCTCAGCTACCAAAGCATACCATTAAGCTGATAAACTACAACAAATTACAAATTATCATCAAAGATTAAATAAAAAATAAAGAAATTATGGAAAATTTGAGCACCTCTTGTTCATGTCAACATCGGCTTTCTTGCAGACGATGTTAGCGAAACGGCGACCAACACCTTTGATGGATGTAAGAGCAAACATTATCTTCTGTTTCCCATCAACGTTCGTGTTCAGTACACGAAGTATGTGCTGAAAACCCTCGTTTGCTACTACCGACTACGTCAACAAAATTATAAATTACAGTTACATATACAGAAAAATATGAAGAGAGCGAGAGAGAAGTGCTTTTACTCACCATGGCTAGGGTTTGAGATCTGAAGATGCCCTTATCAATGTGACAATTGTGAAGTGAAGATGTGAACAATATTAAAAAAAAAAATGTCATCAATTTATAATACCCTTTCAAGGGAATAGTTTTGCCTTCCTTTGGGATTTGTTATAAGCTGTTTGTAAAACTAAAAATCGTTTATAATTTATTTATAATTTTTGAAATGGATTATAATAAATTACAAATTAATTTAATAAATAATAAAACAGTATGAAAAATAATTTTTTAAATAAACATAAATTTAAAAATAAAAAAGTATTATTTTTTAAAATATTTAATTTAATTTATATATTTTTTAAACTATTTTATAAATTCTGAGTGGTTTTTTACTCTTTTAAATTAAAATGCTTTGATCTAGTAATTTACAAAAAAAGCCCCCAATTATTTTAGAAAATTACACTCGTTGCTCATTCTCTTCTCTCATCAACGAGATTCGACCATTTTAAGCTTTTTGTAGATCATTTTAAATTTTCAATTTGTCTAAAATTGGTTTTTAATAATTATTTTATTTTGAAATTAAATTCATTTGTAAATCTAAAACTTGTAGTTTATTATATTACTCATCAAATAAAAAATTACTTACAAAATGAAAAATATATTAAATATTACATTACTCATAACAAAAAAGATGAAATATTTTAATATCTTTTAATAATAATTTAAAATTTTAATTTATAAAATAATATTATAATAATTATTTATTTATGATTTTGAAGAATATTTTATTATATATAAAATGATACAAATAAATTAATAAACCAATATTATAAAAATTTATAAGCTCAAAACATTAATTTCCATCTTAATAAGTTTAAAAACTTTATTGAATCGACATTAAATTGAAAAATCAATCAACCAAAAAAGTAATCTCAAACAAGATTAACATGCTCATCTTTCATCACACTATTTTCTCTATAGTCAACCAAACCCATAAAAAAGGAAGCTATATCCATAATTAAGCAGCGACTGCATCCATTTACAAAGCGCATGCGGAGGTCCAAAGTACAAAACCCTCAACGCCACCTAAATCTGACATTATGATCTGGCTACTGAGCATACTATTGACTTACAATGCTCTTTAAAAATGTATTACCACGAGTATAGTAAAGGAATTCTGAGATGAGCCTGAGGCAAAATGACTACTCTTCCACAATCACCTACTAGCATTCACCATCAACAAAATGAGGTATCAACAATTGCACTGTCATCCTAATTAATCACTTAATCAATCCTTGCCATGAGAGTAGTTCGTGACCTCTGTCCATCAATGCCATCTGAGAAACCCATGTGTCCACTGAAAATTAAGAGCGAAAAAAAAAAGTCAACTAGATTGGTTAGACAAAAATTGTCACCTGAGGACCACATGAATTAGCCCCACCAGATGAACAGAGAAGATCCACCCTGGAACGAGAGCTCGAGTTCCACAAAGATTCACAGCCTTGCTACGTGACATTTATACACTCAACCTGAGAATCAAACACCATCCACAGCAACCTCAGTAGAACCTGATGTGACCACTGTGGATGTGCAAACACCATTACTCATGCAAGGCTGGAAACTTGGTTCTGTGATGGCTTCATCAGTCGTCCCACAAGAAGGATGACAACTCGGATTCACATAAGCATCAATCACATTGCCTTGACAGGAGCTAACACTACAGTCAACAGACATCACAGCACATTGACTATCGGCAACATCTTGTGCTCTTTGGTGAACGGAGAGGGAAGTTGGGTGAACCACATCATCGGTAATGGTACTAGTCTTGGACAGAATCTGAGAACCAGTGCATTTGGTAGACGCAGGGCATATACCTGATACAGGCATATGGCGCACAATAGTAAGGTTATTTCCCACTTCAATAGTTTCAAGCATTCTTTGAATTGAATCAGAAACACATTCCATAACCTGCAACCGTTGAGAAGCATGATGCTTACCGTCATTCACATCTTGAGAAATCTGACTTGTAGGTTCTGAATCACCTGTTATAGTGTTCTCACCAGAAGCTTTTAACTCCAGATCGTGAGGTCGAGTAAGGTTGATTTCATCAGAGCAATTCCCAGACTCCTCAGCATGAGAATTGAGATTGTCTCTAACAATGCTCTTTCTTTCTTTCACCATGGAGGCAGAAACAGCATTGTGGTATTCACAGGTCTCTTCAATTTGTTCATGAGCATTACACACAGTACCCTGAGGACTCCGAACAGTTTCATTAACCGTTTCCAGATTTTCACAGGCTGCACCCAATTGAACAAGACATTTTGCATCGCCACCAAATTCTGAAATATTGACAGTTTCATTTGTTACATTGGATTTATCATTCAAGGAGCCATGAAGAAGCTGTGAACGGGATTCCGCAGCAGTAGTTTCGTCATTTTCCTCACGAGCAGTACCCTCAGCAGGAACGTTTAAATCAAACCCTGAACATCTCTCATCAGAATTATTTGCCACTTTATCCATAGTTTGCTTCTCCTTGAGGCCATGGGCCCTCAAACCTACAGCACATGCAAGGTGTAATACCAGTAACAAATAATATAAGAAGTCACAGAAAAGTTCAGTTATGTGCTAAATACCATCAGTATGTATCATATTTTCCCCAGCCAAATGATGTTTTAACAAAGGTTTCTGCAACATATCCACGCGAGGAAACACCAACATATTCATATTCCTCATTTTTTGCTTGCTTGATGCTTCTAGGGGCTTGAAACCAAAAACTGAAGTCCATGTTCCCGTGAGTTCCGAGATTGCAGGTATCACCAATTTCTCAACATCTAGAGAGCAGAGAACCTGATGTAGGTTTATAAAAAGTGACACGAGGAGCAGATGTTAAAAGTAAGTAAATGGAAAGCAACTAAGAGTTCAACTTTAATGAAATGCATGAAAATCCACTAATAGCACAAAGCAAATAAAATACCAATCTATATTTTTATGCAGACACTTCAAAATATTCATACAGATAGATCAGTAGATATTTTTAAATTTAAGAAAACAAGCTATGTTCAACAGAAGTTGGGAATTCTCTATATCAGAATGAGTTATAGAATACTGTTTTAAGTGCTGAACGCTCAAGTGAAGACTGAAAAGTCCCATTTTCCTTTTAACCAGAATCACTGCCAGCAGAAAGGCCAAATCCTGTGCCCTAAAGATTATCATAAGCACAAAAAAAGAATAATTAAAACTTTTAGATCTCAAACTACTAATGATGGGCTCTGTGAACAAAATGATTTAGTCAGCAAGCCCGAAGACACCAATATTGAATATAAAACAGTCAATATGATGTGTTCATTAGGTTAAGAGTCCTAATGTCTATAACTTTAACATCAATACTGTGGTTTGTATTTTGACTTGGTCGCATAACAATATGTATGTACAAAACTTTTTAAACTGTTGGTCATGCATTCCATCCACATTAACTTATGCATTTGTACAAATCGGTAAAGAAAGCTTAATCAACAAATCTTGATTAAGTTGAAGAGATGCTCTGGAGTAATAATCATTACAAGCATGAAGATACATCGGATTCAAAGCTTTTTCATAGATAAGGAATTACTAAAATTTATGGGGAAAAAAAGTTATACATGATATTCTCCTGAAATTCCATAAGACACACTATGGGCAGATGTAATTGATCTAAAATGATTAAATTAAAAAATTTCCTACAATATTTAATTGTCTACTCCACAGAAGCAACTTGAAGTTTATGCACATACACAGGATCCATGTTCATTGAAAATCTTTGTTGGCTATAAATTGAATAAGCAATCTACAAGTTTTTTGTGATTCCAAAAACTTGGAATCAAAAGTTTTAAGCCACAAAAAGAAAAGAACATACGAGGAAAAAAAATTAACACTACCAACATGGTCACTTGTCACGAGAGATTAGAAGCAATATGCACATGTAAAAATTACATTCCCAGTTAAGTGGGTATCATTTCCAGCATTTACATAGTTTCGGGGGGTGGGGGAATACAGGAATCAGTGACTTCTGTTCTAGAAAGATCCTAATTTTGGACTGTGTTGGAACCATCAAGATTGTAACCCACAGAAAACCAACTATGAAATGTATGGTCTGAACAAACATTGTGAATGGTATGGCATTTATATTTTCAGGGAACTCCTCTGGAATAGCGACATAATTTTTCTAGATATTGCACAAATCCTCAATGAAAAATGTTAGTGGCTGAAGAGAGTAAAAACCTCATAAGACCAAAACATCAACTACAGGTCAAAATGCAAGAAAATTTTCAGCCAACGTGACTAACACATTAAAGAAGATGCTAATTTTTCTTAGTGGCACCTAACAGAAAGATCCTGGTATGAACATCTTAAAATGTTTGTTGTTTGAGGTACCTAGATCCAGCAAGAAGATAATTAAATTAAAAAGCTAAAACTTGTGAGAGGGTATCCCAATGTACGACATTCATGTAAACTGTTTATCCAACATAAAGGTCAATACTTTATCAATAAGCACTTTTCACAACCTCTTTTTTTTCTTCCTACACCTCCATTTTCTGGTTTTATTTGTTTCCTCATCACTTCACACAAATATTTAATACATTTTTTCCTATTAGGTTCAAAACCATAAGCAAAAAAACAACAATTTGGAAAATATCTCAGATAAACTGCACTAATTAAACACAATAAATGCAACTTAAATAACCAAGTCCCGAAAATGATATCCAATAAGAAAGAGAAGTAAAATGCCACAGTAGTTAATATGCATTCCAAAGCACAAACAAGCATGGTCTAGAACCAAAATTTGCACATTTGGTTTGGAACATACAGATTCAATTGCATTTAGAAGACGACGGCACATCCCTTGACGTCTGTACATATGGCGGGTCCCAATGAACGGCATCTCTGCTAATTGATTGCCATGAATCCTATTTGACCAAGAAGTGAATAATGTCATTGTTAGAATTTAACTCTTGAAACATGCAAACAAACACGCACATGGTGCATCCACACACACGGGCACAATCTCACCAAATAGCAATTCTACTACATCCACAGCACATGCAATCATTCACCATGCTGATATTAGTGACTAACAATTAGATTCTACCGACTTCCGGATTTGGTAAGGCATCTTTTTCTTCGATAACCAGATACTTTTAACTGCTTTAGTTCACTGATATTCTTCACTAGTTTTTAGTACATAGAAAGCTTATCACATCATGATCTGTGGATCTACCATGCACAACCAGATCCAATAGACAACTGTTGTCCATATAACTAACAGATCTTATTTGGATATAAAATTGACCACTTAAATGTTAAATCCTGTTACATATTAGACAAAATTATAATTATACAAACAATATCTATACATTTAACCCCTTTTTTCAGTTATTTTAACTAGCCCAAAGAAATACCAAAGGAAAACAAGTTCATTATAAAAATACTAATTTTATTTAGCAACTTATTTAACCAGATCAAGTTTGCTCCTCAACTCAAATAAGCTGTAATCCCCAACTAGATGGGTTCGGCTAACAAGTAGATTTGCACCTACACATGCATAATATGATAAAAGGTGATCAACAATTCTAAAAGGTTATCCAACAATAGAAACAGCTAGAAGACTACATGTGAAACCATAACCAAAGCTCGACCATACACATGATTTCCTGGACTCCATTTAGAAAAAACCCATCACTCTTTAACAATTAAAATTACAGCCAAATAAACTATCCCATGATTGTACAAAAAAGTAGAGAATGGGAAATCTGAAATTCTTGATGTTAAATCCCAGGAATCTTACTGCTAGCAAAATTGAAAGATATAATTGCTCCCATACTTACCAAGCAGTATTTAAATGTTTCACCAGAATGATCAAATCTAATCAACATACAAGGCTATTAAGCAATCATTCTATTCTACTTTAAGAAGTGATTAAATCCTATCTACACACAAATCTGTGTCTGTGTTTAGTATTTTCACAATATACTATAATAATAATTTCTATATATTAACTAAAAGACGAGAATTAAAAACTGATAAACAGTAACATAGTAACACAACCATGGAATGATGGAAGGCAGGCGTACCTAATGGATGCTGCAGCAATTATCTCATCACCCCTCTCTAGAATTGCAGTAAAAAAACAACTATAGTTTAGCCGACTAAAATTTGACCTGAAAAAAGAAAATATTGATAATTCAATCAAATCCAAAATGCTCGTATCTTATTCAACTCAGTATTTATATGATCATAATTAAGGTGAATATTATTTGTTCCATACAAGCAGAACAAAGTTAGGCTAACTAGTTTACCTTGAAAAGCAACTTATCAAAAAAAATACTAGACAAGCAAAACAAGATACAGAGGGCAACTACAAATTAATGAAGAACCATCAGGAGAAAGTTTTTTTCCAAGTATCACTCATGAGGTAGGCATCAATTTCATTGTTAAGACCTGCATGAGACAACTGAGAACACAATAAAATGCACTTAACTCCGGTCAAGTATCAGATTTAATATTTACCCAATATAAACTTGCAAGGATTCAAAGACCATGTCATACTCCGAAGAAAACCTTAACAATAAATCTTTGTGAGGCAGTAACAAACCTGTTGAGAATCCTAATTAAATTTATGTTGAGAGTCTTAACTAGGTTTCCTATTATGTGTCCTAATAGGTTTCCTAAGTCTTATCTAGTTTATATCTATCTTATCTAGTTGACGTCTCCTAGTCCTATTAGGTTTGATATTCATAAGTCTATATATAGAATTGTTGAATTGTATTCAACTCATCAATCAATAATACATAATTCTTTTCAATTCTTCTTATCAACATGGTATCAAAGTTCATGGTTTGGGATCCTGATGGTGATCTAAAATAAACACCTAATATATATAGTTTAGAATCTGTTTTTTTTAGTTTTGTTTTGTTTTTTTCCAACAATTTTTCTGGCATTTCTCTGTTGTGTCTTCTTTTCCAACAGGTTGTTTTTCTGTTTTTCAGGTAGAAACAGTTTCTACCAGATTCTGTACGTTTTTTTTTTCTCTGTTTCTGTTGGAAAAAAAAATAGTGAAGCAAAGGCTGAATTAAAAAAATATATATGTATCTGTTATGTGTTCTTGTGTTTCCTCTTCAAGAAGAAAAAGAAAAAAAGTTCAAGAAGAAGAGCTTTTAATCGTACCTAAAGAAGAGTTCTCCAACCCGATGTTAATGTTGTTGACCAGATCTAACCTGTATTGATGTTGAATCCTCCTGACTCATTGATTGCAATCCATTCAAGTCAAAGTCTACGTTATTAAAAAAAACAAAGCAAAAAAAAAGTCAAAGTTTTGTTGATCCGGTGTCTTGTTAGGTGATACCGACGCAATGACCTAATTGTTTGTCGTGGGTGAGGAGCCCAAACTTGTTATCATGGGTTATTGTAATTTATAAGTTTGGATTTATTTGTTTCAAATTGGATTAGGTTTGTTATTGGTATGGGTTTTTTTGTAACAAGTTGGTATAACTTGAGGAAGAGTATTGAGAGTCCTAATTAGGTTTATGTTGAAAATTCTAATTAGGTTCCCTATTATGTGTCCTAATAGGGTTTCTAAGTCTTATCTAGTTTATATCTATCTTATCTAGTTAATGTCTCCTACCCCTATTAAGTTTGATATTCATAAGTCTATATATAGGGCTATTGAATTGTATTCAAATCATCAATCAATAATAAATAATTCTTTTTGATTCTTCTTGTCAACAACCAATACAAAAGCATAAAGAATATATGAAGAAAATAGAACGCCATGAAATGTTCAAAAGCCAACTAGAATACAGATCATTTGGCGCACAAAATGTGAACATCAACATGTTTCACCACTTGCAATAAAACATTAGGGGAGAAACTCATATAGGCTTCGCAAATTGTGACATTTAGAAGTTAAAATGTGGTCAAGCTATTCTAAACACATTTCTATGTGCACGCACATGCAAATAATTGTAGCCTACTTTGCCACAAAATTTAAAAATCCATGTAAGATTTTGAAATTGGTCTTGACGTCGCTATTCAAAAAGAGTAGACAAAAGAAGAAACTAAAAGCATGCCAGACTGATGCACTACTTCTAATTGTAATCAATCACATAACATTGATATACAACATATACAAGAATCTTCACTACACATGTTAATGTGTGAGCATGTACGGTTGTTGAGAGATATGGTTTTCTAATTACATATGTATTAGGTTTTCTAATATGTTTTAGGTTTCCTAATATTCTTAGTTTATTCTAATTAGGATTTATAGTCTTAGATCCCTATATAGGGTTGTTGGTTTATTCACATAACACATAAATTATAATAACTCAATAATATTTATTCTCAATCTCTTATCTCCCTCTCTCTATCCCTAACCTAAATCTCAATATGGTATCAGAGCTCATGGTTTGGGATCATGATGATGATCTGTAGAGGTGGAAAACGGACGGATCGGGCCGAGTACGGTCCGAGTCAATGGGTACGAGTTAAAAAATTGTCATTTTCTAATGGGTCTTATTTTTCATACGCATACCCGTGTTTTAGCAGACAGGTAACAGGTCAAACACGAGTATGGACAAAAATTCTCCTATTTGGTTGAGAAAAGCGTGACCCAGTCCGCATATGTGTTGGGTCTTACATGTAACGGGCCAACGAGCATGGGCTAAAAATGTTTTTTTCCCTAACGGGTCATATTTTTCATGCCTATATCCATGTTTTAGCGAGTGGGTAACAGGTCAAAAACAAATCGGGTCAAAAATAGATTGGGTCAAAAAGTCCCACCTCTAGTGATCTAAGATAAACACCATTAAAAAAAATCCAGTTTAGAATCCCTTTTAGTTAATGTTTTGTTTTTTCGCCTACTTTTTGTTTCTGGTGGTTTGTCTTCTCTAGTTTCCAACAATTCCGACGAGATTCTGTTCACAATTCCAACAACTTTCCAACAAGATTCTGGCGGATTCCGATAGTATTCCAGTGATCGGAGCCCATTATCATACTCATCTAGTGTTTTGGTCACAAATATGTGGTTGGTATGGTCGTGCGACATCGGGAAGTGGTGGATTGAAGACTTAAAGTCTCTTAAAATCTCTTGTACCGCCAAATTTTCGATGTCGGCTCAGTGATTAGAGACCATCACCGGGTTCGCGCTGCTCTAGCGATCAGAACCTTGTCTCTGGTGCTCCATTCTGGCCAATCGTTGTCGTCAGATTTTCGTGACCTGTTTTGATAGTCTAGACTCGTTTTTTTGACCCAAATCCATTCGGTAAGTTGAAAAAAAAAAGAAAAAAAATATATGTTAAGTGTTTTTGGTTTTGTGTTTACGGTTGAAAAAGTAGAAGAAAGAAGAAAAGAAAAAGAAAAAGCAGAAAATGAGAAGAAAAAAGAGGAATTCCTGAAGAAGAATTCTTAATTGTTTCTGTTGATGTTGTTGACCCGATATTGATGTTGTTAATTCGATCAGACCTGTATTGATGTTGTTATCCTCATGACTCGTTGATTACAACGCATTCAAATCAAAGTCAAAATTAGTTAAAAACATGACAAAAAGTCAAAGTCTTGTCTAGTGGTATCGACGTGATAACCTAACTATTTGTCGTGGGTGTGGAGTCACAACTTGTTATGAGTTTATTTGTAACAAATTAGTGTATGTGTATGCTCCAACTTGAGAGGGAGTGTTGAGAAATATAGTTTCCTAATTACATATGAATTAGGTTTTCTAGTATGTATTACGTTTTCGAGTATTCTTAGTTTATATTTCTTATTCCTATTAGGATTTATAGTCTTAGGTTTATATATAGGGTTGTTAGTTTATTCACCTAACACATCAATAATAATAACTCTATAATGCTTCCTATTCCGATGTTCCTCATCTCCTTCTCTCTGTCCCTAACCTAAAACTCAACAATAGTCATTTAGATTTTCTTATTTAATGGCTTGGATCTCTCCAAGTGCTCCAGATATACAAAATTTCCTGAACAAGAAACCCCTCCCACCACCACCACCCACGCAACTCTCCAAGTTCCCATAGGTAAAGAATCTTGTCTAGAGCATAATAATAATTATATGACAAAAAGTTTTGCTAATAAAAAGACACTGCAATAACTGTTCTTTTTTTCCTTGTTTAAGTCAGCATCCTCTGTACTTATACCAACAACTGGTATTACCAAAACAAATTCTACTCCATACACAAAACAAGTACGTCAAAAAAAATTAACCATAATTAATCTATAGTCCTACATAGAATCCCAAAGAATATTAAAAAAATTGCAGATTATTCTGACCATGAAAGGTGGTGTAAACTACATATATGTAGTTCAAGTGTGCTTACCCAAAATTATAGACAATATTATGAATCAAATTGATCCCACTTCTGTGGTCAATAAGAGGCAAAAAGCACTCATCCATTACAAGCGACGCAGCAACTAGTTTGGAATTACATTCAATCTGCTGAGGTACTTCACTTGAAGAAACATCTGAGCCAACATCAAATCGGTGGAGAAGAGTCCATGAGAAACCTTCTTGCAGTTCATGTTTTACCCCAAGAAGCATCTGCAGCCTCTCAAATAACTGCCAAACCAAAAACATTTAAATCAATTTCAAGGCACAGCAAATAGAAATAGATCATAATCTTTCTTGAATAAATACAAACAAATTTATAAAATTTCTCAAAAGGAAAGATTGCTTCTATATATTTAAAAATAAAAACCTACATTAGTCAGGAAAGAACTTTAGATCTAGGCAACTGCTGCTGATATTTGAACACTATTAAATGTTTTTGTCCTTTAGGTCTCTCCAATGATTTGTGTTACCTTTTTCATTAATAAGTTCACCCAATACCTATTTTACATACAAATGATTTTTCCAGGCTAAGGAAAGATATCTGAAAATACCACTACCAGATAATAAATTCTTATTATATTAGCTAAAGCATTACAAGGACCGATCGATGTTCTCTGTCCGAATTTTAGCAATGATGAATGAAGATACTTATTTACAATTACATTTAACCAGCCAGCCTAGTGTTAATGGTTTTCCAGGTTAAAACACCACGGCCCTAACAATGCAGCTTCCACCAGACCATTAGATTTAGCACCCAAAATCAAATTTTCCACTCCAGATTGTCACCTCCATTTGCAAAGGCAAAACCCTAGTCTCTTTCTTGCTTTACACAGATTTACTAGATTCAAGCCAAAAATAAAGTACCCGTGAGATCAATTTGGAGATTGCTTCAGGATTAAAGGTAGTGCATGCTTGATAAAATTCACAGCCTTTACACTTGGAGCACATAAGGCCATAACATTTCGTGTTATACCCACTTCCGCAATACCACACCATGATGCAAGTTGATAACCCATATAAATTGGCCCAAGCTAGAAACTAGTGAATTACTATTTTGGCTATATTCACTGGTTCATGGTTATTCATTACTTCTCACCACTTAAAATTATAGAGTTTAACAGTTTCCTGGTCTCACTGAAATAACAACCCCCATTTTCAGAGGCGAAGGCGTTGGGCTAGGTGTTTTACCCCAATGAGGCAAGGTGTTGGGATGTAAGACTTTTGGAACGTTTGGGCGTTTCGAAATTCTAATAAAATAATAATAATTAATTAATTAAAATGATATAAATGATATAAAAATTAAAAATAATTAAAATTAAAATTAAAATTTAGATAAATTAATTTTCAACAAACTTTAATACTTTTATTAACTCTCCAAAGCATATAAATTATAATTATAATTTTATAAATATTAATATATATTTATACATACACTATATATTTTTTTATTTTTATATTGTTGTAACTCGTAAGTGATTAATTAAATAGTTTGTAGCTGTTATTAAACTATATAACATGTAATAAATATTTATGAAACCACTACGGCATTGTAAGGAAAAGAAAATGTTTAATCTAATAAAATAATCACTTTCTAGTTTTGACTCAAGTTTCAGTTTTCAAGATTAAAAAAATAATATATATTTTAGACTTAACCAAAGGAATTGACAAAATTGGGTTCCATCATCTTCATATGCACATTGCTTTCTAGGAGACAAAAAAATTTGATTCCCACGTTAGAAGACCTTGACTATTCAATGATCCTATGCATGTTTCTTGGAACTTTATATGGTTTTTATTTGTATACTAGTATATTTTATATCCAGACAAATCAGACCAAATCAGTGGCAGCTATGTTAATCCTAGTCTCGAAAAAGGCTTTCTTCTGCACAAACATCAAATTTAAAAGACAGCTCAAAACTTAATAGGACCATCATCATCATATTTAAAACATGAAATACCCGCAACAAGACCATCATCCTAATCATAATTAACACATCCATTAACCACATTGACATCTAACCAAAGACAAGTACATAATAAGATGTTAAGTACCAACTCGTTAATTTTATATATCATCACTCCAATAAGTTCATAACTAACAATCAATGTCTTACAAGACCAATAATTATACTAAGCAAGCAGCTAGTTGTCAAACTTTTCCAGCCACCATCGAAAATTAAAAAAAGCATATATAAATTAAATTAATGCCATAAATGGTAAGCTTCATTAACAGATTAACACATCATTATTGACTCAAAGATACACCATTACAGCGATGGATATCTGAAATACTACCTCTTGACATTTCTTTCCACAGAAAGACAGATTACTGCAATCATCATTTGTAGCCTCCTTTTCCTGAATACATGATTCGTGATCTACAACAAAAAAAGACAGTTAAAGTTTTTGACCAAGATAACTTTTTCAAGAAATGAAGATGGCACAATAATACTGACAACAACAATGGCAACAATATACTGCTAACAGCAGCAGCAGCAGCAAAAATAACATTGACAATGGAATAAGCAAATCTGCACACAGTTATAGTTTGGATAATTAGAAAGATAAGAGCAAATACATTTTTCTTCACATAAACAGCAAGTAAATAGTGCAGATAGGGCTGTATTATTATCATTATCCTTTTGATATGTAGCCTCACCGACCATCCCACAAAATTTGCATGAGCAATGAAGACAGTGCCAGTCACCTGAAGGGAACTCCTGGAATTCAAAAAAATAAAGACTGTATTACTGATCTACTAGAATAAACATAAAATTAAACACATCCCTACATTTAATACAGAAATTATCTAAAACTTATAGTGCTAATGCTAGTCCTTTTCTAGCCACTATTCGTGAATTACATATTATTCTGAAACAACATCAACAGGGATCTTGCCCGCTTTGGAGCGTTAGTAAGGAGACTTCTCTGCCCACAACGTGGACATGGGTTTGAGGTGTGTGTGGGTTTTAACAATCCAAAAAATGCATCAAAGAATTTCTTTCTTTTGTTCTTAATATTTATTTTTTTTATTAACGACAAATATTAGTCAGAATTTGTCAAGGCAACAAACCCAAAGAATGGAGAGCTGGACTGTAATTTATAAACCTAAATGCAAGGCCAGGCATCATGTGTGTATCCCTCAAAAAGCTCATTCCAGCCTTTTTGTTCAAATCATATCATCATATAAAAAAATTATTTAAAAAACTGAAAGAAACTGTTGACAGCCAATAGTGCAGCCCAATGTCACCTTTGGACCAAAAGGCAGAGTGTCAGCACCAAGGGAAAAAGCACCTCACAACACTCTTTACAGTGTGGCACCAGATAAAAAAGAGCCCTTCTTATACTATTTTATCCTTTTTTTCATGAGTGATAAAACTGAGAATGTGAAGCAGGGGGAAAAATGAGAGGGAGGCTGATAAACAATGTCACTGGACATAAATGTAATAAAATGATATTATAAATAGTTAAATACATACTTTTATATCTAAGCAGATTTGATGAAATGTTGATGGGCAACCATCACAGCATATGAGGTCACCTCCATCTCCACAGATGCCACACGTATCATCATTTGGGTCTCCACTACCAACATCTACAAAATGGAACCCTTTACGTTTTGTATCATCTTGTTTATTCCATGAGTCTAACAGGCATTGCAAAAGGGATTTTCCATTCTCTAGATATAAATTTTGAAATGTTTGATTGAGCTTGCTTCCAGCGTGAATCTCAAAATCCGAAATTGTGAAGACTTCACTGCAGCAGTCACATTGAATGCCCTCTTTAGTAATCCTACCCTCCAGAAGTACTTGTGTCTTCCTGCGGTTCAAGTACTGCACCTTCCCATTTAGTGGCACAGTTGCTAAATCAATCATCCACATAAGCACAGTTCGCTTCCCCTCATATAATATGTAGCCATCACTGTCAGACTCCGCCCCGTCCAAGGAGTTGCGAACCAATAAAGCACAAGGCTTTCTAGTTTGTGTTCCTTGTCGCTTACGGTTCCTGACTGACATTGGGATTCCCTTCTGTAATGTACCATCCGAATCATCCTGTTTGTGTAATGAAGAGCTCCCTTTTATTCTCCCTTTCAATGACTTACCAGACAAACTCAGCTTTTTCTTTACAGTAACTACCTTTCTTTCTTTCTTCGGCTTCCCTTTATCATTCCTTTGCTTCAGAACTACTCTATTTAGAATACTGAGTTCCTCCTCTGGTATCAGGGTAAAAGAGGGATCAATCTCAGTAGTCTTTGAATCATCACCACAACCTTCATACTGCTTTTTAAACACTCTGTAAGCCAAGGTGACAGACCAGTGAGTCTTTCCATCAGGATTAACATACACGGCATCATGGTACGCCCTATCGTTTCTGGGCCTATATTCAACTGTCCAGCCTGCACCTAAAAGCAATTCCACTATTCGATCTCTCATTAACTGCTTCGCTTCACTCCGTTTAGTTTTCTCTCCTTTACCTTCTTTTTCCTTGATTTTAAGTGCATTTATGGCTTTTGATGTCAGCCTAGTTAAGCCCTTATTATCCTCGGTTTCCATATCACCACATTTAACCTCCCTAGCTGGCACAAACCTCTTCACCTTTAATACTTTCCTAGATAGTCTATTTTCCAAATACGAATTATTTGGCACATTTCCCCTCATACTATCTCTCGCCTTTATTTCCCGTTCACTTTTCCTAAACCTACCCATCTTTTTACCCTTATTAAGCTCCACATTCAAAACCTCATTGCTTCTCTTCACCTTGGGAGGTCTCCCAGGCTTATGTTTCAACTTCCTTCCCCCATCATCAGATTGATTGCTGTCCTGCATGTTTGGGAGTCTCCTATGCTCATTTTTTGGTTTCTTCCGTCCTTCACCATCCGACTGATCACTCATCTTCAACTTTGGAGGTCTCCCACGCTTAAATTTCAACTTCTTCCTTCTCACAGAAACAGATCGATCACTCTCCAGCACCTTGGGAGGTCTACCACGCTTACGTTTCACCTCCGTCCTGACCTCATCAGAAAAGTCATCACTCTTTTCCAGTTCTGACTGATCACTTGCCTTCACCTTTGGAGGTCTCCCACACTTAAATTTTGACTTCTTCCTTCTCACAGAATCACATTGATTGCTCTCCAGCACCTTGGGGGGTCTACCACGCTTACGTTTCACCTCCTTCCTGACCTCATCAGAAAAGTCATCACTCTCTTCCAGTTCCGACTGATCACTCGCCTTCACCTTTGGAGGTCTCCCACGCTTAAATTTTGACTTCTTCCTTCTCACAGAATCAGATCGATTACTCTCCGGCACCTTGGAAGGTCTACCACGCTTACGTTTCACCTCCTTCCTGACCTCATCAGAAAAGTCATTACTCTCTTCCAGCTGCGCATTCACCATCTTGTCCTCATGACCACCACTCCCTCTTTCCCCTTTCCCAACCACAACATCTTTACTCTCTTCCTTATCACCTTCCTCCTCACCGCCACATTTAACAGCAAATGTGGACCGCAAAACTCTACCGGAAGCCTGTGCTTTCCCATTCAAACCTCCCTCCTTCACCTTTTTCTTCCTCTTCTTGACAGCATTCTCCTCATCGTCATCTACCCTACTCCTCTTCTTCTCGTTATCAACCAATTTAACAATTTTGCGCTCACCAAGGTGACCATCTTCACTGTATTCTTGATTCCCAGAACAGTCATTCTGCCCAATTCCCGTTGCTTCTCGTGGAGAAGAAACTAACGGCTCTTTATCAGACCCAGAACCACAAAGCAGGTTGTTCTCATCATTCAAATCAAAATCCTTTTCCTTTATATCATCTTTTTTCTTTTCGAGAATTACTTGACTTGGCAAAACCTCACCATTCTCAGGTTCTGCCGATAAACTGTCAGATCTCAGCCCCTCTTTCATCTCTCACATAATCAACACTAAACCCTGATTTCAAAAACTTGGTTTCAGTTTCAAAACGGCTTCACTCGAATCAAGCTAAAGCACATGTCAATAACTTCCATTGATTTTATTCAGTATTTGTATAATAAAGTTCAGTACATAAAATCGTAAGCCAAATCTTGAGAGATTCAAATCAAAATTCTGAAACATAAGAAATAAGAAAAAGAAAAATAGGAAACGAGAGATTGAACCAGTGAATCGTTTGGAAACCAGACGTGATGGCAAAGCTTACCAATGCAGCAAAGACAACGGAATTCTCTGATCCTACGACGTCGTACCAGGTATGTGTACCCAAAGCTTCGACAGAACGGTCATGGCGTTTCAGATTTTGGATTTTGGAGAGAGATTGGGATTTGGAGAGAGAGATAGAAAGCGACAGGGTTTAGAGTGAGAGATTGGGGTCTTTAAAGCTTGGGATTTGGCGTATTAAATATACCGAGTATTATTGTTGCCTTTTGTATGTACTCCTATTTGCCTAATTTGTGTGTATTTAGACTGGTAAAGGAGGGGCGTAGGATGGGCGGGATTGTCATTTTGTATTGTCCGTGGTTTTCAATTTCCCTCCATCAAAGTGCCTCCAAATTAAAAATCGGAAATAGGATTTGGAAGATTGGTACAAAAAGGTTTGACAAAAATCAGTTAGCACTGCTGCAATACTATTGAAAAATAAAGGAGAACAAATCATTCATCTCAATGTTTAATTCGTCTCAAGTATTAGATACTTTAAGATTTTGAAATTAAATATATATTAACAACTTCTTTATTAAAAAAAATAATTCTACTATAAGTTAGAAGAAAATAAAGTAAATCATTTTGATTCATGTAATTTAAAAAACAAAACTTTGCGTGTTATTGGTTGCTTGTTCAATCGCATTCAAGATTAATATGAAATTAAAGTGAGATTAAAATGCGATAGAATTAAGAGATTATTAAAATAGTATTACTTGTTTCCTTATTTGGTCAAAAGATTAACTAACCTAATCTTAATAAAATCTTATGTTTTATTAGCAAGACTGATATTAATAAAGTCAACACACTCCACAAATAGTTATTGGCACCCCACTTATTTTTACAGTTGCTGAAACTTACAATAATACCTCGAATTCATATTATTCTCTTTTGACTTTTGAAATACAAAATACTACCATTTATTTATTTTACAAGTTTTCATAGCACAAAACCTTCTATTAGTATTTTTCTTCATCTCTAACTCTTTACCATATTCACTTTTGCAGCCAAAAATTTTCCTCCTTAATTTTACTTATGTCTTTTTTCTCCTTAATTTTACTTATTTCTTTTGTTTTTTTTACCATGACCCAAGAAAGAATTAGACAAAAGCAGATGGGGTCTATGAATGCTAATACATCAAATTTTGAGCTTGTAGTCAAACACAAAACGTGTGCGAATATTAAAGATGAGTTGGTAAGGAGAATGGATAGGCAGGTGCTAAAATTCTCATCCACAACTCTTCGAATAATTTTGCAACTGGTTTTGAGAAGAATAGATTTTACATTTTAGGTATGGGCACAGATGAGAACTTCATGAATACCCAAAATTAAACACAATATATCATATAAATAAATCAGAAAACAAATAAACATCTTTTCTTGCATCAACACATTATAAAATTTAATTGAAAACAATGTAATAAAAAAATAATATAAATGAAAAAAAATTATCAGTATCAGTTGTGTTTAAGCAAGAGAGGGGATCATTGAAATCATTTATATTCAAAAGATCATAAAACTCTTTAATATGAATTTCTTCAGGATTAACATTCACTGCTATGAAAAGATAAAGAAGAAAGTTAAAAAAAAAAAGAAAAGAAAAGAAAAGATGTGGCTGCTAAATGAAAAGGGTAAAGAGAAGAAAAAATATAAATAGAAGATTTTCTGTTATGGAAATTTGTGAAGAAAATAAATGGTAGTATTTTGTATTTCAAAAGTCAAAAAATGACTTAATATTAATTTGGGATATTATTGTAAATTTTAACAATTAAAAAAATAAGCGGAGCACAATAACCATTTGTAGAATGTTAATATCATTACCTTATTAACAATGATATTAAAGTAAGATAATGAATGATATGACGAAATATAATACTTCATAATATTTGAGTTTAGTTTTTATGATATCCACAAATCCTCCCTGGCTTCCAATATTTGAAGTCCATTAACCTCTTGGTTCATATTAAAAAAATCATAAAATGTAATATTATTTTAAATTATATTTAAAAAATTAACAAAAAATAATTTCTTATAAGCTAAAAGTTCCCGCCAAAAAAAAAGGTCTTCACTATTGCTATCAAGCATGAAAAATGACAAAAGGTTGAGGTCGCGAGATCAAAAAGTTTTATGTTCAACTCTTATCGATATAGGTTATTTGTATTATATATTGATTATTTCTTTTATTTTAAGTGAGTAATATAATAGAATTGTTAGTTTATTTATGAGACTATGGACATATTTAGTGTTCAAATTATGTACGGTTGTACTGGTACAACGTCGATTCAATGAAAAGTGTTTTTCCTTTTTCATGATTGACCTAATTAACACAATTAGCAAGTTTTTTTTTTTTATTAAAGATAATGCTATATACAAATACAATTATTGATTTGAAGCGTATACTATCACATAACTTATACCACAACCAAAAATACTACCACATTAACCATCTAAAATAGGAAAAATAATCAATCTTTAATTAAACAAATAATCCACACATTGGTGAGAGTCTAACGTTAAACCTTGTGATTCCAAAGCCTAAGTATTTGATCATTTTATCACTGCATCAAAGCTTCATTGACTCGATTGACACTTTAAAACAATAAACTTTTGAGCATTAAAAAAGATTAAGAAATCCACAAATAAAGAAAAGAAAAAAACTACTGATAGAAAGAATTATTTTTTAAAAAGAATCTATTAAAAATATATGGAGAGTGAGAAAAGAAATATTAATTGAAAGAATTATTTCTCCAAAAGCACAACTTAAGTAATGTTTAGGTATGAAAAAAAGAGATCATCATCTTCACAATAAAATTATAAAGTAAATCTAGCAATAACAAATTGTATAGAAAGGCACTCCTAACTCCCAAGACTAACGTAGGAAACTCGAGTGGTATTTTTTTTTTTTTGCTACATTACTTTATTCTCGTCAAAAGGCAAAAGAAGATCAGAAGAAACAAGGTCTTGACGTTGACTGTATGCCAAAATCTAAAAGAATCTGAGATGATAATGCATGATACTCTTACCCAAAAAAAAATGCATGATACGGTGTATATATGTTACGGTGGCCGTTTAAATTGCAAGGTCAGCAATTAGAAATTTCCATGTCTGTTTATAATTTGGCCATACCGCACAAGTTTCTCTTGGGCTAAAATTTAATCCAACTTAATCACGATTGATTTTAATGCAAAAACATTGGTCAACTCAAATTTAACCATGTAGGATTTTTTTTTCCGAATAAATGACAATTAAAACATTAATTAATCGGTTTCATCATATAGGTTTGATAGTGTATATTACGGTGATTATGATTGGAATCGAACTAAGTTTTTATCGAGTTATTTGAGTTCGAGTTCGAATCCAATTTTCAAACTCGAGTTCGAGTTAATGACTGTTCATTCTAAATCAAACCGACCTCAAATACTTTGGTATTCAAATTTGATTCAGCTCAAGTCCACCCCTAACGTTGACTCACACAAAAATAAAAGCATAGTGATACCAGAAAATATATATAATGAGGTTTAGTACCTCACTTCTAAGTGAGTTACGTTACTTAAATTAGTGGTTTAGTATGATTTAGCTAATTTTTTTGCAAGTTAAAAAAAAGCACATGATTAAATTTCTATTTGAATTTATCCAAACATAAAGCTGAGTTGTTTCAAACATAAATCTAAACTTCACAAAAAAATTAAGAAAAAAATAGTGACGAAATAGAGATCAACACTACGAAATTAAAAGAAATAATAATAAATGATAAAATTTTATAATCCGTGATCATATACAAAATAATCTACTATCATATCAAAGGGTTCAACTTACACCATTTACACTCTATCTAGACATCTCATTTTCTTTTAATGACAATAAAACACATTATCACTTAAAAGGAGCTAGATTTAGCTACATCTTCTTCTTTTTATTGAAGTGATGTTTTATATGAGCAGTACTGTGATCAATTTTATTGCAATATAAGCAAAACAACCCACATAAAATAAGAAAAACAATTGATATGTGAATCAAACAAATAACTCATATATTGTATGAATTGAACGTAAGACTTTAAAGCCTCGAAACTCTAACCTTGACCACTAAATCAAGACCTCATCTATATTCATGTTGTAACATTAATTATTTTATTTTTCAACATTCCAAATAATTGTTAGTATATTATAATTTAAGATAATGTTTACTCCAACAAAATCACAATTTTAGGACAATGCTAGGTAATCTAAAATCAGATGAGCCCTTTAATTTAATTTTACTTTCACATAGGTTTAGACTTAAAAGGATAATTTTATAGAGATAGCATTATTTACGCATATGGAATGGAATTTTGGACTTGGTGTTGGTTGAATTTTTCCACGTTTAATGGTAAGCATTTTTTTTTGTTTGTTTTAAATTTCGACTTCTGTTGGGATTTCAAGTGCTTTTATCTTTACTTTCCAATATTTCAGATGTGAGAGTTTCGTTTGTTTCCCGATAAAGCAAAAGGAAAAGGGAAGAAAATAAGAGGCTCATTTGTTTAACTTATATATTTGGTTATGATTTAATTATAGATAAGACTCAATTAAAGGGAGACTTATCATTATATGAGGTTCAATTTAATATATATCTTTTAAGCTAAATTGCATAGAAAATCATATGATTTAGCTTAGTTTTATAACAAATCCCGAGGTTTAGTTTGGTTCATACTACATCTTGTAGTTGACATTGCTTGCACCATGGGTTAACATCCATTAACTTTGTCTTCAACCTCAGAATTTGTTATGAAATAAAGCCAAAGCACAAGGTTTTCAATGTAATTTAGCTTCTTTTTTTTATTAATTTCAATAGACGAATTTAGAGAGAAAAGAGTGTTTGGATGGTAAGAAAGTGAGGGAAAAAGTGATTTTCTGCTTTTGTGTCTCCAATCTCTATGCTTCGATCTAGTGAGCTCCCTCTTTTCTTGTAATTTCTCAGTTATTTGAGAGTATTTGGAAAAAGCTTCAAAGAACAAGTTTGTTTGGAGTCCGAGAAAACATAAAGAAAAATTTCTCTTTGATTTCTCTCTCTCCCTCTCAGCACTTTTTGTATGAATGTATGAATGAAATTAAGCTCGTTATCACCAATGAAAATCGAGCAAGAGTAGATTAATTTGTTTTTCTTTTATTTTGATTTCGATGGTATATTGGTATGGAATGAGAAAAATAGTGTTTGGCATTGGGGAAAATGAGAGAGAAATTTTTTTCTCTTCCCAGGTTTCTCCCTTTCTTTCTCTATTTGCACGAAGGGAGGAGATAAAGAAAATGGCCAGAAAGAATGGGTTATGAAGGTTGAAGATAGAGTTAACGGATGTTAACCCTGGTGCAAACGGTGACAATCACAGGGTTTAGTATGAACCAAAATAAACTTTAGAGTTTGTTATAAAACTGAGCCAAACCACATGCTTTTCTATGTAAATTAGCCTATCTTCTATAAATATAATTATTTGAGAAGATTTTTTGAGAAAACTTATTAACATGACATGTGTCTTTTAAGAAGTGTTATTATCATGACATTGTCTAATATTTTTCTTAACTCCAAATATGAAATTACATAGTTTTAGTTTTATAATTAGTTGAGGAGTAAATTCCATTTTTAGTCATTTTATTAGTAAATTCCATTTTTAGTCATTTTATTTTGCCATGTATCCTTATTAGGTCCTTAGAGTTTAAAACGTCTATATTAGGTCATTTAAGTTTGGTTCTTATTCCAATCAGATCCTTTACCTAAATGACCAGGTAATTTTATCATAGGTGGCATCCTATGCAGCTTTAGGCAGTAAAAAAAAGAGTAAAATTTTCCAAAATCTCATCATCTCTCCCAACAAAATCACGAATAAGATTTTTTTCTTCTTATTCTTTCTATTCCTCATTTTCTTCTTCTTTCTTTTCTTCATTTTCTTCTTCCTCTTCCTATTCTGTGTACTGGAGATTTTTGTGTAGCATTTCAAAGACTAATGATGATGCATCTGAAGTGATTACGAAGACTGAGAAGAATAAGCAACAGTCAGTAGAGAAAGATCCATAAGTTTTTCCGCTTTTGTTGTATATGTTTCTCTTGGATAAATAAATTTCACAATTTATCCTAAAATAGTTAAATTGAAAATAGTTGGAAATCCCATTGTATTATTTCCTCTGTATGTTTTATCTTTAACTAACAAAATTATTTAATCTCAAATTCAAAATTAATTAGTTTTTATCACATCCATGAGAAGATAACAACAAATTCAGCTCAATGAATCCCAACTAATATCTCCCCTGTAGATTTTGTTCCAATTTTTTTTAACATTTATCTACTTAAACTCCCAAACAAAATATCTTTCTAAATTCAAAACAAATTGTTCTTATTAATTTTATATATCTAAATTCTCTTTAATCATTCAATATTTACTGTTATTTTTAGTTGGAACTTAACTTTACATTCTTTCATTGTTTTTTTTTTTTATAGGTTTTGCTTTTATTTATTTGCAAAGCCAAAACTATTATTGAAAGTATGTGTGTTGATCTCTTTTATTTTTTTATAGTCATAATTACATTTTCTTAATTGTTTTGCCTAACATTCTTCCATTGTTTTTACCGATCATCTATATTTTGTGATTGATATGCCAACTTCACTGCAAGTAAATAATTCTCGTACAAGATTCGGTTGGCAGATAATGACATTGCTTGCTACATAGTTTTTATATTTATTTTAAAGTTGATTTTCAACTATTTTAAGGGTAAAAGACGGTGTGAAATATTTTTATTTATGCACGATACTTAAATCTTACACATTTGATTTTAAATTGTTTAATGCTAAATAATATATTTAATATGATATGTAAAAGTGATTTTTCACCATTTAGCAATTAAAAGAAGTTGATCGACTCCAAGTCTTTACTTCCTCAATAGACTTCCTTGACATTTTCACTAGCCAACGTTCAATTATTCATTTTTTGAGATATGTTAATTTAATTTAAATATTCACTACAACTTTTTAATTTGAAAATAATCATTTCATAATTTTTTAAGTTAATTGCGTTAATAACTACTAAATTTTATATGATGTGCAAAAATTCATACCAAATTTTAAATGGAAACATATTTAAAACAAAATAAGATAAATTTGAATATTGAAATGTATAAAATATGAATATAATGAGAAGATAAACAAAATAGATATAGATAAACCCTTTAGATACAAAATTTGAACATAATGAGGAAATAAAAAAGACTAAGAGATATATATAAAGCTAATAGAAAAATATTGTTGGATTCTTAAGATAAAATAAGATAGTTGAATATTGAAATGTACAAAAATTTAATATACTGAGTAGATACAAAATTTGAGCGTAATGAGTAGATAAAAAAAACTAAGAGATATAGATAAAGGTAATAGATAAACAAATGCTTTCATAGAAAAAAATGAATAGAATGAATAGTTAAAAAGCTATTAGATAAAAAATGCTTGTATACAATGATAAAAAAAAATTAATAGATATAAATTAAGGTAATTAACAAAAAAATGAAAATTTTAAAATGAAATAAGTTATAAGTTTGAATTGAAATATATAAAATTTTAATATACTGAGCAGATATAAATTTTGAATGTAATGAGAAGATTAAGAAAAGCTAAGAGATATAGATAATGGTAATACACAAATGCTTTCATAGAAAATATGAATAAAACGAGTAGTTAAAAGCTAACAGATAAACAAATGCTCTAAATATAATGATGGAAAAAAAAACTAATAGATATAGATTAAGATAATAGATTAAAAAAACAGTTTTTTTTTTTATAAAAAAAAATGAAATGAGTTATAAGTTTGAATTGAAATATACAAAATCTAAATATAATGAGGAGATAAAAAAAATTAATAGATATTGACAAAACTATTGCTTAGATGAAGTAAGATAAGTTTAATATTGAAATACACAAAATTTGAATATAACAAAGAGATTAAAAAAAAAAAAAAGCTAATAGATATAGATAGAAACAATATATAAAAAATATAAGATTTTAAAGATGGAATAAAATAGACTAAATATTGGAATATAATTTTTTTAATATAATGAGTAGATACAAAATTTAAATATGATGGAGAAATAAAAAGCTAATGTATAAAAAAAATGCATTGATAATTTTCCTAATACAATAAGCAGTTGAAGAGCTATTAGATAAAAAAATAGATAATATTGATATATAAAAATACAAAATTTTAAAATAAAATAAGATAAACTGAATATTGAATTATACAATTTTTTAGTATAATGAGTAGATACAAATTTAACTATACCAAGGAGATGAAAAAGCAAATAGATGAAAGAAATGCTTTGATAAATAACTTGAATATGATGATTAGTTATTAGATAAAAATGTTTAGAATATAATGAGAAGAAAAAAAAGCTTATATATATAGATAAAGCTAATAGAAGAAATTCATAATTTTTAAGATGAAATAAGTTAAATTTAAATATTTAAATATTCAAAATTCAAATATAGTGGGGAGAGAAAAAAAAAAGCTAATTGACATTGATAAAAATATGAGATTTTTTTTGGTACATCAGAATGGAAAAAACAAACAGACTAGAGAAGCTCACCACCCCATGGGAATTCAATTCCTATAGCATCTACCAGAACTAATGGCCCTAGCTCAGTTGGAGACGTAGCCACTATTTCCATGATAACAGCCCCCCCACACCCGTGTTAGCTAACATGTCAGTACACTTATTTCCTTCTCTTCTCCTATGGAAAACCTTACAATCCCATTCCAGTTGAATCATGCTTTGGCATTCCTAGATCAAAACACCTTGAGGATCAAATTCATTGCACTAACCTGACAACATCTAAATAACAGCCAGCGCATCCATTTCACAAACCACTTTCCAATAGCCCTACTGCCAAACAAGAAGAAGCTCATGCCTTACTGCCTCGAGCTCAGCTATCAAACTCGAGCATTGTCCAAGGCTCTGAAACCCAACAACCATTCACCCATCTGATTTCGTAACATCCCTCCTACTCCAGCACTTCCCGAGGTACCCTTCGATGCCCTATCCGTGTTTGAATTTGCTCACCCTTGTTTAGGTAGGTCCCAATCGACATAACAAGGATTTTTTTCCTCTAGAAACACTTGAACTCTCAAAGGCTAACTTCCACCAGCTCAAGTCAGTTATAATATGGCCTAAAGGACAAGGCATTGTTATGTTCTGATCAAAGATTCCCCTACACCACCAGACCTATAGATTTTAAGTCGTTTCCATAAAGATAGTATTCTAGGGATAATTCCCTTCATTCATAATTGATTGAACTCCCAAACTTTCATCCACCCATTCAACAAGTGATAATTCAAAAAACCTGGTGATGATTCCATCCAATATCCAATGTTGCCACACCTATTTAGCTATCTCACAATCTCTTGGAATATGTGAAGTATCTTCAAAGAGATCCCCACAAATTGTGCATACTACAGAATCACTAATGCTTCTTCGAGTTCTCAAACCATTGGAGAAGAGTCGATCTTGTCTAGTAAGCCATATGAAGTGAAGCCATGTACTTGACACCTTACTCTTCCATAGTCGTTGCCAACCCTTGTTTTTCTCTTCATGATTCCTGTAATGAAGGGTTGTATACATCGAACTGACCGAATAGGCTCCATTCGACGTGTGCTTCCAAATTAATTTATCCTGAATATAAGATGTCCTGGGTAAAAGACGACTAAGGACTTTATGAGCTATAGGTGCAGGAAGTAAGGCACTAATGACGTCCCAATCCTAGTCCCCGTGATTAGGGTTGTGCAAAAAAAAATCAATATTCGATTCGTACTAGCTATTCGAACTGAAAATTAGGATATCCAAAATTTTTTGGATCGGATCATAGTTTTTTTAATGCAATGGGTATCTGATCTGATCCGATATATTTCATTAAGCCCATTATATTTATATATCTTTCAGCTCAAATAACTAAACCACAAGACAAGTCATAACCCAACCCAATATTGAATAGCCCATCTTCCAAGTCCAAGCCCATAAGAAATTAAGAATTAATAAAAATAATTAAAACCTAACCCTAAATTTAGAACGTCTCTCAGTCTTCTCTCCACTGTCGAACTCTCCTTCACTCTTATAGACTTCTCTTCACTCCTTCAAAACAATCGCTCCCTTCACTCCCTCAAAATAGTCGTTCATTTCACTCCCTCAAACCGCCCGCTTTCTTCCCAACTTCAGACTAACTGCTCTTATTCACTCCATTCCTCCACCAGAGCACCGTCGATCTACGCGAGTTGACCTAAACCTTTTTTGTTTTTTTTAAATTCATTTCACTAGATCTTCTCTCTTCTCCCCCTTTTTTTCTCGGGTAACTTTCTTTTTACATTATATTATCTCCCTCTTTATTCTTTTTATTAGTGCATTCCTACTTAGTTAAGCATCTAATCTTGAGCTTTTAAGTTTCAATCTTAATTGTTTATAATTGAATCAGGTAGCAGTTAAGCTGATTCCTAAGGTAAAACCAAAACAAACGGTAGAAACAAGAGCTGACTAGAAAGTAATTTTGTTCCAAATGGGACAGTAAACTGAGGTTCAAACCCAAGATGGAGGTGAATTAGGTTTTAAAAACTTTTTGCTAATTAACTTGGAAGTTTTTAAAACAGTTTGATAAGCAATGCACACAATCAAATAATACACTTGTAAATAAAAAAGTTAAGGGAGAGAAAAAACAAACTCCATTTATAGTTATTCGGTAATATTGGAATCTCTCTGACCCTATGTCCACTCTCTTCAAGGAACCTCCTTGAAGTAATCCACTAATCGTTAGTCGAGCAACTTCACGGGTGTTGCACAAACCTTACAATAATCTCTTTCTCATGGAAGTTACAACCGAAGTGTTTAATCCTAAACACTCTAAGAGTTACACTAACTCTTTCCCTTTATAATAAATTGTATTAACTGTAATGTAAATGGTAGAGAGATAGCAATGAATGCTTTTACAAATGAATAATATATCTCTTTCAAGAACAAGCTTGAAGAATGGCTCACAATTAATTTTTACAAAGCTTTTGAGAATTAATGAGCTATATAATGAATTGAATGTGTTATCTTCCTTTTTTAAATGCTCATTGAAGTGAGTTTATATACCCTTGAATTAATATGGACGTTTAACACTGATTTGGTAGGTTTGGGGCATTAAATACTCAAGTCCTGCGTCTCAAACGATCATATTTTTGAATTATCAATCGAATGGGTCTTTGTACCAGTCGATTGGGTCAAGTGAAAAATATTCACTTTTAAGCTTAGGGAGAGTACCAGTCGACTAGGTCATAGAACCAGTCAATTGGGTGAATTTGCCAGTCGAATGGGTGAAGTTGTAACGATCCATCCCGGGTTGGCCACCCCCGAGATGGTATCATCACTTTTTGAAATCCCAACACGACATATATATGCAACAATATAAAAACGACAATTGAATGATTTACATATATAAATCCTCAACCCTCAACAGAGGAGTTACATTATTCAAATCTCAACTGAACAGTATATACAACATATTATGCATGAATATTTACAAATATTTTTTTTGTTTCTTTCTCATTAGTATGAGAATATGGACCATGTGGCTTACAGAAAATGATTTAGTTTGAATCTTCGCTCAAAATTATAAATGTCCTGTCTGCTACCTGAAATCATTGTACAATGAGGAGTGAGCTTCACAAGCTCAGTGAATTAAACTTACTAGTAGTATTCAATTTGTATAATTAGTCTTCCAATATTCATTCATCTATATCTCATATATTTTGATAATAACATTCTATTATCACTACTCATATCAAATCCCCATCCCTTATAAATCTCTTCTTCTCATATAATTAATCATCATCTTAAGATTATCAATTCTATCTCATAATTACATTATTATGAGGTTCACAGCATATAATCAATCACCCAGATAATTCTTATCAGTTCATATTTTCATATTTCTTCTCAGCATAATTGTCTCTCTCTGTGAGACTCATTCATATATCAATAAATTTACAATAATGAATAGCACTTTAGCATCTCAATAATAAAATTAATATTTAAAACAGATGCAATGCATGAATTATTAATTAGAAACGTCTTCCCACATGTTGACATGTTTTAGCTTAGACTGATTGCCCTCCCGGTTCTTTTATTTTATTTAGACCGGATGCTTTTTCGGTTATTTTATTTCTAGCATATACCGACCGTCACAGTTTTCATTTAGACCGGCTGCCCTCACAATTCTTTTATTTTCATTTAGACCAGCTGCTTTCCTGGCTATTTTATTTTCATTTAGACCGGCTATCTTCCCGGTTCTTTTGTTTCATGCATATGCATATGAATAATGATATGAAATATGCATATAAACAATAATATATAAATAAACATTTACTCAAACATTCAAATTAGCTATCCTGATCATTCTCAAATTATTATTTGAAAAATTTCACTAAATTCCTCTCCTCATAAATCATATCAAATTATCAACCATAGCTCGTAAAGAATTTCACTTATCACCTTTATTATTAAATCGACTCATTATTCCAATAATATTATTTCTCATAAAATAATTCTCTACATATTCATTGATTATACCTATCAACCAATTTTCATCTATCACCAAATCATAAGTTAATATTTATCCAAATACTATCACCATATATTTCATATCTATGTTGATTATTTAAAGTAAATTTAACTCACCACGTAGCATTTAGAGCTACCTGTGGATTACTTCCTTGTCTTTTCTGCTCTTCTCAGCGATTTCACCTGATTGTTGTTCGTCAACACCTGACATAATATTTATATTAAAATTTCTAATTTATTCATCAATTCTTCCATAATTTATACCCTTTAAAAATTCTCATATTAAATTTCGAGAAATTTCATGTATGCTAAATTTCAAAAATAAAATTCACATTATTACTTTTGATTTTTCTTAGAGCTTTCCTCGACTCTCTTAGAATTTCTCTTGTAAACCTCTTTAAAATTTTACTCCTTCGACCTTTCTTTTAGTCCCCAAGTATTTAAAGAAATAGAGTAGTTTTGAATTGGAGAAAGAAGAAAACTAAACAAGATTTGGTAAGAAATAAATAAAATTATATATATATATATATATATATATATATATATTTGCCACCGTTTTTTTAATGTTGTGCTACTAAACATGCAGCCTATTTACCATCATTTGGCAACACTTGGACTCCACGTGTTGCCACGTTATTCTTTTTCTTTTTCCTTCTCCACGTTGGAGTCTTCCATTTATTTTCTTTTTCCTTTTTTTTTCCTTACATGCTGTCCACGCGTTTTTTTTTAAGAATTGTTTTATAAAATTTTGATCTTTCGTATATATATTATTTTAACTCCATGTCATATTTATTAAATTACTTCTTTACCCTTACTTTATGAATACATGTATTATAGAAGTTACCAGTCGAATGGGTCCTTAGTACCAGTCGACTGGGAACTTACTGTCCCATTTCCTAGTCGACTGGTATGTAGACCCAGTCGTCTTGGTTGTCCTTCAACCTAGTTTTCATGTTTCAAAACAGTTTTTGACTTAGAAACTTTTTTATTTTAGTTTTGTCAAAGTCCTTTGTAAATTAAGCCATAAAACAAGCTAAGTTATTGAATTTAGAGATTTACAAAGTGATTAAATTACCTTAATGCTTATTATAGATCTTTTGTCTTCTTTTGGTATCTGAACATGTTGAGTTCTTGCATCTTGTTTCTGAACTGAATGCTTTTACCACTTAAATACGTAGATAAAATTGTTAGTGTAGTTTAAGTAGTGTTTTGTCATTATTAAAATCAAATACGAGTCAACAATCTCCCCCTTTTTGATGATGACAACATTAAGAAGGGAAAAAATAGTTTTAAAACTAAGTTTTAGTTTTTTGGAAAAATTTGGACAAAGTTTCTTCTGTTTTTATGATAAAAACCAACCTGTAAGCATTCAAATATAGTTCAAATACAGAAATATCAATCCCAACCAAGCAAACAAGACTATATTACATTTTTCAACATGTTCGGAGCAATACTCCCCATAAATTTATGCTCTAATATTAGTTTACATAGATTTTTCTCTTTTTTCCTCCGTTTTGACAATAGTAGTAAAGGGGGTGTAAACACAAAAAATAAGAAATATTATCACCATAAACATAAAGATAAGGCATAAACAAACTTGTGTGCAAAAATTAGGCATCATTCAAAGTTGAGAAGACTTCCCGAGAAGAATCATAAGTTTACACATAAGCTTGAACAGTTAAAGCATATAGATGAGCAAGAAGAGCTCAAACTAAGTAATGACATAGCTAAAAAGTAAAGCACATACATGAGCTAAAAGCTAAATGAGCGAGAAATAAGCAATTAAACACACATATCCATACACCAAGAGCTTAAGGAAGCTATATGAAAATCAAGTACAATCCAAGCATATGAATGTATACAAGGAAAAGAAATGTTCATGCTAAACTATCTATGGAGCTCTATACAAAGATAACAGAAATGATAAAGGAAAAAGACTCAGTGAGTAAGGGAGTCAGATCTGTCTCGAAGAAGATCTCGAATCTTAACCAAAGAGCCCTCTGTGTGCTCTCGGAGTAACTCGAAATCATTCTAAAGTGTGCTGATGTCATGATGCATATGATTGAATGAAGAGCTCAAGCTCTAGAAATCGGACTGCATGGATAGTTGGAGGCTCGCAATAGCCTGTAGTATATCATCATATCCAGCCTGACCATCACTAAAGCCACCATGTCTAGCGTGCTGTGGACTAGGTGGATGCTTATCAGTGTCCATGGCAGTGGGAGGAGCTGCATCATCAAGCATCTAGTCATCCTCCTCGCTGTCTTCATCATCACCGTTCTGTATATACTTCCTAGCCTTGGAATAGATCATGCCATCCCAGATCGAGCACCCAATTTTCTTTAGAGAAGAGACGTTAATAGTGTCTTTGGGGCCAATATCCTGAGCTTCTGAGGCAGGTGATGTGCAAATTTTAAATGCTCGCAAGTGCATGAATCACAAATAGTATTGCGATGAGTTTACTCTCGAGGTCTATCTCTCAAGGAATTGCAGTGGTTTAAATCCTAAATTGCTTTCTGAAAATTACTAAAACAAACTCTGAAATTAAATCCTAAACACTCTAATTAAAAGATTGGTGAAGAGAAAATTGAAAGAAAAACAATTAAGTAAATTAAACAAAACGAATTATGAAGAGATGAGTATAATCAACGAGAACAATTGGGAGTCTAGCTTGCTATCTAATCATGAATTGGAACTGTAGAATGAGGTTTCAATCCAAGAGGAGGGGTGAATTGGGTTTTTAAAAAACTTATACTAATTAAACACAAGTATATAAAAACAGATAAGCCACAAGTATGTAAACAAATAATGTGCTGTAAATAAAAAATTTTAAGGAATAGAGGATGCAAACTCAATTTATAGTGGTTCTACAATATTAGATTCGTTCCGACCCTATGTCCACTCTCTTCAAGGAACCTCTTTGAAGTAATCCACTAAGAAACTTAGTCGTGCAACTTCACGGGTGTTGCACAAACCTTATAATCAATCCCTTCCTCTTGGAAACAAATCCCTTCCTCTTGGAAGCAAATCCTTTCCTCTCGAAAGCAAAAATCCCTTCTTCTCGAATGCTAATCTCTTCCTTTCGGAAGCTTATACCTTTACAATGAATGCTATAAAGTAAATAGTAGAGAGACTACAATGAAAGCTTATACAACTGAATAATATCTCTCTTTCAAGGTAAAGCTTGAAGAATGGCTCAACAATAAATATTTCAAAGCTTTTTGTGCATCAATGAGTAAAAACTTGATTGAATGTGTAATATCCTCTTTTAAAATGCTCAATAGAGTGGGTTTATATAGCCTTAATGTAATATGGCTGCTTTGTACTGTTTTGGTACGATTTGGTGCAATTTGTGCTGAAATCTCGCATCTCAACGATCATATTTTTTGAACTGCCAATCAATTGGGTCCTACTACTAGTCGACTGGGTTAAGATTAAAAATCACATTTTTAAGGCTTTGAAGGTACCAGTCGACTGGGTATGACTTACCAGTCGACTGGGAAACTTCTGCCCAAAGTATCAGTCGACTGGTATGTGTGACCCAGTCGACTGGGTTGCTTAACAACCCAGTTTTCATGTTTTGAAATGTTTTTAACTTAAAACGTTTGTTTGAAAAGTTTTGTTTAAAAAAGCTTTTTCAAAAGGAGCCATAAGACAAGCTTTTTACCTGAACAAGTGAGATTTACAACTTGTTTAAATACCTTGTCCCTATTCTAGTTCTTCTATCTTGACTTGGTGTTTGATTCGGGTTGAGTTCTTACACCTTGATCCTTGGTTGAATGATCTTATTGCTTAATACACTTAGGTAGCAATATTAGTATAATAAGAGTTATGTTTTTATCATCATTAAAATATAGGTGAGGGTCAAAAATCTCCCTCTTTTTGATGATGACAAAACTCATGAGAGAATAAACAGTTTTAAAAACTAAGTGTTAGATTTTTTTGAAAAATCGGGCAGAGTCTCCTTTGTTTTTTGAATAATATCAACCTGTAAAAAGGTAAAGAACAGTTTATATACAACCTAATCAATCAATTCAACATATATAATCATATTCCAAGTTCTTTTGAGCAATGCTCCCCCTAAATTTATGCACTAGTTTGAGTTTACACCTGTTTTTGTCATTTTCTCATTTTTCTCTCCTGTTTTGACAATAGCAAAAAAGAGGGTAGTAAACTAATAAATAAGCTATCTAGATATAATAGATGTGAAGATCATATATAAATAAACTTGTACGAGAAAATTTGGCATCATTTGGAGTTTAAAAGCCTTCCCGAGAAGAACCGAAAGTTTTCATACATGCAGAAGCAGTTTTAAAGCATATATCCGAATATAAAGAGATATAAAGCATGCAACTATATTACACATATGTAAAACAAGTACATGAAATAAGTCTAAGCATGAACCATCATCATATATAACAATAGTCTATACAAACTAGGCTTCGTACAGCCGAAACAGAAGTACAGATACAATAAAAGATGAAAATATGTTCGTGTTAAGATAATGAGAGACTATATCACTATGTACATCAAAGGTGGATAGAAGAACGACTCAAGGAGCAAGTGAGTCAGAGCTGTCACAGATAAGATCTCGAAGCTCAGTTAGAGAGCCCTTGGTATGCTCACGGTGCAACTCGAAGTCATCCCAGAGAGAGTGGAGGTCATGATGCATGCCCTCGACTGTAGAGCTCAAACTCTGGAAGCTAGACTGCATGGCCAGCTGGAGGCTCATGATAGCCTAAAATAGATCACCGTATCTAGCCTGAGTAGCACTCAAGTCACTTATCGGAGGTGCTTGGTCATTCGTATCTATAGCAGCAGTATCTGGACCATTGTCCTCATCATCACTGCTGTTGTCCTCTCCAATCCGAATGTGCTTTTCGGCCTTGGAGTAGATGAAGCCGTCTCAGACTGTGCATCCCATCTTCTTCAGTGAGGATACATTGATGATGTCCTTGAGGCCGATGTCCTGAGCCTTGGAGGCGGGGAGAGGCACTCCGAAGTGCTGGAGGATGAGCGTGATGAGCATTCCTAGGGAAGGTATACAGAGTCACTTGCTTTGCCATTTATCTTGTTGGCGAGCAGTAGGGGATAGATATTGAAGTGGTGCCCAGTTTTAAGGCACCAAATCAAAACGATATCTATCTTAGATAGATACCCCGGACTCCCGAGTCTCGAGTGGATGGTCCAACTCACAATGAGGTTAAATAATTTCGAGTCTAGGGGCATGTCACTACATGGGTGAAATGTAGTGGGTTGAAACATATAGTTAGGGTGGCCCCTAACTATCTGACATGCCTCATCAACCTTGAAATTGTCTGGCCATCCATCCAGGCTCCATTGTATCCCTCCCACAGGGATCCTCAAGATGCTCATCAAGAGGTCAGTAGTGACCTCAAACTCCACATCCATAACACTGGTTCTGAATTTCAAAGCCAGTGGACTGGGTTTCACCAAGTTCGCATAGAACTGGTGAATCAGTCTCGGGTAGTACTTTTCATGTATTTTGACCAGTGGGGTTAAGTTTATTGCCTCGAAGGCAGGTAATTTATTGAAATCACCATGATGAATAAAGTAGAAGTCGATAACTCTACCCGTCATGATTTTCTTGGGCCGAATGATAGAGGTATACCTGTCCTTCGCTGTTGGGCTGGAAAACAGAGAATCATCAAGCTTTGTTCTGGGCTTCTTGCTTGATGAGCCCTTCATGCCTTTCCCCCATGAATCCAGTGCCATGGATTTGGTGGACCTTGGCCTCGTAGGTGCATATGGTCCCCCAATGGTGGTTTTAATATGGATTCTTTCGGACATTTTAAAAAAAAGAGTTTTTAGTAAAAGGGATTTTTGGGAGGAAATAGGAGATTTCGACCGTAGAAAGTTGAAATAGATGGTGTGGATGAGTAGATTGAGGTGTTTAGGAAGTGTTTTGAAGGTTTTTTTTTTATCAAAATGATGAGATTTTGTAGAGAGAGAAAGCTAGGGTTTTTGAAAATGGCGTAAAAATCCGGAAAAAATGAAGAGCCTATTTATAAAATCGCGATACCAGTCGACTGGGGTTAGGGTACCAGTCGACTGGGTCTTTTGCAGAGGTGAAGAGTTTTGCATACCAATCAACTGGATCAAGGTACCAGTCGACTGGGTGAACTGGTAGACAGATACTAGTCGAGTGGGTAGTTTATACTAGTCGACTGGGTTGATAACTGAATTTAAAAAAATGTCTCCAAACAAGGTCTAGTCGACTGGTATAGACTTACCAGTCGACTGGAAGAATAGGCAGAGACTTACCAATCGAATGGGATAGACTTACCAGTCGACTGGACCTTTAAGAAAATTTTCAGTCTTTGAGTCTTAGCATGAAATTTGTTTATCTATGCCATATTGAGTGAGGGAGTAATTAAATAAGGTTTAATACTTTTTCACTAGATGTCAAATATGCAAAATGATGAATGATGAAACAATCAAACATATAGTTTATCATAATCTAACAATCCCATTGACAGTCTTATTTTGCAAAAGCTTGCTTCACTTAGTGGTTTTGTAAGAATGTTAGCTATTTGATCTTCTGAAGGTATGAATTATAGTCTTATATCACCTTTTTGAGCATGGTCTCTTAAGAAATGATGTCTAATTTCTATGTGTTTAGTTCTAGAGTGCTGAATAGGATTCTTGGTTAGGTTGATAGCACTAGTATTATCACAATGTATTGTGATACTTTTAAAGTTCATGCCATAGTCTTCTAGTTGTTGTTTCATCCATAACATTTGGGCACAACAACTTCCTGCTGCTACATATTCCGCCTCAGCGGTTGATAGTGCAATGGAGTTTTGTTTCTTGGAAACCAAGAGGTTAACATTGCACTTAAGAATTAGCATGTTCCACTTGTGCTTTTTCTATCTAACCTACATCCAACAAAATTAGCATTTGAATATCCTACAAGCTCAAAAGATGAATCTCTAGAGTACCATAATCCTAGGGTTTGAGTTCCTTGTAGATATTTAAGGATCTTTTTTACTGCTACTACATGTGATTCCTTAGGATTAGCTTGAAATCTAGCACACATGCATACACTGAACATAATATCTGGTCTACTTGCAGTTAAATAGAGTAAAGCTCCTGTCATGCTTCTATAGTATTTAGTATCTACACACTTACCTCCTTCATCAAGATCAAGTTTTGTAGATGTGCTCATAGGTGTACCAAGTGGCTTTGAGCTTTCCATCCCGAACCTCTTTAGTAGGTCCTTAGTGTATTTTGATTGATTGATGAAGATGCCTCATTTCAGTTATTTGATTTGAAGTCTAAGGAAGTAGGTAAGCTCTCCCATCATGCTCATCTCAAATTCAACTTGCATGCACTTTGCAAACTCTTGACACATAGATTCATTAGTAGCACTAAATATAATATCATCAGCATATATTTGGACTAGTAGAGTGTCATTTATGTGAGTTTTTGTGAAGAAGGTTGGGTCTACTTTACCTCTTATAAAATTATTGTCTATTAAGAATTTACTTAGTCTTTCATACCATGCCTTTGGAGCTTGCTTCAATCCATATAGAGCCTTAGAGAGCTTGTAAACATGATTTGGAAGACTAGGATTCTCAAATCCAAGAGATTGCTCAACATAAACCTCTTCTTCTATAAAGCCATTTAAAAATGCACTTTTTACATCCATTTGAAATAACTTAAACTTATTAAAGCATGCAAAGGCTAATAACATTCAAATAGCTTCTAATCTAGCTATGAGAGATAGGTCTCATCAAAGTCTATTCCTTCTTTTTGATTATATCCCTTAGCAACTAGTTTAGCCTTGTTTCTAGTCACTATTCCATTTTCATCCATCTTATTTCTAAATACCCATTTAGTTCCTATTATTGTATGATTCTTAGGTCTAGGAACTAGATTCCAAACATTGTTTCTTTCAAATTGATTTATTTCTTTTTGTATTGCAATTATCCAATTATTATCCTTTTTGGCTTCAATAGATGTCTTAGGTTCAATTTGAGACAAATAAGCTACATAATTGCAAATATTTCTAATAGAGGAACGAGTTCTTACCCCTTGTGAAGGATCACCAATCACTTTATCAATTAGGTAATAATTTACATACCTCCAATCTTTAGGAAGATTATCCTCTTATCGGCTTGTAGATGGTTGGTCCAATTTGAGAGTTTTCATCTTTTCATTTGTTTCAGGTGGACTCTCCTTTGGGTCAACAATAGGAGTAGGTGTTTCCATTCTTGGAATAAAATCTGCATCATCATTAAAAGAAACTTCTCTACTACTAATTGGGTTAGACTCATCATGAGTTACATGTACAGTTTCTTCTACCACTAGAGTTCTTTTGTTGAAGACTCTATAAGCCTTGCTAGAGGTTGAATATCCTAAAAAGATCCCTTCATTGGTCCTAGAGTCAAATTTACTCAAGTTAGTTTTATTGTTATTTAGGATGATGCATTTACAACCAAAAGTACGAAAATAGGAGATATTAGGCTTTTTACCTTTCCATAATTCATATGGAGTTTTGTCAAGCATAGGCCTAATTAAAATTCTATTCAAGATATAGCAAGAAGTGTTTACTGCTTCAGCCTAAAAGTATTTTGGTAAACTATTTTCACAAAGCATTGTTCTTGCAAATTCTTCTAGAGCTCTATTTTTCCTCTCAACAACTCCAATTTGTTGAGGAATTCTAGGAGCTGAAAAGTTATGATCAATTCCATTTTCATCACAAAATTTTGAAAAGCTTTGGTTTTCAAATTCTTTTCCATGATCACTTCTAATGCTTGAAATACAAATTCCTTTTTCATTTTGAACCTTTTTGCAAAAGTTTTCGAATCCTTTAAAAGCTTCATCCTTGTAAGTAATAAAGATAACAAAGGTATATCTTGAATAGTCATCAACAATAACCAAGAGAATTTTGATGGCCACCTAGATTAATGGTACTTATTGGACCAAATAAATCCATATGCAAAAGTTCCAATGGTCTAGTAGTTGAGACTATATTCTTTGATTTAAAAGAAATCCTAGTTTGTTTTCCCATTTGACAAGCATCACATGCTTTGTCTTTTTCAAAATTGATTTTGGGAAGTCCAATGACTAAATCTTTTCTTGAAATGATTTTAAGCAAATTCATGTTCACATGACCAAGCCTTCTATGCCATAGCCATGAATTTTCACTAATAGTTGGAAAACATTTTTCATTTTCGGAATTCAAGGATTTTAAATCAACTATATAGATATTTTCATGTCTATGGCTAACAAACTTGATCTTGTTACTCTTGATGTCTATAACTAGACAATGAGAGATTTTAAATGTGACTTTGTTGCCTTTGTCACAAAGTTGACTAATGCTTAGTAAATTTGGCTTAAGGCCTTATACTAGCAATACATTATCTATGGTTGAGAAATCATTACCAACTTTTCCATGCCCGATGATCTTTATTTTTGTGTTGTCTCCAATGGTGACAAGTCCACCATCTCTTAGGGTTAGCTCCTTGAATACACTTTTATCATCGGTCATGTGTTTTGAGCATCCACTATCAAGGTACCAACAGTTACCTTTTTCCTTGGTGTGGAGACATATCTACATCACACAAGGATACACAATGACATTTTTAGGTACCCAAAATTTCTTGGGTCCTTTGGGGTTAGTCCTTGAAAATATGATTCCTTTTGGGACCCATACTTTCTTAACAGCATACAGTGATCTATAGACATGTTGATAATGCACAATCCTAGGATGATAGTTATTGAAATTTCTAAGAGTATTTAGTTGTGCATGCCTATAGTGCTTAGGATATGAGTTCCTAGGATACATGTTTCTATTGTGAGGAATATGAATATACATGTCATTTCTAGAAAATGTATGAAGATGATTTCTAGGATACATGCTTGCATTTTCATGAGTATGCATATTATTTCTAGAATAACCATGACAGTAATTCCTAGGATATGCTTGTGCAAGATGCAAGTTTCGATTATGCATTTTGTTTTTAGGTTGCACATGATGGTTATTCTTATAATGTGTATAAGCATTTCTTGAATGAGCATACATATAAGCATAAGTATTTCTAGGTTTTTTCATTTTTGTATATGCATTCAAATTTGCATTTCCAAACATGCTAGCATTCATTGAGGGAGTGTTTTTGACCTTGCTAGTGATCTTTGAAGTAGAGGCTTCATTCACATAAGAGGCTTTCATGAATAAGCTCTCTTTTGATTTTTGCTTGCATAATGGAGAGTATCCGAATCCAGATTTTCCTCCACTTAATCTTTGGCAAGAAAGCACTTCATCAAGCTTTTCTTTTCCAAGCATGAGTCTAGATGTAGTGACTGTGAGTGTTTGTCTAAGGTTTAAACACGGTTTGACAAGGTTTTTCATTAGACCTTGGCGCCTCAGCACACAAAGTGTGTGCCTCAGCGCACAACAAGACAAAGAAGTGCACCATCAGGTCAGACCATGACCCAGCCTTCCGAGGTAGCGGTGCCAAGCATGGAGGAAGCCGAGAGGAGGTGTGTGCTATGGCTCAGCCTCCCCCAAGCTGCGGTGCCCAAAAAGTTGAGAAGTGCAGCCCTGCCTTGCGCCGGGGCCAGCCATATTTTGGGATGCGGCCAGCCCTGTTCTGGGCTGCGGCGCCAAGCACACTGAGACAAGCTTTTCAGCCTCTTTGAAAGGTGCATGGATGCATGATCAAAATGTATAGGATCACTAAGGATTGATGAAAGGCTATGATTAAAAGGTCCTCAAGATCTTAGGGTGGATATTGACCTTCAAGATTAGTCAAGAAGTGGTGCACTATATAAAGGGTCACCTAGCTTCAATCTCAAGACAATAACACAAGTTGTAAACACAAGTGATCATCATACAATAGAATTCAAGTGCAAGTTTGAGAGTGCTGATGAGAGTCATAAAATGCATCTTAATAGTACTTATTCGTTAGCATTTTAGGGTTGATCGAGGTTTGAATTACACTTTTATACCTTAATAACTCTAAAGTGATGTTCTTAGATCATTAACTTATTTTGGTGCATTTTCAGGTATTTTGTGTTTAAAAGAGATGGAAAAGCTATCATTGCTTAAAGCTCAAAGAGTCCATGCACATCGGAGTGAAGGAGTGCTTCTGAAAAGGATAAACGAAGAGTTTATGAGCAAAAAGCCCTTCAGTGGAAGCCTAGGCGCCCAAAGAGGAGAGGTGCGGCGCCCAGAAGAAAAAAGAGTAAGGGCCGCGACACCCAAAAGAGAGGATCGCGGCACCTAGCACCTCCACAATCAAAGCTGAAGGCAAGGCTACGGCGCCCACAAAGGAGAGCCGCGGCACTCACACGATGTTTTGTCTCTGAGTCAGAACTTAATTAGGGTTTTTATGATAGACTAAACCCTAAAACACCCTTGGACCCTTTGTATTTTAAATAGATCACTTGGTGTCATTTTCCCTTTTTATTTGTTTTTAGCATGCTTTGTGTTAAGCCTTAGAGTTAATTCACATGTCAATGATATGAACCTAATTGAGATAGCATATATCATTTAGAAGAAATTAAATCTTGCTTCGGTTTGAGAATAATTTAAGTGTCAATCTTAATTTGGTTTGAGACTCTAGTTTGTAGTAAGATTGTATGATTAGTCTAAAGCATCTAGAGAAGTTTTATGTGATTGCTTTGTGAATATTTTTGCGGTATCAACAAGCTCTAGAACTTATTTGATAATCACTTGAGGCGAATTCCTAGAATGCACACTACTTAGGATATGATATAGGCCATTTTTTGAACCGTTTGAGCCTTTCAAACTTATCCTTGCTATATCTATCACTAGTCACCTGTTTGAGCCTTTTTCTTGAAAAATAAGTTGAGCCTTGGTTCTTTTGAAAACCCATTTACTTACCCTTATGAGACTAAAGATATTTTATCCTTACCCTTCTTTTAAAAGAACGTAGTTATACACATTTTTTGAGAAGCATTTAAGAGGAGTAAGGATGAAAATATGAAAAAATATTACTGCTATAGCCCAAGTACATTAAAAGAGATAAGTTGGGGGTTGTGGATAAGAAAAGAAAAGAAAAGAAGAGAAAAGAATGAAAAGGAGGTGAATGGTCTTATGCCAAATGAAAAAAAAAGTGAATTATGGCAAAGAAAGAAGAAAAGAAAGAAAGTGGTGATTAAGAGAAAATGCTCGAAAAATGGTTGGAAGAGTTGGGTGTTGAAGTAAGGTTATCCAGTGCTTAAAGAAGGTTGTGTGTAAAACTAAGAGATTAAGTTCTTTTATTTTGTTGAATCCTTCCTATTCTTTCTTAAACCTTTACCTTAGCCTAATGTTACAAGCTTATTAAAGACTTATTGATCCAAGGTGGTGTGAGTTTTCTACAATAGTGGAGAGTGATTTGAAAAATAAGCCTATAGAGCTTGATTTGTGATTGATATCATGCAACTTATTATGTTTTTAGAGACCAATACTTGTATTCGGGTGTTCGGATTAATGGATTGTGGTAAGATGGATGTTAAGAGTCGGTAACAATTTTGAGATTGACGTTTGAATTACTTTTAGACTTGAGTGATATTTAATGATTTTATGTACTGTATGTTATGTGCAATTTTTGAGACAAAAAGTTGAATTACTCTTGGATTAACACTAACATTGTTTCACTTTGTTTTGACTTCTACCTTAGAATTCATCTCTTGTTTTCGCTTGAATTTCTAGGGACTAGCAATAAGCTAGTTGGGGGTTATGATGAGAGTCATAAAATGCATCTTAATAGTACTTATTCATTAGCATTTTAGGGTTGATCGAGGTTTGAATTACACTTTTATACCTTAATAACTCTAAAGTGATGTTCTTAGATCATTAGCTTATTTTGGTGCATTTTCAGGTATTTTGTGTTTAAAAGAGATGGAAAAGTTATCATTGCTGAAAGCTCAAAGAGTCCATGCACATCGGAGTGAAGGAGTGCTTCTGAAAAGGATAAACGAAGAGTTTATGAGCAAAAAGCCCTTCAGTGGAAGCCTAAGCGCCCAAAGAGGAGAGGTGCGATACCCAGAAGAAACAAAAGTTTGGGCCGCGGTGCCCAAAAAAGAGGGCCGCGGCACCCAACACCTCCACAATCAAAGCTGAAGGCAAGGCCGCGGCGCCTACAAAGGAGAGCCGCGGCGCGCACACGATGTTTTGTCTCCGAGTCAAAACTTAATTAGGGTTTTTATGGTAGATTAAACCCTAAAACACCCGTGGACCCTTTGTACTATAAATAAATCACTTAGGGTTTGATGATTCATATCATGAATTAGAGGGCCAAAGGCCGAGAAACTCAAGCATGAGCCGCATGGCTGACTAACCTCCAAGCAAGGCAAAGGGATGAATCCCTAGGTGTAGTTGTTCTTATTTTCTTTTCTTAATTCAGTTGTAGTTTGGATTTATCATTAAACATTGTTATGATTTACTTTTTAATCTAATTAGAAGATTTCCCCTTAATCCAATGATTGCATATTTCTCCCCCATATAAGTCTGGTCATGCTCTTCTTATGTGATGTTGTTGAGTTGTGATTGAGTTCGGTAGACTTCTCTTATAGATTTGTCCATTACTGTGGTATTGTCACTATGATATATTGTCGTTTCTTAATAATCCATAAGTTAGGTCATGTGTGCTTCAAAGTAAAGAGTATTTCATAACAATTACATTAGGGTTTACATGTGCTTAATTGAATATTTGCCAATTGCTTGTTTAGGATGTGAAACTTGCAATCGAGATAAAACACAACTAAATTGAGGTTGGAATAAGGCAATGAACCTAGGGAGGATTCTTGGAACCTTGTTGCTTCCATTATATTTACACTACTTCACATTACTTTAATATCAAAACTCAAATTTTATTGTTGAACTTTTATCGTTCGTTTTAAGGTTTGCACTTTCTCTTGTAGATCGCTCGTCTCCCTGTGGAATCGAAACCCCAAAGCTATGCTACAACTACTGTATTATACTTTGGGCATAATCAAGTGCAAAGACACAAAACACGGGAGAGGCACTAGAATAGATCTCAAAAGAGATTCTGGTTGTAAAGAGAGAGTAGTATAGATTGTGGGTAGAGGGCTTTGTGTTAGTTCTTATCAGTTTCCTTCTTCTCTTCTTTGGTTCTTCAAGAACTTAGGTTTCTTGGAGAGGAGTTGCTGTAACTTGTAAGAACTCATTGGTTTAGTGCAAAGAGTTCAGAGGAACTCACGGGGACGTAGGCTATTGCCGAACCTTGATAACAATTGCTGTGTTATTTCTTTTCTTTAATTTTTATTTCTCTTTTTGATCATTACAAGTCATTCTAGACTTGGGTGTTTGGGAGATCACCTCCTAGGTATATCAAGGTGATTTTTCAATAGTGGTATCAGAGCCAGAGGAGCTTTGGAGAGCGGGTATCGGAGTTGGAACAGAAAGAATCGGAGCAAGACTCCAAGAATCAAAGGCCAACTTCTTGGGTGATTCAAGAACGGTGCTGGGATCTAGATCTGATCGTGTTCTTGAGGGTGATTCAAGAACAGTTTTAAGATCTATCTTTAATCGAATTCTTGAGATTTAGAAGTTTAGGAAAACACTTTGTTGTGAGTTTTAATTTACTCGCAAGCGCACGAGTCATTTGCAGTATAGTGTTGTGCAAGTGCGAGGTCGAATCCAAAGGGAATTGCGTTGTGAAAATATAATTTTTAATCTAAATTAACTCTATCTTAACCTAGTTCCGAATTTTAAATGATATTTGCAAAATAAATTAAAACTAAATTAAATTGATTTAAAAACTAATAATTAAAAGGCACTAAGGTTTCCGAATCCACCCCCACCGAAGTTAAGCATATATGTTCTAAAAATATAGCCTATCAAAACATTCAATGAATCCAACTATAAGACAAAAAACAAAGAATATCCCAGCTAAACTAAAAGCACCCGATGTATCTGCTCTTAACAAATCACAAAGGGAATCCAATTTAATCGAAAAGCATTCAATGTATCCATCAGATGAAACACAAAGAAAATCCAACAGACAATTTAAACTCAATCAATTATAAGATTAACTCAAATAATTGACAGAACATTTATACTAAAAATTGTCAGATTTGTACAAGCAAATCTGAACTACTACGCCAAACAACGGCGGGGCTTCATCTTCAATCTTAGCTGAAGAGTCTAGCCACTCATAACTATAAAACTATAATAACAAGTGCTAAACATTTAAACTAAAACGACTGAATATAAAGAAATAAATAAACAACTTTACATGGGAGAAATTCCACTCGCTGCCGGGCGGCGCTTCCCATCGTGGTAGCAATGCCTTCGGGATCCACCAGAATGCTAGCGGACGTCCATCGGTAAACACCAAAGTGGCTTAGGAATTGTACATTGGATTATGAAGCCAAATGGTGTTTATATAGGGGGAGACCCGGAGTAAAACAGGTTGCAGAAACGATGTGGGATACAGGCCCGTGTGCGCTCGATCGCAGTGTGGTGCGATCGATCGCAGGTACGATTGATCGCATGTCTTGTGCGCACGATCTCATGTGCGCTCGATCTCATGTCTGCTGCGATCGATCGCAGATGCACTGAACTTCAAATATTTCGATGTGGGATGTTGACCTTGAGCTCGAGCACTGGTGCGCTCGATTGCATATCTGTTGCGATCGAGCGCAATGTCTCCAGAAGCTTCAAATCAACCTGAAATGCTGCACTTTCTCCACAAACATGTAAAAATACACAAAACACAAGAAAAACGTAAAATAAAGTAAAATACTACTAACTAAGAGCATAACAAATATAAGTTAAGGGTCTAAAATATGCAATATTTTAGACTCATCAAATACCCCCAAACTTATATTTTGCTAGTCCCTTAGCAAAACAAAATAAAAGACTCAATGAAAAACAAAGAACATAAAGATAAAGTCATCACTCATGGTATCCAAAAATTTAAAGAGCACACATCACCATGATATTCATTCATAAGCAAGCTTAAAAAGGTGAACCCATCTTCGCAATGAATAGAAATGTTAAAATCTAATTACTTACAAAAGACAGGATAAGGCATCACAAGCTTGAATCAGTGTAAGGTGAATTAGCATATAAAAATGAAGCTTCCAAGTAACTCTAATGTGTAAGGTCTCCATGTCTCAAGATACACCGAATTTCCCATAAAAAATGAACGACAAAGGCATAGTATTTTTTTTTTTTTTAATAAGGCACGGCTATGTTTAATTCCCTTAAGCTTTCTAATTGACCCATGTAGCGAGTGTTAAGTCAATGACTCCCAAACCAGGTGGCTTTAGGGCATTAGGTGTAAAGACACCCCTAAGGACTTACTAACTCGAGTCAAAAAGGCTATGAAATTAAACCGACCTTAATATCACCAAGCAAAATTCCACCTTTTGATGTGAACACTCACTGCTTACTGAGGCAAGAGGTCCAGTTACTCAGCGAGAAGTTTATTGATAATTTTTTTTTTTTTTTTATATATTTTCCTATGCCCAAGAGTTCATCCAACAAGTCATCCAGTTTCAGTTAAGATAAGGAAAAATACACATTAAAATCACATGTCATACCTCACATAATTTGTGCTAATGTGCTCGTGTTAGATTAGATCAAACATGTGAATTCTCAAAATGCCTAAAGTAAGTAACTAAATTTTAAAAATTTATTACCAGATCATGTGTTCAAAATGTTAAGCTCACCAATGACATCACATCACAGAAAATGTTTAGATCAACTAAAATTTCACGATAACATGAACATGCATTTATCTCTATGACGAAAAGACAACAAATTAGGACAAAGTGTGTGATGTGTCTCCCATACCCCCAAACTTAAATTAGACATTGACCCCAATGTGACTAATATGGAAAGAGCTGACCTGAGATATGGAGAACTATCTGGACTGGTATGGCTCATAGCATACCCCCAAACTCGAACTGAAGTACGCTTTGTCCCTGAAAAATAAAAACTGGAAAACAAAAAAATACTAGAAACAAACATTAATCATAAAAATGCAAAATAATAAATAAACAAAAGAAAAGATAAGCTGTGGGGTGCCTCCCATGAGTGCTAAGTTTTACGTCTTTAGCCAGACTCTCCCTAGAATACTACACTCAATCTGAGTAACTAGGATCCTCCAACAGTATCGTCTCAATGTCCGGACTCCTCAACTCTAAGAATGGTTTTAGCCTCTGTCCATTTACCTTGAAAGTATTACCATTCTTAGGATCCTCAATCTCGATGGCCCCATGAGGAAAAACAGATCGAATAATGAATGGGCCTGACCATCGGGATTTGAGTTTGCCTGGAAAAAGATGCAGGCGCGAATTATAAAGAAGAACTCTCTGACCCGGCGCAAAAGCTCGTCTCAAAATATTTTGGTCATGAGTCTTCTTCATTTGTGCTTTGTATGATCGGGCAAACTCATACGCATCATTCCGCAGCTCCTCCAATTCATTGAGTTGGAGCTTCCGTTGTGAGCCAGCCTTGGAAAGATTGAAATTTAGTTGCTTGACAGCCCAATACGCATGATGCTCTAATTCAACCGGAAGGTGACATGCCTTTCCGTATACAATGCGATAGGGGGACATGCCAATTGGCGTCTTGAAGGCTGTCCGATATGCCCACAGTGCATCCGTCAATCGTAGAGACCAATCCTTTCTAGTAGGGTTCACAGTCTTTTCCAAAATATGTTTGATCTCGCGATTTGAGATTTCCACTTGGCCACCCGTCTGTGGGTGATATGGGGTGGCAACTTTGTGCGTGATACAATATTTCTTCATCAACTGCTCAAAGATCTTGTTGCAAAAGTGCTTACCTCCATCACTTATGATTGCTCTAGGTGTACCAAAACGAGCAAAAATAGTGTCTTTCAAGAACTGGACCACAACTCTGTGGTCATTGGTCTTGCACGCAATAGCCTCCACCCACTTGGACAGATAGTCCACAGCAACTAGAATGTATCGGTAGCCAAAGGAGTTTGGGAATGGTCCCATGAAATCAATGCCCCACACATCAAAAATCTCAACAATCAGAATAGGGTTGAGGGGCATCATATTTCTCCTAGAAAGAATCCCTAGCTTTTGGCAACGCTCACAAGATATACAGTAGGTGTGAGAGTCCCGGAACAGGGTAGGCCAATAAAATCCACACTGCAAAATCTTTGCAGCGGTCTTTTTAGCACTCAAATGGCCTCCACATGCATGATCATGACAAAAGGCGATGACATTAGATTGGTCATGCTCAGGAATACATCGTCTAATGATCTGATCAGGACAATACTTGAACAGGTAAGGATCGTCCCAGAAAAAGTGTTTTACCATGGCCAAAAATTTTGATTTATCTTGCCTCCCCCAATGCAAGGGCATGTGTCCGGTGACAAGATAGTTCACTATGTCAGCAAACCATGGTGCGGGACTGTGAGCAATGTGCATCAATTGCTCATCAGGAAAGGTCTCAGAAATGGGAGTGGCAGCCTCACTGAATTCCACAATCAATCTAGACAAATGGTCCGCCACCACATTTTCCGAACCTTTCTTATCCCGAATCTCAATGTCGAACTCTTGAAGTAGCAAGATCCATCGGATAAGACGAGATTTAGTATCTTTTTTAGAGAAAAGATACTTCAATGCAGCATGGTCCGAGTAGATAATGACTTTAGATCCTAACAAGTAGGATATGAACTTGTCTAATGCAAAAACGACTGCAAGCAACTCCTTCTCAGTGGTAGAGTAATTGAGTTGTGCGTCGTTTATAGTTCGACTTGCATAATAGATAGCACGGGGAAGTTTATCAACACGCTGCCCCAAAACAACTCCAACAGCATAGTCTGATGCGTCACACATAATCTCAAAAGGCACATCTCAGTTAGGTGGCTGAATAATGGGTGTGGACGTCAGAATTTTCTTCAGATCCCCAAATGCTTTCTTACAATCCTCATCAAATAGAAATGGGGCATCTTTTTGCAACAACTTGCACAAGGGCCTGGCGATCTTGCTGAAATTCTGGATAAATCGCCTATAGAAACCTGCATGGCCCAGAAAAGATCGAACCTCTTTCACCGTACATGGGGGTGGAAGGTTGGAAATCAAATCCACCTTCGCTTTGTCGACCTCAATCCCTCGATGAGATATGAAATGCCCCAGTACAATTCCTTGTTTAACCATAAAATGGCACTTCTCCCAATTAAGCACCAGGTTCTTCTCCTTGCACCGTACCAAAACCAAAGAGAGACGGTGCAGGCACTCCTCAAATGTTGAACCGAAGATGGAGAAGTCGTCCATGAAAATCTCCAAGAACCGCTCTACCATGTCTGAGAATATACTGACCATGCACCGCTGAAAAGTGGCGGGTGCATTGCATAACCCAAAGGGCATGCGACGGTAGGCGAAGGTCCCAAAAAGACAGGTAAATGTCGTCTTCTCCTGATCTTCGGGGTCCACGGGGACCTGGTTATATCCAGAATAACCATCCAAAAAGCAATAATACTCGTGCCCAGCCAAACGCTCCACCATCTGATCAATAAATGGAAGTGGAAAGTGATCCTTCCTTGTGGCAATGTTAAGCTTACGGTAGTCTATACACACTCTCCACCCAGACTGCACACGAGTTGGCACCAACTCGTCATCCTTATTCTTTACTACCGTTAACCCAGCTCGTTTGGGTACGACATGAATGGGGCTCACCCACTTGCTATCAGAGATGGGATAAATGATCCCTGCATCTAACAGCTTAATAACCTCTACTCTCACAACCTCTTGCATAGCAGGGTTGAGCCTTCTTTGCGGCTCCCTCGATGGTTTAGCATCTTCCTCCAAGTGTATCCTGTGCATCACCACCGAGGGGCTGATTCCCTTAATATCTTCAATGGTCCAGCCGATAGCTTCCTTGTGCTCTCTTAAAACATCTAATAATTTCTCCTCTTGAGCTTCTCCCAAATCTGAAGCTATTATCACAGGCAAACAGTATGCTGGACCCAGGAACTTATACTTAAGATTATCCGGTAAAGGCTTAAGTTCCTTCTGTTGAGGTTCTGGTGACACCTTCTCCTCATCCTCCTTGCTTTCTTGAGGATCAGACTCCAAAATGGCATTTACTTCCTCGAGTAACTTATCTAAACCCAAGTCCTCTCCAAAGTGAGCAAAGCATGCCTCCATGGGATCCTCAATGCTTGATTCATCTACAGTATCCTCGAGAATCTCCTCTATCAAGCATATATCTCTCATTTCATCATATTCCAGTGGTTGCCTAGTGATATCAAAAATGTTCAACTCCACTGTCATATTTCCGAAGGAGATCTTCATCACCCCTGTCCTACAATTGATTAGGGCGTTAGCCATGGCTAAGAATGGTCGCCCTAGAATCACCGGTATTTGAATACCTACATTCTGAACCGGCTCTGTGTCAAGCACAATAAAATCCACGGGAAAATAGAACTTATCCACTTTTATCAAAACGTCCTCAACTATCCCCCGTGGTCTTTTCACTGACCTGTCAGCCAATTGAAGCGTCGTGGATGTGGGCTTCAATTCTCCTAACCCCAACTGAACATAGACTGAGTAGGGTAGAAGATTCACACTCGCCCCTAAATCCAAAAGGGCCCTCTCAATATGGCTGACTCCTATCGTGCAAGAGATGGTAGGACACCCCGGGTCCTTATACTTGATGGGTAGCTTGCACTGAAGGATTGAACTGACCTGCTCGGTCAAAAATGCCTTCTTTGGGACATTCGTCCTCCTCTTAATAGTGACCAAGTCCTTTAAAAACTTGGCATATGATGGCACTTGATGGATGGCATCCAAAAATGGGATATTGATATGGACTTGCTTGAATACCTCCAAAATTTCTTCATACTTCCCTCCTTTCTTGGGCGCCTGTAATCTCTCGGGGTAGGGCGCTCTAATGACCTAGGAGGGTCTTTCTCAGTAGGTGTGGCTGTAGATGGCTCAGCATCTCTCTTCTCTGTGTTGCCACTCCCTTGCCCTTGCTGCATAGCAGGGCTCTCTTCCACTCGATTGTCCACTTGTCTCCCAGACCTCAGTGTGATAATCGACTGTACTTGTTCCTCCCCGTGCGTAGGAGTTGATGAACTCTCAACCATAAATTATCCTTTTGGGTTTTGCACGGGCTGACTGGGGAACTTTCCTTTCTCTCTCTCACCCAAATGACTTGCAATTTGCCCAATTTGACTCTCCAGCTTGGCAATTGCTTGGGTGTTTACCATTGTTGCACTCCTCACATCGCTCATATTTTGGCTAGTCGCCTTCATGAATTCCTTGAGGGTGTCCTCAAGCGACTGTGAAACTGGCGCTGGTGTTTGGGTGGGTGCATGGTAAGCAGGTGAAGGTGCTGGATGGGCAGAACGACCATGATTAGGAATTTGTGGGGCAAATCCGGGAGGATATTGATTTTGAGCATGATGAGAGGATCCTCCCTAATTCATTGGTTGGTTCTGTCTCCATGAAAAATTTGGGTGGTTCCGCCACCCTGGATTGTACATCTCGGAGTATGATCCATTTGACTGCCTTCGAAAGTCATTGAAAGCATTTACTTGTTCCATAGGATACTCGGCACAAGCCGGCATTGATGGGCAATTCTGTGCTAGATGCATGGGACTAGCACAGATGGAACAGCTTTCAACATTGAATTTTGGCAGCATTGATGGATTAGCTCACAGTGAGAGCGTCAATCTTCTTAGTGAGGGCATCTAACTTTATCCTTAAATCAGCGTCCTCTCTGACCTCATAGATGCCTCCCCTCTTAGGAGCACGAATGGACTTATCTCGACAGCTTGAAAAATCCCACTACTGTGAGTTGTCGGACAACTTATCCAACGCCATATATGCTTCGTCTCTTGTCAGACTCAAGAATGCCCCCCCATTCATAGACTCGATCATACTACGGTTGGGTTGAGTCAACCCTTGGTAGAAGAATTGAACGAGTCTCCACTTCTCATATCCATGTGGAGGGCATCTGATCAGTAACTCTTTAAAGCGCTCCCAGCTTTCAGAGAACTTCTCATCCTCGTCCTGAGTGAAAGAGCTAATCTCCTTACGGTACTCATTCACTCTAGACATTGGGAAAAACTTATGGTAAAATTCGCTAAGTAGGTTTTCCCAAGATGTGATAGATCCGGACGTGTTGGAGTCCAACCACGCCCTAGCTCTATCGTGAAGGGAGAAAGGGAAGAGTCGAAGATGGACTGACTCCTCAGAGAAGTTCTGGAATTTGAATGTAGCACAAATGTCTTTGAACTTCTTCACATGACTATAAGGATTTTCAAGATCTAAGCCATGGAATGAGGGTAGGAGTTGGATAACATGTGGCTTCAAATCAAAGTGTGTGGCATTGGTTGGTGGCAACACTTGCAGGAAGATGAGTTAGTCGCAACGGGTGCGAACAAATCCCTAAGGGATGTAGTGGAGTCCACGTTCCAAGCTCTAGGTTGCTCTACATGTTCAGGTTGATTAAAATTTTCTCCCATCTCAACAGTCTCTCTCTCAACTAGTGCTCTTTTCTGCCTCCTAAGAGTTCTTTCTAAGTCGGGATCTAAATGTGTCAAATCTAAGTTCAAGGATCTCCGACCAAGCATACACTAACAGAAAAATAATGAGATACTAACCAGCAGAAGCAACAGAATAAAGCAAACAAATATTTTTTTTTTAAATTAAATTAACTAGTAGAAAAATAAAATCAATTCAGACCAAAAATTTTCACAAATAAAACAATTCCCCGGCAACGGCGCCAAAAACTTGTTGTGAGTTTTAATTTACTCGCAAGCGCACGAGTCATTTGCAGTATAGTGTTGTGCAAGTGCGAGGTCGAATCCACAGGGAATTGCGTTGTGAAAATATAATTTTTAATCTAAATTAACTCTATCTTAACCTAGTTCCGAATTTTAAATGATATTTACAAAATAAATTAAAACTAAATTAAATTGATTTAAAAACTAATAATTAAAAGGCACTAAGGTTTCCGAATCCACCCCACCGAAGTTAAGCATATATGTTCTAAAAATATAGCCTATCAAAACATTCAATGAATCCAACTATAAGACAAAAAACAAAGAATATCCCAACTAAACCAAAAGCACCCGATGTATCCGCTCTTAACAAATCACAAAGGGAATCCAATTTAATCGAAAAGCATTCAATGTATCCATCAGATGAAACACAAAGAAAATCCAACAGACAATTTAAACTCAATCAATTATAAGATTAACTCAAATAATTGACAGAACATTTATACTAAAAATTGTCAGATTTGTACAAGCAAATCTGAACTACTACGCCAAACAACGGCAGGGCTTCATCTTCAATCTTAGCTGAAGAGTCTAGCCACTCATAACTATAAAACTATAATAACAAATGCTAAACATTTAAACTAAAACAACTGAATATAAAGAAATTAATAAACAACTTTACATGGGAGAAATTCCACTCGCTGCCGGGCGGCGCTTCCCCTCGTGGTAGCAATGCCTTCGGGATCCACTAGAATGCTAGCGGACGTCCACCGGTAAACACCAAAGTAGCTTAGGAATTGTACATTGAATTATGAAGCCAAATGGTGTTTATATAGGGGGAGACCCAGAGTAAAACAGGTTGCAGAAACGATGTGGGATACAGGCCCGTGTGCGCTCGATCGCAGTGTGGTGCGATCGATCGCATGTCTTGTGCGCACGATCTCATGTGCGCTCGATCACATGTCTGCTGCGATCGATCGCAGATGCACTAAACTTCAAATATTTCGATGTGGGATGTTGACCTTGCGCTCGTTCAAAGGCAGGTGCGCTCGAGCGCTGGTGCGCTCGATTGCATATCTGTTGCGATCGAGCGCAATGTCTCCAGAAGCTTCAAATCAACCTGAAATGCTGCACTTTCTCCACAAACATGTAAAAATACACAAAACACAAGAAAAACGTAAAATAAAGTAAAATACTACTAACTAAGAGCATAACAAATATAAATTAAGGGTCTAAAATATGCAATATTTTAGACTCATCACACTTGTGGGTGCTGCATAAACCTGGGATTTTCTCCGCAAGATGGCTTCAAATTTCTGTGTTGAGAAGTTTGATGGAAATGGAGACTTTTCCCTTTCGAAGCGAAAAATCAAAGCTGTTCTTATGCAACAGAAGTGGACTTAGTGATTGGAGAAGATGACGCTTTTCCAACATGTATCACGAAATTCCAGCGGATTGAGATGAAAAAGATGGCATACAACACCATTTTCTTGCACATGTCGGATAGTGTCATAAGGGAGTGCGGAGACTCAGATGATCCTGCTGTCATATGGAAGAAACTAGATGAGTTGTTTCTTACCAAAACTCTCCCTAATAAGATTTATCTTCTTAAAAGAATCTTTGCTTTTAAAATGGATCCTAATAAAGAGTTGCAAGATAATCTTGATGTGTTTAATAAGCTAGTTCAAGATTTGAATAGCTGTAGCATAACATTCCTGGATGAACAATTGGCTGTTATTTTGTTGAATTCTCTTCCTGATTGTTTTGATAATTTGATTAATACAATTGAATATGGAAGAGATACTTTAACCAAGAAGATTGTGATCAATGCCATAAGGGCTCATGATTTCAAAGCCAAGATGAGGGAAGCATCAAGTGGAGAAGGGCTATTCGTTAGAGGAAGGCCAGTAACTCGGAATGGTAGTAGCATTCATGGAAACTACCGGGAGAAATCAAGAGGTAGAGGACAGAGCCATGGGAGATCTGATTCCAAACCGAGATTTGGAGGAAAGAGATGCTTCTACTACAACAAGGAGGGCCATTTCAGGAAAGATTGGAAGAAGAAGATGTGGGATGAGAGAGGAAGAAGCCGTACCAACAATAGAGAGGCTTCGGTTACCAAAAGAGAACAACAAGATGATTTTCTTGTTGTGTGCTCAAATATGAGCAGGAGGCAAGGCAGTGAGAAATGGATTCTGGATTCCGGGTGCACTTATCACATGTGCCCTCACCGGAATTGGTTCAAGAATTTCCAGGAAACCAATGATGGAAAGGTTTTCTTGGGGAATGACACTTCTTGCCAAGTAAAGGGGATATGAGACATCCAATTGAGGATGTTTGATGGAGTCACAAGGCTACTGTGGAATGTGAGGTATATTCTAGATTTGAAGAGGAATTTGATCTCATTGGGGCAGCTGGATTCTATGGGGTATACATAAAAAGTAGAGGGAGGAAAGATTAAGGTGACCAAGGGATCTTTGATAGTGATCAAGGCAGCAATAAAAGATGGACTCTATGAGATGATTAGAGAAACATAAATCAAGGATCAAGCAGCAAGCTTGATGGCTGAGATGGATAAGGTAGCCCTTTGGCACACTCGCTTGGGACATATGAGCGAAAATGGCCTGCAAGTTTTCAGCAAGGATGGTCTACTTGGTGGTGACAAAGTAGAGAAATTGGACTTCTGCGAGTGTTGTGTTCTTGGGAAGCAATACCGGGTCAGCTTCAACACCGAAGTGCACAAGTCTAAGGGCATTCTTGACTACATTCATTCGGACCTTTGGGGACCAGCAAGAACACCAACACAGGGAGGTAACTTTTACTTTCTGTCTTTAATTGATGATTATTCAAGAAAGGTTTGGGTTTATATGCTTAAAAATAAATCAGATGCTTTGAATATATTTATGGTGTGGAAAAAGTTGCTGGAGACTCAAACGGGTAGGGTAATTAAGGCTTTACGAACCGATAATGGCTTAGAATTTTGTAATGAGGATTTTGATAAATTATGTGAATTAAATGGCATTCTAAGACATAGAATGGTTGTAAAAACACCTCAGCAAAATGGAGTTGCTGAGAGGATGAATAGGACCCTTATGGAAAAGGTTAGGTGCATGTTAATGGGATCCGGATTACCAAAATATTTTTTGGGGGAAGCTATATCTACTGCTGCATATTTGGTAAACAGATCACCCTCTAGAGCTTTAGAGCTCAAGACTCCCATGGAGATGTGGAGTGGAAAACCCCCTGAGTTGAGCAACCTTTGGACTTTTGGGTGTACTGCATTTGCACATCAAAAGGATAATAAACTTAACCCGAGGTCTAGAAAATGTGTATTTCTAGGGTATGGTGATGGGGTTAAGGGGTATAGGTTGTGGTCCTTAGAACCAAAAGGAATGAAACTCATAATAAGTAGGGATGTTATTTTTAATGAATTGTTATTTCCCTATTTGGAGAAAACTAACCCTGCAGGGGCTAGTGAGCAAACCAGTCCGGAATTTGTGGAGCATTGCATCAAGGAGAATTTAGTTCAGGTAGAGCAAGGAAGGCGAGAGGGTTCGGACTAGGTAGAGCCCATTAATGAAGGCCAACCTCAGGGCACTTAAGAAGAGGCTAAACTAGAAGGGGTTGATGCAGCAAGTCAGAATGACTACTAGCTCACAAGGGACCAGGGAAGGAGGGTGGTCAGACCACCTTTGAGATATGGGTTTACAGATGCTAATGTAGCAGCTCCTTGGATAGAAGGAGGGATGGTTGAACCAGAAACTTACATGGAAGCCATGGAATGTAATGAGTTGTCAAAGTGGCAGCTAGCTATGAAATTCTTTGAGGAATAACAACTCTTGGGAATTGGTGCCCAAACCAGAAAAACAGAGAGTTGTGGATTGTAGGTGGATCTAAAAGATCAAAGAAGGGAATCTTCCAGGGGATAAAGTCTGGTATAAAGCTAGGCTGGTGGCGAAGGGGTTCACATAAAGAGAAGGCATAGTTTTCACCGAAATATTCTCACCAGTTATGAAGTACAAGATGATACGAAAGTTATTGGCTATGGTGGTTGATGAGAGCCATAAAATGCATCTTAATCGTACTTATTTGTTAGCATTTTAGGGTTGATTTAGGTTTTAATTGCATTTTTATGTGTTAACAACTCTAAAGTGATATTCTCGGAGCATTAACTTATTTCGGTGCATTTTCAGGTATCTTGAGTTAAAAGGGATGGAAAAATGATTGTTGCTTGAAGCAAGATGATTCGATGCATACCGGAGTGGAGCCATGATTACGGAAGGATAAAACAAAGAAGATCTCTACCAATTAGGTCAAGGTGCACCATGGATAGAGCTGGGGCGCACCCTTCAGAAGGAAGCGCAAAAGAAACCTCAAAGATCCATCAGGTCAAGGTGCACTCTGGATCAAGCTGAGGTGTACTCTGAAGGGCTGAGGCACACCCTGGATGAAGCTGAGGCACACCCCACCACAGTACAAACAAGAAGCCTGACAAAAGCCAAGGTGCGGCGCGCGCACAGACCCTGTTCTCTGAGTTAGGCCATAATTAGGTCTTTAATGATTTGTTCAAACCCTAAAACACCCTTAGGCCTTGCACACTATAAATAGACCATTTAGGGTTTGTAATTAGACATTCATAAAATAGATAGAAGGCTCGAAAACTCAAGGGAGGCTGCCACACTCTCCCCCATGGCTAACTAATCTCCAAGCAAGGCGAAGGGATGGATCCTTAGGTTTTGTTGTTCTTTAATTCCTTTATTAGTTTAGTTGTAATATGGATTTATCGTTAAACATTATTATGATTTACTTTTCAATTTAATTAGAAGATTTTCCCTTAATCCGGTGATTGCATCTTTCTCCCCCATATAAGTCTAGTCATGCTCTTCTTATGTGATGTTGTTGAGGTGTGATTGAGTCCGGTAGATTTCTCTTATAGATTTGTCCATTACTGTAGTATTGTCATCATGATATATTGTCATTTCTTGATAATCTATAAGTTAGTTCATGTGTGCTTGAAAGTAAAAAGTATTTCATAACAATTACATTAGGGTTTATATATGTGCTTAATTGAATATTTGCCGATTATTTGTTTGGGATGTGAAACTTGTAATCGAAATAAAGACACTGAATTGAGACGGGAATAAGGAAACAAACCTAGTTACTCTTTGGGCATAATCAAATTTTGGAATCGACACCCCAAAGCTGTGCTACAACTACCGTGTTACTCTTTGGGCGTAATCAAATTTTGGCGCCGTTGCCGGGGAGACACGCTTACTTACAAGGAAGTTGTCAACTCTAAGACATGACAGTAGAAAAGTTGTAAATAGTTTTTTTTCTTTCAGTAGTTTGTAAAGGCGGTAACTTCGTTCTCTCTTTTACCTTGCTGCATTAAATTTTTTTTATTTTATTTTATCTTATTTTATTCTTTCTTTTTATAGTATTTTTTTCATTATTTTGTTACCTTGAATGCAAAGACATAGAGATGCTTTAGGTAGATTTGCTTGTAGGCCTGTGCTAGAGTCAGAATTCAATTCTTTTCTAAATCCTTTATTTGACAACCCATCTAGTCCCGAAGAAATGAGTGAACATGAATATCAACCCCCTAGGACCCTTCAAGATTACCTCAACCCTACACGCACAGCCACACCATCGTGCATCAAGTTTCCAGCCAATACTCACCATTTAGATTTTAAAACAGGGATGATACAATTACTCCCTACATTTAATGGCTTGGAAAGTGCAAGCTCATATGTGCACATTAGAGAGTTTGAGGAAGTAGTTGCGACTTTTCATAGTCAAGATGCAATTGCTGACATTGTGAGACTTAAGTTCTTTCCTTTCGCTTTAAAGGATAGAGCTAAGAGTTGGCTATACTCACTGAAACCACGATCTATTGGGTCGTGGACTGAGATGACTTAGATTTTTTTTAATAAATACTTCCCCCAACATAAGACCAATGCTTTAAAAAGATAAATCTCCACCTTTGCACAAAAGGATAGTGAGATTTATATCAGTCTTGGGAGAGATTTAAGGAGTTGTTGAGTATGTGCCCTCACCATGGGTATGAGAGTTAGCGCTTAGTGAGCTATTTTTATGAGGGACTTACATATAGAGAGTGCCAATTCGTAGAGATGATGTGTAATAGTGAGTTTTTGGAGAAAGATCTTGATGAGGCCATGGAGTACCTCAATGAGCTTATTGAAAAAGCTCACACTTGGACTGAACCAAGTGCTACTGAAAGCGCAAATAGGTCACAACCTATAGGGAACCCAAATGGTGGTGGAATTTACCATCTTAGGGAAAAGGATAACCTTAAGGCCAAGGTCGAGATGCTCACTAGGAACTATAGGTGTTAAAAACTAAGAACTTAAAGCCAATACACGTGGTTAATCATGCAAAGTCTTTTGAACCATGTTTTGTGTGTGGCGGGGTAGATCATCTCGCCCAAGAGTGCCCCATATTTGCTGAGATGAGAGGGATGTTTAAGGAACAATGTAATGCCTTAGGCATTTACAAGAAGCCTTTGGCACCCTTCTCTGATAACTATAATCCAGAGTGGCGGAATCACCCCAATTTCAACTGGAAATCTGAAAACCAGTAGTTTGCACAACCCTCTGCACCATAACTTGCACCATATCATGCCCCTGTATCTTCTAGGAGTCCTTTAGAAGACACTTTGCATGCTTTTATTGAGGCACAGGGGAAGACTAATCAAAAGCTTGAATCTTTAATTGTGCAGGTTGTTGAAGAATATAAGGATTTAAAGAACTAAGTGTCCAAGTTGATTAGCTACATGAGTGTGACTGAGCAAAGTAAGTTCCTTTCTCAAGCTCAGTTCACACACCATAGTCAACATCTAGCACAACAGAATTTGAAGGAGGTGAATATCATTGAGACACTGAGTAAGTCATTACGCATCCCAACAACGAAAAAATCAGAGGATGTGGACGAAACCCACCAAGCATACATGATTGACTCATTCATGGAAAAGGTCCAGCACCTTAATCCATTGGAGTCCACCTTCATCTATGGCTTCACAAAAGTATATATCGAACCAAAATTTGCGGATGTTACTGATGACATCCTTGAGGCCTCTCCAAAGCATACAAGCACTGAATTCGGAAATAAAGGAGTGGCTGGTGCATTCAACCTATGTTTTTCAAAGAGGTAATAAAAGCGTCTGGCTGAAAACATAAAACTTAACGCTCATGGGAGGCAACCTACAACATATTCTTTTATTTTTACTATTTTTCATATTTCTTTTTCTTATTTATTATTATTATTTTGCAGTTTTCCATTTTTACTTTCGTATTTTTTTTTCAGGCACAAAAATACGAAGCAGTTCAAATAGTGGTGCACAATTTTCAGATTCTGTGCACTTTTGGCTACAAAAGGATTTTCCTTAACTTTTGCTTTCATATTGAGGAAAATGTTTATTTTAAGTTAGGGGTGGAGGAAACATATCCCTGTTTTCCATGTTTTTCATTGAACTGCTTGGTGTCTTTTTCTTTTTTGATTGTTTTTAGCATGCTTGGTGTTAACCTTAGAGTTAATTCACATGTCAATTATATGAACCTAATTGAGATAGCATATAGTGTTTAGAGGAATTTAAATCTTGCTTCAGTTTGAAATTAATTTAAGCGTCAATCTTCATTTGGTTAGAGACTCTAGTTTGTGGTAAGATTGTATGATTAGTCTTAAACATTTAGAGAAGTTTTATGTGTTCTTATTTTGTGAATATTTTTGCGGTCTCCAAAAGCTCTAGAACTTACTTGATAACCACTTGAGGTGAATTCCTAGAGTGCACATTACTTAGGATATGATATAGGCCATTTTTGGACCGTTTGAGCTTGTCAAACCTACCATTGCTATATTTGCCACTAGTCACCTATTTGAGCCATTTTCTTGAGAAAAAAAAAGAAGAATTTGAGCCTTGTTTCTTTCAATAGCCCATTTATTCACCTTTATGAGCCTAAAAATATTTTATCCTTACCTTTAAAGAACTTAGCTATACACATTTGTTGAGAATCACTTAAAAGGAGTAATGATGGGAATATGAGAAAATATCACTACCATAACCCAAGTACATTAAAGGAGATAAGTTGGGGGTTATGGAAAAGAAAAAAAAATGAAAAAAAGGTGAATGGTCTTATGCCAAAATACAAAAGAAAAGAAAAGAAAAGAGAAGTGAATTATGGCAAAGAAAGAAGAAAAGAAAAGAAAAATGGTGATTTGAGAAAAATGCTCCAAAAATGGTTGGAACAGTTGAGTGTTAAAGAAAGGTTATCTAATACTTAAAAATGGTTGTGTTTAAAGCTAAGAGATTGAGTTCTTCTACTTATGAATCCTTCCCATTCCTTTTTAACCTTTACCTTAGCCTAACGTTACAAGCTTATTAAAGACCTATTGATCTAATGTAATGTGATTTTTCTACAATAGTGGAGAGTGGTTTGAAATGTAAGCCTATCGAGTTTGTTTTTGTGATTGATGTCACGCAATTTATTATTTTCTAGAGGCCAAGACTTGTATTCACGAATGTTATGCATAAAATCATCTGGATGCTTGGATTAATAGATTGTGGTAAGATGGATGTAAAGAGTCAATAACGATCTTAAGATTGATGTTTAGATTACTTTTAAACTTGGATAAAATTTAATGATTCTATGTACTGTATGTTATGTGAAATTTTTTGAGACAAAATGTGAATTACTCTTGGTTAACATTAGTATTGCTTTACTTTGCCTTGATTCCCACCGTAGAATTCATCCTTTATTTTCGCTTGAATTGCTAGGGACTAGCAATAAGCTAGTTGGGGGTTGTGATGAGAGCCATAAAATGCATCTTAATCGTACTTATTTGTTAGTATTTTAGGGTTGATTTAGGTTTTAATTGCATTTTTTTGTTGTTAACAACTCTAAAGTGGTATTCTCGGAGCGTTAACTTATTTCGGTGCATTTTCAGGTATCTTGAGTTAAAAGAGATGGAAAAGCGATTGTTGCTTGAAGCAAGATGATTCGATGCATACCGGAGTGGAGCCATGATTATGGAAGTATAAAACAAAGAAGATCTCTACCAATCAGGTCAAGGTGCACCCTAGATGGAGCTGGGGCGTACCCTTCAGAAGGAAGCCCAAAAGAAACCTCAAAGATCCATCAGGTCAAGGTGCACCTTGGATCAAGTTGAGGTGCACCCTGAAGGGCTGAGGTGCTCCCTGGATGAAGCTGAGTCGCACCCCACAGCACAAAGAAGAAGCCTGACAAAAGTCAAGGTGCGGTGCGAATGAATCGAAGGTGCGGCGCGTGCACATACCCTGTTCTCCGAGTTAGGCCCTAATTAGGTCTTTAATGATTTGTTCAAACCCTAAAACACCCTTAGGCCTTGTATACTATAAATAGACCACTTAGGGTTTGTAATTAGACATTCATAAAATAGATAGAAGGCCGAAAAACTCAAGGAAGGCTGCCACACTCTCCCCCATAGCCTACTAATCTCCAAGCAGGGCGAAGGGATAGATCCCTAGGTTTTGTTGTTCTTTAATTCCTTTATTATTTTAGTTGTAATATGGATTTATCATTAAACATTATTATGATTTACTTTTCAATTTTATTAGAAGATTTCCCCTTAATCCGGTGATTACATCTCTCTCCCCTATATAAGTCTAGTCATACTCTTCTTATGTGATATTGTTGAGGTGTGATTGAGTCCGATAGATTTCTCTTATAGATTTGTCCATTACTGCAGTATTGTCATCATGATATATTGTCGTTTCTTGATAATCTATAAGTCAGGTCATGTGTGCTTGAAAGTAAAAAGTATTTCATAACAATTACATTAGGGTTTATATATGTGCTTAATTGAATATTTGCCGATTACTTGTTTGGGATGTGAAACTTGCAATCGAAATAAAGACAACTGAATTGAGACTGGAATAAGACAAAAAATCTAGGGAGGATTCCCGGACCCTTGTTGCCTCCATTATATTATCTACACAATTTTCACACAAAACTTTATTCTGTCACTTTAACTTTTATCGTTTGTGTTGAGGTTTACACCTTCTTTTGTAATTAGTTTGTTTCCCTGTGGAATCGACACCCCAAAGCTGTGCTACAATAACCATGTTACTCTTTGGGTGTAATCAAATTTTGGTGCCGTTACCCGGGAGACGCGCTTACTTACAAGGAAGTTGTCAACTCTAAGACATGACAGTAGAAGAGTTGTAAATAGTTTTTTTTTCTTTCAGCAGTTTGTAAAGGCGATAACTTCGTTCTCTCTTTTACCTTGCTGCATTAATTTTATCTTATTTTATTCTTTCTTTTTATAGTATTTTTTTTCATTATTTTGTTACCTTAAATGCAAAGACATAGAGATGCTTTGGGTAGATTTGCTTGTAGGCCTGTGCTAGAGTCAGAATTCAATTCTTTTCTAAATCTTTTATTTGACAACCCATCTAGTCTCGAAGAAATGAGTGAACATGAATATCAACCCCCTAGGACCCTTCAGGATTACCTCAACCCTACACGCACAGCCACACCATCATGCATCATGTTTCCAGCCAATACTCACCATTTAGATTTTAAAACAGGGATGATACAATTACTCCCTACATTTCATGGCTTGGAAAGTGAAAACCTATATGTGCACATTAGAGAGTTTGAGGAAGTAGTTGCGACTTTCCATAGTCAAGATGCAACTGCTGACATTGTGAGACTTAAGTTCTTTTCTTTCGCTTTGAAGGATAGAGCTATGAGTTGGCTATACTCACTGAGACCACGATCTATTGGGTCGTGAACTAAGATGACTCAGATTTTTTTTAATAAATACTTCCCCCAACATAAGACCAATGCTTTAAAAAGAAAAATCTTCACCTTTGCATAAAAGGATAATGAGACTTTATATCAGTCTTGAGAGAGATTTAAGGAGTTGTTGAGTATGTGCCCTCACCATGGGTATGAGAGTTGGCGCTTAGTGAGCTATTTTTATGAGGGACTTACATATAGAGAGCGCCAATTCGTAGAGATGATGTGTAATGGTGAGTTTTTGGAAAAAGATCCTGATGAGGCCATGGAGCATCTCAATGAGCTTGCTGAAAAAGCTCACATTTGGACTGAACCAAGTGCTACTGAAAGCACAAATGGGTCACGACCTATAGGGAACCCCAATGGTGGTAGAATTTACCATCTTAGGGAAGAGGATAAATTTAAGGCCAAGGTCGAGATGCTCACTAGGGAACTAGAGGTGTTAAAAACTAAGAACTTAAACCAATACACGTGGTTAATCATGCAAAGTATTTTGAACCATGTTTTGTGTGTGGCCGGGTAGATCATCTCGCCCAAGAGTGCCCCACATTTGCTGAGATGAGAGGGATGTATAAGGAACAATGTAATGCCTTAGGCATGTACAAGAAGCCTTTGGCACCCTTCTCTGATAACTATAATCCGGAGTGGCGGAATCACCCCAATTTCAACTAGAAATATGAAAACCAGTAGTTTGCACAACCCCCTGCACCATATCTTGCACCATATCATGCCCCTGTATCTTCTAGGAGTCCTTTAGAAGACACTTTGCATGCTTTTGTTGAGGCACAAGGGAAGACTAATCAAAGGCTTGAATCTTTAATTGTGCAGGTTGTTGAAGAACATAAGGATTTAAAAACCAAGTGTCCAAGTTGATTAGCTACATGAGTGTGACTGAGCAAAGTAAGTTTCCTTCTTAAGCTCAGTTCACACCCCATGGTCAACATCTAGCACAACAAAATTTGAAGGAGGTGAATATCATCATTGAGATACTGAGTAAGTCATTACACATCCCAATAACGAAAAAATCAGAGGATGTGGACGAAACCCACTAAGCATACATGATTGACTCATTCATGGAAAAGGTCCAGCACCTTAATCCATTGGAGTCCACCTTCATCCATGGCTTCACAAAAGCACATATCGAGCCAAAATTTACGGATGTTACTGATGACATCCTTGAGGCCTCTCCAAAGCATACAAGCACCGAATTTGGAAATAAAGCATGGCTGGTGCGTTCAACTTATGTTTTTCAAAGAGAGAATAAAAGTGTCTGGCTGAAGATGTAAAACTTAACGCTCATGGGAGGCAACCCACAACATATCCTTTTATTTTTACTCTTTTTTATATTTAATTTTCTTATTTATTATTATTGTTTTGTTGTTTTCCATTTTTACTTTCATATTTTTTTTTCAGGGACAAAAATACGAAGCAGTTCAAATAATGGTGCACAATTTTCAGCTTCTGTGCACTTTTGGCTATAAAAGGGAGTTTCCTTAACTTTTGCTTTCACATTGAGGACAATACTTATTTTAAGTTGGGGGTGGAGGAAACATATCCCTATTTTTCATGCTTTTCATTGAACTACTTGGTGTCTTTTTCTTTTTTGTTTGTTTTTAGCATGCTTGGTGTTAGCCTTAGAGTTAATTCACAGGTCAATGATATAAACCTAATTGAGATAGCATATAGCATTTAGAAGAAGTTAAATCTTACTTCAGTTTGAAATTAATTTAAGCGTCAATCTTCATTTGGTTAGAGACTCTAGTTTGTGGTAAGATTGTATGATTAGTCTTAAACATTTAGAAGAAGTTTTATGTGTGCTTATTTTGTGAATATTTTTGCGGTCTCCAAAAGCTCTAGAACTTACTTGATAACCACTTAAGGCGAATTCCTAGAGTGCTGATAAGTGCTTCAATAATCATATTTAAGCCCATTAATTTAAACTTGTTAGGCTATTTATTTATCTATTTCTATGGATTCTACTTCATTTTCGTGTTTTATGTGTTTTTCACAGGACTTGGACAAAAAGATGATAATTTGGGGCTTTTAGAAGCAAAAGTCAAGATCTTCCATCCAGCAAGAGCGCACCCCATTGAGATCGAGCTCACAAGAGCATGAGTGCCCTTGAAGAAGGCTCGAGCGCACACATGCGATCGAGCGCATCCCGCATACGCTCGAGCGCAATCACTCCAGAGACGGCAGAGCCAGATATAGAAAGAAGTCTTCCAACTCCAAAGAGGAATTAGGGTTTCGGGACACCATAAGGACCCTATAAATAGCCCTGTAAAACAAATAAACCATACCTTTTGTTCTAGATTCGAAGTAGAGAGCTTAGGAGAGGAATTGACGACTCGTCTCCCAAGGCTTCTTCGATTTTAGTTTTCTGTTTATTTTAATTATGTTTAGCATGTTTACTTTACTTAGTATATGTAACTAAAACTCCTATAGGGCTCGATTGAAGCCCTAGTTATGCTTTACCACATATTCATTCATTGATTATCTTTGCTATAGCCTTGTTAGAATATTTAACTTGATTAATACCTATTTATATTTACATTCCTTATATGTATGTGCCTGATCAACGTATGCATGTGGTATGGATAGGTTAGTCGAATCAATTTGGATGACCGAGTCCTGGGTTTGACATTAGTAACAAGGGATATCCACACCAGATTCTCAGGTTAATCAACATGGGAAACTGGGAGCGGATCAAGCCCTAGGTCCTGTGTGGTTGCCGATCTCCACAGCCCTCATGCTCTCTTAAGGAAAAACTCAGTATACACCCATGCTGAATCCCTTAAGAGAGAAAAGAGTTAAAGTATACACCATGCCTAACTCGTTGCATAGGGAGATCAATAGCCTAAGGTGTGGACCAAGCCCTTAGGTTGGCAACCATTAAATATTCATGATAAGGCTAGAGCATTGAAACCTTAGTTAAAGGGAAGGTATAATTAGTGGTGGATATCGTAGCCCTATGATCTCATTATTATTTACTCACACTCAAACTGTTATTTCTCTTTTAACTTAAAAAAGACTAATTTTAAATAGAAATTCACCAATCCCTGTGGAAATGATCTCGCACTTGCACGCTATACTACCACAGACCTTGTGCACTTGCAAGTAAAACTAGAACAATTATTCGCTTAATTATTTAGGTAGATAATCGTCAACAAGTTTTTGGTGCCGTTGCCAGGGATTGTGCTAAATTTATTTTTAGAATTAAAAACTTCTCATTTAATTTAATTATTGTTATTTCCTTTTTATTCAATTCTTAATCATTGTGTTTATCTTATTTTTGGCTTAATTAAAAACCCTAATCAATTTCTCTCTCTGTTTCAGGTACACTAGGAGAGCCCTCTGTACCACTTGTGATCGAGCGCACTCTCTTATGCAATCGAGCGCAATTGAGGTAGAGAGTCATCCGAGTAGCAGTATTTGACTGCTGCATTCACATATCTGCCACTGATTCATGCACGGACGTCGGTCCAAGAATCCAGCATTTCTTCCCTTTGATCCCGAGCTTGAGAGGTCTATCTGACAAAGGCTTAGGGATAACCGGGAAGAGGTAGGAGAAGGGAGTGAGGAAGAGATACCAATGGCAGAACAAATAGCTGAACAACAACCACTTGAGCAGAGACCGATGAAGCATTCATTCATCCCGCAAAACATCGATCAACCTGAGGCGGAAGGAAACTATTACATATCTCCGTAAATACTCAGTGCACTAACTCACTTTATGGGTACACCTAGTGAGGATCCACATTTGCACCTTTGAGAGTTCTTCGACCTCTGCAAATTCCAGCACATCCGAGGCCTACACCAAGAAGGAATAAGGTTAATTCTTTTCCCTTTTTCCTTGAAAGATAATGCTAAATTATGGTATAATTTTTTGGCTGCAGTTTCCATCCACACTTAGGAGGAGTTGGCGAGTAAGTTTCAAAGGAAGTTCTTCCAAGCCCAGAAGATGAGACAAACGAGGAAAGAAATACAATCCTTTCAACAAAAGGATGGAGATTTGTTCTTCGAGGCCTAGGGACATTTCAACAAGCTACTACTTAAGTGCCCACACCACAACCTACCCCAAGACGAATTGGTACAAGCCTTTTATGAAGGTTTAAGTGATTCTAACAAAAACATTGTTGATTCAGGTTATGAAGGAGTGCTGATGGAAAAGAGCAGCGAAGAGGCAATGGAACTTTCTGAAACCCTAAGCGAGCACACGCAGCAGTTCTCCTCTCGAGGTAGACATATAACCAAGAGTAAGGGTATGTATGAGATAAGCTTAAATGGAGGATCATCTCCTCAAATGGCCGTTGTGGAAAGAAAAATTGAGTTATTAGTTAATGCCATGGCCGCTAAGAACACCTCAACTAATCCATCAGCAGCACCACGACAGGTATGTGCCATTTGCTCACAATTTGACCATGATACTAATGCTTGTCCCTTATATTCATCTACAGATCATGAGCAAGCCAACTTTGTGGGACTAATTAATTATCCACCGAAGAACAATCCCTATGCAAACACATACAACCTTGGATGGCAGAATCACCCGAACTTCTTATGGAGCAACAACCAAAATAATCAAGGGCAACAAAGGAATTTCCAACCAGCAGCCCAATCTGCTCCTGAACCCAAGAAGAATGACCTCGAAATTCTTGTAAGGCAACTAGCGACTCAGCAACAACAAATCCTGAATAAACATGAACAATTCATGGAAGAGTCAAGGCAATTTCGAACTGAAATGAGGCAAATCACTGCCAAGCACGATCAAGCCATTCAAGAACTAAAGGTACAAATGGGACAGTTAGCCAAGGAATTAAGTAACAGAAAGCAAAGAGAGCTCCCGGCTCAGCCACTACCTAATCCAAGAGGACACCAGCAGCTGAATGCCATAACAACCTTAAGAAGTGGAAAGGTTATCGGTACCAATGAGCCTACACAAGCGTCTCCAGACCAAACCTCTGCATCTAAGGTAAGAGAGATAGAAAAGGTAAATACACCTCTACCATTCCCTCAAAGGTTGGTGAAGCCTAAAAAGGAAACTAAAATGATTGACATATTTGAAACCTTGAAAAAGGTAGAAATAAATATTTCTTTATTAGAGGCAATAAAATAACTACCTGCTTATGCTAAGTTTTTAAAAGATTGTTGCACTAACAAATGGAAATTTCAGGAGCATGATACGGTAGCCTTGACCGAAGAGGTAAGTGTTGTATTATTGAGAAAGTTACCACCTAAACTAAAAGATCTTGGTAGCTTCACTATTCCTTACAGGCTAGGTGACCAGCTTTTTGAGCACGCATTATTGGATCTAGGAGCAAGTGTCAATTTGCTACCTTACAGTGTATTCGAGACACTAGGTTTGGGGGAGCTCCAACCAACCTCCATTACATTACAATTGGCTGACAGAAGCATCAAACAACTAAGACGAATATTCAAGGATGTTTTGGTAAGAGTAGGTAAATTTATTTTACCAGCTGATTTTATTGTATTAGACATGGAGAATGCCATATGCCTATACCACTCCCTATCATTTTATGTAGACCATTTATGATCACTGCTGACACAAACATTAATGTAAAAAGAGGCATTGTCACAATGAGAGTAAATGATGAAGAGATAGAATTTAAAATCTTTAATACACTGGACTCCACAAACACTAATGATAAGGGTCATAATGTGAGCTTCCTACAAGGTATTGATGAGAAAATTGCTAAGGCCCATTACACAGTTCCATTGGAGACCATTCCCAACCAAGCTGACACGAGATTGGACGTTAGGCCAGAAGATGATAATGTGATTAAAGATATCAAAGGGGCTGTGCACACCATCAAGAACACACCTAAGCGTTCAAGTAAGTATAATCCTCAAGATAAAAATCGAGCACTTACTAATACCATGTCTCTTTATTTCATTGACCAGGTACCAAAATGGGAGACAAAGCAGCTATCAATGGAACTTGAACCACCGGATGGGGGCCCTAAGTACCTCATTCAAAGGACGTAGCCTTAAAAGCTACCATAGAGAGCACTTGAGCAAAATTCCACTTGCATAACAAAGGGCTCAAGTGCCTCTATCGAGGTTAGTGGTACTGAGGCCACTACAAGCTGGTACGACTATATCGTTCCTACTGTTATTTTAATTCATTTCTTTATATTAAACTCTTTTTACCATTAGCAAATTTCTGTCTTGCGATCGAGTGCACGCCACATGCGCTTGTGCGCCACCTCACCCTGCATTGCGTACGAGTACATTACCCCTCGCACCTGCGCATCAGTATGATCGAGCGCACTACGCTCGAGCACACTCAGGGCAGAGCAGCCACGTGATGGTTTTTAAAACACTTATCTTGCCCATTTTCTCCATTACACTCAATCGCAAACTACTTTCTCCTCGTTCGCACTCACGCCTTCTTCAACTCCAAAGAAGCATTACCAACTCACCACGACCCTCAAATACCACTCTAAAAATCACTGCTCACACCATCACAAACCTCCTCCATCCCATTTACATACGTTAAAACCCATCCCTTTCCTTGTTCACAACCACCTCAAATCCACACGGTAGGCATTTTAAATTGTTTTCCAAATATCACGAGCACACACCAGTTTCTTTACAATATTTTTCTCCTCTTATATGCTATTCTGTGTGTTGATGGAATTTTTTTTGTGTTTACAGGAGGCAGAGGCCATTTTTGGATACTATACACAAGCTGCGTATATTTGGTACACAACAACTGTTTGTTAAATTGCCTAAGTGAGAGCGCTCGAGCGCCCAATATCTACGATCGAGCATATTACCCCTCTTGCGATCGAGCGCACAGTATCTATAATCAAGCGTAATTTTGACAGTAACACAGATCCAGATTCTGAAACATGGCTTCCACATCCTGTGCCTCTAGCAGTCGCCATCATTCATCCCGGCCCAGTTTCGAACAGTGTGAAATACTATTCGAGACAACATTTAACGTAGAAGAGGACTTCAAGACTTTGGATGCCATAAGATGAGCGGTCCAAGAATTCAAGCATCGAGGTCTCAAGCGGCTATTCAAGCCGGTCTGCTCGACGGCATACACACGACTGCATTAGGCCAGAGATTTTATCTTCCTCGGTCCAGGGCAGGTTCATAGAGTTGACCACCACTAACATAGCTGACTCTCTACATTGCTGCGATGAGTCCCCACCAGAGGACAACCATATAGAGGAGCAACTCGACTCGTTCCCTCTGCCACACATCATTGAGGACATGAGTGCGGGGTAGTATACTGACCGCCACAACAATGCGGGGATCCGGTCAAGGTTGCCTCCCCGTCTATGGTTCGTCGATTCAGTCCTACAGTGTAATGTGTGCCTTTTAGGGCACAAGACACAGAGGCGGAATCAGTTCTTACAGGCTCTCTACACCTTTCACCGAGGTCACTGGTACTCCATCCCAGCAGTCATATGGAGTCAGATACACAAGTTCTGGGATGGAGTGCATAACCGGCAGACGACCATAGCTAATGCTTGGGGTCTTCCTTTCCCTTTTTTGCTCAGTCGTATCTTCAAGAAGAAGGAGATTAGAGGATCCTCTATAGATGGCCCGGTTAGTGACGATCCTTTCTTTGGGAGAGTACAGTGGAGCCTCAGCCAGTCGCACATGCCCCGAGGACCCCGAACACAGATACTAGCCGTCGAGCCTATTGCGGATGATCTGATAGAGGCCGAGCATCCACCGGTAAGCCCTTCATGGGAGAAGGATCAGACAGACATGGGATCCATGGAGTATCAGCATCTCCTAGATGAGTTATCTTTCTTCCACTGTGACCTATTCGACATTCGCCGGGAGGATCGTGAGGCAGCCCGTCTGATCCATCAACGGATTGATGGGTTCGAGGCACAGTTCACACTACAGGAGGTGATACTGTAGCCCATCCTTGACCACCTACCTCCTAATCCTAGTACCTCTTTGACTGCACCCATAGACAATCAGTAGTGAGAGATACCCCATCTGGCTGAAGACGTAAAACTTAGCACTCATTGGAGGCACCCCAGACATATCCTTTTCATTTTAGTACTTTTCTTTTAGTTATAGTTATAATTACATGTCGAGTTTGCATATTTTGTTTTCTGACACAACGTTTGTTTTCCTTTGTCAGGTACTTAGTGCGTGCATCCAGTTCAAGTTTGGGGGTGTATACAAGCAAGCAAGCAACCTAGTTCTCCATTTCCCAGGTCAGATCTTTCCATGCCACTCACATTGGGGACAATGTGCATTTAAAGTTTGGGGGTAGTGGGAGATACTAGATACTATCACACACGCACTTGGAACACATGCACACACTAAAGTCCCAGTTTTTTTTAGGAAGATAAATACATGATCAATGGGTAAAACAAAATTTTTGTTTGAATTAAAAATTTGATAACACTTCATTAGTAAGCTTAAAAGCTAGAACATATAGTCTTGTAATAGGAATTTTACAAAGTTTAGTTACCTACCTCAAGGCACCTAAGAATTCATAAGTTTGATCCAAATTTGCACGAGCATATTTAACACACAATTGTGTGGGGTATAACATATAATTCTCTTACATATGTTTCCATAATCTAACTATAATCGGATAACTTGTTGAAAAGAACCCTTTGGCATAAGAAAAATAAAGAAAAATGTTCATCATGAAAAAGAAAAAGATGATTAAAAAGCTTCTAAAATGATCATTAAAAACTTTCCACTGAATAACTGGGCCTCTTGCCTCAGTAAGCATTGAGTATTCACGTCAAAAGGTGGGAAGTAAGCCTTTAACGATCATAATAGCAAATTTTCACTGAGTAACTGGGACTCTTGCCTCAGTAAGCATTGAGTGTTCACGTCAAAAGGTGGGAATTTCATTTAGAAGCATTAAAACATGTTAGTTTCGTAGCCTTTTTGATTCTAGTTAGTAAGTTCTTAGGGGTGTCTTTACACCTAATGCCCTAAAACCATCTGGTTTGGGAGTCATTGCCTAAACACTCATTACAAGGGTCAAATAGAAAGTTCGATGGAACTCAACATGGCAAAGATCACATAATAAAAAAAAGACTAGTTAATTCCGTAGCCTTTTTTATTCAAGTTAGTAAGTCCTTAGGGGTTTATTTACACCTAATGCCCTAAAACCATCTGGTTTGGGAGTCATTGGCTAAACACTCGTAACTAGGGTCAAATAGAAAGTTCGATGGAACTCAACATGGCAAAGATCGCATGATAAAAAGAAAAAGAAAAAAGAAGCAAGTATTATGCCATTTTTGTTCTCTTTGATAAGAAATTCGATAAAAGTTTGGGCATCGAAACCCTATACGCTAAAATTATGTGAAAGCCCCATCTTATGTGTGCTAAGTCATCACACACAAATCAAACTTGCAATGCCTTAGGTAAGTAACACAAGCTTTTGAAAATCCTTTTTCAATACAAAAATGTGTTTTTGTTTTAAGCTTACTCATGAACGGTTATCACAGTTTTATGCACAACTCAAAATTTTTGAATATCATGGAAATGAATTTATCTTTAAATTTTGTTCTAACATAGTCTTTAGTTTTGTATTGCTAAGGGACTAGCAATATGTAAGTTTTGGGGTGTCATAAGTGCTTCAATAATCATATTTAAGCCCCTTAATTTACACTTGTTAGGATCTTTATTTATCTATTTCTATGGATTCTACTTCATTTTCATGTTTTATGTGTTTTTCACAAGACTTGGACAAAAAAAATGATAATTTGGAGCTTTTAGAAGCAAAAGTCAAGATCTACCATCCAGCAAGGTGCGCTCGAGAGCACCCCATTGAGATTGAGCGCACAAGAGCATGAGCGCACTTGAAGAAGGCTCGAGCGCACACATGCGATCGAGCGCATCCCGCATACGCTCGAGTGCAATCACTCTAGAGGCGGCAGAGCCAGATATAGAAAGAAGTCTTTCGACTCCAAAAAGGAATTAGGGTTTTAGGACACCATAAGGACCCTATAAATAGCCCTGTAAAACACATAAACCATACTTTTTGTTCTAGATTCGAAGTAGAGAGCTTAAGAGAGGAATTGACGACTCATCTCCCGAGGCTTCTTCGGTTTTAGTTTTCTGTTTATTTTAATTATGTTATAGCCTTGTTAGAATATTTAACTTGATTAATACCTGTTTATATTTACATTCCTCATATGTATGTGCCTGATCAACGTATGCATGTGGTATGGATAGGTTAGTTGAATCAATTTGGATGACCAAGTCCTGGGTTCGACATTAGTAATAAGGGATATCCACAACGGATTCCCGGGTTAATCAACATGGGAAACCGGGAGCAGAACAAGCTCTAGGTCCCGTGTGGTTGCCGATCTCCACAGCCCTCATGCTTTCTTAAGGAACAACTCAGTATACACCTATGCTGAATCTCTTAAGAGAGAAAAGAGTTAGAGTATACACCATGCCTAACTCGTTGCATAGGGAGATCAATAGCCTAAGGTGTGGACCAAGCCCTTAGGTTGGCAACCATTAGATATTCATGATAAGGCTAGAGCATTGAAACCTTAGTTAGTGGGAAGGTATAATTAGTGGTGGATATCATAGCCCTATGATCTTATTATCATTTACTCACACTCAAACTGTTATTTCTCTTTTAACTTGAAGAAACTAATTTTAATTAGAAATTCACCAATCCCTGTGGAAATGATCTCGCACTTGCACACTATGCTACCACAGACCTTGTGCACTTGCAAGTAAAACTAGAACGGTTATTTGCTTAATTATTTAGGTAGATAATCATCAAAAAAGTGCACATTACTTAGGATATGATATAGGCTATTTTTGGACCGTTTGAGCCTGTCAAACCTACCATTGCTATATTTGCCACTAGTCACCTATTTGAGCCATTTTCTTGAGGAAAAAAAAAGAATTTGAGCCTTATTTCTTTCAATAACCCATTTACTCACCTTTATGAGCCTAAAAATATTTTATCCTTACCTTTAAAGAACTTAGCTATTCACATTTTTTGAGAAGCACTTAAAAGGAGTAAGGATGAGAATATGAGAAAATATCACTACCATAACCCAAGTACATTAAAGGAGATAAGTTGAGGGTTATGGAAAAGAAAAAAAAAATAAAAAGGAGGTTAATGATATTATGCCAAAATACAAAAGAAAAGAAAAGAAAAGAGAAGTGAATTATGGCAAAGAAAGAAGAAAAGAAAAGAAAAATGGTGATTTAAGAAAAATGCTCGAAAAATGGTTGAAATAGTTGGGTGTTGAAGAAAGGTTATCTAATGCTTAAAAGTGGTTGTGTTTAAAGCTAAGAGATTGAGTTCTTTTACTTATGAATCCTTCCCATTCCTTCTTAACCTTTACCTTAGCCTAACGTTACACGCTTATTAAAGACCTATTGATCCAATATAATGTGATTTTTCTACAATAGTGGAGAGTGGTTTAAAATGTAAGCCTATGGAGCTTGTTTTTGTGATTGATGTCACATAATTTATCATGTTCTAGAGGCTAAGACTTGTATTCATGAATGTTACGTATAAAATCATTCGGATGCTCGGATTAATGGATTGTGGTAAGATGGATGTAAAGAGTCAATAATGATCTTAAGATTGATGTTTGGATTACTTTTGAACTTGGATAAAATTTAATGATTCTATGTGCTATATGTTATGTGAAATTTTTTGACACAAAATGTGAATTACTCTTGGTTAACATTAGTATTGCTTTACTTTGCCTTGATTCCCACCGTTGAATTCATCCTTTGTTTTCACTTGAATTGCTAGGGACTAGTAATAAGCTAGTTGGAGGTTGTGATAAGAGCCATAAAATGCATCTTAATCATACTTATTTGTTAGCATTTTAGGGTTGATTTAGGTTTTAATTGCATTTTTATTTGTTAACAACTCTAAAGTGGTATTCTCGGAGCATTAACTTATTTCGGTGCATTTTCAGGTATCTTGAGTTAAAAGAGATGGAAAAGCAATTGTTGCTTGAAGCAAGATGATTTGATGCATACCGGAGTGGAGCCATGATTACGGAAGGATAAAACAAAGAAGACCTCTGCCAATCAGGTCAAGGTGCACCCTAGATGGAGCTGGGGCGCACCCTTCAGAAGGAAGCCCAAAAAAAACCTCAAAGATCCATAAGGTCAAGGTGCACCTTGGATCAAGCTGAGGTGCGTCCTGAAGGGTTGAGGAGCACCCCATAGCACAAACAAGAAGCCTGACAAAAGCCAAGATGCGGCGCGCTCACAGACCCTGTTCTCTGAGTTAGGCCATAATTAGGTCTTTAATGATTTGTTCAAACCCTAAAACACCCTTAGGCCTTGCACACTATAAATAAACCATTTAGGGTTTGTAATTAGACGTTCATAAAATAGATAGAAGGCTAGAAAACTCAAGGGAGGCTGCCACACTCTCCTCCATGGCTGACTAATCTCCAAGCAAGGCGAAGGGATGAATCCCTAGGTTTTTTTGTTCTTTAATTCCTTTATTAGTTCAATTGTAATATGGATTTATCGTTAAACATTATTATGATTAACTTTTCAATTTAATTAGAAGGTTTTTCCTTAATCCGGTGATTGCATCTTTCTCCCCCATGTAAGTCTAATCATGCTCTTCTTATGTGATGTTGTTGAGGTGTGATTGTGTCCGGTAGAATTCTCTTATAGATTTGTCCATTACTGTAGTATTGTCATCATGATATATTATCGTTTCTTGATAATCTATAAGTTAGTTCATGTGTGCTTGAAAGTAAAAAGTATTTCATAACAATTACATTATGGTTTATATATGTGCTTAATTGAATATTTGCCGATTGCTTGTTTGGGATGTGAAACTTGCAATCGAAATAAAGACACTGAATTGAGACTGGAATAAGGAAACAAACCTAGGGAGGATTCTCAGACTCTTGTTGCTTCTAATATATTATCTACACAATTTTCACACAATACTTTATTCTGTCACTTTAACTTTTATCGTTTGTGTTGAGGTTTACACCTTCTTTTGTAATTAGTTTGTTTCCCTATGGAATCGATACCCCAAAGCTGTGCTACAACTACCGTGTTACTCTTTGGGCGTATCAATGGTCCAATTTGATTGGGAGATCAAGCAAATGGATGTGAAGACAGCGTTCTTGCAGGAAGAGCTTGATGAGACCATCTACATAAGGCAACCCGAAGGCTATGAGGAAGGAAGGTAGGGAGAGTTGGTGTGGCAATTGAAGAAATCTCTCTATGGCCTGAAACAATCACCTCGACAATGGAATAAGAGGTTTGATTCCTTTATAACTAGCTTGGGTTTCATGAGGAGCTACTATGATTCGTGCTTGTACTATAAGGGGCACAAGATGGAAGAAGTGGTGATCATCCTCATCTATGTTGATGATATGCTGCTAGTTGGGGGTATCATGGAGAGGATAGAAGAATTGAAGTCTCAACTCAGTGAAGAGTTTAAGATGAAGGATCTTGGCCATGCACAGAAGATCCTTGGGATGCGTATAATCTGGGAAAGGGAGAGAAATAGATTGAAGATTTCCTATATAGAGAAGATGATATCTAAGTTCTCTATGGAAGATAGCAAACCAGTGAAGGTTCCCCTTGCTGGTCATTTCAAGTTCTCCAGTGATCAATGTCTAAGATCGGAGGCAGAGAAGAAGAAAATGGAAAAGGTCCCTTACTCTAGTGCGATTGGTTCAGTTATATTCACCATGGTAAGCACTAGACCTGATATTGCTCATGCAATAAGTGTTCTCAGCAGGTTTATGAGTAATCCCGGAAAGGAGCATTGGCTTGGGATAAAGTGGTTGCTGAGGTACTTGAAGGGAAGCCCAAATGTGGGGCTGGTGTATGAGAAGATGGGCAAGTCCATCTGTCTTGAGGGTTATGCGGATTCGGACTATGGAGCAGACCGGGATAAAAGAAGATCGATTACCTCCTACTTCAGCTTAAACGGATGTTATGTAAGCTGGAAGGCTCAGTTGCAGCCTGTGGTAGCACTCTCAATAACCGAGGCTGAGTACATAGCGGCAACGGAAGCCATTAAGGAAGCTATGTGGTGCAAAGGGTTGTTGGAAGAGTTGAAAGTCCTGAAAGAGCAGGTGGTGGTGTATTCGGATAGCCAAAGTGCGTTGCACTTGTGTAAGAATCCGATGTTCCATGAGAGGACAAAGCACATGGATGTTCGGTATCATTTCATTCAGAAAAATGTTACGGAATGATGCATTCATGTGGACAAGGTAGCCATGGAGGAAAATCCTGCAGATTTAGGCACCAAGGTTCTACCTCTAAGTAAGTTCAATCATTGCCTTGGACTACTTAGGATTAGAGTCGGTTGATATGATGACTCAAGATGAGTTTAGATCTTGAGTTCTCTGCACAATGGGTTTGGGTTTAATCGCTTAGACAAAGGTAGAGATTGTTAGTGTTTGTCTAAGGTGTAAACATGGTTTGACAAGGTTCTTCATTAGACTTTTGTGCCTCAGCACACAAAGTGTGCGCCTCAGTGCACAGCAAGACAAAGAAGTGCAACATCAGGTCAGGCCATGGCCTACCCTTCCCAGGCCGCGGTGCCCAGCACGGAGGAAGCCTGGAGGAGGTGTGCACCACTGCTCGGCCTCCTCCAGGCTGCGGCGCCCAAAAAGTTGAGAAGTGCAGCCCTGCCTCACGCCGCGTCCAGCCCTGTTCTGGGCTGCCACGCCAAGCACACTAAGATATGCTTTTCAGCCTCTTTGAAATGTGCATGGATGCATGATCAAAACACATAGGATCACTAAGGATTGATGAAGGGCTATGATTGAAAGGTCCTCAAGATCTAAGGGTGGATATTGACCTTCAAGATTAGTCAAGAAGTGGTGCACTATATAAAGGGTCACCTAGCTTCAATCTCAACACAATAACACAAGTTGTAAACACAAGTGATCATCATACAAGAGAATTCAAGTGCAAGTGTGAGAGTGCAAAGACACAAAACACAGGAGAGGCACTAGAATAGATCTCAAAAGAAAGGCTAGTTGTAAAGAGAGAGTAGTATAGATTGTGGGTAGAGGGCTTTGTAATAGTTCTTATAACTTTCTTTCTTCTCTTCTTTGGTTCTTCAAGAACTTGGGTTTCTTGGAGAGGAGTTACTGTAACTTGTAACAATTCTTCACTACTACTAACACTGTTATTTTTAGAAGAAGGAGAAGATAATACCTCATTTTCATCATCAATTGCCATAAGGCATAGGTTGGCAATTTCCTCGTATCCAACTTTTTTATCCAAGGAGTTTTCTTCTTCATCATTACTCCAAGTAGTTGCAATCATATCTTTCTTCTTGAAGCACCTGTATGGTTTGCTTGTAACCATACAATCGGCCTTGATATGACCAGGTTTCTTGCACCCATAGCACACAAGTGGTTCCCTTTTTGAAGTGGGATCCTTTGTGTAAGGTTTCTTGCTTTTCTTTAAGAACCTATGAAACCGTTTGGTGATTAAAGCCATCTCACCATCTTCTTCGTTGCTCTTTGCCTCTTCTTCTGATTCCTCTTCTCTGTTGTATGTAGAGGCTTTGAGAGCAATCACCTTTTTCTTCTTGTCATCATCATTGACAACGGGATTCATTTCTTCCATCTCATATGTCAACAATGACCCAAGAAGTGTCTCAACATGAAGTTTGTCGAGATCTTTGGCCTCCTTGATGGCCATCTTCTTTGCTTTCCAAGTGGGTGGCAAAGATCTTAAGATTTTTTTTGTTAGTTCAAACTCCTCAATGTTCCTACCAAGAAGCTTCAAACCATTAACAATAGTTGTGAAACGTTAGTGCATTTGAGAAATTGTTTCATTAGGAGACCTTCTAAAAGATTCATATTCAGATACTAGCATATAGATTTTTGATTTTTTAACTTCACTAGTTCCTTCATATGTAACTTGAAATTTATCCCATATCTCCTTAGCTGAAACACATGTAGAGATTTTTGTTGTATTCAAATATATCTAAAGCACAATGTAAAATGCTTGTGGCTCTACTATTGAGAGACATCACTCTATAATCCTCATCATTGTACTCAGTTTTGAGTTTAAGCATTGTATGATTGATTTCTCCAATAGTTATTTCCTTTGATGGAATTCTAGGTCCTTCTTCAATGACTCTCCACAGATTATAATCTAGTCCTTCGACAAAAAATTTCATCATGTTTTTCCAATAGTTATAGTTTGAGCCATTGAACAAAGGAGGCCTAGTATATGAGTGTCCCTCAGAATGGCTATTTGCTGCAATCGGATCAACTCAAGGATATTAAGCCTAAAATTGAGAACGAGGCTCTGATAGTGAATTGGGTTTTTAAAAAACTTTTGCTAATTAAACACAAGTTTATAAAAATAGATAACCCACAAGCATGTAAACAAATAATGTGCTGTAAATAAAAGAGTTTAAGGAATAGAGGATACTAATTCAGTTTATAGTGGTTCGGCAATATTGGATTCATTCTGACCCTACGTCCACTATCTTCAAGGAACCTCCTTGAAGTAATCCACTAAAAAACTTAGTCGTGCAACTTCACAGGTGTTGCACAAACCTTACAATCAATCTCTTCCTCTTGGAAGCAAATCCCTTCCTCTCGAAAGCAAAAATCTCTTCCTCTCGGAAGCTAATCTCTTCCTTTTGGAAGGTAATCCCTTTACAATAAATGTTGTAAAGTAAATAATAGAGAGACTACAATGAAAGCTTATACAACTGAATAATATCTTTCTTTCAAGGTAAAGCTTAAAGAATGGCTCAACAATAAATATTTCAAAGCTTTTTGTGTATCAATGAGTAAAAACTTGATTGAATATGTAATCTCCTCTTTTAAAATGCTCAATAGAGTGGGTTTATATAGCCTTGATATAATATGGCCGCTTTATACTGTTCTAGTACGATTTGGTGCAATTGTATTGAAATCTCGTGTCTCAACGGTCATATTTTTTGAACTACCAATCGACTGGGTCCTAGTACCAGTCGACTGAGTCAAGATTAAAAATCACATTTTTAAGGCTTTGAAGGTACCAGTCAACTGGGTATGACTTACTAGTCGACTGGGAAACTTCTGTCCGAAGTACTAGTCAACTGGTATGTGTGACCCAGTCGATTGGGGACCTACTGTCCCTCATACCAGTCTTCTGGTATAAGTACCCAATCGACTGGGTTACTTAACAACCCAGTTTTCATGTTTTGAAATGTTTTTAATTTAAAATGTTTGTTTGAAAAGTTTTGTTTGAAAAAGCTTCTTCAAAAGGAGCCATAAGACAAGCTTTTTACTTGAACAAGTGAGATTTACAACTTGTTTAAATACTTTGTCCCTATTCTAGTTCTTTTATCTTGACTTGGTGTTTGATTCGGGTTGAGTTCTTGCACCTTGATCCTTGGTTGAATGCTCTTATTGCTTAATACACTTAGGTAGCATTGTTAGTATAATAAGAGTTGTGTTTTGTCATCATTAAAATATAGGTGAGGGTCAACAAGAACATTTGGTGAATATAAAGAATTAATCAACATCCAAGATTATTAGTATTTCCGCTAAGACTAGAGAATTCCATTGATCGTGTTTATTCTCAATTTATAACTAATTAACTAAATCCCATGGATCGTGTTCATCAATTAATTAGTTAGATTAAGTATAAGGAAAATGCAACCACCTAAATCACAATTTGATTTGAATCTTGATTTAAATTCCTATTCAAGAAAGCTTAATTAGGTTTAGATGATTTGTCCTTAACCTAATCTCGAATATTAACTTTGACTATCAATAATAGATGGCTAATCCACAAGCAATAATCAAAGGTATGAAGGATATTGAATAAGAAATAATATGAAAAATTTCATAAAACTAAGTCCACAAAAATATCCAAAACAATTAGGGCAGCTAAGCCAAATGCCCAACAATGCGTTCAGCCGCTCATGTTTAAATCTAAATCACAGAATTCAAATACTAGGGTTACAAGCATATTAAAGGACAAAAGGAGCAAAGATAGAATTTCTTCTCGAATTACAAGATGAATCCTCAAAGTTTTAAAGTGATTGATCGTCGTCTTCAATCTTTTGATAAGCTGTCTTGATGAAAGAAACTGTCTCCTCCTTCAATCTCCCAGAACTCCTCTTGATAATATCTCTCCAAGAGCTGTCGTCATCTCCCCAGAACTCCCTTCTCTTAGTCTAAAAATTCCTATATATAACTGTATAGAGACGGTTTTGTAGACAAAAAAGTTATCCTGGGGTTTCTATTCAAGTCGTGTGCTTCTGCTGCTGTCCAAGCTCGGTCCTGCTTGACCTTTGTCTATTAAAACAGCCATAACTTTCTCTAGAAAAATCATATTTATGAGTTATAAAATTATCCAGAAAATAGACATCCAGATCTTTCTAAGAATATATGGCTCATATCTTGGTTCTTCCTTAATCAATACAATTTAATCTGCAAAAATGACACTTCTGCCACGCTGAAATCACGCACAGTCTGATCTTTGTCTATTAAAACTGCAGTAACTTTCTCTAAAAAAATCATATTTACGAGCCGTAAAATTCTCCAGAAAATAAACATCCGGATATTTCTAAGAATATATGGTTATCTCCTGGTTCTTCCTGAGTCAATACAGTTTAATTCACAAAAATGACTGATCTGTACGGGCAATTCTGACAATTTAGTGAAACTCCTTTCCGAATGCTTGTGAACCTGTAAAACAAGGAAAAACAACTCAAAGTAACAAATTCCTAAGCTAAACATATAAATAAATACTTGAAAAACATACAAAATACTAGGACAAATATTCGTTCATCAGCAAGCATGGGGACATGAAAGTGCTAGAGGATCAGGGTGATGAGCATCCCGTATGGGAGGCACCCAGAGTCACTTGCATCGCCATTTATCATGTTGGTGAGAAAAATGGGGTAAATATTGAAATGGTGTTCATTTTTGAGACACAAAATCAATATTATGTCTATTTTAGACATATAGGCCCGACTCCAGAGTCTTGGGTGGACGGTCCAACTCACTATAAGATTGAAAAGTTTTGAATCGAGGGGCATGTCACTACATTGGTGAAATGCAGTAGGTCTAAAGATATAGTTAGGGTCACCCTTAACAATCTGACATGTCTCTTCGAAGTCAAAATTGTTTGGCCATCCATCTAGACTCCACTGGACCTCTCCCACGGGGATTCTCAATAGATTGACCAAGAGGTCAGTGTTCACTTCAAATTCTATGCTCATTACACTGGTCTTAAAACGAAGAGCTAGTGGACTCGGTTTGACCAGGTTGGCATAGAACTGGTGAATAAGGCGTGGGTAGTATTTTTGGTGGATGTTTATAAGGGGGGTTAAATGAATAGCCTCAAAAGCAAGAAATATGTCAAAATTTGTATGATGGATAGAATCGATATCATCGAATCTACCTGTCATGATCTTCTTATGGCGAATGATTGAAATATACCTTCTATTGGTGGCGTAGTTCCAGAAGAGGGACTTATCGAGCTCGGTCCTCGCCTGTTTGCTCAAGGAACCAGATATCCCCTTGCCTTCGGTGCCTGGTGCCGAGGACTTCTTGGAACGATGTCTTGTGGGTGCGTGAGGTCCGATAACTGTGGTCTTAACTGTATTCTCTCAGACATTTTTAAAAGAAATCGTTTGGAAATATATTTTTGGGAAAGGATGAGGTTTCAATAGTGAAAAAATGAAAAGAGGTGATTTGAGGGAAGATTGAAGGGTTTATGGAGTTTTTCATAAGAGATTTTGGTGAAAAATCAAGGATTTCTAGAGAGAGAGAGAGCTAGGTTTCGTCAGAAATGGCATAAACCTTGTGAAAAAAAATGAAGTGATTATTTATAGAATTGCAATACTAGTCAACTAGGTCCTTCATGTTTTGAGGATTTTTTGACATACCAGTCGACTGGATTGGGAAACTAGTTGACTATATTGACCCTACTAGTCGATTGGGATCATCAGAAGAAATTTCAAATTTTTGGCTCTAACTTTCTCGTATGATACCAGTCGACTGTATCCTTGCACTAGTCGACTAGTGAAATGGGTAGTGAGTTATCAGTCGACCGGATTGACTCAACTAGTCGACTGGGTAACTGGACAGAGAGATAGTAGTCGACTGGGTCTTTTACAAAACATAAAATTTCGAGCTCCAACTTGGAATTTTAGCAAGAAATGATTTATCTATGCTATCTTGAGTGAGAGATATATTAAATAGGAGTTAGTACTCATTCACTAGATGTCAAATATGCATATAATGAAATATAGATGCAATCAAACATACATATTTTCATAATTTGTTAATCCCATTAATAGTTTAATCTTATTAAAGCTGTTTTCATTCAATGGCTTAGTAAGAATGTCAGTTTTTGGTCCTTGATGAGAGCCATAAAATGCATCTCAATGGTTCTTAATCATTAGCATTTTGGGGTTGATCTCGGTCTTAATCGCACTTTTACATATTAATAACTCCAAAGTGATATTCATAAATCATTGACTTAATTCGATGCATTTTCAGGTGCCTTGGAGTCCAAAAGAAATGGAAAAGATATCATTGCTTAAAGCACAAAGTTTCGATACATATAGGAGTGGAAGAGTGGTTATGAAGAGACAAAAGTGATGAAAAACATTCTAAACACAAGAGCCAAAGCATGCCAAGACCAAGAGAAGTCATTTCAGCACTTGAAGAGCTAGGAGTAGCAGTGTGCGCCTCTGCTAGACCAGCACTGTACTGCCCAGAACCGCATCTTGGCATCCCTCCTAGCGCCACGCCTCTGCCAGATTAGTGCTACACCGCCCAGCAAGGCACACTCATGAAGAAAGAAGACCGCCACACCACCCAGACGGGAGAGGTACGGCGCGCACACGGTCTCCTGACCTAATTAGGACCTCTAAGTGGCTATTTTGAGCCCAAAAATACCAAATAGGGCACTTAAGGTTGAAGAAAAGGCAATCAATCAAGATCTAGAAACTCCAAGAAGCAGCCTCATTCTCCTCCATCAAAGTGTTCAGCCATGAGTTCCACGGCAAACTAATCTCCAAGCAAGGCGAAGGAATGAATCCCTAGGTTTTGTTGTTTGTTAATTCCTTTATTAGTTTAGTTATAATGGGGATTTATTGTCAAATATTATTATGACTTATTCTTTAATCTAATTAGAAGATTTCTTTTCAATCCGGTGATTGTATCTTTCTCTTTGATATAAGTTTAGTCATGCTTTTCTCATGTCAAGGTTGTTTGGATATGATTGAGTTTGGTAGACTTATTCTCTAGGGTTGTCAATTACTGCAATATTGTCGTTAAAGATACATTATTGTTTCTTGATAACTCTATAGTTTAGGCCATATGTGTTTAACAAATAAAGAAGAGTAAGTCATATCAATTACATTAGGGTTTGTATATGAGCTTTAATTGAATATACACCAATTGCTTGTTTGGGATGTGAAACTTGTAATCAAGATAAAGACAACTGAATTAAGATTGGAATAAAGGCAACGAGCCTAGGGAGGACTCCTGGAACTTTGTTGTTACTCTATTATTATTAATCACAACTTATTACATATTCTGCTCTTAATTACTTCATTATCATATATTCTCACTCGATCTTATTGTTCGTGTTTAGGTTTACATATTCTCTTATAGTTAACATTGTTTCCCTGTGGAATCAACACCCCAAAGCTGTGCTACAACTACCACATTAGTCTTTGGGCTTAATCAAATTTTGGCGCCGTTGCCTGGGAAACGCGCTTACTTACAAGAAGATTGTCAACCCTAAACCAAACGGTACTATCGTTCCCTTCTTTAAATTTTTAATTTTTGTTTTTGTTCTGTTTTTATTTATCACTCGTAAATTTCAGTTGGTGTATGCTTAGATTCAGAGATTCACGAGGTGAGATTCATTAAAGGACCAGAACTAGAAATACCCTTGCCTTCTTCGTCCGTTAGTGAAACCTCGCCTAGATCAAATCCTAGTGTACACCCAACAGAAAATTTAGGAAACTATGTTAACATGGCTGAAAACCCTAATGAAAATGTTGCTAGGACACTTAGAGATTACCTACATCCTAGCCGGACAGCCACATCATCATGTGTTATATTTCCAGCCAACACTCACCATCAAGATTTTAAAACATGGATGATACAATTACTCCCTGCTTTTTATGGCTTGGAAAACGAAAACCCTTATGTGCACATTAGAGAATTTGTGGAAGTAGTTGCGACTTTTCATAGTCAAGATGCAACTAATGATATCGTGAGACTCAAGTTTTTTCCTTTCTCCTTGAAGGATAAAGCTAAGAGTTGGTTATACTCGCTGAGACCACGATCAATTGGGTCATGGAATGAGATGACCCAAGTCTTTTTTAATAAATACTTCTCTCAACATAAGACTAATGCATTAAAAAGACAAATCTCCACCTTTGCACAAAAGGAAAACGAGACTTGTATCAGTATTTGGAGAAATTTAAAGAGATGTTAAGTATATGTGTCCACATCATGGGTATGAAAGTTAGCGTTTAGTGAGCTATTTCTATGAGAATCTTACTTATAGAGAACGCCAATTTGTAGAGATGATGTGTAATGGTGAGTTTCTTCAAAAAGACCCCGATGAGGCTATTGAGTACCTCAATGAGCTTGCTGAAAAAGCTCACACATGGACTGGACCTAGTGCTACTGAAATCACAAATAGGTCACGACCTATAGGAAACCCTAGTGGTGGAGGAATCTACCATTTTAGGGAAGAGGATAACCTTAAGGCCAAGGTCGAGATGCTTACTAGGGAGTTAGAGGCATTAAAAACTAAAAAACCAACACACATGGTTAATCAAGCCGAACATTTAGAACCATGTTTTGTGTGTGGCAGGGTTGATCATCCTGCCCAAGATTGCCCCACATTTGTTGACATGAGAGGGCTATACGAGGAACAATGTAATACCTTAGGCATGTACAAGAAGCCTCCAGCACCCTTCTCGAACACTTACAATCTGGGGTGGCGAAATCACCCCAACTTCACTGGAAATCCGAAAATCAGCAGCTTGCACAACCTCCTAGATCATACCCAACACCTTATCATGCAACCTCATCCTCTAGGAACTCTTTAGAAGACACCTTACATGCTTTTATAGAAGCACAAGGTAAGACAAACCAAAGGTGTGAGGTTTTAATTACACAAGTGGTTGAGGAAAACAAAGAAATAAGGAGCCAAATGTCTAAATTAATGGGCTCCTTGAGTGTGACTGAGCGAGGTAAGTTCCCTTCCCAAGCTCAATCCATACTTGAAGGTCAACATACAGCACAAGAAAATTTGAAAGACATAAATTCCATTGTGACCCGAAGTGGTCAGTCACTACACATCCCACCAATGAATAAACCCGAGGATGTGAGAAAATGTCAAATTAGTAGTGAAGCCGAGCTACCTAAAGATCCTGAAGTGACCAAAAATCCTGTTAAGGCACCATTCCCCTAGGCCTTAAAATCCAACAAGAAAAATCTGGAAATAAATAATGAAATTATTGAGAACTTAAGGCAAGTGAAACTTAATCTTCCTCTTTTGCATGTAATTAAACAAGTCCCTACCTATGCAAAAGTTCTCAAAGATTTATGCACAATTAAGAAGAAACACCATATTAAGAAAACAACATTCCTAACTGAGCAAGTTAGTGCACTAATTGAGCAAAGAATTCCCCCGAAATACAAGGATCCTGGCTGTCCTACCATTGCTTACAGCATTGAAAATCATTATGTTGGACAAGCCTTACTAGATCTAGGAGTAAGTGTAAACCTGATGCCATTTTCCATTTACTTACAGCTGGGGTTAGGAGAAATCAAACCAACCGGTGTGGTATTGCAATTGGCTGACCGATTAGTCAAAGTACCCCGAGGTGTGGTAGAGGATGTTTTGATTCAAATTGATAAATTTTATTATCCTGTTGATTTCTTAATTCTTGATACTACTTTTGCTATTGACACAAACTCTAAAATCCCTTTGATTTTGGGTAGACCTTTTCTTGCTATTGCAAATGCTCTAATAAATTGTAGGAATGGACTCATGAAGTTGTCCTTTGGAAACATGACCCTTGAAGTAAATATTTTCAATGTTGCAAAACAGCCCGAAGATGAGGATGAAAACCACCAGCTTTACATGATCGAGTCACTCATCAGTGAGGGAGTCTCTTTAACTCATGATTATGATCCTCTTGAAAATTTTCTTGTTAATTGTGAGATAGATTTATTTGATGATATAATTGATATCTGTGCTGTTTTTGATAAATCTCAGGACTATGGCAATCGGGCATGGCAACCAAGGTTTGAGGAGCTACCCGAAAGAAGCAAGACACAAGTCCCCTCAAGTGTGGAAGCACCTAAAGTCGAATTGAAGCCACTATCTAAGGGTCTAAAACATGCCTGTTATTATTTCTTCTAAATTATTTGAGACCCAAGGTAAGAGATTAATTCAAATTTTAAATGCACACAAATCAGCCTTAGGATGAAGCATGGCTGATTTAAAGGGAATTAGTCCCCTGATCTGCTCCCATAAAATAAATTTGGATGTAGGAACTAGTCCTCGTAGAGACCCTTAACGTAGGCTTAACCCCACTATGAAAGAAGTAGTGAAAAATGAAGTGCTGAAACTGTTAGATGCGGGTATTATATATCCCATAGCTGATAGTAAGTGGGTAAGCCCTACGCAAGTCGTCCCTAAAAAGTCCAGAGTTACTATGATAAAGAATGACCTAGGAGAGTTAGTCCCTACCAAACTTGTGACCGGGTGGCGTATGTGCATTGATTACAGAAAATTAAATGTTGCCACCCGGAAAGACCACTTTCCACTCCCTTTTATTGATCAAATTCTTGAGTGTATAGCTGGTCATCCCTTTTACTGTTTTTAGATGGTTATTCTGGTTATTATCAAATTGAAATTGCATTAGAAGACCAAGAGAAAACCACATTCACTTGTCAATTTGGCACCTATGCTTTTCGCAGAATGCCATTTGGATTGTGTAATGCCCCTACTACTTTTTAACGCTGCATGATGAGTATTTTTAGTGATATGGTTGAAAATTGCATGGAGGTCTTTATGGATGACCTAACTGTTTTTAGATCTTCATTTGAAGCATATTTAATGAATTTAGAAAGAGTATTAATTCAATGTGAGGAAAAAGAATTGGTTTTAAATTGGGAAAAATGCCATTTCATGGTACCATCCGGTATTGTCTTAGGACATATTATCTCTTCTAAAGGAATAGAGGTTGATCAATCTAAGATTGAATTAATCTCTAAATTACCTACTCCTAAGACAATAAAGGATATGAAATCTTTCCGTGGTCATGCTGATTTTTATAGGAGGTTCATACAAAATTTTTCGAACATATTTAGACCATTATGTGCCTTCTTAGTTAAAGATACCCCATTTGAGTGGACTCAAGCTTATCAAGAGGCCTTTAAAACGCTGATTGGCAAGCTTACTTCCGCACCTATAATGCAGTCACCAAATTGGACTTTACCTTTTGAAATCATGTACAATGCTAGTGACTACGCTATAGGTGTTGTTCTTGGACAGCAAAGGGAAGGTAAACCTTTTGTCATTTACTATGCTAGTAAGACTTTAAATAGTGCTCAAATGAATTACTCTACAACTGAAAAAGAGTTGCTAGCTATAATATTTGCTTTAGATAAATTTTATGCTTATTTAATTGGTTCTCCTATCCTTATTTTTATAGATCATGCAACTCTCAAGTATCTTCTTACAAAGAAGGATGCTAAGGCACGACTAATCCGATGGATCCTCCTCTTGCAAGAATTTGGTATCACCATCAAGGATAAGAAAGGAGTGGAGAATGTAGTAGCTGACCATCTATCCAGGCTCACTTTTTAGGATACTTGTGATGACATGCCAATCAAAGATGATTTTCCCGATGAGCAATTACTTTCCATTACTTCTCTACCATGGTTTGCTCACATCGTAAATTATTTGGCTACAGGTGAGATACCTATAGATTGGAGAGACAAGAGGAAATTCTTATATGAGGTATGTAATTTTTATTGGGATGACCCTTATCTTTTCAAGCACTACCCTGACCAAATTCTAAGGCGTTGCATCCCTAATGAAGAGATTGCGAGTGTCTTAGAATTTTGTCACTCTCAAGCTTGTGGAGGCCACATTTCAAAGAAAAAAACCACTGCAAAAATTTTGCAGTGTGGATTTTATTGGCCTACCTTGTTTAAAGATGCAAACACCTATTGTCGCTCATGTGAAAGGTGTCAAAAGTTAGGAGCTATGTCTCATCGAAATATGATGCCCCTAAACCCTATTTTAGTGATTGAAATCTTTGATTGTTAGGGCATCGATTTCATGAGACCCTTTTCTCCTTCCTTCGGATACCAATATATCATTGTGGCAATAGATTATGTATCCAAGTGGGTAGAGGCAGTAGCTTGTCGAAACAATGATAATGGAACGGTGATTAAATTCCTTAAAGAAAATGTGTTATCTCGATTTGGTACACCACGTGCTATAATTAGTGATCAAGGTACACATTTTTGCAACCGTTCTTTTGAAGCTTTAATGAAAAAATATGGATTATTATATAAAATCTCTACTGCCTATCATCCTTAGACTAGTGGACAAGTAAAGCTTGCTAATAGAGAGATTAAACAAATTTTAGAAAAAATGGTTAACCCCAATTGCAAAGATTGGTCTTTGAGACTAACTGATGCGCTTTGGGCTTACCGAACAGCCTTTAAAACTCCCTTAGGTATGTCACCTTATCAGTTTGTTTTGGGAAAGACTTGCCACTTACCTGTGGAGCTCGAGCATCAAGCTTATTGGGCCATCAAGTCTTTTAATTTTGACATGGGTGAAGCGGATAAGCTTAGGAAATATCAACTGACTGAATTAGAAGAATTAAGAAACGATGCTTATGAAAATTCTAGAATCTATAAGGCCAAAATGAAAGTATTCCATGACAAAAACATTTTGAGGAAAACATTTAAACCCAATGATCGGGTATTCTTATACGACTCTAGATTTCATAAGCATCCTGGAAAACTTCGGTCAAGATGGACCGACCCTTTTATAGTAAAAAATGTTTTTGAAAATGGGGCGGTAGAAATTGAGGATACTAGAGATGGTCGGGTCTTTAAAGTAAACGGTCAACGGCTTAAGATCTTAATCAATAGACAAGATCCGAAAGTGGAAGGCATTCCACTAATGGATCTGGTCTATTCACCTTGACCACACAACAAAGGTACATTTTGTTTCTTTTATTTTATTTTTTTGTTCTGTTTTTAATTAATTTTTATTCAATCTTAATTATTAGTTTTTAGTTTAATTTAAATTTTTAGGATTATTTTTTCATTATTTTTGGTGACTTTATTTTTCTCTTTCATTTGGCAAAAAAAAAAAAAAAAAAACCCAACATTTTTCTTGTGAGAAACAGCCCAGCAGTAGTCCAGGCCCAGCCCACGCCACAATTCATTTGGTGGTGCACAATCTTCAGCACCTGTGCACTTGTGCTTACATAGGGAGTTTCCTTTACTCTCTCTTTTACATTGAGGACAATGCATTTTTTAAGTTGGGGGTGGAGGAAACATATTTCTTTTTCATTAAATTGCTTGGTGTTACTTTCCCTTACCTTTTGTTTTTAGCATTCTTTGTGTTTGCCTTGGATCTAATTCACATATGTTATGAGTTTTAAATTACTTGCAAATGCATGAGTAGTTTTCAATATAGTGTTGTGCAAGTGCGAGGTCGACTTCACAGGGAATTGCGTTGTGAAAATATTTTTATCTAAACTAAGCCTATTTTAACCTAGTTCCAAGTTTGTATTATATTGTGCAAAGAAATATAAATTTAAACTAAATTGGTTTAAAATAAATGATAAAAAGAATAAGGTTTTTAAATCCACCCTATCAAAGTAAAGCATATATTTTCATGTTCTATGTAAAAGTAATCAAAAAATTCCATGAATCCAACTTTAAACAAAAAACAACGAATATCTCAATTAAACCAAAAGCATCCAATGTATCCGCTTTTAACAAATCACAAAGGAAATCCAATTTAATCAAAAACGATTCGATGTATCCATCAGATGAAACACAAAGAATATCAAATTTAACAATTAACAGCAATCAATCATAAGATTTACTCAAATAATTGAACGGAACATTTATACTAAAAACATCAGAACTACTATGCACAAATATGAAAATATAATGCTAAACAATGGAAATGCTTCATCTTCAACCTTAGCTGAAGATTTTAGCCTCTCATAATTATGAAACTAAAGTTCACAATACAAGTGCTAAACATTAAACTTTAAAACTAAATAAAAAGAAATAAATTACTATACATGGGAGAAAGTCCACTCGTTGTTGGGCGGCGCTTCCCCTCGTGGTAGTAAAGCCTTCAGGGTCCACCAGAATGCTAGCAGACGTCCACCGGATTACACCAAAATGGCTCAGGAATTGCACACTAAAGATGAAGTGAAGAGGGGCTTATATAGGGAAACATCACAAGTGCAATGTGTTTTCAATCCGATGTGGGATACTGCAGGTTCTAGCTTTTGCTCTTTGACCTTTGTCTACTAAAACTGCCATAACTTTCTCTAGAAAAATCATTTTATTGATCCGTAAAATTCCTCAGAAAATAGACATCCGGATCTTTCTAAGCATATATGGTTCATCTCCTGGTTCTTCTTGAATCAATACAGTTAAATCCTGAAAAATGGCTGATCTGTCATGTTGAAATCATGCACAGCCTGACCTTTGTCTACTAAAACTGCCATAACTCTCTCTAGAAAAATCATTTTATTGATCCGTAAAATTCCCCAGAAAATAGACATCCGGATCTTTCCAAGAATATATGGCTAATTTCTTGGTTCTTCCTGAATCAATACAGTTTCATCCTAAAAAATGGCTGATCTGTACGAGCAATTCTGGCAATTTAGTGAAACTCCTTTCCCAGTGCTTGTAAACCTGAAAAACAACGAAAACAACTCAAAGTAACAAATTCCTACGCTAACAAATGTAAATTAAGTGGCCAAAATATGCAATATTTTTCACTCATCAAATACCCCAAACTTATATTTTGCTAGTCCCTTAGCAAAACAAAATAAATAAAAAAAACTAAATGGAACACAAAGAACATAAAGATAAGTTCACCACTCATGGTATCCAAAAATTTAAGGAGCACTCAAAGCCATGATATTCATTCATGAGCAAGCTTAAAAAATATAACCCATCTTCACAATGAATAGGAATTTTGAAACCTAATTACTTACAAAAGGCAAGTAAGACATCACAAGCTTGAATCAGTGTAAAGTGAATTAGCATATACAGACGAGGTTTCTAAATAACTTCAATGTACAATGTCTCCATGTCTTAAGATTCACAGGATTTCTCATAAGAATGAACAACGATGGCATAGTTTTATTTTACCTTTTTTTTTTTATATAAGGCTCTGCTATGATTAGTTCCCTTAAGCTTTTTAATTGACCCATGTAGCGAGTGTTGAGTCAATGACTCCCAAACCATATGAAGCGTCGTGGACGTGGGCTTCAATTCTCCTAACCTCAACTGCAAATAGACTGAGTAGGGTAGAAGATTCACACTCGCTCCTAGATCTAAAAGAGCCCTCTCAATCTGGCCAACTCCTATTGTGCAAGAGATGGTAGGACACCCCGGGTCCTTATACTTGATGAGCAGCTTGTACTGAAGGATTGAGCTAACCTGCTCGGTCAAAAATGCCTTCTTCGGGACATTTGTCCTCCTCTTGACAGTGATCAAGTCCTTTAAGAACTTGGCATATGATGGTACTTGCTGGATGGCGTCCAAAAATGGGATATTGATTTGGACCTACTTGAACACCTCCATAATGTTCTCATACTTCCCTTATTTCTTAGGCGCTTGTAATCTCTTAGGGTAAGGTGCTTTAGGTACAAACGACCTAGGAGGATCCTTAACAGTAGGAATGGCTGTAGATGGCTCAGCATCTCTCTTCTCCTTATTGCCACTTTCTTGCCCTTGCTGCATAGCATGGTTCTCTTCCACTCGATTGTCCACTTGTCTCCCAGACCTTAATGTGACAATCAATTGCACTTGTTCCTCCTCGTGCATAGGAGTTAATGAATTTCCAACCATAAAGTGTCCCTTCGGGTTGGGCACGGGTTGACTGGGGAACAATCCCTTATCTCTTTCACCCAAATGACTTGCGATTTGACCCATTTGACTCTCTAGCTTAGCAATCGCTTGGGGGTTTACTATTGTCGCACTCCTCGCTTCACTGATGGATTGGCCAGTCATCTTCATGAAATCCTTCAAAATGTCCTCTAGAGATTATGAAACCGGCACTGGCACTTAAGTTAGAGCATGGTAAGCGGGTGATGATGCTGGATGGGCTGAACGACCATAACTTGAAACTAGTGGAGGAAATCTGGGAGGGTATTGATTGTGAGCATGATGAAGGGCTCCTCCCTGATTCATCGGTTGGTTCTGCTCCCATGAAGAATTAGGGTGGTTCCACCACCCTAGATTGTAAGGCTCAGAGTAAGATCTATTTGATTACCTTCGATAGTCATTGAAAGTGTTCAGTTGTTCCATGGGATACTCGGCAAAAGCTGGCATAGATGGACAATTCTTTGCTAAATGTATAGGACTAGCACAGATAGAATAGCTATCAACATTGAATGTATTGGCTGCATTGATGGATTGGCCCACAACGAGAGCATTAACCTTCTTGATGAGAGCATCTATCTTCATCCTCAAGTCAGTGTCCTCCTTAATCTCATAGATGCCTCCTTTCTTAGGAGCACGAATGGACTTGTCCCGACAGCTTGAAAAATCCCACTGCTGCGAGTTGTCGGATAACTTGTCCAATACTTTGTATGCTTTATCCCCCGTCAGACTTAAGAATGCCTCCCCATTCATAGACTCGATCATGCTACGGTCGGGTTGAGTCAACCCTTGGTAGAAGAACTGAACGAGTCTCCACTTCTCATATCCATGTGGAGGGCATCTGATCAGTAACTCTTTGAAACGCTCCCAACTCTCAGAAAACTTCTCATCCTCTTCCTGAGTGAAAGAACTAATCTCCCTTCGGCACTCATTCACTCTAGACATTGGGAAAAACTTGTTATAGAACTTACTCAATAAGCTTTCCCAAGATGTAATAGACCCGAGCATGTTGGAATCCAACCATGACCTAGCTCTATCGTGAAGAAAAAAGGAAAAAGTCTAAGATGGACTGACTCATCAGAGAAGTTCTGGAACTTGAATGTGGCACAAATATCTTTGAACTTCTTCACATGGTTGTAAGGATTTTCAAGATCTAAGCCATGAAATGAGGGTAGAAGCTGGATAAGATATGGCTTTAGATTAAAATAGGTAGCATTAGTTGGTGGCAACACTATACAAGAAGGGGAGTTAGTCACAACGGGTACGAACAAATCCCTAAGGGATGTAGTGAAGTCCACGTTCCAAGCTCTAGGTTGCTCTCCATTCTCAAGTTGATTTATATTCCAAAATTTTTCTTCCATCTCAATTGTCTCTCTTTCAACAAGTGCTCTCTTCTGTCTCCTAAGAGTTCTTTCTAATTCGGGATCTAAAGGTATTGACTCTAAGTTTAGGGATCTTCGACCAAGCATACACCTAACAAACAGCACTAATATAAATTAACCAGCAGAAACAAAAGAATAAAATAAAATACAAATAACAAATAACAAATAACAATAAGATAATATAAAATAAAATAAATACAAAAACAGAAAACACAATACTCACAAAATGGGCCAACAAAAATTGGAATTTTTTTTTTATATATTTATTTTTTTTTATTTTTTTATAAGCAATTGCAAATAAAAACAAATAAACAAAAATAAAATTGCCAAAATAAAAATAAAACAAAAATGCTAACTAAACTAGTAGAAAAATAAAATCGATTCAGACAAAAATTTAATTTTCACAAACAAAACAATTCCCCGGCAACAGCGCCAAAAACTTGTTGTGAGTTTTAAATTACTCGCAAGCGCACGAGTCGTTCGCAATATAGTGTTGTGCAAGTGCGAGGTCGAATCCATAGGGAATTGCGTTGTGAAAATATTTTTATCTAAACTAAGCCTATTTTAACCTAGTTCCAAGTTTGTATTATATTGTGCAAAGAAATATAAACTTAAACTAAATTGGTTTAAAGCAAATGATAAAAAGACTAAGGTTTCTGAATCCACCCTACCAAAGTAAAGCATATATTTTCATGTTCTATGTAAAAGTAATCAAAAAATTCCATAAATCCAACTTTAAACAAAAAACAACGAATATCCCAATTAAACCAAAAACATCCAATGTATCCGCTTTTAACAAATCATAAATGAAATCCAATTTAATCGAAAACAATTCGATGTATCCATCAGATGAAACATAGGGAATATCCAATTTAACAATTAACAGCAATCAATCATAAGATTTACTCAAATAATTGAACAAAATATTTATACTAAAAACATCAGAACTACTATGCGCAAATCTGAAAATATAATGCTAAACAATGGAAAGACTTCATCTTCAACCTTAGCTGAAGATTTTAGCCTCTCATAATTATGAAACTAAAGTTCACAATACAAGTGCTAAACATTAAACTTTAAAACTAAATAAAAACAAATAAATTAAGTGGCCAAAATATGCAATATTTTTCACTCATCAACATGTCAATGATATAAGCTTAATTAAGATAACATACAACATTTAGAAGAAGTTAAATTTTGTTTCAGTTTGAGAATAATTTAAGTGTCAATTTTAATTTGGTTAGAGACTCTAGTTTGTGGTAAGATTGTATGATTAATCTAAAGCATTTAGAGAAGTTTTATGTGTGATTACCTTATGAATACTTTTGCGGTCTCGACAAACTCTAGAACTTATTTGATAATCACTCGAGTCGAATTCCTAGAATGCACACTAATTAGGATATGATATAGGCCATTTTTGAACCGGTTGAGCCTTTGAAACCTACCCTTGCAATATATATCACTAGTCACCTATTTGAGCATTTTTTTTGAAAAATAATTTGAGCCTTGCTTCTTTAAAAAAAAAAAAAAACCCCATTTACTTACCATCATAAGCCTAAAAATATTTTAGCCTTACCTTCCTTTTAAAAGAACTTAGTTGTACACATTGTTGAGAAGCACTCAATAGGAGTAAGGATGGAAATATAAAAAACCATAACCCAAGTATATTAAAGAAGATAAGTTAGGGGTTGTGGAAAAGGAAAGAAAAAGAAAATGAGAAAAAAAGAGGTGAATGAGTATTTTCCAAAAACAGAAAAGAAAACAGAAGAAAGAAGAGAAGTATGGCAAAGAAAGAAGAAAAAGAAAAGAAAAGTGGTGACTTATCAAGAGATATGCTCTTATAAAAAAATGGTTAAAAGAGTTGAGCATTGAAGTAAAGTTATCTAGTGCTTAAAAGTGGCTATGTTTAAAGCTAAGAGATTAAGTTCTTTTACTTGCAAATCCTTCCCGTTCTTCCTTAACCTTTACCTTGGCCTAACATTACAAGCTTATTAAAGACCTATTGATCCAATGAAGTGTGATTTTTCTACAATAGTGGTGAATGATTTGAAAATAAGCCTATGGAGCTTGTTTATGTGATTGACGTCACACAACTTGTTATGATTTTAGAGGCCAAGACTTGTATTCATGAATATTGTGCATAAAATCATCCAGATGTTCAGATTAATGGACTGTAGTAAGACGGATAATAAGAGTCAATAACGATTTTAAGATTGATGCTTAGATTACTTTTGGACTTAAGTGATATTTAATGATTCTATGTGCTGCATATTATGTGCAATTTCTGAGACAAAAATGTGAATTGCTCCATGTTTAACACTAGCATTGCTCTACCTTGTTTTGATTCCTACCATAGAATTCATCTATCATTTCGCTTGAATTGCTAGGGACTAGCAATAAGCTAGTTGGGGGTTGTGATGAGAGCCATAAAATGCATCTCAACGGTGCTTAATTGTTAGCCTATTGGGGTTGATCTCGGTATTAATCGCATTTTTACATGTTAATAACTCTAAAGTGATATTCATAAATCATTGACTTAATTCGATGCATTTTCAGGTGCCTTGGAGTCCAAAAGAAATGGAAAAGATATCATTGCTTAAAGCACAAAGTTTTGATACATATAGGAATGGAAGAGTGGTTATGAAGAGACAAAAGTGATGAAAAGCATTCTAAACACAAGAGCCAAAGCATGCCAAGACCAAGAGAAGTCATTTCAGCACTTAAAGAGCTAGGAGTAGCAATGTGCACCGCGCCTTTGCCAGACCAGCGCCGTACCGCCCAGAACCACATCTTGGCATCCCTCCTAGCGTAGCGCCTCTACCAGACCAGTGTCGCACCGCCCAGAACCGCATCTTGGCATCCCTTCTAGCGCCGCACCTCTGCCAGATCAGCTCTGCACCACCCAGAACCACATCTTAGCATCCCTCCTAGCGCCACACCTGTGCCAGACCAAAGTCGCACTGCACAGCAAAGCGCACTCATGAAGAAAGAAGAGCACTGCACCAATCAGAAGGGAGAGGCGCGGCACGCACACGATCTCCTGACCTAATTAGGACCTCTAAGTGGCTATTTTGAGCCCAAAAATACCCTTGAACCCTTGTACTATAAATAGGGCACTTAGGGTTGAAGAAAAGGCAATCAATCAAGATCTGAAAACTCTAAGAAGCAGCCTCATTCTCCTCTATCAAAGTGTTCAGCCATGAGTTCCATGGCGAACTAATCTCCAAGCAAAGCGAAGGGATGAATCCCTAGGTTTCGTTGTTCTTTAATTCCTTTATTAGTTCAGTTGTAATGGGGATTTATTGTTAAATATTGTTATGACTTATTCTTTAATCTAATTAGAAGATTTACTTTTAATCCGGTGATTGTATCTTTCTCTTTGATATAAGTTTAGTCATGCTTTTCTCATGTCAAGGTTGTTTGGATATGACTGAGTCCGATAGACTTATTCTCTAGGGTTGTTCATTACTGCAATATTTTCGTTAAAGATACATTGTCGTTTCTTGATAACTCTATAGTTTAGGCCATATGTGTTTAACAAATAAAGAAGAGTAAGTCATATCAATTACATTAGGGTTTGTATATAAGCTTTAATTGAATATCCACCGATTGCTTGTTTGGGATGTGAAACTTGCAATCGAGATAAAGACAACTGAATTAAGATTAGAATAAAGGCAACGAGTCTAAGGAGGACTCCCGGAACCTTGTTGTTACTCTATTATTATTAATCACAACTTATAACATATTCTGCTCTTAATTACTTCATTATCATATATTCTCACTTGATCTTATTGTTCGTGTTTAGGTTTACATCTTCTCTTATAGTTAACATTGTTTCCCTATGGAATCGACACCCCAAAGCTGTGCTACAACTACCTCATTAGTCTTTGGGCGTAATCAATCCTCTGAAGGGAAGAATTTTAATCGAATATCACCCTTTTGAGTATGGTCTCTTATGAAATGATGTCGAATATCTATGTGTTTGGTTCTAGAATGCTGAATAGAGTTTTTGGTCAAATTGATAACACTATTGTTGTCATAATGAATGGTTTATTTTAAAAGTTCATGCTATAGTCTTCTAATTGTTGTTTCATCCACAACACTTGTGCACAACAACTTTCGAATGTTATATATTCCACTTCAATGGTTGATAGCGCAATCGAATTTTGTTTCTTGGAAAACCAAAAAGTTAACATTACACCTAAAAATTGACATGTTCCACTAGTGTTTTTTCTATCTAGTCTACAACCCATAAAATCAGCATCCGAATATTCTACAAGCTCAAAGGTTAATTTTTTAGAATACCATAACCCTAGGTTTTGAGTTCCTTGTAAACATCTTAGAATTCTTTTTACAGCAATTACATGTGATTCATTAGGTTTAGCTCGAAATCTAGCACACATGCATACATTGAACATTATATCAGGCCTACTTGTAATTAGATAAAGTAAAGCTCCTATCATGCTTCTATAAGTTTTAGTGTCTACACACTTACCTTCCTCATCTAGGTCAAGTTTTGTAGAAGTGCTCATAGGAGTGCCAATTGACTTTGAGCTTTCCATCCCAAACTTTTTCAATAGGTCCTTGATGTGCTTTGACTGATTGATGAAGATACCTTCTTTCAATTATTTGATTTGAAGTCCAAGAAAGTAGGTAAGCTCTCCCATCATGCTCATTTCAAATTCATCTTTATACACTTAGAAAACTTTTGACACATAGATTCATTAGTAGCACCAAATATAATATCATCAATGTATATTTGGACCAGTAGTGTATCATTTTTGTAAGTTTTTGTGAAGAGAGTTGTGTCTATTTTTCCTCTTGTAAAACCATTTTCAAACAAAAACTTACTTAGTCTTTTACACCATGCTCTTGGAGCTTGCTTCAACCCATAGAGAGCTTTAGAAAACTTATAGACATGGTTTGGAAGACTATGATTTTGAAATCCAAGAGGTTGTTCAACATACACCTCTTCTTCTATAAAGCCATTTAAAAAAGCACTTTTCACATCCATTTGAAATAGCTTAAATTTATTAAAGCATGCAAAGGCCAATAACATACGAATGGCTTCTAATCTAGCTACGGGAGAATAGGTCTCATCAAAATAAATTCATTCTTCTTCATTATATCCCTTAGCAACTAGTATAGCCTTATTCCTAATTACTATTCCATTTTCATCCATTTTATTTCTATATACCCATTTAGTTCCTATTATTGTGTGATTATTTGGTCTAAGAACTAGATACCCCATGTGAAGGATCACCAATCACTTAATCAATTAGATGATAATCACGTACATCCAATCTTTGGGAAGATTATCCTCTTATTGACTTGTAGATGGTTGATCAAGATTGAGAGCATCTACCTGACTTGTTTGAGGTTGGCTCTCCTTCGGGTCAACAATGGGAGTAGGTGTTTCCTTTCTTGGAATGAAATCTGGATCATCATTCAAAAAACTACTCTACTGCTAATTGGGTTAGATTCATCAAAGGAAACATGTACAGATTCTTTAACCACTAGAGTTCTTTTGATAAAGACTCTATAAGCTTTACTAGAGGATGAATATCCTGAGAATATCCTTTCATCTTTGAGTGAAATTTACCTAAATTAGTTTTATTGTTGTTTAGGATGAAGCATTTGTAACCAAAAGCACGAAAATAAGAGATATTAGGCTTTCTACTTTTCCATAGTTCATATGGAGTTTTGTCAAACATAGGCCTAATTAATACTCTATTTAAAACATAACAAGAAGTGTTTACGGCTTCCGTCCAAAATTATTTTGGCAAACTGTTTTCACAAAGCATTGTTCTAGCAAACTCTTCTAGAACTCTATTTTTCCTTTCAACAATTCCATTTTGTTGAGGAGTTCTAGGTGTTGAAAAATTGTGATCGATTCCATTTTCATCACAAAATTTTGAAAAGCTTTGGTTTTCAAATTCTTTTCCTTTCCATGATCACTTTGAATGCTTGAGATAGAAATACCTTTTTCATTTTGAACCTTCTTGCAAAAATTCACAAATCCTTTATATACTTTATCCTTGTAAGAAATAAAAATAACAAAGGCATATCTTAAATAATCATCAACAATAACAAGAGCATATTGATGGCCACCTAAAATAATAGTTCTTATTGGAGCAAACAAGTCCATATGCAAAAGTTCCAATGGTCTAGAGGTTGAGATTATTTTTTTTATTTAAAAGAAATTCTTGTTTGTTTTCCCATTTGACAAGCATCACACACCTTATTTTTTTCAAATTTGATTTTTGGAAGTCCAATGACTAAATCTTTTCTTGAGATGATTTTAAGCAAATTTATATTCACATGGCCAAGTCTTCTATGCTATAGCCATTGGTTTTCACTAAAAGCAAGAAAACATTTTTCATTTTTCGAATGCAAAGATTTTAAATCAACTATATAGACATTTTCGTGTCTATGGCCAATAAACTTGATCTTGTTACTTTTGATGACTATAACTAGATAATGAAAGGTTTCAAAAATGACTTTGTTGCCTTTGACACATAGTTGACTTATACTAAGTAAGTTTGGCTTATGGCCTTGCACATATAACACATGATCAATGGTTGAGAAATCATTACCAACTTTTCCATGCCCGATGATCTTTATCTTTGTGTTGTCTCCAATGGTGACGTGTCCGCCATCCCTTAGAGTTAGCTCTTTGAAAATGCTTTGATCACCGGTTATGTGCTTTGAACATCCACTAACAAGGTACCAATAGTTACCTTTTTCCTTGGTATGGAGACATATCTACATTACACAAGGATACACAATTGCACTCTTAGGTAACCAAAATTTCTTGGGTCTTTTAGGGTTAGTCCTATAAAATATGGTTCCTTTAAGGTCCCATACTTTCTTAATTTTATAGGGTGCTCTATAATTGTAGACAAGTTGATGATGCATGATCCTAGGATAATAGTTATTGAAGTTCCTAGGATTTCTTAAATATGCATGCCTATTGTTCTTGGATGAGCATTCATAGGATACATATTTCTCTTATGAAAGTTATGAACATGCATGTTATTTCTAGGAAATGTATGATGGCAATTTCTAGGATATGCACTTGTAGAATTATGAACATATATACTATCTCTAGGATGCACATGATGGTAATTCCTAGGATGTGTGTTTCTAGTATGTGTATTTCTTGAATGATTATTCCTAGCATTTGCATTTCTTGAGTGAGCAAACATATATGCATGTGTAATTTTAGGAAGTTTATCTCTAGTATATGCATTAGGATTTAAATTCGCATTCTTAGACCTACTAGCATATATTGAGAGAGTGCTTTTAGTCTTGCTAGTGGCCTTGGAAGTGGAGGCTTCATTCACACATGTTGTTTTCATGAACAAATCTCTTTTAATTTTTTCTTGCCTAATGGAGAATAACCCAAGCCAAATTTTCCTCTATTTAACCTTTGGCTAGATAGCACTTCATCTAACTTTTCTTTTCCAAGTATAAGTTTAGATATTGTTGGTATTTGTCTAAGGTTTAAACATGTCTAAACATGGTTCAAAGATGGTTAAAGTCTAAACCAAGGTTGGAAGATTAAAGTACAGCATGTTAAAGGAGTGCACACATGTGTGTGCATCCATTTGGGTGTGTGTGCACACCCCTAAACAACAAAGCAAAGTAGTGCGCACTGTTGTGTGAAGGGTAGCATCAGTGTGGACCTCACCGCCCCTTCACCAGTGCCTCACTGCCCAGCAAGGATGTAGTTTAAAGGAGGGCAGTGCTGCACTGCCCCTCCACTAGCACTGTACCGCCCAGAATATGGTGCAAAGGAGCTTTGCTTAGCACCTCACCGCCCCCTTTTCAGCGCCTAGGTGCTGAACAGGGGGCAGTGAGGCGCTAAGCACACTGAAGCACACATGGATAACTTGTTTAAACCTCCTCTTAGGTGCATGAATGCAAGGTTAAAATGCACAGCACCACTTAGGATTGATGGAGGGCCATGGTTAAGTGGTCATCAAGATCTATGGGTGGAGATTGACTCTCAATATTGGACAAGAAGTTGGTGCACTATATAAAAGGTCACCTAGCTTCATTCTAGATATAACATTGTGATATAATTTAAGATCAATTGTAAAGAGTGACAAGACACAATACATGAGAGAATTATATGAGAGTTCAGAGACACAAAACACTAAAGGGACTCATTATAGAGAGGCTGGTTGTAAAGAAGAAAGAGTAGTATAGATAGAGAGCATTGTAATAGTTCATATCATCTTCTTTCTTCTCTTCTTGGTTTTTTCAAGAACTTGAGCTTCTTGAAGAAGGTTACTGTAATTGTAAAGAACCATTGATTTAGTGCAGAGAGTTCAGAGGAACTCACGGGGACGTAGGCTATTGTCGAACCTCGATAACAAATCGTTTGTCTTCTTTTCTTTCTTGCTTTCGATTGTTGTATTTCTTTCCACAAGTTATTCTAGACTTGGGTGTTTGGAAGATCACCACCTAGGCATCTTGTCAAGGTGATTTCCAACAGTGGTATAAGAGCTTGCACAGCTGGGTATCGGAGCAAGAACAAGAAGGCTATGGAGCCAAGACTCCAAGAATCAAAGATCAACTTCTTGGGTGATTTAAGAACGGAGTAAAGATCAAGATCAGATCGTGTTCTTGAGGGTGATTCAAGAATGGTGTTAAGATCCATCTTCGATCGTGTTCTGAGGTTGAAGAAAGCATTTGTGGGTATTGCATAAATCTGGGATCTTGTTCGCAAAGATGGCTTCAAATTTCGTGCTTGAGAAATTTGATGGAAAGGGATATTTTTCCCTATGGAAGCGGAAGATTAAGGTTGTTCTTATGCAACAGAAAGTGGACTTGGCTACTGGAGAAGATAATGCTTTTCCAGCAAGTATCACAGAGGACTAGCGGATTGAGATGAAGAAGATGGCTGATAAGAGTCATAAAATGCATCTTTACAGTACTTAATTGTTAGCATTTTAGGGTTGATCTAGGTTTGAATTGCACTTTTGTACCTTAACAACTCTAAAGTGTCATTCTTGGATCATTGATCTATTTTGATGCATTTCAGGTACTTTAAGTTCAAAAGAGATGGAAAATCTATCATTGCTTGAAGTACAATGACTCGATGAACACCAGAGTGAAGGTTCACAAGCACTTAGAAAGGAGTTTCACTAAATTGCCAGAATTGCCCGTACAGATCAATCATTTTTACAAATTAAACTGTATTGATGTAAGAAGAACCAGGAGATGAGCCATATATGCTTAGAAAGATCCATAAGTCTATTTTCTGTAGAATTTTACAGCTCATCAAAATAATTTTCCTAGAGAAAGTTATGGCAGTTTTACTAGACAAAGGTCAGGCCTCCAGAACAGCACCAGCCAGCACCGCGGTGCTCCTCAGCTAGCACCGTGGTGCCCAGAACCTCCACATCTTGAACCACCAGCCAGCTCCGCAGCGCCCATAAAGGCGCACCATAGTGCGCACACATTTTTCTTCTTCGAGCTTGGACCTTGTGTATTATAAATAGACCACTTAGGGTTTGATATTATGATGATTAAAAACATCTTATTAAGAGGTCGAAGGCCGAGGAAAACATCATGAAGGCTGCCACACTCTCTCCCATGGCCAACTAATCTCCAAGCAAGGCGAAGGGATGAATCCCTATGTGTAGTTGTTCTTATTTTCTAGTCTTGATTCATTGTAGTTTGGATTTATTATCATTAAACATTGTTATGATTTAATTTTTAATCTAATTATAATATTTTTCCTTAATCCAGTGATTCCATCTTTCTCCCCCATATAAGTTTAGTCATGCTCTTCTTATGTGATATTGTTGAGGTGATTGAGTTCGGTAGATTTCTCTTATAGATTTGTCCATTACTATGGTATTGTCATTATGATATATTGTCGCTTCTTGATAATCTATAAGTTAGGTCATGTGTGCTTGAAAGCAAAGAGTATTTCATAACAATTACATTAGGGTTTATATATGTGCTTTAATTGGATATTTGCCGATTGCTTGTTCGGGATGTGAAACTTGCAATCGAGATAAAAACAACTAAATCAAGAATAGAATAAGGCAACGAACCTAGGTAGGATTCCCAGACCCTTGTTTTTCTATTATATTTACACAATTATTTCACACTACTTCAAACTCATATTTTCTCGTTTAACTTTTATCGTTCGTTTTAAGGTTTGCACTTTCTCTTGTAGTTAGTTTGTCTCCCTGTGGAATCGACACCCCAAAGCCATGCTACAACTACCGCATTATGTTTTGGGCATAATCAAATTTTGGTGCCGTTGCCGGGGAGACACGCTTAAGTACAAGAAAGATTGTCAACTTTGAGACAAGACGATAGAAGAATTATAAATAATTTTTCTTTTCAGCAGTTTGTAAAGGCGGTAACTTCGTTCTCTCTTTTAACTTGCTGCATTAATATTATTTTATTTTATTCTTTCTTTTTATATTATTTTTATTATTATTTTATGATCTTGCATGCCCCGATATAGAGACACTTTGGGTAGATTTGCTTATAGGCCTGTGTTAGAGTCAGAATTAAATTCTTTTCTAAATCCTTTAGACAACCCATCTAGTCCCAAAGAGATGAGTGAACACGAAGATCAACCCCCTAGGACCCTTCAGGATTATCTCCACCCTACACGCATAGCCATACCATCATGCATCACGTTTCCAGCCAATACTCGCCATTTAGATTTTAAAACAGGGATGATACAATTACTCCCTACATTTCATGGCTTGAAAGTGAAAACTCATATGTGCACATTAAAGAGTTTGACGAAGTAGTTGCGACTTTTCATAGTCAAGATGCAATTGCTGACATTGTGAGACTTAAGTTCTTTCCTTTCGCTTTGAAGGATAGAACTAAGAGTTGGCTATACTCACTGAGACCACGATCTATTGGGTCATGGACTGAGATGACTCAGATTTTTTCTAATAAATACTTCCCCCACCATAAGACCAATGCTTTAAAAAGGCAAATCTCCACCTTTGCACAAAAGGATAGTGAGACTTTATATCAGTCTTGGGAGAGATTTAAGGAGTTGTTAAGTATGTGCCCTCACCATGGGTATGAGAATTGGTGCTTAGTGAGCTATTTTTATGAGAGACTTATATATAGGGAGCGCCAATTTGTAGAGATGATGTGTAATGGTGAATTTTTAGAAAAAGATCCTGATGAGGCCATAGAGTACCTCAATGAGCTTGCTGAAAAAGCTCACACTTGGACTGGACTTAGTGCTACTGAAAGTACAAATAGGTCACGACCTGTAGGGAACTCAAATAATGGTGGAATTTGCCATCTTAGGGAAGAGGATAACCTTAAGGCTAAGGTCGAGATGCTCACTAGGGAACTAGAGGTGTTAAAGACTAAAAGCTCAAAGCCAACACAAGTAGCTAATCATGCAGCATCTTTGAAACCATGTTTCGTGTGTGGTGGGGTAGATCATCTCGCCCAAGAGTGCCCCGTATTTGCTGAGATGAGAGGGATGTATGAGGAACAATGTAATGCCTTAGGCATTTACAAGAAGCCTTTGGCACCCTTCTCTGATAACTATAATCCGAGATGGCAAAATCACCCCAATTTCAGCTGAAAGTCTGAAAACCAGCAGCTTGCACAACCCCCTGCACCATATCTTGAACCATATCATGCACCTGTATCTTCTAGGAGTTCTTTAAAAGACACTTTACATGCTTTTATTGAGGCACAAGGTAAGACTAATCAAAGACTTGAATCTTTAATTACACAGGCTGTTGAAGAAAATAAAGAGATACAGAGCCAAGTGTCTAAGTTAATGAGCTACTTGAGTATGACTGAGCGAGATAAGTTCCCTTCTCAAGCTCAGTCCACGTCCCATAGTCAGCACCTGGTGCAACAGAATTTGAAAGAGGTGAATACCATTGAGACACTAAGTGGTAAGTTATTACACATCCCAACAACAAAAAAATCAAAGGATGTGGATGAAACCCACCAAGCATACATGATTGACTCATTCATGGAAAAGGTCCAGCACCTTAATCCATTGAGTCTACCCTCACCCGTGGCTTTACAAGAGCATATATCAAGCTAGAATTTGTGGATGTTACTGATGACATCCTTGAGGCCTCTTTAAAGCATACAAGCACCCAATTTGACAGTGAAACAGTTGTTGGTGCATTCATCTCATGTTTGTTTATAAGGGAATAAGAGTGTCTGGCTGAAGACGTAAAACTTAATGCTCATGGGAGCCACCCCACAGCTTATCCTTTTTACTTTTATTATTTTCATATTTCTTTTTCTTGTTTATTGTTCGTATTTTTTTCTTTCTGTTTTCCAGTATTAACTTAATATTTCTTTTTCAGGGACAACTATACGAAGCAGTTCAAATGGTGGAGCACAATTTTCAGCTTCTGTGCACCTTTGGCTACAAAGGGAGTTTCCTTTACTCTTTCTTTTACATTGAGGTCAATGCAATTTTTAAGTTGGATGGTGGAGGAAATTTATCTCTTTGTTTGCATATTCTTTATTTCCATACTTTTGTTTTTCATTGAACTGGTTGGTGTCGTTCTCCCTTTTTGTTTGTTTTTAGCATGCTTTGTGTTAGCCTTAGATGTAATTCACATGTCAATGATATGAGTTTAATTGAGATAGCATATAGCATTTAGAAGTAGTTAAATCTTGCTTCGGTTTGAGAATAATTTAAGTGTCAATCTTGATTTGGTTTGAGACTTTAGTTTGTGGTAAGATTGTATGAATAGTCTAAAGCATCTGGAGAAGTTTTATGTGTGATTGTTTTGTGAATACTTTTGTGGTCTCGACAAGCTCTAGAACTTATTTGATAATCACTTGAGGCAAATTCCTAGAATGCACATTACTTAGGATATGATATAGGCCATTTTTGGACCGCTTGAGCCTTTCAAACTTATCCTTGCTATATCTATCACTAGTCACCTGTTTGAGCCTTATTCTTGAAAAAGAATTTGAGCCTTGTTTCTTTCGAAAACCTATTTACTTACCTTTATGAGCCTAAAAATATTTTATCCTTACCCTTCTTTTTAAAGAACTTAGTTATACACATTTGTTGAGAAAGCACTTAAGAGGAGTAAGGATGGAAATATGCAAAAGTATATTACTACCATAACCCAAGTACATTAAAGGAGATAAGTTGGGGGTTGTGGAAAAGAAAAGAAAAGAAAAGAATGAAAAAGGAGGTAAATGATCTTATGCCAAAAATACAAAAGAAAAAGAATGAAATATGGCAAGGAAAGAAGAAGAGAGAAGTAAAGTGGCGACTTATTGAGAGAAAAGCTCTTATGAAAATGTTTGAAAGAGTTGGGTGTTGAAGTAAGGTTATCTGGTGCTTAAAGTGGTTGTGTTTAAAACTAAGAGATTGAGTTCTTTTACTTGTTAAATCCTTCCCGTTCTATCTTAACCTTCACCTTAGCCTAACGTTACAAGCTTATTAAAGACCTGTTGATTATAGTGTGATTTTTCTACAATAGTGGAGAGTGATTCGAAAAGTGAGCCTATAGAGCTTGTTTTTGTGATTGATGTCACGCAATTTAATATATTTTAGAGGCCAAGACTTGTATTCATGAATGTTGTGCATAAAATCATCCAGGTGTTCAGATTAATGGATTGCGGTAAGATGGATGTTAAGAGTCGATAACAATTTTAAGATTGATGTTTAGATTACTTTTGGACTTGGGTGAAATTTAATGATTCTATATGCCGTGTGTTATGTGCGATTTTTGAGACAAAAGTGAATTATTTTTGGTTTAACACTAACATTGCTTTACTTTGTTTTGATTCCTACCGTAGAATTCATCTCTTGTTTTCGCTTGAATTGCTATGGACTAGCAATAAACTAATTGGGGGTTATGATGAGAGTCATAAAACGCATCTTTACAGTATTTAATTGTTAGCATTTTGGGGTTGATCTAGGTTTGAATTGCACTTTTATACCTTAACAACTCTAAAGTGTCATTCTTGGATCATTGATCTATTTCGATGCATTTTCATGTACTTTAAGTTCAAAAGAGATGGAAAAGCTATCATTACTTGAAGTAATGATTCGATGAACACCGGAGTGAAGGTTCACAAGCACTTGGAAATGAGTTTCACTAAATTGCCAGAAGTGCCCATACAGATCAATCATCTTTGCAAATTAAAGTGTGTTGATGCAAGAAGAACTAGGAGATAAGCCATATATGCTTAGAAAGATCCGGAAGTTTTTTTTCTGGAGACTTTTACGGCTCGTTAAAATAATTTTCCTAGAGAAAGTAATGGCAGTTTTAGTAGACAAAGGTCAGGCCTCCAGAATAGCACCAGCCAGCACCGTGGTGCCCAAAACCTCAACATCTTGAACCACCAGCCAGCACCGCAGCGCCCATAAAGGAGCACCGCAGTGCGCACACGTTTTTCTTCTCCGAGCTTTGACCTAATTAGGATTTTAATGACCTTTTAAACCCTAAAACACCATTGGACCTTGTGTATTATAAATAGACCACCTAGGGTTTGATATTATGATGATTAAAAACATCTTATTGAGAGGCTGGAGGCCGGGGAAAACATCATGAAGGCTGTCACACTCTCCCCCATGGCCAACTAATCTCCAAGCAAGGCGAAGGGATGAATGCCTAGGTGTAGTTGTTCTTATTTTCTAGTCTTGATTCATTATAGTTTGGATTTATTATCATTAAACATCGTTATGATTTACTTTTTAATCTAATTAGAAGATTTCCCCTTAATCTGGTGATTGCATCTTTCTCCTCCATATAAGTTTAGTCATGCTCTTCTTATGTGATGTTTTTGAGGTGTGATTGAGTTCGGTAGATTTCTCTTATAGATTTGTCCATTACTGTGGTATTATCGTTATGATATATTGTCGTTTCGTGATAATCTATAAGTTAGGTCATGTGTGCTTGAAAGCAAAGAGTATTTCATAATAATTACATTAGGGTTTATATATGTGCTTTAATTAAATATTTGTCGATTACTTGTTTGGGATGTGAAACTTGCAATCGAGATAAAAACAACCGAATCAAGAATAGAATAAGGCAACGAACCTAAGGAGGATTCCCGAACCCTTGTTGTTCTATTATATTTACACAATTATTTCACATTGCTTCAAACTTAGATTTTCTTGTTTAACTTTTATCGTTCATTTTAAGGTTTGCACTTTCTCTTGTAGTTAGTTTGTCTCCCTATGGAATCGACATCCCAAAGCCATGCTACAACTACCGCGCTATGTTTTGGGTGTAATCAATGGCTTACAGCACCATTTTCTTGCATATGTCGGATACTGTCACAAGGGAGTGCAGAGACTCAGAAGATTCGGCTGTCATATGGAAGAAACTAGATGAGTTGTTTCTTATCAAAACTCTCCCTAACAAGATTTATCTTCTTAAAAGAATCTTTGCTTTTAAAATGGATCCTCGTAAAGAGTTGCAAGATAATCTTGATGTCTTTAATAAGCTAGTTCAAAATTTGGATTGCTGTAGCATTACATTTCCTGAAGAACAATTGGCTATTATCTTGTTAAATTCTCTTCCTGATTGCTTTGATAATTTGATTAATGCTATTGAGTATGGAAGGGATACTTTAACCATGGAGATTGTGATCAATGCCATAAGGGCACATGACTTCAAAGCCAAGATGAAAGAGACATCAAGTGGAGATAGGTTATTCGTAAGAGGAAGGCCAGCAACTCAGAATGGCAGTAGCAACCATGGTAACTACTAGGAGAAATCAAGAGGTAGAGGGCAAAGCCATGGGAGAGCACATTTCAAATCAAGATTTGAAAAGAGGTGCTTCTACTGCAACAAGGAGGGCCATTTCAGAAACGATTGCAAGAAGAAGATGTGGGATGAGAGAAGAAGCCACACCAACAATGGAGAGGCTTCGATTGCCAAGGGAGAACAACAAGATGATGTTCTTGTTGTGTGCTCGAATGTGAGCAGGAGGCAAGGCAGCGAGAAGTGGATTCGGGATTTCGAGTGCACTTATCACATGTGCCCTCACAAGGAATGGTTCAATAATTTCAAGGAGATCAATGATGGAAGGGTCTTCTTGGGGAATGACAATTCTTGCTAAGTGAGGGGGATTGGAGACATCCAATTGAGGATGTTCGATGGAGTCACAAGGCTGCTGCGAAATATGAGGTATCTTCCAGATTTGAAGAGAAATTTGATCTCATTGGGACAACTGGATTCCATGGGATATACATGCAAAGTAGAGGGAAGAAAGATCAAGCTGGCTAAGGGATCTTTGGTAGTGATGAAGGCAGCAAGAAATGATGGACTCTATGAGATGATCGGAGAGACATAAATCAATGATCAAGCAGTAAGCTTGATGGCTGAGATGGATAAGGCAGCCCTTTGGCACACTCACTTGGGACATATGAGCGAAAAGGGCCTGCAAGTTCTTAGCAAGGATGGTCTACTTAGTGGTGATAAAGTAGAGAAACTGGATTTCTGTGAGAGTTGCATTCTTGGGAAGCAATACCGGGTCAGCTTCAACACTGGAGTGCACAAATCTAAAGGGATTCTTGACTACATTCATTTGGACATTTGGGGACCAGTAAGAACACCAACACAGGGAGGTAACTTTTACTTTCTATCTTTAATTGATGATTATTCAAGAAGAGTATGGGTTTATTTACTTAGAAATAAATCAGATGCCTTAGATAAATTTGTTGTGTGAAAGAAGTTGCTGGAAACTCAAATGGGTAGGGCAGTTAAGGCTTTACAAACCAATAATGGCTTAGAATTTTGCAATAAAGATTTTGATAAATTTTGTAAATTAAATGGCATCCTAAGGCATAGAACTGTTGTAAAAACACCTCAGCAAAATGGAGTTTCTAAGAGGATGAATAGAACCATTATGGAAAAAGTTAGGTGCATGTTAATAGGATCCGGTTTACCAAAATATTTTTGGGGAGAAGCTGTGGCTACAGCTGCATACTTGGTAAATAGATCACCCTCTAGAGCTTTAGAAAGATGTGGAGTGGGAAACCCCCTGAATTAAGCAACCTTAGGACTTTTGGGTGTGCTGCATATGCACATCAAAAGGAGGATAAACTTAGCCCAAGATCTAGAAAATGTGTATTTCTAGGATATGGTGATGGGGTTAAGGGATATAGGTTGTGGTCCTTAGAAAAGAAAGGCATGAAACTCATTATAAGTAGGGATGTTATTTTTAATGAATTGTTATTTTCCTACTTGGAGAAAACTAACCCTGCAGGGGCTAGTGAGCAAACCAGTCCGGAAGTTATAGAGCATCGCATCAAAAAGAGTTCAGTTCAGGTAGAGCAAGGAAGACAAGAGAGTTCGGACCAGGTAGAGCCCTTGAATGAAGGCCATGCTCAAGAAACTCAAGAAGAGGCTGAACAAGAAGAGGTTGATGCAGCAAGTCATAATGACTACTAGCTCACAAGAGATCGGGGAAGGAGGGTGGTTAGACCACCTTTGAGATATGGGTTTGCGGATGCTAATATAGCAACTCCTTGGATAGAAGAAGGGATGGTTGAACCAGAAACTTACACAGATGCCATGGAGTGTAAAGATTCGTCAAAATGGCAGCTGGCTATAGAGGAAGAAATGGATTCTTTGATAAAAAAACAACTGCTGGGAGTTGGTGCCCAAACCAGAAAAATAAATAGTTGTGGATTGTAGATGGCTCTACAAGATCAAAGAAGGGAATACTCCAAGGGATGAAGTCTGGTATAAAGCTAGGCTGGTGGCGAAGGGGTTCACACAAAAAGAAGGCATAGATTTCACTGAAATCTTCTCACCGGTTGTGAAGTACAAGACAATACAGATAGTGTTAGCATTAGTGGTCCAATTTGATTGGGAAATTGAGCAAATGGATGCGAAGACAACATTCTTACATTGAGAGCTCGATGAGACCATTTTCATAAGGCAACCCAAAGGCTATGAAGAAGGAAGGCAGGGAGATTTGGTGTGTAAATTGAAGAAATCTCTCTATGGCCTGAAGAAATCACCTTGGCAATGGAATAAGAGGTTTGATTCCTTTGTAATCAGCTTGGGTTTCATGAGGAGCTACTATGATTCGTGCTTGTACTATAAGGGGCAGAAGGTTGAGGAAGTGGTGATCATCCTCATCTATGTTGATCACATATTGCTGGTTGGGAGCAGCATAGAGAGGATAAGGAAATTGAAGGCTCAACTCAGTGAGGAGTTTGAGATGAAGGATCTTGGCCATGCACAGAAGATCCTTGGGATATGTATCATCCGGGAAAGGGATAGAAATAGATTGAAGATCTTTCAAACTTCCTACATAGAGAAGATGATATATAAATTCTCTATGGAAGATAGCAAACCAGTGAAGGTTCTCCTTGCTGGTCATTTCAAGTTCTCCAGCGATCAATGTCCAAGATCGGAGACAGAGAATAAGGAAATGAAAAAAGTCCCTTACTCTAGTGCTGTTGGTTCTGTTATGTTCACCATGGTAAACACTAGACCTGACATTGCTTATGTAATGAGTGTTCTCAACAGGTTTATGAGTAATCCTGGAAAGGAGTATTGGCTTGGGATGAAGTGGTTGTTGAGGTACTTGAAGGGAAGCCTAGAAATAGGGCTGGTTTATGAGAAGAGGGGTAAGTCCATCAGCCTTGAGGGTTTTGCGGATTCAGACTATGGAGTAGACCGGGATAAAAAGAGATCAATTACCTCTTATTTCTTCAACTTAAACGGATGTTGTGTAAGTTGGAAGGCTCAGTTGCAGCCAGTGGTAGCACTCGCAACAACCGAGGCTGAGTACATAGTGGCTACGGAGGCCATTAAGGAGGCTATGTGGTGCAAAGGGTTGCTGGAAGAGTTGAAGGTACTGGAGGAGCAGGTTGTGGTGTTTTCGGATAGTCAAAGTGCATTGCATTTGTGTAAGAATCCGGTGTTCCATGAGAGGACAAAGCACATGGATGTTCGGTATCATTTCATTCGGGAAAATGTTACAAAAGGATGCATCTATGTGGATAAGGTAGCCACAGAAGAAAATCCTGCGGATTTAGGTACTAAAGTTCTACCTCTAAGTATATTCAATCATTGCCTTGGACTACTTAGGATTGGAGTTGGTTAATTGATGACTCAAGATGAGTTTGGATCCTGAAGCTCTCTGCACAATGGTTTGGGTTTAAACACTTAAACAAAGGTAGAGATTATTGGTATTTGTCTAAGGTTTAAACATGTCTAAACATGGTTCAAAGATGGCTAAAGTCTAAACAAAGGTTGGAAGAGTAAAGTACAATATGTTAAAGGAGTGCACACGTGTGTGCATCCATTTGGGTGTGTGTGCACACCCCTAAACAACAAAGCAAAGTAGTGCGCACTATTGTGTGAAGGGCAGCATCAGTGTGCGCCTCAATGCCCCTTCACCAGCGCCTCACTACCAAGCATGGATGTAGTTTGAAGAAGGGCAGCACCGCACCGCCCCTCCACCAGCACCGCACCGCCCATAATGTGGTGCAAATGAGCTTTGTCTAGCGCCTCACCGCTCCCTGTTCAGTGCCTAGGCACTAGGCACACTGAAGCACACATGGATAACTTGTTTAAACCTCCTCTTAGGTGCATGGATGCAAGGTTAAAACTCACAGCACCACTTAGGATTGATGGAGGGCCATGGTTAAGTGGTCATCAAGATCTAAGGGTGGAGATTGACTCTCAAGATTGGACAAGAAGTTGGTGCACTATATAAAAGGTCACCTAGCTTCATTCTAGATATAACATTATGATATAATTTGAGATCAATTGTAAAGAGTGACAAGACACAATACAAGAGAGAATTGTGTGAGAGTGCAAAGACATAAAACACAAGAGGGACTCATTGTAGAGAGGCTGGTTGTAAAGAAGAGAGAGTAGTATAGATAGAGAACATTGTAATAGTTCTTATCATCTTCTTTCTTCTCTTCTTGGTTCTTCAAGAACTTGAGCTTCTTAAAGAGGGTTGCTGTAATTATAAAGAACCATTGATTTAGTGCAGAGAGTTCAAAGGAACTCACGGGGACGTAGGCTATTGCCGAACCTCGATAACAAATCGCTTGTCTTCTTTTCTTTCTTGCTTTCAATTGCTGTATTTCTTTCTACAAGTCATTCTAGACTTGGGTGTTTGAAAGATCACTACCTGGGCATCTTGTCAAGGTGATTTCCAACAGATATGGTGCTATTCAATTATATTATTTTCTTCTTTAAAATTTCATTTTCATTTTTTAGAAAATCTTGTGAAGAGTCGTAAAGCATGGAAGATAGCTTTTCTTTTTCTTCCTTTAAGCCTTCTATCTCTTTAAAAATATATAAGACTTCCTTTTTTAGGGTCATATTCTTATAATCGAATTTCTTCAATTCTTCATGCATTTCATTTATAACCTCAATTAATTCTTCACTACTACTAACAATGTTATTATTATTAGAAGGGGAAGAAATTGATGCCTCATTCTCATTGTCAATTGCCATCAAGCATAGGTTGGCAATCACCTCGTATCAAACTTCATTGTTTGAAGTTTCTTCCTCTTTGTCATCACTCTATGTGGTTGCAATCATGGATTTCTTTTTGAAGCTCTTATAAGGTTTGCTTGTTGTTGGGCAATTGGCCTTGATGTGATTGGGCTTCTTGCAACCGAAACACACAAAAAGTTCCATTTTTGGAGAGGAATCTTTTGTGTAAGGCTTCTTGCTCTTTCTTAAGAACTTGTGAAACCTTTTGGTGATTAATGCCATCTCACCACCTTTTTCGCTGCTCTCATCCTCTTATTCCTTCTATTCCTCTTTGTTGCTTGCAGAGGCTTTGAGAGCAATCACCTTTTTCTTCTTCTAATCATCATTGACAATGGGATTCATTTTTTCCATCTCGTATGTTAATAATGATCCGATAAGTGTTTCGACATCAAGTTTCTCGAGACCTTTGGCGCTTTCCAAGTGGATGGCAAAGACTTAAAAATCTTCCTTGTTAGTTCAAATTCCTCAATGTTCTTACCAAGAAGCCTTAAACCGTTAACAATGGTAGTAAAATGTGAGTACATTTGAGAAATAGTTTCATTGGGAGACATTTTGAATGATTCATATTTTGACACTAACATATAAATGTTTGATTTTTTTACTTCGCTATTGCCTTCATATGTAACTTGTAATTTATCCCAAATTTCTTTAGCTGAAATACATGTAGAAATTTTATTGTACTTAGCAATATCTAGAGCACAATGTAACATGCTAATTGTTCTACTATTTAGAGACATCATTCTACAATTCTCTTCATTAAACTCTGTTTTGAGTTTAGGCATTGTATGATTGATTTCTCCAATGGTTATTTCCTTTGTAGGAATTCTAGGTCATTCTTCATGACTTTCCATAGATTGTAATCTTGTCCTTCGACAAATATTTTCATTCTATTTTTCCAATAGTTATAGTTGGAGCCTTTGAACAAAGGATGCCTAATATAGGAATGTCCTTCGATATAGCTATTAGATGCCATCGGATCAACTCAAGGATTTTAAGCTTAAAATTGAGTATGAAGCTCATATACCAATTGTAAAACGAGGTTCAAACCCAAGAGGGAGGTGAATTGGGTTTTAAAAACTTTTTGCTAATTAACTTCCAAGTTTTTAAAACAGTTTGATAAGCAATGCACATAATCAAATAATACACTTGTAAATAAAGGAATTAAGGGAGAGAAAATGCAAACTCCGTTTATAGTGATTCGGTAATATCGGAATCTCTCCGACCCTCTGTCCACTCTCTTCAAGGAACATCTTCGAAGTAATCCACTAATCGTTAGTTGAGTAACTTCACGGGTGTTGCACAAGCCTTACAATAATCTCTTTTTCACAGAAGTTGCAACCGAAGTGTTTAATCCTAAACACTCTAAGAGTTACACCAACTCTTTTCCTTTATAATAAATTGTATTAACTGTAAAGTAAGTGGTAGAGAGATAGCAATGAATGCTTTTACAAATGAATAATATCTCTCTTTCAAGAACAAGCTTGAAGAATGACTCACAATGAATTTTTACAAAGCTTTTGAGAATTAATGAGCTATATAATGAATTGAATGTGCTATCTTCCTTTTTTAAATGCTCATTGAAGTGAGTTTATATAGCCTTGAATTAATATGGCCGTTTGACACTGACTTGGTAGATTTGGGGCATTAAATACTCAAGTCTCGCGTCTCAAACAATCATATTTTCGAATTACCAGTCAACTTGGTCTTTATACCAGTTGACTGGGTCAAGTGAAAAATCTTCATTTTTAGGCTTAGGGAGAGTACCACTCGACTAGGTCATAGGACCAATCGACTGGGTCCTTAGTACCAGTCGACTGGGAACTTACTGTCCCATTTCCTAGTCGACTGGTATGTAGACCTAGTTGACTGGGTTGTCCTTCAACCTAGTTTTCATGTTTCAAAATAGTTTTTGACTTAAAAACATTTTGTATTTTAGTTTTGTCAAAGTCTTTTGTAAATTAAGCCATAGATCAAGCTAAGTAATTGAATTTAGAGATTTACAAAGTGATTCAATTACCGTAATGCCTATTCTAGATCTTATGTCTTTTTTTGGTGTCTGAACGTATTGAGTTCTTGCATTTTGTTTCTAAACTGAATGCCTTTACCACTTAAATACTTAGATAAAACTGTTAGTGCAATTTAAGTAGTATTTTGTCATTATTAAAATCAAATACGAGTCAACAGGGACAAGAAGGAAAATTGGGCATTTGTCCCCTATACCGAATAATCAAGAAATTATTGTTTTTTTTTTCTTTTTAAGTTTAGCAACATAGAATTTATTTCCTTGTGGTTTCAATTGCAACTTGGGGTTTTGTCTTTAAAGTAGCATGTTTTACTTATGTTTTATACTATCACTCTCTTGTCCTCTACTAATTCTAAAAAAAGACCAAAAGGACACAAAATTTGTTCTCTGAAAATTAGTACTTACAAGCATCCAACACCAATCTTTACTGGAAAAAAAAAAATAGACATACAAAGGGACCCTCACGTAAAAGGACTGATAGTTTCTTCCATCAACTTCGGGTTTCTAATTTCTTTTTTTTTCTTTTTTCCTTCCTCTAAAAGAAGAAACCTTTTAAGGACAAGATTCAGTTTTTAATCTTTCTTTCAGAAATCTAACAGCTTCACAATTTTTTGGAGAGATATGATTAATTCAACTTAAAGAATATTTTGTGGAGGAAGAACTTCAACAATAGGATTTTCAAAGGGCCATCCAATGTCCAAACATGGTATGTTTGGAATTACCTTGTGGCTCTAGATTTGGGAAATGATAACCGCTTGTAGATTTGATTTTAAGTTTTTGATAACATATATTCATACTAGGATGTTCTACAGTATTTGTTTGTTAAAAGGAGTATAGTTTCTTGCTTCAACAAGACATGAGATTGTGCTGTGATTATATTCTACAATATCTATTTTTCCCTTTTTTTTTCTTTTTGTTTTTTGTTTTATTCAATCCCCAACTATGTTTCTGTTTTTTCTTTTCTTGCGTAATAGATGTAATCCATGGCTGATAGTACTAAAACCATGAAAGAAGGTTATGCTCCTACTCCTATCTCCACTCAAATGGCTGAAGATGGTGATAATTCATCAAAATCACATATGCCTCACCCAAGTGATACAAAGGTGAGTGATTCTAAGAGAAAATCATTTGTGTGGGAGTATTTTACTAAATTAGAATATGGGGATAAAAGTAATAGCAAATCTTTTGGTAATCACTGTGGGAGGTTAATTTGTTCTATAAGCAAAAAGAGTGCAAGTGCAATGATTAATCACTTAATATGTAAGAAGCTTCAAGCTAACAATGTGGACAAGAATAAAAAAGAATTAACCGAGTTCACTCAAAAGAATGTTGAAACAGGAATCACCACAACTTCACTTGTTGCTAAGACGTTTGACCAAAAGTCTTGTAGGAAAGCACTTGCTAGGATGATTATCAAGGATGAGTTTCCTTTTAGGCTTGTGGAGCATGAAGGATTTAGAGAGTTTTGTGGTGTGCTATAGCCATGGTTTCAAGTTCTTTCACACTGGACATTGACTAGAGATTGGTATGCCTTATACTTAGATGAGAAAAGAAGTTGAAAAAGTTTTTGAATAAGTTTTCACATAGAATTAGTCTTACCACAGACACATGGACATCTTGTCAAAATCATAGTTATATGTGTCTCACTGCTCACTTTATTGATGATGAATGGAGATTGCACAAAAGAATTTTGAACTTTTGTCTAATTTTTAGTCATACTGGTGATATGATTGGAAAATCGATCGAGATGTTTACTTGATTGAGGTATTAACAATGTTTTCACTGTAACAGTTGGCAATGTAACTGCTAATGATTCAACAATTGAATACTTAAGAAAGAGACTTACTAATTGGAAGGCATGTGTCTTAAAGAGTGAATTTCTACACATGTGATGTGTTGTATATGTTTTAAATTTAATTGTTAAAGAGGGTTTGAAAGATGTATAGAAGTTTGTTATTAGAATCCATAGTGCAGTGAAATTTGTGAGATCTTCTCCAGCTAGATTACAAAGGTTTAAGACGTGCGTGGAGCAAGAAAAATTGATAGCAAAAGTTTTGTTTGCGCAAATGTTGAACTAGATGGAGTTCTACTTACTTGATGTAAAAATCTACTATGAATTTTCAAAAAACATTTGATTTGTTAGAGCTCCAAGATACTAAGTATAGGGAGGACTTAGAAAGCAAAAAGGCTTGCTTGATGAGAATGATTGGGATTATGCTCGTGGTTTGTTGCCTTTTCTTAACATCTTTTATGATGCTACTTTGAAGATGTATGGTTCTCTTTATGTAACTGGTAATATATATATGCAACAAATATATGGGGTGAGGATGGTAATTGCTAAAAGGTGTTTCAGTGATGATATAAATGTACGTTTAATGGCTACAAAGATGAAAACAAAATATGACAAATATTGGGGAAACATTGACAATATGAACTTGATGTTGTTTATTACCATGATACTTGACCCTCATCGTAAATTAGAATATGTGTATTGGGTTATTGGTGAGTCATATGATGGTGGAAAGGCTGAACTTTATGTCAAAAAGTGAAGGATACTCTTGATTCAATGTTTGGGTTCTATGGTTCCCTTGGTACGTCTTATAACATGCAATCAACTCTTCAATCTGAAGTAACACGTGCGATAGAAATTGATAGCACAAACAATGTTGGTGATTTTATGACTTCATTGTATAAGAGGCAAAAAGTGGGACAAACAGGCGGAGATAACAAATCAGACTTAGATAAATATTTAGCCAATGAGTGTGAGGTCGAGGATCCTAAGTTTGACGTATTGAGTTGATGGAAATTAGCTGGTCAAAAATATCGAGTTCTCTCTTCTATGGCATACGATTTGTTGGCTATGCCCATATCAATTATAGTATCAGAGTCTGCTTTTAGTGTCGGGGATCGTGTGCTTGACTCATTTTATAGTTCTTTAACTCCAAGAATTGTGGAAGCTCTAATTTGTACACAAGATTGGATCGGAACTACATATGGCCCACTTAATGTTGAAGAGATGTTGGAGGAGCTTAAAAGAATGGAATCGGGCGAGTTTCAAAACCAAGTATTATTATATATTACTTTATGCATTTATTGAGCATATATAGATTATAGTTTTTGTTCCTTTGCATATTTATTGGTTTTATATAGATTCTAATTTGTTATCTTTTAAACTTTATTGTAGACATGTCAATCTTGACATCGGAACATGTACTTCTCAACATTGATGATTAAGCAATGAACATGGAAGATTATCATGGAGAGAATGCAACTTTTTCTGAATTATTTGTATTGTTTTTTCTGGTTTAGTTGCATCATTTGGTTATTTTAATGTTGCTGGGATAATCAGTTGGTTGAAAATTTGTATAGTTTGTATTTTTCCTAAATTGTTAAACTTTGTTGGTTGAAAAATTGTTGAACTTTGTTGTATCAATTGGTTGAAAATTGCATGAAAGATTATCATGGAAACAAGAGAGAATGAAAATTTTGGTTGAAAATGAGTTTTTTTTTTTTTTTTTAATTTTCTTTGTTGAAATCTAAATCAGGTGAAAAAATAGTTTGGATTGGATATCCGAGCCGAACCAATGGATAACCAATTGATCGGATATCCAGATTTCACATATCGGATTCAGATCAATTTTTCCCGATCCAAAAATTTTGAATCAGATAAAAAAAAGCCTTGTTCGGATCGAATATCCAATCCTTGCACAACCCTACACATGATCATTTAAATACTAACTTATGGTGGCATCCAAACCCTTTCCCCATGCTATTGCCATGAAGAATCTGAATGAGGGGCCCCTCTTCCAGCTAGTGATCACTCCAAAATTTAATCCGATCCCCTCATCTTACCCACTATTTTAGGCCATTATGTAAATATTCAAAAGCATGAACTAGACCTCTCCACGTAGTAGAACAGTCGTGTTTCAACTTTATTCCAAGTCCAAAAGTCGCCTCCCTATATTTTGCCTTTAAGACCTGAACCCACAACTTATCTTGTTCCATGAGAAATAGCTACGCTGCCTTAGCTAGCATAGTAATATTGAGATGACGCATCTCCTTAATGCCAAGACCACCATCAATCTTACTTCTACACACCTCTCAATTCACAAGGTGAACTACCATTCTTTTTTCACTACCCCTTGTAGAAAACGCTTATTTAGTCTGTTAGTATCATCACAAACCGCCAAAGGGAGAGAGCTACTTTGCATGGAATATAGGGGAATGGAGGAAGTAACTGCTTGAATTAAGGTAGCTCTACCAGCTAGGGACAGATGCTGCGATTTCCATCCACTCAAACGCATCTGAATTTTATCCAGTAGCTCCCTATATGTAGCTTTTGACACCCTCGAGTGGATGCGCGGAGCCCCCAAGTACTTGCCTAAGTTTCTTGTCATCTCCATCCCAAGCCTCGAACTGATTTCCTTTGTTGTTCTTCAATTAACATTCGGAGAAAAGAAAACTTTTGACTTAGGGATTTTTAGATGAAGTAAGATAAGTTGTATATTGAAATATATAAAATTTGAATATAATAACGAGATAAAAAGGATAGGGATAAATACATTTCATACCTGAGTTTATGAGGTAATTATAGAAATATACTTGTGGTATTAAAAATTATTGTTTCAGACTTGAGGTTCGTAGGCTACATTACAAAAACATACCTCCGTTAGTGACCTTGTTAGTTAAATTATGATATTTTTTATTAAATGTCACTCCACATCATCAAATATTTTGAAAATCCCTAAATACCCTCAAATAACCTTAATTAAATATATGAATATTGTTTTACGTTAAACATGTTAATAATTTACCATAAAAAGGGAAAAAATACAAATTCTTAGTTATGAAAGATTAGGACCACAAAATTAGTTTCCACTCTTTGAAGAGCTATAGCAACATCGTTTTAACTTAACCATAAACAAATACAAAACGAGGAAAGAAAAATTATAGATGAAAATGGAAATACAAAATAAGATCAGCTAAAGTTTAGTTTTTTTCCTTTACCTGATTATGAAAATTCAAAAGGAAACAAATATGTTCAGTAGGAACTCCTATACTATCAACATTTGTTTGTGTATTTGTTTGAAGGAAAAAGAAAATGACAGGTGAAAAAATGAATTCACAGTTCATGATATATGCTAAAAGGCATCAAAATTTCTTCTTATTACTTCTTTTGACAGTGATGTTAATGGAAAGCTACTGAAATCTACTGAATTATGAGAATGAAATTGATCCTAATGTTTACATGAACTTTGTTTCAATTCTTCTGATTTAATCCCATTGATGTGAAACAGGAATCTAATTTGGTCTCAATATCTCATGAAAAAGTTGTTTTTTTCCACCATATTGCTCATTTGAAATATTGTAGCGTAGCTGCTGATGTTTGAGCGGTTGCTAGAACTCTCATTTGCCTCATTCAAAACGTTAAAAAAAAAATAGCAAACCAGGCAATCTTATTATTTAGAACCACTTCTAATTTTTTTACCCATAAAATTTTCAAACCAAAAACTTATTCAAAACCTCATTAAATAACACCCCAAAAAATTGCAAAGTTAGATTTACCAAAAAATCTTCTTCTTCAAAATCACTTTTATATATATATATTTTTTTTTCAAACTAAGAAGTCTTCTTCAATACCTAATTCAAGAGCATCAAAAAAATTACCAAACCCAAATTTACTTTAAATCCAAAAAATGGTAAAACATTTCACAAATCCAACCATTTTTAACCCAACAAATGGGTTCTCTTCGATTTAGAACCTTCTTGCATTCTCAAGTAACTGACTCAAATCTGGAACACCTTTGCATCTTCAGGCGACCATGAACCTCCTTGCAATGATGGGTTTGCATTCCCTACCTCCGTGCTCTACGGTGCTGCTGTAGATCCGTGATGCCATCATCTAGGCTTGACATCATAATGAGATTTAAGGTTTACAAATTGGAGATTTAGGTTTAGGGTTAATTGATGTATGGAAGAAAGAGAGTGAGATGAGAGATAGCATATTAGGGTAAGTTCTATTGCTTTAATTTAGGCAAGGGCAACTTGAACAATTCCCATTATCCGTTAGGAGTTAACCACTTATGTGAGATCAAATTTGGTAAATGTATGAAACAATAATTTTTAATACTACATATATGTTTCTGTAATTACCCCTAAACTCATGTATGAAAATACCTTTATCCAAAAAAGTTAAGAATGATTTTGACTGTTCATGTGAATTGAATTATGGTACAAAATTATTTTTTTAATGATTTATGCCTATTTAATTTATTAACTATAATTGATAATGTTGGTTAACATTTTTTTAAAATTTAAAAATTAAATTCATTTTAAAATTATATTTATTTAATGGATGTTGCATTATTAATGCACATGTGATGAATTTATGTTCTCAACAGTTTTTGAAATTAAAAATACAATAGAATGTGCAAAGTATAGTAAAATATGTATAAAGCAAAGTATGTAGTTTTTGCATTTGATTCCAATCCTGTAATTGCTTCAAATGATTCAGTGATTCAAAATGTGCAAAAAGTTTGAACATGCTTGAGTATTAACATGCATTTGCTTGAAAGTAATTCAACCATTAACATTACGTTTTAAAGATGAAAAATACTTATCTCATATATATATATATGTGTGTGTGTATATATATATATATATATATATACACACACACACACAATATTTGAGTATTTTGTTTGTTTTATATATAAATTAACAATGTCCATCACTGTTTTAACTAAGAGAACATTTTTTTTTGTATTAGAATGTTAATAATTTATATTTTAACAGAAAAATTATTTAGATTAAAATATTGATATATGTAAAGGTGATTTCTCAAGTTAAATTACTTTGAATTTATCTTTTAAGTTATGTTTCAAAAAATTTTGAAATTAAAAATATAATCAAATGAAACTATCCCATACATTGCATGTGACACAAGCTAGTTATTTAAAATATTAGAAAATGAACTGATTAACACTAGTTTACACTACATTTTTAGTTTTTTTTTTAAATAAGACAACGAAAATATAATTAAATCCTATTGTTTGATGTTTGAGTGATGTATTTTATTGTCACTAAAAGATATTATTTTGATAGTTGGTTCGGATCCCACACCAAATATACAACATATTAGTACTTAAGAAAGAAAAGAAGTGGGCTCAATTATAAGTAGCACGTATAAGTGAACTCCTTGTCTTAGGAAATGCTTGCTTGGACCTGGACCAAGTGGAAATTTTACTAAGTAAGTTTGGAGAATTTTATTATTAAGGAAAATTACATTTGCATCATTGAGATATAGCGTATTCTACACTCGCATCACCGTATTTTTAAAACATACATATGCACTACTGGATCATATTTGACCATCTATTGATTGTTAACTTATAACAGATAAATGAAGATTACTAAACTGCCCATACCCAATGCAATTCCTCTTTCTCTTTTACTCTCAACATAGTTTCTCTCTCCTCCTCATCTTTCTCTTTCCAAGAACGAAAACCCCAAATTGAAGCAAAAGTGATGTCTATGGCGGCAGAGGCACGGTGGCTTCCAACGACGAGATCTAGAGAAATACAAAGAGCAGAAGGCTCTAACTTCTTCTTCTCTTTTACCCAGAAACTTCTCCAAATTTGTTTATATTTTTCTATCTTAATCCCAAAAATACAAACTATAAAACCAATAATATAACCACAGGATTAAAGAGGTTAAAAGAGACCTAAATCAAATAAGAACCAAACCAAATTTCTTCGATTTTTTCTAGGATACAATGAACAAAGAGCCAAAAAAGTTTCCTCTCCATCCCGATCTTAACAGTGCTCCTATTGATAGGTTTTATGTATTACATCACAATTTTCGTTTTCATTGAGGATTGGGTTGGTTTGCAGAGCTCAGCTGGAGCTTTAAACACTTTAATCTTTAGTTTCCTGGCTTCTCTCTATCCCTTCTCTTTCTTTTTTTTGTGTTTTCACTGACCCACATCATGTCCCATCCTCTTGGTTTTTATTTGGTTGATGAGAAAGACGAGGAAGAAGAATGGAATGCAATTTTTGGGTGCAAAATTCCTATCAGTTTGGTTTCACAAAAGGATGATATTCTCCAATTCATTGATTTTTAATATTATTTTATTTGGGGATTTTTTTTATAATGATTCATTGTATATTTCTAAGCGAAAAGTTAGTTAATTTAATTTATTTGAAGAATGATTTGGATTCTACAAAAAAAAGGGCAAAGAAAAAAAATTAGAGCTTTCAGAGGAGGAAGATGAAGGTTCAAGGTATATACACGATTTTGAGGAAGTTCTATAATTGGAGTAAAATTTGAGTGCTTTTAAGGGAGGAAGATAAAGGTTCAAGGTGTTTGGCAACTGAGAAAGTGAGAAAATTACTTTCTCTCAATTTTTTTGGACGTTGAAATTAAAGAAAGGTGATGAGTGCCAAATATTGCATATCTTGGCCCTTTAATTTACATTTGTTAGCTTAGGAATTTGTTACTTTGAGTTGTTTTTTTTTTGTTGTTTTATAGTTTTACAAGCACTTAGAAAGGAGTTTCACTAAATTATCAGAATTTTCCGTACAGATTAGTTATTTTTACGGATTAAACTGTATTGATTCAGAAATAATCAAGAGATGAGCCATATATGCTTGGAAAGATCTGGATGTCTATTTTCTGGAGAATTTTATGGCTCGTAAATATGATTTTTCTAGAGAAAGTTATGGTAGTTTAAGTAGACAAAGTTCAGGCTGTGCGTGATTTCAGCGCGACAAAAGTGATTTTTGCGGATTTAAACTGTAATAATTCAGGAAGAACCAGGAGATGAGCCATATATGCTTGGAAAGATCTGGATGTCTATTTTCTGGAGAATTTTACGGCTCATAAATATGATTTTTCTAGAGAAAGTTATGTCAATTTTAGTAGATAAAGGTCAGGCTGTGCGAGATTTCAGCGTGGGCAAAAGTTTTGAAGGGCATGTGAAGGCTTCCCACATCCCATATCGGTTGGAAACACATTTCTATATCCCACATCCCACATCGGATTGGAAACATATTGCACTCATGGAGTTCCCCTATAAAAGGCCCACTCCACTTCAGCTTTGGGGCTCATCTGAGAGCAGATATGGAGGGCTTTTGGGAGCAATCCGAGGGACTTTTGGAGGGCAAGCTGGGGAATCTCCAAAGCTTTGCTACCAAGGGGGGATGCTCACGACGAGATCAAATCTTTCCCTTGAGATTTTTGTTATCCATTATATTTATGGGTAACTAAATTCTCAAGTAGGGCTAGGGATGAACTTGCACAGTTAATGGTATTTTCGTTTATTTTTAATTTATGTATGTGAGTTTCAATTACTAAAACTTCTTTGTTTTATCATTTACAATTCATTGGTGATGTTTTCTTTTCCGAATAATCTTAGAATTTATTCTGCTTATGGATTCAGTCATGCTTTTTCTATTGAATGGTTTAGCTCTTTGATTATGTTGGGATTAAATATTTATCTATATTGATTTTGTTCTTTGCTGCAATATCGCTTTCTGAGTATATTGTCGTCGTTGGATTTTTTTAATAGTGATAATAATTGATGCATTTTAAAAGTGGTAAATGATTTTTCAAAGGATTACATTTGGTTTAATCTTGGTTTATAAATCTATATCTTCTGATTGAGAATTTTGGAAATTGAGTTCCCAATTGAGTTATTCAATGAATTAAGAGTAATTAAAATACTGGATTTGTGCAAGGGATTCCCGACACTTTACTTTAATTTGCATTTAAAATTAATCTTTATTCTCCATTAATCATTCAATATTTCTATTTAGTTTCTTTGTTACTTATACTATTCTTTTAATTTGTCTCCCTATGGAATCGACATCCTAAAGTTGTGCTACAACTACCGCGTTATTCTTTGGGCGTAATCAAAAAGTCTTGAGGTTTTATCATTGGAGAGGAAAAAAAAAGAGAAAATCAAATGAGAACAAGAACAAAATCTCTATGTTTCGATATATTATTTGAAATTTTTAGCACAAGTTTGACTTTTGAGAGAAAAAATGGAGTAAAAATATATCTAAGGGTATTTTTGGGCTTTAAAAAACTAATTGATAATCTGTCATACTTTTTGACCGGAAAGATAATGTTGACTGACTGAATTATACCGGTAGTGGTGTTTTAGTAACTAAAAAGGCAAATGTTGTATGTGTATGTTTTAAAAACACAGTGATACGAGTGTAGAATACGCTATACCTCAATGGTGCGAATGTAATTTTCCCTTATAATTATTGTTTGTATAATTATTATTCATGTTACGAGTGAAATCGTTTAATACAGTTTATTGCACCGTATATACTCAAAGTATTAACCTGGTGCACTTAACTCCTTAAACTATTAATTTGGCATTCTAACTCTAACTATGACTCAACTGCAATCGACTCCTTATACCCATTTTCCGGCTAATATACTCAACATAAACAAAAAAAATTACCAAAAGGCCATCACATACCTTTCACATGAGAATGACTTTTTCCCAAAAGTTTCGATGACACGGTAATCCCCTTCTATAGATCCAAGCAGGTGCCTTCTCACCAAGATTCCATCGGTTTTTGTTTATGATGTTCAACAGGCCACAGATTACGAGGGAAAAGGTTTTATCATGAAACACAAGTGTATATTTTCTGTGGACAAGCAACATGAACATGGACATAAATATGCAATATCCCCAGCAATATGGTATCCTATTGATACAAGGCTTTTCATCACAATCTCTTATGATCATTACATAAAAGTATGGGATACAAATTGCTATGAGTTTTAAATTACTCGCAAGCGCACGAGTTGTTTGCAATATAGTGTTGTGCAAGTGCGAGGTCGAATCCACAGGGAATTGCGTTGTCTAAACTAACATTATCCTAACCTAGTTCCGAATTTCGAATTATATTTTGCAAAACAAATATAAACTAAATTGATTAAAAAACCTAATGATAAAAACACTAAGGTTTCTGAATCCACCCCACCAAAGTAAAGCATATATTTTCATGTTCTATAAAAATAATCTATCAAAACATTCCATGAATCCAACTTTAAACAAATCACAACAAATATCCCAATTAAACCAAAACAATCCAATGTATCCGCTTTTAACAAATCACAAAGGATATCCAATTTAATCGAAAACTATTCGATGTATCCATCAGATGAAACACACGAAATATCCAACAGAACAATTTAAAAACTATTAATCGTAAGAATTCACTCAAACAATTGATCATAACATTTATACTAAAAAAAACATCTTAATTGTATAAACAAATCTGAAAATCTTATATCAAACAACGGTGAGGCTTCATATTCAATCCTAGTTGAAGATTTTAGACACTCATAATCATGAAACTAAAGTTCACAATAACAGTGCTAAATATTAAACTAAAAAAAACAGTAAATTAAAACTAACTATACATGGGAGAAATTTCACTCGTTGTTGGGCGGCGCTTCCCCTCGTGGTAGCAAAGCCTTTGGGATCCACCAGAATGCTAGCAGACATCCACCGGATTGCACCCCGAATGATGAAGGGAGATGGGGCTTTTATAAGGGAATTCTCGGAGTACAATGTGTTTCAAATTCGATGTGGGATACTGCCCGAGTGCGATCGATCGCAGTCTGGTGCGCTCAAGCGCATACTGGCGCATTACAAAGCATTTTTAACCGATGTGGGATGTGCGAGTGCGAACTTGCGATCGATCGCAAGTCTGGTGCGATCGAGCGCACTAGACATCTTCAGCTTGACCCTTGTCTACTAAAACTGCTATAACTTTCTCTAGAAAAATCATTTTTACAAACCGTAAAATCCTTCAGAAAATAGACTTCCGGATCTTTCCAAGCATATATGGCTCATCTCCTGGTTCTTCCTGAATCAATACAGTAAAATCCAAAAAAATGATTGATCTGTATAGGCAATTCTGGCAATTTTAGTGAAACTCCTTTCCTAGTGCTTGTAAACCTGAAAAACAACGAAAACAACAAAAAGTAACAAATTCCTACGCTAACAAATGTAAATTAAGTGGCCAAAATATGCAATATTTTTCACTCATCAAATACCCCCAAACTTACATTTTGCTAGTCCCTTAGCAAAATAAAAAAAAAAAAAAAAACTAAATGGAAAACAAAGAACTTAAAGATAAGTTCATCACTCATGGTATCCAAAAATTTAAGTAGCACTCAAAACCATGATATTCATTCATGAGTAAGCTTAAAAAATATAACCCATCTTCGTAATGAATAGGAATTTTAAAACCTAATTACTTACAAGAGGCAGGCTAAGACATCATAAGCTTGAATCAGTGTAAAGTGAATTAGCATATACAGATGAGTTTTCCAAATAATTTCAATGTACAATATATCCATGTCTCAAGATTCACAGAATTTCTCATCAGAATGAACATCGATGGCATAGTTTTATTTTATTTATTTTTATTATAAGGCTCTGCTACGTTTAGTTCCCTTAAGCTTTTTAATTGACCCATGTATCGAGTGTTGAGTCAACGACTCCCAAACCAGATGGTTTTAGGGCATTAGGTGTAAAGACACCCCTAAGGACTTATTAACTCGAGTAAAAAAGGCTACGAAACTAAACTATCCTTAATGCTACCAAGCAAAATTTTCACCTTTTGACGTAAACACTCACTGCTTACTGAGGCAAGAGGTCCAGTTACTCAGTGAAAAATTTCGCAATGATCACTATGAATAAAATTCCCACCTTTTGACGTGAACACTCACTGCTTACTGAGGCAAGAGGTCCAGTTACTTAGTAGAAAGTTTATTGATGATGTTCATTATTTTTCTTTTTTTTTTTTATGTTTTTCTATGCCTAAGTGTTAATCCCATAAGTCATCAAGTTTCAGTTAAGTCAAGGAAACATACACATTGAAATCGCATGTCATACCTCACACAAACATGTGCTAATGTGCTCGTGTTAGATTGGCTCAAACATGTGAATTCTCAAATGCCCAAAGTAACAAAGTTTTAAAACTCTATCATCAAATCATGTGATCAAAATTTTAAGCTCACCAATGAAATCACATCACAATATTTGTTTAGATCAACTAAAATTTTAAAATAACAAGAGCATGTATTTACCTTCTTATTTTTTTTTAATTAAAGAAAAACAACAACAAATTAGGACAAAGTGTGTGTAATGTGTCTCCCATACCCCCAAACTTAAACTACACATTGACCCCAATGTGTGAATAATATGGAAAAAGCTAACCTGGGAGATGGAGAACTAGCTGGACGGGTATGGCTCATAGCATACCCCCAAACTTGAACTGAAGTACGCGTTGTCCCTGAAAAATAAAGACTGGAAAACAAAAAAAAATATTGGAAGCAAACATTAATCATAAATATGTAAAATAATAAATAAACATAAAGGATAAGCTGTGGGGTGCCTCCCATGAACGCTAAGTTTAACGTCTTCAGCCAGACCCAACATTAGTAATTATGCCCAAATAAGCACTCCACCATCTGATCAATAAATAGGAGTGGAAAATGATCATTCTTTGTGGTAGCATTCAACTTACGGTAGTCTAAACATACTTTCCATCCTGACTGAACACGAATTGGCACCAACTCATCGTCTTTATTCTTCACTACCGTCACTCCAGCCCGCTTGGGCACGACATGAATCGGGCTCACCCATTTGCTAACAGAGATTGGATAATTGATCACTGCATCAAACAGCTTTATCACTTCAATCCTCACAACCTCTTGCATAGCTGGGTTGAGCCTTCTTTGTGGCTCCCTCAATGGCTTGACATTCTCTTCCAAATTAACTTGGGCATCACCATCGAGGGAATGATTCCCTTGACATCCTCAATAGTCCAGCCAATAGCTTCCTTATGCTCTCTTAAAACATCCAATAATTTCTCCTCTAGAGTATCAACCAAATCTGAAGCTATAATCGTAGGCAAAGAATCTGCTGGACCTAGGAACTAGTACTTAAGATTGTCCGATAAAGGCTTAAGTTCCTTCTTGCGAGGTTCATGTGTTGTGGTCTCCTCCGTCTCACTACTCTCCTGAGGAGCAGACTCCAAAGTAGCATTTGCTTGCTCAAACAACTTATCCAAATCCAAATCTTCTCCAAACTAAGCAAAGCATGCCTCCAGGGGGTCCTCAATGCTTGATTCATCCACAGTCTCCTCTGTCTTACTACTCTCCCGAGGAGCAGACTCCAAGATAACAGTTGCTTGCTCAAGTAGCTTATCTAAATCTAAATCCTCTCCAAACTGAGCAAAGTATGCCTCCACACTGTCCTAAGACTGCTTTCCTTTCTTGGGCGCTTGTAATCTCTTAGGGTAAGGTGTTTTAGGTACAAACGACCCAAGAAGATCCTTAATAGTAGGTGTGGCTGTAGATGGCTCAGCATCTCTTTTCTCCTTGTTGCCACTTTCTTGCCCTTGCTGCAGAGCGGGGTTCTCTTCCACTTGATTGTCCACTTGTCTTCCATACCTCAATGTGACAATCGCTTGCACTTGTTCCTGCCCGTGCATAGGAGTTGATGAATTTCCAACCGCAAACTGTTCCTTCGAGTTGGGCATGGGTTGACTAAGGAACTTTCCCTTCTCTCTTTCACCCAAGTGATTTACGATTTGACCCACTTGACTCTCTAGCTTGGCAATCACTTGGGTGTTTACTATTGTTGCACTCCCCACTTCACTTATAGATTGACCGATCATCTTTCTGAAATCATTGAGGGAGCCCTCCAATGACTGTGAAACCGATGCTGGCGCTTGACTGGGAGCTTGGTAAGCGGGTGATGGTGCTGGATGGGCTGAGCGACCATAACTTGGAACTAGGGGAGGAAATCCGAGAGGGTATTGATTGTGAGCATGATGAGGGGCTCCTCCCTGATTCATCAGTTGGTTTTGCTTCCATAAAAAATTAGAGTGGTTCTGCCACCTTGGATTGTACATCTCAAAGTAAGATCCATTTGATTGCCACCGATAGTTATTGAAAGCGTTCATTTGTTCCATGAGATACTTGGAAAAAGCCGGCGTAGATGGACAATTCTGTGCTAAATGCATAGGACTAGCACAGATGGAACAACAATCAACATTGAATGTATTGGCTGCATTGATGGACTGGCCGGTCATTTTCATGAAATCTTTGAGGGCATCCTCTAAAGACTGTGAAACTGGTGCTGGATTCATCCACATTTTTTAATATTTATTTTATTTTTGGGTAATTGTAAATAGAAACAAATAAACTAAAATAAAATAAATAATTAAAATAATTAAAATTAAAATTAAAAAAATAAAACAAAATTGCTAACTAAACTAGTAGAAAAATAAAATCAATTCAGACAAAAATTTCACAAACAAAACAATTCCTCGGCAATGGTGCCAAAAACTTGTTGTGAGTTTTAAATTACTCATAAGTGCACGAGTCGTTTGCAATATAGTGTTGTGCAAGTGCGAGGTCGAATCCACAGAAAATTACGTTGTGAAAATATAATTTTATCTAAACTAAACTTATCTTAACCTAGTTCCGAATTTTGAATTATATTTTGCAAAACAAATATAAACTAAACTAAATTGATTAAAAAAACTAATGATAAAAACACTAAGGTTTCTAAATCCACCCCACCAAAGTAAAACATATATTTTCATGTTTTATAAAAATAATCTATCAAAACATTCCATGAATCCAACTTTAAACAAATCACAACAAATATCCCAATTAAACCAAAATAATCCAATGTATCCGCTTTTAACAAATCACAAAGGATATCCAATTTAATCGAAAACGATTCGGTTTATCCATCAGATGAAACACACGGAATATCCAACAGAATAATTTAAAAACTATCAATCATAAGAATTTACTCAAACAATTGACCAGAACATTTATACTAAAAAAAACGTCATAATTGTATAAACAAATCTGAAAATCTTATGCCAAACAACGGCGAGGCTTCATCTTCAAACTTAGTTGAAGATTTTAGCCACTCATAATCATGAAACTAAAGTTCACAATAACAATGCTAAACATTAAACTAAAAAAAAACAGTAAATTAAAACTGACTATACATAGGAAAAATTTCACTCGTTGTTGGGCGGCGCTTCCCCTCGTGGTAGCAAAGCCTTCGAGATCTATCAGAATGCTAGCAGACATCCACCGGATTGCACCCCGAATGATGAAGGGAGATGGGGCTTTTATAAGAGAATTCCCGGAGTACAATGTGTTTCAAATTCGATGAGGGATACTGCCCGAGTGCGATCGATCGCAGTCTGGTGCTCTTGAGCGCATACTGGCGCACTACAAAGCATTTTTAACCTATGTGGGATGTGCGAGTGCGCACTTGCGATCGATCGCAAGTCTGGTGCGATCGAGCGCACTAGACATCTTCAGCTTGACCCTTGTCTACTAAAACTGCCATAATTTTCTCTAGAAAAATCATTTTTACAAGCTGTAAAATCCCTCAGAAAATAGACTTCCGGATCTTTCCAAGCATATATGGCTCATCTCCTGGTTCTTCCTGAATCAATACAGTAAAATCCATAAAAATGACTGATTTGTATAGGCAATTATGGCAATTTTAGTGAAACTCCTTTCCTAGTGCTTGTAAACCTGAAAAACAACGAAAACAACTCAAAGTAACGAATTCCTACGCTAACAAATGTAAATTAAGTGGCCAAAATATGCAATAGTTTTCACTCATCACAAATACCGCACAGGTATGTAGTATCATTGCCATTCTCAAGGTCTATGTTGTCATACTTGATTCATGAATATGGTTTAGAAATTTCTCTAATTTCCTTCTTAAATGCTTTAGGTGGTAATGAATTTCGAAATGCTTGGAAAGGTTTTATAGGACTGTTATGTATTCATTGGCGACATCTCACATGCTAATTGCTTATGGAATTGAGGATGTTCAAGTTCGCCTTTGTGATATTGCTTCAGGGGCATTTGTTCACACGTTGTCTGGTCACCTTGGTATGTCGAAAATCTTGTGCAACTAATTTGTTTTCTTTCTTGGAAACAGTGTAACAAGTCTTTTTGTTCCTTTTCTCCATCTCTCTGTTTTTTTTAATTCACCAACTAGTTCAAAGCTATTTTTTTAATTTACAAAAAGGTTTCATGTGCATCATGGTTAGTAAAAGAAGTTTTTCTAAATCGACAGATTCAAACTTTTATAGTTTCGGGAATGTAGTCTAAATGATCTTGGAAAATACCATTTTCTGCCGTAGGATAAAGATATTTAGATTTAGAATCGATGTGTGAATGGTGTGTTTGTTATTATGATATATTATCAAAATGGCTATGACCTATATAAGTTGTAACCTTCCTAAAAATAATTTTGCAAAGGGAAGGTGAATGTCATGTGAAAGGCATTAGTAATTGTTTTTTTTTTTCCGTTGAGCATATTGATCGAAAAATGGGTACAAAAAGTCGATTGCAACTGAGTCATAATTAAAAGAGTTGGGATGCCAAATTAATAGTTTAAGAAATTAAATGTTACAAGTTAATAAGTTTCTTATGGTGCAATAAACCTTAATATTTATTAGTGAAGTTTCGAATTGGATGGATCCAATCCTAACAAGAATTTCACGTCTTGGATCTTGGGTTATCCAATCTAAGTTGGGATTCTTGGATCTTGGGTTATCCAATCTAAGTTGGGCTCCTAAAGCCGGGCAAAAATACAGCTCTTTCTTACGTTGGGCTACAGACCCAATGTTTTTGTCGGTTGAATAAAACCGATACCCGCGCTTGGTAAGCTCTAAAGCCAACAAACCAGCCCATTCAACCACAATTTCCCCTCATCTTATCAGTGATCGTGAAGGAAAAGACAAACTTCAAATCCCCGTCCTTTACCAAAAGTTATGCCGGCTATTTAACCTCAACACCCAACCCACCTGCCCCAATTTCCCCAATCTCTACTCACTTCCGACGAACCCTACCCACCCCCGGCTACTGCGCTTCCACGGCGATCCAGCCGTCACGAGCGGAAATCACGCCGGTGCACGTTTCTCTCGCACAGATACCTATCATCGTCGCAATCTCCCAGTCTCAATATAGCTCTCTCCTCTGTTCCTTCGCGATTCATCTCTGTCATCCCCTGCGTCTCACCGAGTTGCACCGTCTCGTCTCGCAAGGTAAAATTCACTTCATACGTCTCTTTCAGCTGTTTTCGTATTGTAAATTGAGAGGAAGATTGTGGCATGGTTGAGTTCGTCCACTTCTTCTAATATAAGTACTTTTTTTTTATGGTAGGTGCTTTGTTTTGAATAGGAGGAATTTGATGATATGTGAAATCCTTTAATTTTAAGGGCTCGGCTCCTCTCCAGTATACTTTTTCCTCCAATTTCCCTCGATAAGCTCTTAGATGAGTTTAAATGATCGGATGTGATCAATAGTCATAATTAAATCTGGTAAAACCTCTTTCTCTCTCCCCAAAATATCAGCATCGACTTCGATCTACACAGAGCTTTATTCCTATTTTTTCTTTGTTTTTTATGAACTGCAATGAGACTTTCACTTTATTTACAACAATTATTTTATATTTGTTTTTTGCTAATAAGCGATTAGCTTCTGATTTTGTGAAGAGGGAGATTTAGAAAATCTAAAGAGAGAAAGCGTGGTTACTGTAAGAAACTAAAACCTTTAATTTGAGTTTGGGAGAGAAAGAATCAAGTAGAGAGTGATAAGATCTTATTGAGCTTTCATAGAGAGAGGAGTTAATCGAAGCACTAAACTGGTTTTAGAGATAGAGAACATGAGTTTTCTGGTTTTAGAGTGAGAAAGTAAGTTTGTGATTTCTCCTTTATTTTCAATTTTTTTTTTTTTTAGTTTTATCAATTCCATTTATTCTGTACTGCAAAAGGGATATGGTTCATATGAAAAATTAGCGAGGCTTTGGAGGTCTGATGTTGAGGTTTTCAGTCTTTCCTTTTGTTTGGTTGTCTAGAAAGAAGATGAATCTAAAAAAAATGGTTAATTATGTAGAAGAAATTCAGTTGAAGTAATTATGTTGGGGTTGTTTTTTGTGGGGATGTGAAAAGGGGGATTCTCCATGGGTTAAGATTGAGTGCATCTAATTGGTAAAAGAAGTATTGATCACGACTGATCAAGAAAAGGTTGTCAGGTGTCACTCATCTAAAAGTGTATTGAGGGAAATTGGGGAAAAGCTATAATGGAGAGGAACTGAACCCTAAGTTTAATGTGATAGTTATGTTATTGCATTTTCTCTTTGTAAAATTGAATTTCTTTGTTACCACAAAAATGGAAACCTTTTCCACATTTTGACCCTTTTCATTTCATTTTGCCACCAATAAGTGGTCGTAAGCCAAACCAAAAATGATGTTAGTAGCTCAAAGTTGAGAGGTGCTTTAAGCTATACGGAACATATCCATTGCGAAGAAGTCTTTCATCTTAATAATTCAACACGCTCAAGAATTAAAACCTGTCTTTGTCTAAACTAATGGGCCACCTAGCATCCATAGTTGAAACCCTTGATAGACGGCGCCACTGTTACGACCGAGAAAACAGTCGATACACATCGGAATCCGACAAATCCTTCGACTACCGCCATTGCCGCAGCCCTAGCTATGACAGATATGACCGAGATCAGCATGACGGCGATCGACACCACCTTCATTGCCATCACTCGGATTCGCCCGACTACCAGAACCCTAGAGGAGGAAGAAACAATCCTGTACCCAACCGGAACCTGAACTCCCTGCCCAGAGAGCCACAATTATTTGGACTGAGGTTATCGGAATGGGAGAGACTAGGAGTCAGAATCTGATGAGGAGTTAAAGGGATTGAGTTACGAGGAGTATAGGAGGCAGAAGCGGTAGAAGATGCGGAAGTCAATGAAGTTTTGCTTCTGGGTGAATACGACAAGTCCCCTGATAGACGAGATTGATGAATTGGAAGACAAAGCGGATGAAATTTCTAAGAAATACAGGCCAGATTCCGAAGAAAAGAGCGATTCTAGTGAGAGAGAGAAAGCAAAAGATAGTTATGGGAAGAGTTTGACTTGTAAGCATAGAGGAATTAGATCATCGTCTTACAGTGAAAGTGAGTCGGAGGTAGATGAGACTGAGAGCAAGACTGAGAGTGAATCAGATGACGAGGAAGGTCAAAGACGGAGAAAGAAGTTGAGGAAGAGGCAGAGTAGGCGAAGCATGAGTAGTAGGAAGAGCAGAAGTAGAGGAATTCGAAGTAGGAGGAAGAGTAGAAGGTATAGTGATTCGGATGAGAGTGAGAGTGAAGAAAGCAAAACTGAAGAATATGATGTTAGTGGGTCTTTCGATGACGATCAGTCAAAGAAGAAGTGGACATGTTCGGTCTAAACAGAGTAAGAGAAGGAGAAAGTCTGAAATCGAAAATGAGAGTTCGTTTCCTAATGAGAGCTCAGACTCTGGAGTGGATGCTAAGAGTACAAAGGAGGCGAAGAAGGCTGAAATTAACGTTGAGGTGCTAAAATTTAAGGAGATGATTGAGGCACAGATGAAACCTGCATTGGATAATGAATCAGTGGTTGGGCTAATGCCGTTGCCGAAAGCTGAAGGCCATATTAGTTATGGTGGTGCCTTGAGACCTGGTGAAGGTGGTGCCATTGCACAGTATGTGCAGCAAGGGAAGCGTATACCACGAAGAGGTGAAGTGGGTCTTAAAGCGGAGGAGATTCAGAAGTTTGAGAGTCTTGGGAATGTGATGAGCGGTAGTAGGCATCAAAGGACAAATGCCATTTGTATTAGGAAGGAAAGACAGGTTTACAGTGCTGAGGACAAGCAGGCATTGGCTATGTTAAGCTATGAGGAGAAGTCCAAGTGTGAACACAAGGTTATGGCTGATTTGCAGCGGCTGGTTCAGCGCCACATTGGGCAAGATGTTGGTCCTTCTCACGATCCTTTTGCTCCAAAAGCAGACTGTGCCGATGCTTGATACTCATGCATGTTTAATGTAATCTGTATTGTTGCTTTGTTATTTCCTGTTTTAATGAGAATGCTCTTTAGCTGAATAATATGGAACTAATTGTGGGCTGGCTTTCAAATTAGATGATTGGGCTTGTTAATTTTCATTTCTCTTTCTGAGAATTCTGGCATGTTCTGCTTAGTGGTAGGCTTGAGGGTGTGTGCAAACTTTTAGTGCTTCAAATCTTTTAAGTGGAAACCTATCTCACTGAAAAACGCGTGGCCTGTTGGTCATTGCAGAAGTGCATAAGGGACATCATAGGAATTGAAGGAAATCCTTTTGATGGTTGATTTTCAACAATACAATTATTCAAAAGTCTAGGTTTTATGTTGCTTCCATAGTTTTGGGGTTTGAAATGGTGTTTTACAGTTTTGTAACGGCTACTTTCAGGACCTGGAAATTTAATGTGATAAAAAAAACTAATTTTACTTCTGTGATGAATAATTTCATATAAAATCACAAATTTTCTAATGCATGTAGCAGGTTGGTGAAAAGTGGGAAGTGGAAACACGTTTCTCAAGATTAATTTAAGATAACGTTCTTGTTTCTGTTTTCCCGTAATTTATTACTTATAGCTTGAATTTGTGCCTGTTCTGTGTTGCATGCCTTATTGCATTTTTGTTAATCTGTCATTTATACCGTTCTTGTTTGACGCAAATTAAGGATTCAAGGCTATGAACTAAGAATTTCTTGGAAATGATAAGTTGAAACGTTTATCATATTTATTCAAGGTGCTTGATGACTTGCAACTGTAGATTTGGTTACATACAGTCTGTTAAAATCTCTTTTCTGATGAATAAGTTTGATCGTGGATTGAGAAACTGTCTAGCACATGTTCCTAGAAGACCATGCACATTTTTTTCATCTTTTTCTTTACACCTGATAATTAGAGAACATGTTTCTTTTATCTCATTGTTATCTTGAAATTTAAGATTCTCAACTTTGCATGAGTTACAGTGAATATCTGGTTTCTATTGTATGCTGTATATAGCTTGGAGCTTGGGTTTGTTTTCTTATATAAAATAGGTGTCTAAGGTGAAACAATTTTAGTCATTTAAAGCTTCAAAAGCTAATATTCAAATTGAAGTTGCTTGAAATCTGGAGATGATTACAAGGATAAAACAGTTGGGTAAACGAGAGATGGAAAATCGTAATATCTTTGAGATAAAGCTTCTTGATAGGGTGTGGATATTTACAAGGAGATGGAAGCCATTTTGATGTTGTTGATGGATAATAATTTTAAGTGGAGTTTGGACCTGATAAAGGTTAGACACATGCGCTTAGTTGCTCCTTTTCTATTTGTTCAAATCTTTTGGTTGTGACATGTATTACTTGAGAATTGGGCTGGCCAAGGTTCATTGACTAGATTAATATTGGGTGTTTGTGTTATTGGAAAATGATGCTTACAATAGCATTAGATTTTTCTGGAATGGTCGGTCACCTGTTGTTTCTACTTATGGTAGACATTTCATGAGAAAAATGGAGTCAGATTAGATCAACTTGAATTAATTTCGATGGCATGTGAGGATTTCAATCAAGACATTGATTTTATCTCAATCTATCTGCTAGGAAGAGGTTGTGATGTGTACTGTGTAGCAGAGACTTTGTTATCATCATTAACTTTTCATTAGAATATAAGAAGTTTTTGGTTGATGTACTCTATATTTTTGTTCCATAAATTTATTCTGACTTGTGGAGTTCCTTGTTTTTTGATTTCTTCTCAAAGCTAACCTTCTGAAACCCTTCATCAAATGATAAAGATGATAACAATAGGGTAAATGGATGATAAAAATTCAACTATATATACACACTCACATACACATATGTGTACACACGCATACACGTGACCAGATTTTGTGAATACAATATATAAGGACCGCTACTACAAATAGTTGTACACCCTTGATCGTGAAATATCAATTGTGTGAACATATCCAAATTTGAGGGTCCAAGAGTTTTTTAAAATGTTCTTGATGGAAAACAATGTGAATGAAAGATCCCATTGAATTGAATTGGGTCATGAATCTAAGAAATAGTTGAAATTCTGGATGTTTCTCAATATTTCTCTCAATTTGAAAATTCATGATTTTAATTGATGTCCTTTCATTGATTCCTCCTAAATTGCATTGATTGATCCTAAAGATTTCATTTCAATTGGAATTTGGTTATTCACGGATCCCCGCCAAGGATCTATGGTTGAATGGTTAAAGTGCCCAAACAACCCTTTGATATATGTTGTTCCCAGTTCAGCCAGCTCTGATTGGAAATGCTAAAATGAGTGGAGCGATGTGTGTGTGTGTATATATAGATATAAAATTTTCTGACATGCTACCCTGTCAGAATTCTGTAGTGTCTTTGATCTGAACACCTTTTTCATTTGTTTGAATTGCAAGGCAATTATGTATGTCGCGTGTTCTTTAACTAGCTTAATATCTTTTGAAGGGAAATCGAATTTCTAAAAGTCCATGATTTTTTATTTTCTACTGTTATCAAGAGAAGCACTTTATTAGCCCTTGTTCCCATTAGGTTGCATGTGAAATTTATTGCTGTTTGATGCAATGCACCTCTATTTTGGAGGGAAGATATATTTTGTTTTTGAGGAGTGGTATACAGTTTTTTTATGGGGGGAGTTGTACACATTGTTAAACAACATCAATGCGGTTAAAGTGACGGTTAAGACTGATTGGTCTTGGTATAATTATAAAGGCTCTGCCATGACTATCAAAATGAAGTTATTTTGATTCAGAAACTGATTTTCAGTTTGAATAGGCAACTTATGGGCTAGGAGAAAGGGATATATGGACCATATGATCAATAAGAGTGACATCTCAAGGATGATGCATAGGAGGAAATTTCTCACCAATACCAAAGAGATGTGGATAATTGATATTAGGGGTGCATTTAGAGTGAGGAATAAAGACAACACTTGAAGTGAAGAAAGGAATTAGGGATAAAATGGATTAGATGATAAGAGAGTGGCTGGGAACATAGGGAACCTAGGTCGTAGAGAAGAATGTGAGTATTTTCTTTGTAAATGCTTTGGCTTGGGGAGTGGAGTTTATGTTAAGTTTTTCTTAATTATCAAATTTTCAGTATGCTATTTTTTTCCCATTGTGGTAATCAATGTAATGTTTTAATTAAATAAAAGGAGGCTATTTGCACATGGTTTCCCTATGGAATGCTCATAGAGAGACATTGATCCTTGTTAGGCATACATGCAATTTATAATCTATTACCAACAAAAAGGGAAAAAAGAAAAAGGATAGAGAGAATGAGCCTAACTTATGTGTTTTGATCTTACTCGTGCTTTTAAAAAGGAGAAAAAAAAGCCGTGGCCTTTTTTTCGTTAAAAGCTTTTGAGTGGTGCTCATATTTTTTATGTTAAAATGAGAGCTTTTATGCGGAGTGGATTGTGTTGCACCATTAAGATCATGATCCTCTCTATTTGAAAATTGAAATGGAGTCAAGTTTACGGTGAGATTGAATGCTACATCATTAAATGCAGAATATTCAAATTCAAATTTGTCAATGTGACATTCAATCTCACCATGAACTTGACTTTCAGTTCAATTCTTAAATGGAAAGGATTGTGGTCCGCACCATTATATGCATTTTCTATTTGAGGACAGCAATGTAGGTTTGTAATTGCTTTTTATCTATAATTTTTTTGTAGGTATGTATTGCTTTTGGTCTGGATGATTGGTGACTGCAAAAGCACCATGGATATTTTAATATTAATTGGAAAGATTTTTTTTGTGTTTATCGTCTAGATTTACCTTTTCCAGTTGATTATTTCCTTTTCTTCTTTTTTTTTGATAAGTAAATAAAATGTATTAGACGAAAGCACCAAGGGGTGCAACCCATATACAAGGTTATTTATGTGAGAGAAACTCTGCAAAATCTACTAAATATAAGCCACTTTGTTTGAAAACTTTTTGACATTTTTAATCTTCTTTCCTTTTTTTTCCATGGTGTTGGGCAACGTCAAGACCAAGGAGCTACACTGATCTCACTCCAATCCTTTTCTTTAGAGTGAATGTGAGATAGTTATATGACTGATAATTGATTCTGTTTCTATAGTCTGAGAGTAGATGAGAAAATTTGTGATTGGGTTTATTGGCTGATGAGGAAGGTGAACCCTCTATTCCTAGCATGGAACCAGATAATATTGGGCTCCAATCTGTAAAACAGGAGTAAATATTCATGAGAGTGGTGATAATGAACATTTACTCAAAAACAGAATCCCCTGCATGTTTGTTTGATACTCAATCGTTGTCTTTTATATCTGGCTTCCAAGTACTCCTTGTCATCTAATACATGTATTCTTGTTCAACTGTCCATTTTGATTATTATCTTTTTCTATGCAGTTGAGATATTGTATTTAGGTTTATCTTATCATATAGGCAATAGTTCTCCATAGTTAGAACTTCAGGCGCATATATATTGCAAACATTTCAGGTATCTAAGCTGGGGATATTCTAAGGAATTAAAAGCTGGGAATTACACTAGCATTTTAAATCATTTGACATTTCACAAATATCCTAAGCACATTGGTGGACAATTTTGAAAAATTTGATGAAGGAGATATCCACTCTGGGATTTGTGGAGAAAATGAAATTCACAGCAATGGCAAGAAGGGGTTGGGCGAGTTTTAAATGAAACTTCCATCTGTTCTATAAGGTTAGTTGCCCCTCTTGCTTAATTAGCTTTCAGGCCTCATGTGACTTAGATTAATGTTGATAAAAGTGTAGCAATATTGATTTGCGGCATTAGATTTTTGGTCTGTTCACAATAATATGCAAGTGACTGTGATATGTACTGCTGGTTATTTTTGGGAATTTATTTATTTTTTGTTTTTATTGTTGTCAAATTATTTTGATCATGTTTTGCTCTTTGCAACCATAACCACTCGAAAAAGGATCAATATTAAATCGTTTGCTGTGCCAGTTATGATATCATGGAAGCTCTTGAGAATCTCCAGCTGGTTTTAAATGACTGTGGAACATGTTAAAGTACATCTTGATGTGCAAGTAGGAAGTTAGAGTTTTTTCGTAAACTAGACTGCGAGAGCACCCCAAAATCATTTTTCCCTTAAGACTGCTCTTGTAATCATAAAATGCCAAACAAAGGCATTTTTTTTTGTATTGGTCATGCTTAGGTGAAAGTGTCGGTTGGATTCTACAAACCCGATTCTACAAACCCTAAAGGAGTATAGGGACAGAAGAAGATGATTTTTCCCTATTGGCCTGTTGGCCCATTCTCTTATTTCTTTCTCCCTCGATCATTCTAAATATACTTGCTTCTTGTTAAAAATAAAAAGTCTGCATTTTTTTGTTCTCCCTTTGTTGATGATATCAGTTTTTTGAGTTATTAACATAGAACTTAATTCTCATAAAAATGTTCTACCACTTAAATGTTTTTGTTGGAATTAATGTATTTTTCTGTAAAAAATAAGGAAACTAAAAAGGGAAAAAGATATCAAGAAGGCTCTAGAGACGAGGGAGGTTGGCTAGCAGGCCAACAAGCTTTATTGACGTGATGAAACATTGTAAAAATATCATGTGAAGAATCTAGTGCATGATAATGGGTGGAACTTTAACTTACCGATAATCTTGTCTCAAGTCAATCTCACACCAATCCTCTACGGGAACCAAATTGGCCCTAAAGGTTTAGGTGAAGCCCAAGATTAGAAGCTTCCATGCATATCAACATATGTAAGTGCAGAGTAGGTGCTCCACAAAAGTGGAGACATGTATCAGTATTGTATTTGATGGAGGTAATATGTTCCATCACTTGTTATTGATAAAATAAAAGTATTTAATTATTTTGTTAAAATTCTTACAGTTTCTATTCTCCTTTTATCATTGATACCGGGCGGCGGCGAATTCTTATGGTATATCTGTCTTGAGAGTCAATTAAGTGTGGAATGTTTATTACATTATTTATTTGAGTTTGCTAGAGATTTGAAAGGTGCAATCTCCTAAATTTGATGATAAACTATATCTCTCTACCTATTTGTATTTTTTGGGTGGGTGTGGTAGACCTATTGGGTTAGTGATAATGAAACCTTTAGTCTTGTATTGTCTTCCTCATCAGGAAGGTGGAGAAACCTTTGGAATTCAATTAACTGTCCTGAATACTGATATTGCAAAATTATGGGGACTTAATAAGAAAACAAAGATATTGCAAAAATACTGGGTGTTTGAAGTTGAGCCTATGTGAAGGAGTCTTAGAAATTTAGATGTTGTATTGAGAAGACAAAAGATGGTATTCAAACATGACATTTGTATGGCTTTGTAAACTAGGTGAATGAAGTCCTTCTACCTGACGAAAATTTAAATACATAGGCGAAAAAGTTTGTTGTGTATCAAGAGAAGTGAATACGCACATTGCATTGATTGGTGGATATTTGATAGTGGACAAATAACTGCAAAAAGTGTCTTAATTTGGGAGATAAGATTATGAGATCACTGGTGTCAAAAGATGATTCTGGCATGCCCTACTGAAGACAAAAAGTAAACCTTTCAAATGATAACGCGGTGGAATGGTAGTAGAAAAGGTTTACGGGTGATTTATATAGCATCAAAAAAATGATATTGGCTCTATAGGACCTCTCTTAAGCATAGAAGCCAATTTTCTCAATTAGTAGTTTTATTATTGTTTGGATTGTTTCATTATTTTCAGGGCACCCAATGGTCATTGTTTGGGTTGTTTCATTATTTTCAGGGTACACGATGGTCCTTTTTTGGTTAATGTTCCTGCACTTTGCCTTGCAAATATAGTTAAAGAAACTTTAGTTTCAACAAGTCTCTGCTCATCTGTTCGTGCTATCCATATTTCAAATCCCTTTGCTAAATTTCTTGCAGCAAAATTTTTATTTTCCTTTCTAGGTAATAATTAGATGTTAGTACTTGTGTTACGTGTAGCGTATGTCAGTGTACCAATGAGGTGTCATGTATGCATCCTTAAACAAAATAGGTCTGTTAATTTTCAGTATTTTCTGGTTAAATAACTTATTGAAGAAACAAAAAATTTCTGGTTAAATTGAAGCTTTTGCTTAAAAAAAATTGATCAGTTAATTATTTATTGGAGTTCCGCTAATTGGATGTCGTTGATACAATCTGTCATGGAGAAGGGTCGGATGCAAACCAACCTATAGCCTGTGTAATGATAGTCCTCGGACGATTGAGCTAGAAACCAAAAATGCTCTTCGTCTCACTCAAAAGTTAGGGAGTTTATACGGGAAGAAGACTGCAAGTCTTGTTCGGCCGAATCTACACAGGTGTGGCCATTTGCTTAAATGAATTGATCCTTGATCTAAATTGCAATGTACAAAATTAGTTGCCTAATTAAACTGAGCGACTATGAAACTTTTTGACCTCAATGGCTTGTGATCAAGTGCCCGCTTATAATGTGTTTGGATGATAGTAATGAAGGGAATGGAATGGAAAGTTTGGGAGATTTTTAAAGAGGGGAATGGAAATGGGGTGTACTTGATAGCCTCTTTTTACCTCTAAAATCTCATTTTTGGACATTTTTCATTTTGGAGGTTTTTAGTTGGTGATGTAATCCTCGTTTTTAATAAGGGTGTTTGTGTAACTTTTCAATATAACTTAAACATTTCATTTTTATCATCTTCCATCCAAATAAAAGAATGTTACATTATTCTTCTTTTTTCATTTTGTTTAATTATGACATTCGTATAGGGATTGAAACAAGGGATGGCGAATCACATCTTTTTACCTTAATTTTCATTACCTTTCATTCCATTAAAGCTTCCAATCAGTGTGCTAATAATGTTTAATCAATGGTCATGACATGATTCGGTAGTTATAGGAATGACTACGAACTTTATAATTTTTTGGATTTAATCTTGCCGGGATACACGAATCCAAACTTGTGCGTGCAGCTTGAAGGAGACCCTTACTGACTACCTCCTTGTATAATCTCAACTTTTCTGATTTTCCAGGCTATTTAATGCAAGAAAAAACTACTCAAGTGCAATTACTATGTACAACTTAAAAGCATTCGTATTTGGTAGGATATAGTGATAATCAATTCAAATACTCTTGATGAAATTTATCTATAATCAATTCTAATTAGTCTTAATGAAAATTACTACATCTCTTAGGTTGTGTTTAGATAGAGTATTTGGAATCTCTTTCATTTTAAAGTTTTTTGTTTGGATGGTCAATATAAGAATTTTAACAATTTATTAAATTAAAAATATTACTATGAACTACAGAGTGAAGCTCTTTGGTTCCATTATTTGTTAAATCAATTTTTACTGATTGTCTTATGTAAAAAAAAAAGTTAATTAAGTTTAATTGTTAATAATAATATAAATGATTTTTCAACATATTTATATGTTGTTATCGCAAATTATAATAAAAAAAAAATTCAACTATCAATCACCGGTCAAACAATTTTTACTAATTCAACCATGTAAGGCTTCATAAGATCTTAAAATAGATCTTAATTTGTCAAACACTCAAATTGGAATAAGTATTAAGTACTTTTTGCATAAGAATCTGTAAAAGATAGGTTTAATAAATGTTACTAAACATGGGCTTAGTTGCAGGTTAATATTGTACACCAACTTTTCAAACCAACATACTTCTCTGCCACCTCATCAAAATAGGGGAATTTGTAGAATTCGAAAATTTTCTCTCGTTATCTTGAAAATTCTTGGCCATGTTAACTTCGGTCCCCTGAGAATAAAATCCCGACTCTCCCTTTGGCAACAAATCGATATGGGTAGTCTTCTATGCTTAAAATGGGAAGTCTGAAGGGGAACCAATGGGCCACTAATCTAAACAATATTCAGAATCTTTTTGCTTTTCAACAATGCACAATGCTAAGGTACCGGGAGAGAATGTGAAATGGTTTTTGTTTTTTTTTTTCTTTTATGTATGAAAAAAATAAAAATAAAAATTGGTATTGAAAAAAATAAAAATTTAAAAAATAACTTTTAAAACTTTAAATTTGTGGTAAAAAAATAATTTTCATTAATGTTTTATTACACAATAAATTATAAATTAAAATTACTGTTACGCCGCACGATAACTTAGTCCATACTTTCCTTCAAATTCACACTCAAAACTCAAAAGTGATCACAACTCTTAATAACTGGTCAATCCATAATCTAGTGTAACGGTGTATGTTCAATATATTGGTTAATGTTGGGTGAGACACTAATCATATATTTTTTTAAGATTTAGATTGAAATCAAATGAAAATAGAATTCATTTTATTTTTAAATAAATCAAAATTTTAATTAATTTAAAAATAAATTTTTATATTTGGTTTTTTATTTTAAATTGTAGAATTCATTTAAATTTTAATGTTTAAAATATTTAAAATAAATAAATAAAATTCAAAAGAGTAGATAGGGAGTTGAGGGAGGGAAGGAGAGAGGGAAATAAAGAGTATTTTGATCAACATAACCTTACTTCATCTGTAAATTCTATCAATTTTAATAAAATTTGCGACAAATCAACTCAATTCCATAATAAATTCATTTCGAAATGAATTACAAAGTTTTTTTTTTTCAAACATTACAACTATAGAACTTAAAATAAAAATTATGAAATTTATTTATTTTAAATGAAGTGTAAATAAAAATTGATATGAAAAACAAGTATTTGTCGCAAAATCCATTGCAAAAAAAGAGAGGAGAAAGAAAGAAAAACCATTATGCAACATTAAACAAAGTTAGTGTAATGAACGGTTAATTATATTAGTCTATTGAAGCGAAAAGAGATTGATTAGTTTCAGTCAAATCAAATAATATGTTTTTATTTGATGATAAAATTTTATTTATTTAAAATAATTGAAAAAATAAAATAAACTTAATTTAAATTTAAAATATCCACTTAAAATTAAAAAAACTGAAATCTCATCAAATAGGTTTCAATTAGTCGAATTTATATGGGAGTACGGGTCCCAAGTTCTGCAAGTGGATTAATTTTGGTCCACCCACAAAGGATAAGGCATGCCAACATAAATGAACAAATGCACGTGATTGACCATACCCTTTTCCCCACTAATTTAAGATTTTTCTTTTGTTTGACTACATTATGAAATTAAGAATGATAAATCATATTAACAAATAAACAAAGCGAAAACGACATTAATATTAATTAAGGGAAAAAAAGAGAGAAAAGAGAAACGTTGGGGAAGGGGTGGAGACTTTGTGTCGTATGCGAGGCAATAAGTTGCATACACACACAAAAAACGTTGGATACAATAATACTACCAAAAGTAATTATCACGATTTTTCAATGGTTTCTCGTAACAGCATCAATGTTCACGAATCTCGATAAATGTTGATTTTTTAATAGGGGTGATGATATCCTTAAAGTTAATTTTTTTTGATGTCAATCTTGAAAGAATAAATGCATTTATCTTTTTTATTAATTAATAAAATTACTCATAATTAACATCAATCTTTTTTTTTTTCTGTTGCACTCTGTAAATCAACTAAAGTTCAGTTTTTATTTTTTATGCTACAAAATCCCAAGAATTAATGCCACACAGGTCTCAACATTGAAAATGAAATCAAATATCAATGGTTTTATCAACAACACCATGACCGAAGAAATCAAGATGCTTATCAAAATTTCAATAATTTTCACTTTCCTTTTCGTCTTTGGTTTCTCCTCTTTAACTAGTTTAATGGTTGGATGAGCCAAAAGACGCTGGTGATGGCCGCAATGTCCCACAAGGTGGCGGTTTGGATGTTAGTCGATTGTGGATGTAAGGCTTGGTAGAAGGAATTTGAATATTCTTGCCATTTGATTTCTCTCTTTTTCTCAAATCAAGTTTCAATCTCTCCAATAAACCTTAAACTGATAGGGTAGATACTAAAACCAAACATCACCATGTGGATGAATTTCATTGGTTAACATTTTCATGAATGATATTTTATTTATAGTGCATAAGTAGCAGATCACTTCTATTCTAACCACCTAAAAGTAGTTAGATGTTATGGCATAATGTGATGACATGGCGCTAAAGGAGATGTATTGTTGTAATAGATTTTCCCTTTCATAAATGGTTATTTCATTTTCCTTATAAATAGTCTCTTTTAATTCATTTGAAAAAAAGAGAAAAATTAGAGAGAACAAAGATATTATGAGCATATCACAAGAAACAAATTCAACTTTGCCAAATATCATTTGAGTGCCAAATACTTCTTTCTCCACCTAGATTTTTGTATATGTATCCAGTACTTCTTATAATCTTTGATTCTTAAGATAAAAGTTTTCAATTGTATCTGTGGACGTAAGCCTCATAAGTAGAACAACGTAATTCTTGTGTAATTTAGATTTATGCTATTTCTTATTTGTTTTCTTTGTGGATTTTTTGAGAATCCATTGGTGATTCCACCCAATAATTAAGTGAATTAAAATTCACTTTAAACATTTTGGCGACTCCAGTGGGGAGAGTGATTTACAGTTCGAGTGAAATGATGAATCTCAACAATAATCTCGATAACGATTTGGAGCCAATCGCGCTTGACACTAATGAAGGAAGAGTTGAAGAGCACAATCATCTACGCACAAGATTATGCATGCATCTAGTGTCAAAAAGTGTGGTTCTTCACTTGAATTCAATCCAAGATGAAAATGCATAACTAGGGCAGATGCTACTCAGTATGCAAGCTGCAATTAATTCTTTAACAGACCAATGCTGAAGTCTCCAAAAAGAAAGAAGCGGATAATCATAACATTGGCAGCGGAAGTTCTTATCTAAGGACTCTGCCACTAGTAGTTGCTCACAACTTGATAGATCTATAAGCTGGTTTGCACAGACGAAGAAATCTATAGAGAAAAAAAGAAAAAAAAAAGAGAAAAATCCCCAAAGAATCCATTGTTCTAGTTATTTGTAGTCCAATCTCTGAACCAAAGGAAAAGTAGAACCATGAGGTTTCTGTTAGTAATACCTCTACACTAGCAGCGTCATATATAGGCGGACCTAACACTTCCTATGTTCCTACTTCAACTTTCGTGACAAAGGAAGATCTAGACCGAATTCTAAAGAGTTTCACAATAAGATCTGTCTCTATGGCTGATGATTTCAGCTTCATTCCTCTTTATCTTAGGGTGATAATGCTAAAGGAAAACCCACAAGGATATAAGGTTCCGAGCTTTGGGAAATACAATGGCAAAATTAGAGATGCAAGAGAGCATATTAAACAATTCCTAGATACCATAGGATTCTAGAGATATGATCAAGATTTATTGATGAGAGAATTCTAAAAAGAGCTGACAAGGAATACACCTAGTATGCAAGGTTGAGCATATTAAGCTGGACCGAGATGGTGAAGCAATTTTTACAGAAGTTCTACACTATTCTATGTTAGTATACACTGATAAATTTGACACAAGAATGCCAATGCCATATAGAAAATCTAGAGATTTATGTTGAAAAATTTAGGATGAAAGCATTAGAGTGCCAAGACAAGACTAAAGAAGAAATTATGGTAAAACTCTATATTGTTCAAATGCGCGATAAGTACAACAGTTTCTTAGAGAATTTGGACAAACTCTTTTGGCTTGTTATTTGAGAATACTAGGAAAACTAGCGCATCTGTAGTAAAAATTCTCGGCTTAAAAAGGAACTAGAACGCACCAATATCAACGATAGCTGAAGGCAATAGCAGCAAGAAACCGAAGAAGTAATCTTACGAAGGACATGCCTTTGTTACAAAATCCATGGCAAAATAGAGAGAGGGGGGAGGGGAAGAAAAAAAGACCATTATGCAACATTAAACAAAGTTAGGGTCCATTTGGTTTATGGACAGGATTACAGTGGGATAGGATTAGAATTATAGTGGGATAGGATTATGAGAGATTAAAGTAAGACTATTTCAGTTCTATGTTTGGTTCATAAAATTTCAGGGTTGTGATTAACGTGGGATAAAGAATATAAAGGCTAAAATACCCTTCTTATATTTTATTATAAATCTTATATATATATTATAAAAACTTTATATATATATATATATTAGTCCACACAGTAAACTTTTTTTTTCCTTCATTTTTTTTCGGTTTTCTTCTTCCTTTGTGTGTGAAACAGATGAGACTTTTTTTTTTTTTTTTTTACTTTCTTCTTCTTCCTTCATCTTCTTTCAAGGGTTATGGTCACCGGTTCAAGGCGAGTTCAATGATGGAAATGGCTCAACCTAAAAGTTATCGAAAAAGTAGATCGACAATAGTAAAGGTCGCGGTGGTTTGATGGTTTTCGACAGAATCTCGACGAACGAACATCAAATCCAAATAGATGGAGGAATTTCATATCGGATTGTGTGGTTGGATTTTGGTGATGTGACTTTTCATCGATGGTGACAATGTGGATCTTGACGAAACTTGCAGCTTGAAATTTGTTGGAAAATGAGGGAAGAGAATGGTATGGAATTTCGCTGGAATTTCATTGGAGAGGAAGAAAAAGCATGAACTGAAGAGGGTATAAAAGGAAGATTTTTTTTGGTGGGATAAGGCAAGAAGAAGAAGTTATCATGGGAGTCTAGGAGAAGAGAAGAAGAAAAAACAACAGTTGTTTGGGCAAAAACGGAATGAGCAAAAAAATTGTTGTCCTAAGACTTGAGATTGTTTCTATTCGGGGGGCTGAGACAGATTTAATGGGATTAAGTCTAAGTTAGTCTCACCCTAATCCTATATGATCAGTAAATCTCTCTAACCAAATATATGATTAACTGTTCATATATGACTAATTTAGTCATATCTCACCTTTGTATCCCATACCAAACAAACTTTTAGTGCAAAGAACAGTTTATCATATTAGTCTGTGGAGGTGAAAAGGGATCGGAGGTTTCAGTCAAATGGGCTTCAATTAGTCAAATTTATGTGGGACCATGGGCCCAATTTCTACAAGTGAATTAATTTTTGGTCCTCCCACAATGACAGGGCATGCCAACATAAATGAACAAACGCACGTGATTGACCATACCCTTTCCCCACTAATTTAAGAAATTTCTTTTGTTTGACTACGTTATGAAATTAAGAATGATAAATCGTATTAACAAATAAACAAAGAGAAAACGACATTAATATTAATTAAGGAAAAAAAGGAGAGAAAAGAGAAAACGTGGGGAAGGGGTGGAGACTTTGTGTCGTATGTGAGGCAATAAGTTGCATACATACACACAAAAAAAAGTTCGATGCAATGACCACCACCAAAAGTAATTATCACAAATTTTTATTGGCTTCTCGTAGCAGTAATACTATCAATTCCAACAATAAATTTTACTTTATGATAAATTCTTATCATTGTAATATAATATTAAGTTATATTTCGTATAAAAATTAATTTCTCAATAAAAGTTTTTACTATTTAGTAAATAGTAGAAGAAAAAAGAAAAAAAAGGGAAAATCGAGATTTCTTTACACATTTCTATCTTTTTTACTAAACTTATAACAAAAAAATATTTTTTTTTCATTTTTCTAATTTCTTTTATGATTGTCTCATTTTTTTGATTTTTTTTCACTTTCTCTCACACTAGATTTGGATTCAAAATTCATAGTGAAATTTAGCTATAGAAATATCATCACCCTTATTGGAAACTCAACTTCTATCTTGATTCGTGAACCTTGGCGTCAAACTGAGAAGGAAGCTTTCTTTTATTCAGGTTTAAACGGTTAAATACTACCAACCCATTGCTTCTGATCATTGTTTGAGCATACACTTGTTTTTAAAAAATATTAAAACATCTAGTGCAACTTAGTCTTTGAAATTAGCTTCATGATTGAGTACTGAAGCAACTATTTCTTTACCAGCCTCCAAAAAAAGCCACCTCCTGTTGCTTCTAAGAAGAAAACACCACGCCGACAATCAAAGAAAAAACAAGTCTCCACTATAGAGATGGATTGGGAAGAAGGCTTTAGGCAATCAGAGGAGACAACACAAAAGGAGTGGAAGGCTTTAAAAGCGGTGAAACTGTATGCTAAAATCAATCATCAGCCTATTGATACACTTGGGAATCTCAGCAAGAACTTTTTGAATCATCCGGAAGAAAATGAAACCCTTTTGTCAGGGTTACACACAACCCCAAAGATAACGGATGGTGCGTCAACGTCGCAACTAACTCCAGAGACAACAGATGGTGCTACCACGGGGTTATCCACGCTGGATTCAGTTGTCGTGGAAGTAACACCTATAGTTGTATCGATTGCAATTCCAGGGACTGCATCATTATCAGACCTGATTGCAATTGCTACTGATTTAGCATGCCAACTGTTGATGGATGAGAATGAGGCGAAATATAACTCTGCTGAGCGCCTTCTTTTCGAGAATGAGATCCCTAATGCAGAGGCAAGAGATGCTATTATACAGAGATAGGAAAGGAACTAAAGGCCACATCATATGGCTTTGCATTGATCAGTATTTATAGGTTACAAAGAAATTCAAATACAATAATTCTATATAAACTAATTCTTAGATACAATGAAACAGAAAGATTCAAATAATAAGTTTGCCTAAAGTAACTCCTAAATACAATGAAACAAAAAGATACAAAATTCAAATTACAAATACAAAGTAAAAAAACAAACCAATTCAAAACAATGTCAGAGAAAGTCTCGGTGACTCTATCATGCCCCCTCATGATGGAGCTCGAGTAGAGAATCCAATCTTTGTCTTGAGAGTAAGAAATGTTGTCCTAGATAGGGGCATCGTTAGAGCATCAGCAAGTTGGTCTTTACTAGAAACATGAGCAACACGCAGACGTCTCGATTAAACATGATCACAAATAAAATGAAAGTCGATAGCCACATGCTTCATTCTAGAGTGGAAAAATGCGTTGGAATAGAGATTAGTGGCCCCAATGTTATCACAGTAAATCACAGGTGAATGTGATAGAGACACACAAAGTTCAACAAATATTGTGTGGTTGTGGCCGAGGCTAATGGTTCGGTAGATAGCGTTAGTACTATGCACTAAGGCTACCAGATAGGTTACACGTCTGATAGGATGGCGTCTGTGGGCGAAGATGTTGTTGGTGAAGGTGCGGTTGGCAATGGAACAGTGATAGGCTGAGGAATCCCGGTAGACACAGTATCAGGTTGTGGACGAGGAAGGTGAGTGGATAGTGTGTGGATTGGAAACACCGACTCAACAAACTTGACATACCTAGAGATATATGTTTTTTATGTGTATGGATGGAAACAAAGATATGCACTTTGTATAAGAGAGTAGCCTAGAAAGACACATGGTTTAGAGCGAGCATCAAGTTTGTGAGAGGAATAGGGGCGAAGCCAAGGGTAGCATAAACATCCAAAGATCTGAAGTTTTGAATAGTTTGGAGAAGTGCCAAAAATGTTTTCAAAGGGATATGAAAGATTAAGTGTTGGAGTTGGCATTCTATTAATTAGATAAAATGCAGTAGCAAAGAATTGAGGCCAAAATGTTAAGTGTATTGAGGCATGAGAGAGTAGGGATAAACCTGCTTCAACAATGTGACGGTGTTTTCTTTCAGAGTAGCCATTATGTTTAAGAGTGTGTGGTGGAGTAGTGAGATGAGAGATTGTATTGGTAACAAGAAAGTTGCCTAAAGTTAAATATTTACGACCATTATCTGAATAAAGTGTGCAAATTTGAAGTGTGAAGTGTTTTCAACAATAGCCTTAAATCTTATAAAAACATCTTTGACTTCGGATTTGTGCTTAAGTGGATAAAACCAGATGTATTTGGTGAAGCGATCAACAAAGATGACATAATATTTAAAACCATCATGTGAGAAAACAGGTGAAGTCCATACATCAGAGAAAATTATTTGAAGTGGTTGAAAGACACAAGGGAAGAATTAGAAAAAGGAAAGTTTGTGACTTTTATTACAGTGACAGGCATTACATAAAAAATTGGAAGACAATGATGTGAATGAGTCTAATTGATAATGAGAAAGAATGTGATTTAAAATAGGAGAAGTTAGATGACCTAATCTATGATGCCACTCAGAGGAAGTTGTCTTGACACTAGAAAATGCTAACAGAGGAGAATTTATTAGAGAAGAGGATGGCCATTCATCTACCCTATCATTCATTTGGCCTTTCAAAAGAGTTGCCCTCGTGCGTAGTTCTTTCACAAGAAAAGAAGAGGCTAAGATTCAACGGACACATTATTTGAGAGATAAAATTGTGAAATAGAGATTGAGTTTTTCTTCATGTTAGGTACACAAAGAACATTATTTAATTGAAAAGAGGTGCTAGGAGTGTTAAGAGAAGTGGAACCAGTGTGAGTGATGGGAAGACCCGTGCCATCACCGATCATGATGTCATCGGAACCTGTGTAAGGCGCATAAAGGTATAGATTGCTCAAGTCTACAGGGACATGATGAGAAGTACCACTGTCTAGTAGCAATGTTGGAGTGTTAGAAGAAGTGTTCGTAGCAAAATGTGCTCCAGGCTGCCATGGTGTTGGAGAGTTGGTCATTGGAGCGCTTGTGGTGGTGGATAGCTGAATGGGAACAAGGTGAAAGGATGGACACTTCTTGGTTATATGTCCCTGAATCCCACAAATTTGGCAGTGGCCAAGATAGGGACAAGAAGGGCGATCATTTCGACTGGAGTTTGGCCCAGAATTAGAGGATACAGGGAAGCAATTATTATAGTTTGGCGACGGGCTCCAACTCGTGTTGCTATTTCCAGAGAATTGTGATGGAAGTCAATTTTTGTTGTTTCTGTTCCGAGAGATGTTCGAAGGATGCCAACCATTGTTGGTTTGATTTGCAGGATTTACCGATGCCGGAAAGTGAGCAGGTTCAGATTTTGTTCCAGATAGAGTTGCTTCAAAATTAAGAAGTTTTTCATTAAGCTCGTTGAAAGTGATCGTAGTGTCTCGAGCTTGGACTGCACAAACAAGTTCTTTATACTCATCACCAAGACCAACAAGGATTTTCTCTGTGAAATCATCTTTTTCCATTAGTGCTCCAAGAATCGCAAGCTCATCAGCACGAACTCTCACTGTGTGTAGGAAATCTGTAACACTTTGAGAGCCTTTGGTTAGATTTTTAAGGTGACTTTTTACCTGCTTAATGTGTCCTCATGATGGCTTGGCATACGTGTTTGCCAAAATTTTCCATGCTTCCTGCGATGTCTTGGCTCGAGAAATGAAAGGAATGATAGTGGGAGAAAGAGATCCAACAAGAGCATTTAGAGTTAATTGATCTTGTCGAACCCATATGATGTGCGCAGGATTTGGTGTAGTGGTGTTGTTTGTAGGAATAGTGGCTGGTGGACATGGTTTGGATCCATCTACATAGCATAGGAGATCATATCCAATAAAGAGGGTGTGAAATTGAAGCTTCCATGAGATGTAATTGTTGTTGGTGAGTTTGAGTGGGGCCTGAGTTGAGATATTGATGGTGATTAAGGTATTATGTGGCTCGTTGGTGTTGTGAATTGCAGGATGGGAGGTTAAAGATGTTGATTGATTGTTTGTAGTCATGAATGTAGTGGCTTAGAAAAGAAAAAGAGAAGTAGAGAAGAAATGACTGGAGAAGAAAAAAGTAAGGAGAAAATGGGTAGGTGGCATATAGGGAATAAAAGTAAGTAAAGAAAGAATAGGAAATTAACGAAAGGAAGATTAAAGAAATAAAGAAAGTGATGGAAATCACTGGTTGTGTGTGAGAGAGGGTGTAGAGAAGTGGACAAGTGGTTCAGTGGCGTGGAGAAAAAAATTCTATTGGAGAAGAAGAATTATTTTCCAGAAAAATAGAAAAGAAGATTTGGGATGCTAAAATTCCATCATCTACTCTCAATCAAGAGAGATAAGGAGGAAAAAGATGGGTGAAGTACTGAGCTCATGAATGCTCTAGAAAAAGGCTGCTGGAGAGGTTGAAAAGGCAAAGGAATTCACCAAAGCATAGAATAAAAAGGTGGTTGTACAGTGTTTGAAGAGGAAGAGGCTATACAAACAACAAACTGAGGAGCTTGGAAATTTCCAGTTGTGCATTCATGATTAAATTGATAATGTTAGACGGTGCAAAAGCAACTACTGAGACTGTAGATGCATTAAGGACTGGAGTAGCTACAATGAAAAGATGGAGCAATCATTCATGTTGACCCGTATTTGATTTTAATAATGACAAAACACTACTCTAATTACCCTAACAATTTTATCTAAGTGTTTAAGCCATAAAAGCATTTAGTATAGAAACAAGAGGCAAGAACTCAACACGTTCAGACACCAAAAGAAGATAGAATATCTATAATAGGCACTAAGGTAATTGAATCAACTGTAAATCTCTAGTATTCAATTACTTAGCCTGATCTATGGCTCAATTTATAAAAGATTTTGACAAAATTATAATGCAAAAAGTTTACAAGTCAAAAACTGTTTTAAAACATGAAAACTAGGTTGAGGGACAACCCAGTCGACTGGGTCTACATACCAGTCGATTGGGATATGGGACAGTAAGTTTCCAATCACTACTACACGCCTTTGTGATGTCATTGTTCAAGCTTGTTCGTGAAAGAGAGATATTATTCCTTTGTAAAAGGCATTCATTGCTATCTCTCTACCATTTACTTTACAGTTAATACAATTTATTGTAAAGGGAAAGAGCTGGTGTAACTCTTAAAGTGTTTAGGATTAAACACTTCGGTTGTAACTTCCATGAGGAAGAGATTATTGTAAGGTTTGTGCAGCACCCGTGAAGTTGCTCGACTAATGATTAGTGGATTACTTCAAGGAGGTTCCTTGAAGAGAGTGGACGTGGGGTCGGAGAGTTTCTGATATTACCGAACCACTATAAACGGAGTTTGTATTTTATTTTATTTAAATCATTTATTTACAAGCGTATTATTTGATTGTGTGCATTGTTTATCAAACTGGTTTAAAAACTTGCAAGTTAATTACTAATTTTTTTTTAAAACCCAATTCACCCCCCTCTTGGGCTTAAAATCCTTGAGTTGATCTGGAGGAGTCTAATAGCTATACCAAAGGTCATTCCTAAACTAGGCTTCCTTTGTTCAATGGCTCAAATTATAACTACTGAAAAAATAGAATGAAAATCTTTGTTGAATGACAAGATTATAATTTATGGAGAGTCATTGAGGAAGGACCTAGAATTCCTACAAATGAAATAACTATTGGAGAAATCAATGATATAATGCCTAAACTCAAAACTAAGTTCAATGACGAGGATTGTAGAATGATGTCTCTAAATAGTAGAGCCACTAGTATGTTACATTGTGCTTTAGATATTTCTGAGTATAATAAAGTTTCTGCTTGTGTTTTCGCTAAGGAGATTTAGGATAAATTACAAGTTACATATGAAGGCACTAGCAAAGTGAAAAAGTAAAAAAATTTATATGCTAGTGTGAGAATATGAATCATTCAAAATGTCTCACAATGAAACCATTTCTCAAATGCACTCACGTTTTACCACTATTGTTAATGGTTTAAAGCTTCTTGGTAGGAACATTGAGGAGCTTGAACTAACAAGGAAGAACTTAAGATCCTTACCATCCACTTGGAAAGCAAAGAAGATGGTCATAACAGAGGCCAAAGATCTTGACAAACTTGATGTTGAAACACTCATTGGATCACTATTAACATACAAGATGGAAGAAATGAATCCCGTTGTCAATGATGATGAGAAGAAGTAAAATATGATTGCTCTCAAGGCCTCTACAAACAACAAAGAGGAAGAGAATGAGAGCAGCGAAGAAGATGGTGAGATGGCATTAATCACCAAAAGGTTTCACAAGTTCATGAAAAAGAGTAAGAAACCTTACACAAGGGAATCCACTCTAAAAAGGGAACCTCTTGTGTGTTTTGATTACAAGAAGCCCGACCACATCAAGGCCGATTGCCCAACAATGATTAAACCTTATAAGAGCTTCAAAAAGAAAGTCAAGATTGCAACCACATGGAGTGATGACGAAGAGGAAGAAACTTCGGACAATGAAGTTGGATATGAGGAGATTGCCAAGCTATACTTGATGACAATCGACAATGAGAATAAGGTATCAATTTCTTTCCTTTCTAATAATAATAACATTGTTAGTAGTAGTGAAGAATTAATTGAGGTTGTAAATGAAATGCATGAAGAATTGAAGAAATTTGATTCTAGGAATATAACTTTAAAAAAAGTAGTCTCATCTTTTTCTAAAGAGACGGAAGGCTTAAAAGAAGAAAAAAGAAAAACTATTTTTCATGCTTTATGACTCTTCACAAGATTTTCTAAAAAATGAAAATGAAATTTTAAAGTAGAAAATAATAGAATTGAATAGCACCATATCTATATTTATGTTTGGAAAAAGAAATCTAGATGAAGTGTTATATAGCCAAAGGTTAAATGGAGGAAAATCTGGCTTAGGTTATTCTCCATTAGGTAAGAAAAAGTTAAAAGAGACTTTGTTCATGACAATAACATGTATGAATGAAGTCTCCACTTCTAAGGCCACTAGCAAGATTAAAAGCACTCATTCAATATATGCTACTAGGTCTAAGAATTCAAATTTAAATTCTAATGCATATACTAGAGATAAACATCCTAGAAATATCATACATATATGTATGCTCACTCAAGAAATGCAAATGCTAGGAATAATCATTCAAGGAATGCACATACTAGAAATACACATCCTAGGAACTATCATCATGCATATCCTATAGATAATGTGTATGCTCATAATTCACATGGTAAAAGTGGACATCCTAGGAACTACCATCATGTGCATCCTAGAGATAGTATGTATGTTCATAAAGCTACAAGTGCATATCCTAGAAATTACCGTCATACCACTCTTAGAGATAACATGCATGTTCATAATTTTCATAATAGAAACATGTATTCTAGGATTTCTTATCCAAGGAACTATAGACATGCACACTTAATAAATCTTAAAAATTTCAATAACTATTATCCTAGGAGTATGCATCATCAACATGTCTACAATTATAGAGCATCTTATAATATTAAGAAAGTATGGGTCCCGAAAGGAACTATATTTTATAGGACTAACCCCAAAGGACCCAAGAAATTTTGAGTACCTAAAAGTGCAATTGTATATCCTTGTGTAATGTAGATATGTCTCCACACCAAGGAAAAAAGTAACTATTGGTACCTTGATAGTGGATGCTCAAAGCAGATGACCGATGATCAAAGCATGTTCAAAAAGCTAACTCTAAGGGATGGTGGACACGTCACCATTAAAGACAATACAAAGATAAAGATTATTGGGCATGGCAAAGTTGGTAATGATTTCTCAACTATTGATCATGTTTTATATGTGCAAGGCCTTAAGCCAAATTTACTTACTATTAGTTAACTATGTGACAAAGGCAACAAAGTCATATTTGAAACCTCTCATTGTCTAGTTATAGAAATCAAAAGTAACAAGATCAAGTTTGTTGGCCATAGATAAAAAAATGTCTATATAGTTGATTTAAAATCTTTGCATTCGAAAAATGAAAAATATTTTCCCACTTTTAGTGAAAATCCATGGCTATGGCATAGAGGACTTGGCCATGTGAACATAGATTTGCTTAAAATTATTTCAAGAAAAGATTTAGTCATTGGACTTCCAAAAATCAAATTTGAAAAAGACAAAGTGTGTGATGCTTGTCAAATGGGAAAGCAAACAAAAATTTCTTTTAAATCAAAAAATTTTATCTCAACTTCTAGACCATTGGAACTTTTGCATATGGATTTGTTTGGTCAAATAAGTACCATTAGTCTAGGTGGCCATCAATATGCTCTTGTAATTGTTGATGATTATTCAAGATATACCTTTGTTATTTTTATTGCTTACAAGGATGAAGTATACAAAGGATTTGTGAACTTTTGTAAAAAAGATTCAAAATGAAAAATGTATTTCTATTTCAAGCATTAGAAGTGATCATGGAAAAGAATTTGAAAACCAAAGTTTTTCAAAATTTTGTGATGAAAATGGAATTGATCACAACTTTTCAGCACCTAAAACTCCTTAACAAAATAGAGTTGTGGATAGAAAAAATAGAGTTATAGAATAATTTACTAGAACAATGCTTTGTCAAAAAACTTGCCAAAATATTTGTGGGCGGAAGCCGTAAACACTTCGTGCTATGTTTTAAATAGAGTTTTAATTAGACCTATGCTTGACAAAACCCTAAATGAACTATGGAAATGTAGCAAACCTAATATCTCTTATTTTCATACTTTTGGTTACAAGTGCTTCATCCTAAATAACAATAAAACTAATTTAGGTAAATTTGACTCCAAGACCAATGAAGGGATATTCTTAGGATATTCAACCTCTAGTAAAGCTTATAGAGTATTTAATAAAAGAACTCTAGTGGTTGAAGAATCGTACATATTGCCTTTGATGAGTCTAACCCAATTAGTAGTAGAGTATTTCTTTAAATGATGATGCAGATTTTATTCCAAGAATGAAAACATCTACTCCCATTATTGACCCGAAGAAGAGTCAACCATAAACAAGATAAGAGGTAGATGCTCTCAATCTTGATTAACTATCTACAAGTCAACAAGAGGATAGTATTCCCGAAGATCAGAGGTATGTGAATTATCATCCAATTGATCAAGTGATTGGTGATCCTTCACAAGGGGTAAGAACTAGTTCCTCTATAAGAAATATTTGCAATTGTGTAACCTATTTATCTCAAATAGAACCTAAGACTTTTGTAGAAGCCGAGAAAGATGTTGAATGGATAAATGCTATGCAAAAAGAGTTAAATCAATTTGAAAGAAACAAATTATGAAATCTAGTTCCTAGACCAAAGAATCACACTATAATAGGAACTAAATGGGTGTATAGAAATAAAATGGATGAAAATAGAATAGTAACTAGGAACCAAGCTAGACTAGTTGCTAAGGGATATAATCAAGAAGAAGGAATAGATTTTGATGAGACCTATTCTCCAATAGCTATATTAGAAGCCATTTGTATGTTATTGGCCTGTGCATGCTTTAATAAATTTAAGCTATTTCAAATGGATGTAAAAATTTCCTTTCTAAATGGTTTTGTAGAAGAAGAGATATATGTTGAGCAACCTCTTGGATTGAAAATCCTAATCTTCCAAACCATGTCTATAAGCTTTCTAAAGCTCTCTATGGGTTGAAGCAAGCTCCAAGAGCATGGTATGAAAGACTAAGTAAGTTTTGCTTGAAAATGGTTTTACAAGAGGAAAAATAGACACAACCCTCTTCACAAATACTCACAAAAATGACACACTACTTGTCCAAATATATGTTGATGATATTATATTTGGTGCTACTAATGAATCTATATGTCAAGAGTTTGCTAAGTGTATGCAAGGTGAATTTGAAATGAGCATGATGGGAGAGCTTACCTACTTTCTTGGACTTCAAATCAAACAATTGAAAGAAGACATCTTCATCAATCAATCAAAATACACCATGTACCTATTAAAGAGGTTTGGGATGGAAAGCTCAAAGTCAATGGGCACTTCTACAAAACTTGACCTAGATGAAGAAGATAAGTGAGTAGATACTAAAACTTATAGAAGCGTGATAGGAGCCTTACTTTATCTAACTGTAAGTAGACTTGATATAATGTTCAGTGTATGCATGTGTGCTAGATTTTAAGCCAATCTTAAGGAATCACATATAATTGTAGTGAAAATAATCCTTAGATATCTATAAGGGACTAAAAACCTAAGGTTATAGTATTATAGAAAATCAACTTTTGAGCTTGTAGGATATTCGGATGCTGATTTTGTAGGTTGTAGGCTAGATAGAAAAAGCACTAGTGGAACATGCCAATTTTTAGGTGCAATGTTAACCTCTTGGTTTTCCAAGAAACAAAATTCGGTTGTGCTATCAACCGCCAAAGTGGAACATGTAGCAGCCAGAAGTTGTTGCGCACAAGTGTTGTGGATGAAACAACAATTAGAAGACTATGACATGAACTTTAAAAACATACCAATTCATTGTGATAACACTAGCGCTATCAACTTGACCAAAAACCTTATTCAACATTCTAGAACCAAGCACATAGAAATAAGGCATCACTTCATAAGAGACCATGCTCAAAAGGGTGATATTAGATTAGAATTTGCACATTCAGAGGACCAAATAGCTGACATTCTTACTAAGTCATTGAACAAAGACAGCTTTAGCAAGATTAGACTATTTATGGGATTAATAAATTATGAAAATATGTATATTTGATTGCATCTACATTTCATCATATGCATATCTGACACCTAGTAAATGAGTACTCTTATTTAATATATCTCTAAGTCAAGATGCCAAAGATAAATCATTTCTTACTAAAATTCCAAGTTGGAGCTCAAAATTTTATGCTTCATGAAAGACCCAGTCGACTAGTATATTGATCCAATCGATTGGTATCTCTCTGTCCATTTTACCAGTCGACTGGTAACTCACTGCCCATTTCACTAATCGACTAGTTCAAGGACCCAGTTGACTAGTATCATACGAGAAGCTTGGAGCCAAAATTTGGAAATTTTTTGAATCAACCTAGTCGACTAGTAGGGTACATCCAGTCGACTGGTATCTTAATGCCAAATTACCTAGTCGATTGGTATCCCGACCCAATCGACTGGTATGTTAAATTGTCCGAAAAATATGAAGGGCCTAATTGACTGGTACCCTAACCAAGTCGACTGGTATCGCGATTCTGTAAATAATTGCATCAATTTTTTTAGTTTTTACGCCATTTTTTAAAGCCCTAAGCTTTCTCTCTCTAGAAAATATTTGATTTTAGATCATAATCTCTCAAAATAACTCCATAGAACCTTCAATCATACCTCAAATCATATTTTTTTCAACTTTTCACAGTTGAAAACTCTATATTTCCCACAATCTTTCTCTAAATGATTTTTTTCACAAAATGTCTAAAAGAATTTGGATAAAGACCACCATTGCCCAACCTCACACATTTACAAGGCCCCGATCCAAGAAGTCATTGGCACCAGACACCAAGGGAAAAAGAATGACTGGTTCATCAAGCATGACGGCAAGGACTGTGCTCATTGAGTCCTTATTTTGGAACACTGCCGCAAATAAAAGGTATACCTTTGTTATAGACCATAAGAAAATCATGACGAGTAGATTCGTCGATTTTAATTCTATCTATCATGCAAACTTTGAAATTTTACATGCTTTTGAGGCTATTCACCTAACTCCACTTGTAAAAATACACTAAAAATACTACCGACGCCTCATCCACCAATTCTATGCCAACTTGGACAAACCGAGCCCACTAGCTCTTTGATTTAAGACTAAGGTAATAGGCATAGAATTTGAAATTACTACCGAATTTCTGGTTAAACGACTGAGAATCCCCAGTGGAGTTTGGATGGATGGCCAGAAAATTTTGACTATGAGGAGGCTTGTCAGATTGTTAGGGGCAACCCCCACTACATTTCACAAATGTAGTGACATGCTCCTCAATTCAAAATTGTTCAATCTCATAATGAGTTGGACCATCCACCCGAGACTCGGGAGTCGGGGTTATATGTCTAAAATAGACATAATATTGATCTGCTGTCTCAAAACAGGATACCAATTCAATATTTACCTACTTTTGCTCTCTAACATAATAAATAGTGAAGCACACGACTCTGGGTGCCTCCAATACGGGATGCTCATCACTCTGATCCTCCAAAACTTTCATGTCCCTTTGCCTACCTCCGAAGCTCAGGATATCAACCCTAAGGACATTACTAATGTATTGTCACTAAAGAAAATGGGGTGTTCGATCAGTGTGATCTACTCCAAGGCTGGGAGGAGTACAAGGATCGGTGATGATGACAGTAAGGAGGAGGACGATGAGATATCGGGTGATACAACTCTTCCCAATGCCATGGACATCGACAATAGTCCACAACATGCTCAACATGGTGGTGGTTAGGTTGGACGCGATGACGTCTTACAGGCTATTGCGAGCCTCTAGCTATCCATGTAGTCTGGGTTCTAGAGCTTGAACTCTACAATCGACTATATGCGTCACGATATTATCACACTCCAGGATTATTTCGAGTTACTCCACGAGCACACAGAGGGCTCCTTGGCTGAATTCGGGATCTTCTTCGAGACAATTTTGATTCCCCAGCTCGCTAAGTCTTTTTGCTTTATCTCTTTTGTTATGTATGTATAGCTCCTTAGATATTTTAGTACGAACATTCATTTTCTTTATATACATTCATGTGCTTGTACTCGATTTTCAACTTCCTAAAAGCTCATGATGAATGGATATATCTATATACTTGCTTATTTTTACTTATTTACACTTTAACTCATGTATATGATTTAATTTTGAGCTATATTGTTGCTTGGTTTGAGCTATTTGTAATTATGCCTTAATTGGTAACAGTTATGTGCAAACTTTTGATTCTTCTCGGGAAGTCTTCCTAACTCTGAATCATGCTTAGTTTTTGCACACAAGTTTGTTTATGCCTTTTCTTTATTACTATGGTGACTAAGTTGCTTATTTTTCAAGTTTATACCTCTTTTTTTTTTTTTTTTTTTTTTTTTACTATTGTCAAAATGGGAGAGAAAAAGAGAAAAATCTGTTGTAAAACTTTTGTAAACTAAGATAGCATAAATTTAGGTGGAGCATTGCTTCGAACATGTTAAAAAGAGTAATATAGTCTTACATTGTTTGGTTAGGATTGATATAACTATATATGAACTGTATTTGGAATGCTTATAGGTTGGTTTTATCAGAAAAACAGAGGAAACTCTGTCCAAATTTTTCAAAAACCCAACACTTAGTTTTTAAACTGTTTTTTTCTCTCTTTAGTTTGGTCATCATCATAAAAAGGGAAACCGTTGACCCGTATTTGATTTTATTAATAACAAAACACTACTCTAATTGCACTAACAGTTTTATCTAAGTGTTAAAGCTATAAAAGCATTCTGTATAGAAACAAGAGGCAAGAACTCAACACATTCAAATGCCAAAAGAAGACAAAAGATCTAGAATAAGCACTAAGGTAATCGAATCAATTGTAAATCTCTAGTATTCAATTACTTAGTTTGATCTATGGCCCAATTTACAAAAGACTTAGACAAAACTATAATACAAAAAGTTTATAAATTAAAAACTGTTTTGAAACATGAAAACTAGGTTGAAGGAAAACCTAGTCGACTGGGTCTATATACCAGTCGACTGAGATATGAGATAGAAAGTTCCTAGTTGACTGGTACTAAGGACCCAATCGACTAGTCCTATGACCCAGTCGATTGGTACTTTTCCTCAGCTTAAAAGTGAACATTTTTCACAAGACCCAATCGACTAGTATAAGGACCCAATGGATTACTTCAAGATGGTTCTTTGAAGAGAGTGGACATAAGGTCGGAGAGAATTCGATATTGTTGAACCACTATAAATGAAGTTTGCATTTTATCTTCCTTAACTCTTTTATTTACAAGCTCATTATTTGGTTGTGTGCATTGTTTATCAAACTGTTTTAAAAACTTGCAAGTTAATTACTAAAAAGTTTTTCAAACCCAATTCACCCCCTCTTGGGTTTGAATCTCGGTTTACAATTCATCATGATCAAGCTTGATGGGGTCCAGAGAGGACTGGTTGTTGTGATCATTAGTAGATTTGAGAAGAAGAGATTCTCTTTAAAAGGTTTGAAGCTGATCAACGTTGACCGTTCTTTTGTTGAAAGTCATTATCCTGACCTGTCTACAAAACCATTCTTCAGTGAGCTATGTAGAAAACGATGAATATTGATGATGTGGACAAGACCATGGATGAGATCAATGATCATATTGAAAGCATGAAACAGATCCATGAAGCATTATCAAGTCCAAATGGAGCTACGGCTCAGATGAGAAGGATAAATAAAAAAAGAAATGGTTCAATTTGAATCTCAAAGGCTTTAATACCATATACAAAGAAACGTAGAAGATATAAATGGAACTAAAAGCCACATCAGATGGCTTTGCATTGATCAGTATTTATAGTTCACAAGGAAATTCAAATACAATAACTCTATCTAAACTAACTCCTAGATACAATGAAACATAAATATTCAAATAATAAGTCTGACTAAACTAACTCCTGAATGCAATGAAACAAAAAGATACAAAATTCAAATTACAAATACAAAGTAAAAAACAAGCCAATTTAAAACAATATCAAAGAAAGTCTCGGTGGCTCTATCAGCTATTGATGCCGAAGTTAGTTAGATGGATTTATCTGTTGCATAATGTAATAGTGCCTTGGCTACGCTTGAGCTTGAAGCACCACACTCTCAATTAGCAATGGCTCCCTTGAATGCAGTCTTATAATTCAATTACCTCTAATAATCTTCCGATATTCATTCATCTCTTTCCTCAAATAATTCGATAACAATATACTGAAATCACTACTCAATTTCATAATACCCCCATTACACTATATATTCTTAAGTTACTCATCAGACATATCAATCTTTCAGTCATATATTTAAACATCTCTAATTCTCAATTCAACATCATCATTTTCCTCGTTGTGAGGTTCATAACATATAATCAATCACTCAGACAATTCTCATCATATCATACTTCCATATTTCTTTCTTATCATATTTGTCTCTCTGTGAGACTTGTTCATCTATCAATAAATTTACATACAAGAATAACACTTTAGCATCTCAAGCAATAACAATCATTATTTAAAGCAAATGCAATGCGTGAATTTAAATGTTATTATTATTTGGGAACGTCTTCCCACATGTCGATATGTTTAGCTTATACCCGCTGCCTTCTTGGTTCTTTTATTCTCATTTAGACCGGCTGCCTTCCCAATTCTTTTATTCTCATTTAGACTAGCTGCTCTCCCGGTTCTTTTATTTTCAGCTATACCGACTGTCACGATTTCATTCAAACCGACTACCTTCCCGGTTCTTTTATTTCAGTTAGACCGGCTGCTTTCCCGGATATTTTATTTCATGAATATGCATATAAATCATATGAACAGTAATATAAAAACAGACATTCGTTCAGACATTCAATTTAGCTATCCAGCTCTTTGTTATTTTATCATATTCATTAAATTTTCTCCTCATAGTTCCTATCAAATTATCAATCATTATTTCGATAATATTACTCCTTATATAATAAAACTTTAACATATCAATTATTTCTATCATACTCAGCAACCAACTTTCATCTATCATCAAATCATAGGTTAATAATTAATTAAAATATCATCACTGTATATCTCATATTTATCTCGATTACTAAAAGTAAATCTAACTCATCACGTAGTACTTAAAACTACCCGTGGATCACCTTCCTGGCTTTCCTACTCTTTTAAGCAATTTCACCCGATTGTTGTTCGTCAATACCTGACATAATATTTATATTAAAATTTCTAATTTATTCGTTAATTCTTCCAGAATTCATACCCTTTAAAAATTCCCACATTGAATTCCGAAAAATTTTCATGTATGCTAAATTTCAAAAATAAAATTCACATTATTACCTTTGGTTTTTCTTAGAGCATTCATTGACTCTCTCAAAATTTCTCCCGTAAACCTCTTCAAAATTTTACATTTTTAAACTTTCTTTAGTCTCCACGTGTTTAAAGAAATAGAGTAGTTTGAAATTGAAGATAGAAGAAAACCAAATAGGATTTGGTATGAATAATAAAATAAAGTAAAAACTATATATATATATATATATATATATATATAATTTTACCAAACCGTTTTTGCACCCTCTGCTATCCAACATGCAATTGCGTGTTGGCACACACCATTTTTTTCTCTTTTTTATTTATTTTTCTTTTTCTTTTATTTTTCTTTTTCTTCTTTCTCAACGCCTAGACACTTCCGTTTTTTTAAACATCCATTTTCTTTTTCTTTTTCCTTTTTCCCCACCAAAAGTCAAGCTTTTTTTTTTCTTTCTTCTTTCTTCTTCTTACCCACCACGCGTTCATTTTTTTTTAAAAATTATTTTATTTAATAATAAATCTTTCATACATACTACTTTAATTTCATGTCATATTTATCAAATTACTATTTATCCTTACTTTAAGAATACGAGTGTTATAGTAAGTTCCGAGTCGACTAGTACTAAGAACCCAGTCGACTGGTAACTTTACCCAGTCGACTTGTAACTTCACTTAGTCTACTGCTCCTATGACTCAGTCGACTGGTACTTTCCCTAAACTTAAATGTGAACATTTTTCACTTGACCTAGTCGACTGGTACAAGGACCCAGTCGACTGACCAGTCGAATGGTAATTCGAAAATACGACATTTTGAGATGCAGAACTTGAGCATATCATGCCCTGAACCTACCAAGTCAGTGTCAAACAGCCATATTAACTCAAGGCTATATAAACCACTTCAATGAGCATTTAAACAAAGAAGATAGCACATTCAATTCACAAAATAGCTCATTAATTCACAAAAGCTTTGAAAAATTTATTGTGAGCTATTCTTCAAGCTTGTTCTTGAAAAAGAGATATTATTCATTTGTAAAAAGCATTCATTGTTATCTCTTTACCATTTAATTTATAGTTAATACAATTTATTGTAAAAAGAAAGAGTTGTTATAACTCTTAGAGTGTTTAGGATTAAACACTTTGGTTGTAACTTCCGTGAGGAAGAGATTATTGTAAGGTTTGTGCAACACCCGTTAAGTTGCTCGACTAACGATTAGTGGATTACTTCAAGGTGTTTCCTTAAAGAGAGTGGACGTAAGGTCAGAGAGATTCAAATATTGCTGAACCACTATAAACGGAGTTTGCATTTTATCTTCTTTAACTCATTTATTTACAAATGTATTATTTGATTATGTACATTGTTTATCAAACTGTTTTAAAAACTTGCAATTTAATTACTAAAAAGTTTTAAAAACCCAATTCACCCCCCTCTTAGGTTTGAACCTCAGTTTACAATTAATCATGATCAAGCCTTATGGGGTCTAGAGAGGCCTGGTTGGTGTGATCATTAGAAGATTTGATAAGAATGACTTCTCTTTAAAAGGTTTGAAGCTGATCAATGTTGACTATTCTTTTGTAGAAATTCATTATGTTGACCTGTCTGCAAAGCCATTCTTCAGTGGGCCATGTAGAAAGTGACGAATATTGATGATGTGGACAAGACCATGGATGAGATCAATAAGTAGACTGAAAACATGATACAGATCCAAGAAGCATTGTTAATTCCAATTGGAACTGTAGCTCAAATAGGAAGGATAAAAAAGAAGAAGGAAATGGTTCAATTTTAACCTCAAAGGCTCTGATACCATATACAGAGAAATATAGAAGATATGAATGGAGCTAAAGGCCACACCAGATGGCTTTGCATTCATCAGTATTTATAGGTTACAAGGAAATTCAAAACCAACAACTCTATCTAAACTAACTCCTAGATACAATGAAACATAAATATTTAAATAAAAAGTTTGTCTAAACTAACTCCTGAATACAATGAAATAGAAAGATACAAATTTCAAATTTCAAATACAAAGTCAAAAACAAACCAATTCAAAACAATATAAGAGAAAGTCTCGGTGGCTCTATCAGCTATTGATGTTGAAGCTAGTCAGGTGGATTTATCTGTTGCAGAATGTAGTGGTGCCCTGGCTACGCTTGAGCTTGAAGCACCACACTCTCAATTGGCAGTGGCTCCCTTGAATGCAGTCTTTACCTCTTTAAAGATTTCCTCGGTGGAAATAAGAGATCCTGCAATTGAAACTCCTTTAAATAAAGCCTTCCTATAAGCTCAAAATGATGAAGGTGAAATCAAGGAAGTTTTTGGCAAGAGCTTTTATTCCTAGTTCTCCCTTTGCCAATATGTTGGAACATCTATCTAGGATAGATTATGTGCAAAGGCAATAAATTTTCATGGAGGCCTGGGTCATGCTTGATACTACAACTTTCTTTGGTAAGCATTTCTACTCTTTGAGTTTTTATGCATTTTACTTATATACTTATGGCTTACTTAATACACATTTCTTTTGCAGCTTCTATTGGGGAGAGGAATATATGCAGCCTTGTGCTACATAGGCTTTTGAGATGGTTGTCCCTTTTCTATCAGTCTCATTCACTACTATCCACTAATACTCTATAGTTTTGAGGATTGCATTATAAGGACCAAGATTTGAGTATTTGTATATGCACTTTATTATTAAATATATGATCACACAATTTATGCCATAAGTATGTGCATTGTCGAACATCTTAAAATATAAATTGGGAAAAAAAATCTCATAAGCAAGAATGCGAAGTAGTGGAATAGATCAAGGGGGCAATACATTATCTGCATTGTGTTTCATGGAACAAAATGGATATTTATAGTAGGAATCCTTAGAAATTTCAGTATGAAAAGGGTATTGAAAAGAGTGAAATTTAACAAAAAGTTCCGAAGAAAGGTTTAGCCAAGGTTCGCTTAGAATGAAAGACATTTTGATGTTCTTAGAATCATCAAAACAAAGTAGAAGATGATCGAAAAGTTGAATAGCCATTTTTGGTTGTGTGCATTTTTTATCAAACTGTTTTAAAAACTTGCAAGTTAATTACTAAAAAGTTTTTCAAACCCAATTCACCCCCTCTTGGGTTTGAATCTCGGTTTACAATTCATCATGATCAAGCTTGATGGGGTCCAGAAAGGACTGGTTGTTGTGATCATTAGTAGATTTGAGAAGAAGGGATTCTCTTTAAAAGGTTTGAAGCTGATCAACATTGACCGTTCTTTTGTTGAAAGTCATTATGCTGACCTGTCTACAAAACCATTCTTCAGTGGGCTATGTAGAAAATGATGAATATTGATGATGTGGACAAGACCATGGATGAGATCAATGATCATATTGAAAGCATGAAACAGATCCATGAAGCATGGTCAAGTCCAAATGGAGCTACGGCTCAGATGGGAAGGATAAATAAAAAAAGAAATGGTTCAATTTGAATCTCAAAGGCTCTAATACCATATACAAAGAAACGTAGAAGATATGAATGGAAATAAAAGCCACACTAGATGGCTTTGCATTGATCAGTATTTATAGTTCACAAGGAAATTCAAATACAATAACTCTATCCAAACTAACTCCTAGATACAATGAAACATAAATATTCAAATAATAAGTCTGTCTAAACTAACTCCTGACTGCAATGAAACAAAAAGATACAAAATTCAAATTACAAATACAAAGTAAAAAACAAGCCAATTTAAAACAATATCAAAGAAAGTCTCGGTGGCTCTATCAGCTATTGATGCCGAAGTTAGTTAGATGGATTTATCTGTTGCATAATGTAGTAATGCCTTGGCTACGCTTGAGCTTGAAGCACCACACTCTCAATTAGCAATGACTCCCTTGAATGCAGTCTTATAATTCAATTACCTCTAATAATCTTCCGATATTCATTAATCTCTTTCCTCAAATAATTCGATAACAATATTCTGAAATCACTACTCAATTTCATAATTCCTCCATTACACTATATCTTCTTAAGTTACTCATCAGACATATCAATCTTTCAATCACATATTTAATCATCTCTAATTCTCAATTCAACATCATCATTTTCCTCGTTATGAGGTTCACAACATATAATCAATCACTCAGATAATTCTCATCATATCATACTTCCATATTTATTTCTTATCATATTTGTCTTTTTGTGAGATTTGTTCATCTATCGATAAATTTACATACAAGAATAACACTTTAGCATCTCAAGCAATAACAATCAATATTTAAAGCAAATGCAATGCGTGAATTTAAATGTTATTATTATTTGGGAACGTCTTCTCACATGTCGACATGTTTAGCTTATACCGGCTGCCTTCTTGGTTCTTTTATTCTCATTTAGACCGGTTGCCTTCCCAATTCTTTTATTCTCATTTAGACTAGCTACTCTCCCGGTTCTTTTATTTTCAGCTATACCAGCTGTCACGATTTCATTCAGACCAACTGTCTTCCAGGTTCTTTTATTTCAGTTAGACCGGCTGCTTTCCCGGATATTTTATTTCATGAATATGCATATAAATCATATGAACAGTAATATAAAAACAGACATTCGTTTAGGCATTCAATTTAGCTATCCGGCTCTTTGTTATTTTATCATATTCATTAAATTTTCTCCTCATAGTTCCTATCAAATTATCAATCATTATTTCGATAATATTACTCCTCATATAATAAAGCTATAACATATCAATTATTTCTATCATACTCAGCAACCAACTTTCATCTATCATCAAATCATAGGTTAATAATTAATCAAAATATCATCACTGTATATCTCATATTTATCTCGATTACTAAAAGTAAATCTAACTCATCACGTAGTACTTAAAACTACCTGTGGATCACCTTCTTGGCTTTCCTACTCTTTTAAGCAATTTCACCCGATTGTTGTTCGTCAATACCTGACATAATATTTATATTAAAATTTCTAATTTATTCGTTAATTCTTCCAGAATTCGTACCCTTTAAAAATTCCCACATTGAGTTCCGAGAATTTTTCATGTATGCTAAATTTCAAAAATAAAATTCACATTATTACCTTTGGTTTTTCTTAGAGCTTTCATTGACTCTCTCAAAATTTCTCCCGTAAACCTCTTCAAAATTTTACATTTTTAAACTTTCTTCAGTCTTCACGTGTTTAAAGAAATAGAGTAGTTTGAAGTTGAAGATAGAAGAATACCAAACAGGATTTGGTATGAATAATAAAATAAAGTAAAAACTATATATATATATATATATATATATATATATATATATATAATTTTACCAAACCGTTTTTGTACCCTCTGCTATCCAACATGCAATTGCATGTTGGCACACACCATTTTTTTTCTCTTTTTTTATTTATTTTTATTTTTCCTTTATTTTTATTTTTCTTCTTTCTCAACGCCTAGACACTTTCATTTTTTTTAAACGTCCATTTTCTTTTTCTTTTTCCTTCTTCCCCATCACGCGTCAAGTTTTTTTTTTTCTTTCTTCTTTCTTCTTCTTACCCACTATGCGTTCATTTTTTTAAAAAAATTATTTTATTTAATAATAAATCTTTTATATATACTACTTTAATTTCATGTCATATTTATCAAATTACTTATTTATCCTTACTTTAAGAATACGAGTGTTACAGTAAGTTCCGAGTTGACTAGTACTAAGAACCCAGTCGACTGGTAACTTCACCCAGTCGACTTATAACATCACCTAGTCTACTGCTCCTATGACCCAGTCGACTGGTACTTTCCCTAAACTTAAATGTGAACATTTTTCACTTGACTTAGTTGACTGGTACAAGGACCCAGTCGATTGACCAGTCGACTGGTAATTTGAAAATGCGACATTTTGAGATGTGGAACTTGAGCATATCATGCCCCGAACCTACCAAGTCAGTGTCAAATGGCCATATTAACTCAAGGTTATATAAACTCACTTCAATAAGCATTTAAACAAAGAAGATAGCACATTCACTTCACAAAATAGCTCATTAATTCACAAAAGCTTTGAAAAATTTATTGTGAGCTATTCTTCAAGCTTGTTCTTGAAAAAGAGATATTATTCATTTGTAAAAAGCATTTATTGTTATCTCTTTACCCTTTAATTTATAGTTAATACAATTTATTGTAAAGAGAAAGAGTTGGTGTAACTCTTAGAGTGTTTAGGATTAAACACTTTGGTTGTAACTTCCGTGAGGAAGAGATTACTGTAAGGTTTGTGCAACACCCGTTAAGTTGCTCGACTAACGATTAGTGGATTACTTCAAAGTGTTTCCTTAAAGAGAATGGATGTGAGGTCAGAGAGATTCCAATATTGTTAAACCACTATAAACGGAGTTTGCATTTTATCTTCTTTAACTCATTTATTTACAAGTGTATTATTTGATTGTGTGCATTGTTTATCAAACTGTTTTAAAATCTTGCAATCTAATTACTAAAATTTTTTAAAAACCCAATTCACCCCCCTCTTGGGTTTGAATCTCAGTTTACAATTAATCATGATCAAGCCTTATGGGGTCTAGAGAGGCCTGGTTGGTGTGATCATTAGAAGATTTGAGAAGAATGACTTCTCTTTAAAAGGTTTGAAGCTGATCAACGTTGACTATTCTTTTGTAGAAATTCATTATGTTGACCTGTCTGCAAAACCATTCTTCAGTGGGCCATGTAGCAAGTGACGAATATTGATGATGTGGACAAGACCATGGATGAGATCAATGAGTAGACTGAAAACATGAAATAGATCCAAGAAGCATTGTTAATTCCAATTGGAGCTGTAGCTCAGATACGAAGGATAAAAAAAGAAGAAGGAAATGGTTCAATTTGAACCTCAAAGCCTTTGATACCATATACAGAGAAACATAGAAGATATGAATGGAGCTAAAGGCCACACCAGATGGCTTTGCATTCATTAGTATTTATAGGTTACAAGGAAATTCAAAACCAACAACTCTATCTAAACTAACTCCTAGATACAATGAAACAAAAAGATTTAAATAAAAAGTCTGTCTAAACTAACTCCTGAATACAATGAAATAGAAAGATACAAATTTCAAATTTCAAATAAAAAGTCAAAAACAAACCAATTCAAAACAATATAAGAGAAAGTCTTGATGGCTCTATCAGCTATTGATGCTGAAGCTAGTCAGGTGGATTTATCTGTTGCAGAATGTAGTAGTGCCCTGGCTACGCTTGAGCTTGAAGCACCACACTCTCAATTGGCCATGGCTCCCTTGAATGCAGTCTTTACCTCTTTAAAGATTTCCTCAGTGGAAATAAGAGATCCTGCAATTGAAACTCCTTCAAATAAAGCCTTTCTATAAGCTCAAAATGATGAAGGTGAAATCAAGGAAGTTTCTGGCAAGAGCTTTTATTCCTAGTTCTCCCTTTGCCAATATGTTGGAACATCTATCTAGGATAGATTGTATGTAAAGGCAATAAATTTTCATGGAGGCCTGGGTCATGCTTGATACTACAACTTTCTTTGGTAAGCATTTCTACTCTTTGAGTTTGTATGCATTTTACTTATATACTTATGGCTTACTTAATACACATTTCTTTTGCAGCTTCTATCGGGGAGAGGAATATATGCAGCCTTGTGCTACATAGGCTTTTGAGATGGTTGTCCCTTTTCTATCAGTCTCATTCACTACTATCCACTAATACTCTATAGTTTTGAGGATTGCATTATAAGCACCAATATTTGAGTATTTGTATATGCACTTTATTATTAAATATATGATCACACAATTTATTCCGTAAGTATGTGCATTGTCTCACATCTTAAAATAAAAATTGGGAAAACAAATCTCATAAGCAAGAATGCGAAGTAGTGGAATCGATCAAGGGGGCAATGCATTATCTGAATTGTGTTTCATGGAACAAAATGGATATTTATAGTAGGAATCCTTTGAAATTTCAGTATGAAAAGGGTATTGAAAAGAGTGAAATTTAACAAAAAGTTCTGAAGAAAGGTTTAGCCAAGATTTGCTTAGAATGAAAGACATTTTGATGTTCTTAGAATCATCAATACAAAGTAGAAGATGATCGAAAAGTTTAATAGCCATTTTAAAAGGATGAAGAAAGCTGGAACAAAGAAAATAGATGAACAATCACCAAAATATAAGTTGTTAGTAAAAGAGTGATTTCAAAATTATTTTGACAAAGTTTTGGAAAGATCAAACTTACCTATTGCCGTAGGTTTTAACCTCGCATACATCGCTATGCTGATGAATTTCAATAGGTAACATTTTTAGGAATTGTATTTTTATATGGAGTGCACAAATAACAAATCACTTCTATTCAAACCACCTAAAAGCAGTTAGAATGTTAAGGCATAGTGTAATGACGTGGTGCTAAAATGAGCTAACTACATTTAGTTGTTGTAACATATTTTTTTGCCCGTAAATGGTTATTTCATTTTGCCTATAAATAAGATCCTTCTGCTTATTTGAAAAGAGAAGAAAAATTAAAGAGAGAACAAAGATACTCTTTGTATAACAGAAAAAGCAAATTCAATTTCGCTAAATATCATTTGAGCATCAAACATTTTTCTGATCATCTAGATTTTTGTATACACAACTAATATTTTGTATAATTTTTTTCTTTAATAAAAAATTCTCTAATTGTATACGTGGATGTAAGTTTCATAAATTGAATCATATAATTTTTATTTGACTTAAACTCCCAGTCGACTGGGTCAACATACTAGTCAATTGGGATATGGGACAGTACGTTCCCAGTCGACTAGTAACTTCACCCAGTCGGCTGGTACTTTCCTTAAAACTAAAAGTGAACATTTTTCACTTGACCCGATCGATTGGTAATTCAAAAATATGACCGTTTGAGACGCGAGACTTGAGCATTTAATACCCCAAACCTACCAAGTCAGTGTCAAACGACCATATTAATTTAAGGCTATATAAACCCACTTCAATGAGCATTTAAACAAAAAAGATATCATATTCAATTCAAAAAATAGCTCATTAATTCACAAAAGCTTTGAAAAATTTATTGTGAGTCATTCTTCAAGCTTGTTCTTGGAAGAGAGATATTATTCATTTGTAAAAAGCATTCATTGCTATCTCTTTACCATTTACTTTATAGTTAATACAATTTATTGTAAAGGGAAAGAGTTTGTGTAACTCTTAGAGTGTTTAGGATTAAACACTTCGGTTGTAACTTCTGTGAGGAAGAGATTATTGTAAGGTTTGTGCAACACCCGTGAAATTGCTCGACTAACGATTACTGGATTACTTCAAGGTGGTTCCTTGAAGAGAGTGGATGTAGGGTCGAAGAGATTCTGAGATTGTTGAACTACTATAAACGGAGTTTGTATTTTTCTTCTTTAACTCCTTTATTTACAAGCGTATTATTTGATTGTGTTCATTGTTTATCAAACTGTTTTAAAAACTTGCAAGTTAATTGCTAAAAGTTTTTAAAACCCAATTCATCGCCATTTTTGGTTTGAACCTTGGTTTACAATTCATCATGATTAAGCCTGATGGGGTCTAGAGTGGCCTGGTTGGTCTGATCATTAGTAGATTTGATAAGAAGGGCTTCTCTTTAAAAGGTTTAAAGCTGATCAACATTGACTGTTTTTTTGTTGAAAGTCATTATGCTGTCTGCAAAACCATTCTTCAGTGGGCTATGTAGAAAGCGATGAATATTGATGATGTGGACAAGACCATAGATGAGATCAATGAGCAGACTGAAAACATGAAACGGATCCAGGAAGCATTGTCAATTCCAATTGGAGCTGCGGCTCAGATGGGAAGGATAAATAAAAAAAAAAGAAATGGTTTAATTTGAACCTCAAGGGCTCTGATACTATATAAAGAGAAACGTAGAAGATATGAAAGGAACTAAAGGCCACACCATATGGCTTTGCAATATTTATAGGTTACAAGGAAATTTAAATACAACAACTCTATTTAAACTAACTCCTAGATACAATGAAACATAAATATTCAAACAATAAGTCTTCCTAAACTAAATCCTGAATACAATAAAACAGAAAGATACAAAATTCAAATTACATATACAAAGTAAAAAACAAACCAATTCAAAACAATATCAAAGAAAGTCTCGGTGGCTCTATCAGCTATTGATGCTGTAGCTAGTCAGGTGGATTTATCTGTTGCAGAATGTTGTAGTGCCCTGGCTATGCTTGAGGTTGAAGCGCCACACTCTCAATTGGCAATGACTCCCTTGAATGCAGTCTTTACTCCTTTAAAGATTTCCTCAGTGGAAATGAGAGATCCTGCAATTGAGACTCCTTCACCGAAAGCCTTCCTATAAGCTCAAAATGATGAAGGTGAAAACAAGGAAGTTTATGGCAAGAGCTTTTATTCCTAGTTCTCCTTTTGCCAATGTGTTGGAACATCTATCTAGGATAGATTATGCGCAAAGGCAATAAATTTCCATGGAGGCCCTGGTCAAGCTTGATACTACAACTTTCTTTGGTAAGCATTTCTACTCTTTGAGTTTGTATGCATTTTACTTATATACTTATGGTTTACATAATACGCATTTCTTTTGCAACTTGTATAAGGGAGAGAAATATGTGCAGCCCTGTGCTGCAGAGGCTTTTGAGATGGCTGTCCCTTTTCTATCAGTCTCATTCACTACTATCCACTAATACTATATAGTTTTAAGTAGAGTGGATTGCATTATAAGCACCAAGATTTGAGTATTTGTATATGCACTTTATTATTAAATATATGATCACACCATTTATGCCATAAGTATGTGCATTGTCGCACATCTTAAAATATAAATTAGGAAAATAAATCTCATGAGAAAGAATGCGAAGTAATGGGATCGATCAAGGGGGCAATGCACTATCTGCATTGTGTTTCTTGGAAGAAAATGGATATTTATGGCAGGAATCTTTAGAAATTTCAATATGAAAAGGGCATTGAAAAGAGCGAAATTCAACAGAAAATTCTGAAGAAAGGTTTAGCCAAGGTTTGCTTAGAATGAAAGGCATTTTGATGTTCTTAGAATCATCAATACAAAGTAGAAGATGATCGGAAAGTTGAATAGCCACTTTAAAAGGATGAAGAAAGCTGGATCAAAGAAAATAGATGAACAGTCACCAAATTATAAGTTGTTAGTAAAAGAGTGATTTCAAAATTATTTTAACAAGTTTTGGAGAGATCGAATATACCTATGCCGCAGGTTATAACCACGTGTATATCGCTATGCTGATGAATTTCATTGGGTAACATTTTCAGGAATTTCATTTTTATATAGAGCGCACAAATAACAAATCACTTCCATTCAAACCACCTAAAAGCAGTTAGAATGTTATGGCATAGTGTAATGACATGGTGCTAAAATGAGCTGACTACATGTAGTTGTTGTAACAGATTTGTTTGCCCATAAATGGTTATTTTATTTTGCCTATAAATAAGATCCTTCAGCTTATTTGAAAAGAGAAGAAAAATTAGAGAGAGAACAAATACTCTAATATTATTTGAGGGTAAAATATTTTTCTTATCATCTAGATTTCTATATACACAATTAATAATTTTTATAAATTTTTTTTAATAACTTTTTTTTCAATTATATATGTGAATGTAAGTTTCATAAGTTAAATCACATAATTTTATTTGATTTCAACTCTAAATAATAATTAAGCGAGTCAAATTCATTTTGCATACGGATCAGCTTGATGGGATTGCAACAATTACCAAGAGCCAAATTAATATGATTTGACTTTGAATGACACCAACTAGCATAGTTAACTAAATTCACCACACCCACAAATAACATGAGAATATTCATGGAAATGGACATGGACGGATGGAAAGCCCCTCCCCAAAAGCAATTAAAGCTTCCATGCAACTACCTATTTTACACTACCTTGAAAAGCTTACCTTCATTATTAAACATATCCAAAAAGCTCGCATCCCCATTCACCACGTCAAGCTGGCAACCACACTTTCTACTGCCCACCATAGGTCCACAGCTTGAACATTAATCTCCATAGACGTACCCATTAACACCGAACCTTTCCCCAAATCATTGGAAAGTGGAGAAAAATTGAAATTAGTGGCATCAGTATGCTGACCAATTGACATTGTTGCATGATAATCATTTCTAATCAGCGCATCATCCAAAAAAAAAACCCGGTAACCAAAGTTAGTAACTCCACCACCTTGCCATCGTGAGCCACCACCGCCCTCCGAGAACCAAAGACTGACACGCAGGGGATGAGTTACTGTTCCCTTGCTTTTCTAACGTAATCTAACTGCTTCCTGAAGAACGTATTCTCATCGCATCTAACAAATTGACCCCAATTTTTTTGCCATAACGCTAAAAAAATTGTTATTTTAGGCACGAAGAGAAAGATTTTCACAACTTAACCACACAAATGACTCGCTATTTAAATTATGAGGATTGATAATTTCGAATCAAGACTTCAAGTTTACATGGACAACCAAATACTTTTAACATAGTCACCCTATCTTTAAAAATAAGAAATAATTTTTTGCCACCCGTAGGGATACATGAAAACATAGACAACTTTTTTTTGCTGTTAAACTTAAAATTGATTATATTTTCAATATTATGCAGGATGCCAATGGCACAACAATCCAACCATTAGACATCGGCTAATGTAGGAGAGAAATCCGCCACATCTTTCTTAGACAAATGAATATTAGGATCTTCAACACTCGCTGCTCTCATAACCCCATGTACCGACGATAATTTTACTGCCTCCCTCTTTTTGCCTCTAACAACATCAGGAAAGGACCTTGCAAAGCTAGATGATGAACGCGTGGGAGCAGCTGAAGGAAAACTATAAGAGATAGCGACATTACTACCCTCTAATCTATGAACATCATTACTTAATCCATTTGCCATCTTCACAATCAGATTATACCCCGTAAAATACGATCTATAGAGTGCTTTAATAGCTGAAATTAAGTGCCTCTCGTAAATCAACGAATCAGACGAAGTAAAATAGATCAAACCTTTCACCTTCCTTTACGAAGTTTTTTAGATATGTAAACATCTCTCACAACGCTAAATTTCTCAAATAATTTTCAAACGAGTATATTATAAACATTGGTGTTGATGCCAAAACAGTGGACAAGGGATTTCCTATCTTCAATGGCCTTTAACGGGTATTGCTGAAGGTCGGTCTAGGTGACAGAACTCTAGACTGGAGAACTTCTTCATATAAAAAATGTGTTTGCTCTTGCAAAAGAAGTTTCTCGGAGTTTTTGTACTCCAGAGAGGACCCTCCAATGATTAAGTGAGCAAACACTATTTTAGGTGAATAAAGAAAGGATGTGGAGGCGAAGGGATATTTTTGGAGGAAGAGATAATTAAGTTAGTTCTCTTTATTCTTCATTTTTGTCTCCCTATGCCTGGGATTCTCTTTGCTTTCTACCTCTTTTAGGGGGTGTGTGACTATGTTTGAGTTTTGCTTTTCTTTTATCTGGTTTGGTCTGGTTTACACTTTTGTTCTTGTTTGCTTGACTAGTTACTTAGTTTTTTTCCTCCTTTTGGTTCAAAGGTAGAAATCCCCTTATATAGGCGTTGATATGCTCTTTCTTTGTACATGAGGGATGGCTTCCTCTTTAGTTGTCACATCAATGTGTCAGGAGGCATAGTGGCGCGTACGTTGCCGCTGTTAGATCGAGTTACTTCATCGTTCGGGAGTTATTAGCTAGCCACGTGTCTGGTTTATACTAGATCGTATTATTTTGGTCACATAAGATGCCCCCCACTCCTCAAGGGATCTGTTGAGATTCCTTGGAGGATTAGTTTTTCTTTGCTGCTTGTCATGACTTGAGGCTGGGATTTCGGTTGAGAGGTGACGTCTTCAGGCTCAGATTTTGTTGGAAATCACCTTGATAAGATGCCCAGGTGGTGATCTTCCAAACACACAAGTCTAGAATGACTTGTAGAAAGAAATACAACAATCGAAAGCAAGAAAGAAAAAAAGATAAACGATTTGTTATCGAGGTTCAGCAATAGCTTACGCCCCCGTGAGTTCCTCTGAACTCTCTACACTAAATCAATGGTTCTATACAATTACAGCAACCCTCTTCAAAAAGTTCAAGTTCTTGAAGAAACCAAAAAGAGAAAAAAGGAAGAAGATAAGAACTAACAATGCTCTCTATCTAATCTAGACTCCTCTCTCTTTATAACCAACCTCACTACAATGAGTTCCTCTTGTGTTTGTGTCTTTGCACTCTTATGCAATTCTCTCTTGTATGTCACTCTTTACAATTAATCTCAAAGTATGTCACAAACTTGTGTTATTATTATTATGTTGAGAATGAAGCTAGGTGACCCTTTATATAGTGCACCAACTTCTTGTCCAATCTTGAGAGTTAATATCCACCCTTAGATCTTGATGACCACTTAACCATGGCTCTCCATCAATCCTAAGTGGTGCTGTGCATTTTAACCTTGCATCCACGGACCTAAGAGGAGGTTTAAACAAGCTGTCCATGTGTGCATTAGTTTGCCTAGCGCCTAGGCACTGAATAGGGGGCGGTGAGGCGCTAGGCAAAGCTCCTTTGCACCACATTCTGGGCGGTGCAGTGCTGGTGGAGGGGTAGTGCGGTGCTACCCTTCTCTAAGCTGCATCCTTACTGGGTGGTGAGGCGCTGGTAAAGGGGCGGTGAGGCGCACACTGATGCTGCCCTTCACATAGCAGTGCGCACTACTTTGCCTTGTTGATTAGGGGTGTGCACACACACCCAAATGGATGCACACACATGTGTGCACTCCTTTAACATACTGTGTAATCTTCCAACCTTGCTTTAGACTTTAACCATCTTTGAACCATGTTTAGACATGTTTAAACCTTAGACAAATACCAATAATCTCTACCTTTGTCTAAGTGTTTAAACCCGAACCATTGTGCAGAAAGCTTTAGGATCCAAACTCATCTTGAGTCATCAATTAACAAACTCCAATCCTAAGTAGTCCACAGCAATGATTAAACTTACTTAGAGGTAGAACTTTAGTACCTAAATCCGCAGGATTTTCTTCCGTGGCTATCTTGTCTATATAGATTCATCCTTTCGTAACATTTTCCCAAATGAAATGATACTGAACATCCATGTGATTTGTCCTCTCATGGAACACCGGATTCTTACATAAGTGCAATGTACTTTGACTATCCAAAAACACCATAACCTGCTCCTCTAGTACCTTCAACTCTTTCAGTAACCCTTTGCACCACATAGCTTCCTTAATGGCCTCCGTAGCCACTATGTACTCAGCCTCGGTTGTTAAGAGTGCTACCACCGGTTGCCACTGAGCCTTTAAATACCTCAGCAACCACTTCATCCCAAGCCAAAGCTCTTTTCCAGGATTACTCACAACCTTGCTGAGAACATTAATTGCCCGAGAAACCCTCAACCGGCTTCTCTTCTTTTCCCAAATGATTCTCATCCTAAGAAACATTTGTGCAAGGCTGAGATCCTTCCTCTCGAACTCCTCACTGAGTTGAGATGTAAACCTTTCCATCATCTTCCTATTGTTTCGAACCAACAACACATTATCGACATAGATGAGGATACTCACCATCTTCTCCACCTTGAGTCCAGGTGAGAAAGTTTCTGTGAAGTTTATATCTTCTCTTCTTGTGAACCCATTCGCCACTAACCTAGCCTTGTTCTGGACTTCATCTCTTGGAGGTACCCTTTTTTGACCTTGTAAGTCCGCTTACAATCCACAACTCTCTGTTTTTCAGGTTTGGGCACCAACTCCCAAGAGTTGTTCTTCATCAAAGAATCCATTTCTTCCTCCATAGCCAGCTGCCACTTTGACAAATCCTTACACTCCATGGCATATGTGTAAGTTTCTGGTTCAACCTCTCCTCCTGTCTAAGGAGCTGCTACATTAGCATCTGCAAATCCATATCTCAAAGGTGGTATAACCACCCTCTTTTCCCGGTCTCTTGTAAGTTGGTAGTCATTATGACTTGCTGCATTAAACTCTTCTTGTTCAGTCTCTTCTTGAGTTTCTTGAGCATGGCCTTAATTCAAGGGCTCTACCTGGTCCGAACCCTCTTGCCTTCCTTGCTTTACCTAAACCGAACTCTCCTTGATGCGATGCTTCACAACTTTTGGACTGGTTTGCTCACTAGCCCCTACAGGGTTAGATTTCTCCAAGTAGGGAAATAACAATTCATTAAAAATAACATCCCTACTTATAATGAGTTTCATGCCTTCTTTTCTAAGGACCACAACCTATATCCCTTAACCCCATCACCATATCCTAGAAATACACATTTTCTAGATCTTAGTTTAAGTTTATCCTCCTTTTGATGTGCATATGCAGCACACCCAAAATTCCTAAGGTTGCTTAATTCAGGGGGTTTCTCACTCCACATCTCCATGGGGGTCTTGAGCTCTAAAGCTCTAGAGGGTGATCTATTTACCAAGTATGCAGCTGTAGCCACAGCTTCTCCCCAAAAATATTTTAGTAAACCGGATCCTATTAACATGCACCTAACTTTTTCCATAAGGGTTCTATTCATCCTTTCAGCAACTCCATTTTGCTAAAGTGTTTTTACAACCGTTCTATGTCTTAGAATACCATTTAATTCACAAAATTTATCAAAATCCTTATTACAAAATTCTAAGCCATTATCGGTTCATAAAGACTTAACTACCCTACCGGTTTGAGTTTCCAGCAACTTCTTCCACACAACAAATTTATTCAAGGCATCCAATTTATTTCTAAGTAATTAAACCCACACTCTTCTTGAATAATCATCAATTAAAGACAGAAAGTAAAAGTTACCTCCCTGTGTTGGTGTTTTTGTTGGTCCCCAAAGGTCCGAATGAATATAGTCAAGAATCCCTTTAGATGTGCACTTCGGTGTTGAAGCTGACCCGGTGTTGCTTCCCAAGAATGCAACTCTCACAGAAATCTAGTTTCTCTACTTTGTCACCACCAAGTAGACCATCCTTGCTAAAAACTTGCAGGTCCTTTTCGCTCATATATCCCAAGTGAGTGTGCCAAAGGGCTGTCTTATCCATCTCAGCCATCAAGCTTGCTGCATGATCATTGATTTCTATTTCTCCGATTATCTTATAGAGTCCATCGTTTCTTACTGCCTTGATCACTACCAAAGATCCTTTGGCCACCTTGATCTTTCCTCCCTCTACTTTGCATGTATACCCCATGGAATCCAGCTACCCTAATGAGATCAAATTTCTCTTCAAATCTGGAAGATACCTCACATTTCGCAGTAGACTTGTGACTCCATCAAACATCCTCAATTGGATGTCTCCAATCCCTCTCACTTGGCAAGAATTTCCATTCCCCAAGAAGACCCTTCCATCATTGATCTCTTTGAAATTCTTGAACCATTCCTTGTGAGGGCACATGTGATAAGTTCACCCGGAATCAAGAATCCACTTTTCGCTACCTTGCCTCCTGCTCACATTTGAGCACACAACAATAACATCATCTTACTGTTCTCCTTTGGCAACCAAAGCCTCTTCATTGTTTGTGTGGCTTCTTCTCTCATCCCACATCCTTTTGTTGCAATCTTTCTTGAAATGGCCCTCATTGTTGCAGTAGAAGCATCTCCTTCCTCCTCAAAGTCTTGTCTTGGAATGAGATCTCTCATGGCTCTGCCTTCTACCTCTTGATTTCTCTCGATAGTTGCCATGAGTGCTACTGCCATTCCGAGTTGCTGGCCTTCCTCTTACGAACAGTTCTTCTCCAATTGATGTCTCATTCATCTTGGCTTATGGCATTGATCACAATCTCCTTTATTAAAGTATCCATTCCATACTCAATAGCATTAATCAAATTATCAAAGCAATCAGGAAGAGAATTTAACAAAATAACAGCCAATTGTTCATCCGAAAATGTAATGCTACAGTTATTCAAATCTTGAACTAGCTTATTAAAGACATCAAGATTATCTTGCAACTCTTTAATAGGATCTATTTTAAAAGCAAATATTTTTTTAAAAAGATAAATTTTGTTGGGGAGAGTTTTGGTAAGAAACAACTCATCTAGTTTCTTCCATATGACAGCCGGATCTTTCGAGTCTCCGCACTCCCTTGTGACACTATCCTATATGTGCAAGAAAATGGTGTTGTAAGCCATCTTCTTTATCTCGGTCCGCTAGTCCTTCGTGACACTTGCTGGAAAAACAATATCTTCTCCAATAGCCAAGTCCACTTTCTGTTATATTAGAACCACCTTGATCTTCCGCTTCCAAAGGGCAAAGTCTCCCTTTCCATCAAACTTCTCAACACAGAAATTTGAAGCCATCTTTGTGGACAAGATCCTAGATTTATGCAATACCCACAAATATTTTCTTCAACCTCAAGAACACGATCGAAGATGGATCTTAACACCGTTCTTAAATCACCCTCAAGAACACGATCTGATCTTGATCTTTACTCCGTTCTTGAATCACCCAAGAAGTTGATCTTTGATTCTTGGAGTCTTGGCTCCGTCACCTTCTTGTTCTGGCTCCGATACCTGGCTGTGCTAGCTCTGATACCACTGTCCAAAGCTCTGATACCACTGTTAGAAATCACCTTGACAAGATGCCCAGGTGGTGATCTTTCAAACACCCAAGTCTAGAATGACTTGTAGAAAGAAATACAACAATCGAAAGCAAAAAAGAAAGGAAGACGAGCGATTTTTATCGAGGTTCGGCAATAGTCTATATCCCTGTGAGCTCCTATGAACTCTCTGCACTAAATCAATGGTTCTTTACAATTACAACAACCCTCTTCAAGAAGCTCAAGTTCTTGAAGAAACCAAGAAGAGAAGAAAGGAAGAAGATAAGAACTAACAATTCTCTCTATCTAATCTAGACTTTTCTCTCTTTACAACCAACCTCACTACAATGAGTCCCTCTTGTGTTTGTGTCTTTGCACTCTTACACAATTCTCTCTTGTACGTCACTCTTTACAATTGATCTCAAAGTATGTCACAAATTTGTGTTATTATTATTATGTTGAGAATGAAGCTAGGTGACCCTTTATATAGTGCACCAACTTTTTGTCCAATCTTGAGAGTCAATCTCCACCCTTAGATCTTGACGACCACTTAACAATGACCCTCCATCGATCCTAAGTGGTGCTGTGCATTTTAACCTTGCATCCATGCACTTAAAAGGAGGTTTAAACAAGCTGTCCATGTGTGCATGAGTTTGCTTAGCGCCTAGGCATTGAACAGGGGGCGGTGAGGCGCTAGGCAAAGCTCCTTTGCACCACATTCTTGGCGGTGCGGTGCTGGTGGAGGGGCGGTGCGGTGCTGCCCTTCTCCAAGCTACATCCTTGCTGGGAGGTGAGGCGCTGGTGAATGGGCGGTGAGGCGCACATTGATGCTGCCCTTCGTACAATAGTGCGCACTACTTTGCCTTGTTGATTAGGGGTGTGCACACACACCCAAATGGATGACACATGTGTGCACTCTTTTAACATGCTGTATTTTAATCTTCCAACCTTGGTTTAGACTTTAACCATCTTTGAACCATGTTTAGACATGTTTAAACCTTAAACAAATACCAAAAGCTTTTAGCATCGTGAACACTACTCGTCAGCTGCCGGGGGGTTCTGTCCTTCCTACTGATACTAACTTGATGAAGTTCATGACTTTTCAACAATGCTCTTGACCACTGCTACAAAGTAAAAATCTTTCTTTTGAAGTTTTTGACTTATTCCTTAAGTTTTTTTTCATTTCTTTTTCTAAGTATTTTACTCCTGAGTGCAGGCTACCATCTATGCCTTCTTCTTGAGCCACTCCATCCAATCCATGGATGCCACAATTGCTAGACTTCGGCAAAGTGATGCAGATTTTGCAAAACAACTGGAGGAGGAAAAAACGCAAAAAATGCCATTTCTAGCTAGATTTAAGATCTGAAACTTGATAAGAGTGAGCTACAGGCTTCCTTGTTTATTGTTAATGCCAATAACTTGTCTGCTACTGAGGAAGTGGTGTCTTTAAAAAATAAGGTGGTAAACCTCCAAAGTGTTGGGGACTAACTTAATACTGAGGTTGGCCGTCTTCACAGGGTAGAGAGCCATCTTGGTACTGAAGTATCCCATATTTAGGACATTGAATGGGAGCTAAGGTCCCAGCTGGTTCATACTGAAGTTATTACTGTGGAAAAGTATCGTAGCTCTGAAGATTTTAAGAATGTTGAGTACTACTTAGTGGGCTTTGAAACGGCCAAAGAAGAAGGAGCCAAGATATGGCCTGACCTTGACTGGGCTAGTTTGGAAATCCCATATCCTCCCAAAGAGCAAACAAAGATGTGACAATTGAAGCATAAGTGGTCATGGAAGAAGCTGAAAAAGGTCGAAGTGGTTGAAGTTGTTGAGGAGGATGAAGAGCCAAAGTCTTGAAAATAGGACTTGGCTTATTTTTTTTCTTTCTCTACCTTTAGCCTTGAAGCCCTCCACTTGTATAAATATTTTATTTTAATGAAGTATCTTTATTTAAGATTTCTACTCCATTTTACATTTATGCTACTTATTTTGAATAGAAATTACAAGAATTTTACAAGCGTTTAAGACTATGTATTCTTTTCTTGTTTGTTCTTCTTCTTTAGAATAAACTTCTAATTTAAGGCCTATCTTTGAATGAAGCCTTACTCTTTTTCCCTTGGTTTTTAGGACCATATTCTTCAGGTGAACTGAGGTGGGCTCCTTGCACGAACACTTTTAGACATATTGTTTCGATATTTGCTTTGGATGTTCTTTATGAACCCTAGATAAGCTTGACTTAGTTACCCCTTGCTTTACTTTCCTCAGGTAGGTCCTAAGGTGTTGAACAAGCTAAGCTTTAAGTGTAATACCCATGTTCTTAAAGTATGAGTAAATAATTAATTTGATAAATATGACATGATATTAAAATAATATATATATATATATATATATATACACACACACACACACACATGTGAAGGATTTAGTATTGAATAAAATAATTCTTAAAAAAGATTGACGAGTGGGGACGTAGTTACAAAGAAAATAGAAAAAAAAAATTTGTTCACACCATTAAGAAAAAGAAAAAAAAAAGTAAAAGTAAAAAAAAAATGGCAACAGGTGGCAACACCTGTTGCCAAGAGAGAATTGTGGTGCTGCATTTGTTACAACACCACAATTTCATGGCACAAAATAAGGGAGGAAGGGATGCCGTGGCAGAGTTAAAATTTGGTATAAATATATATTATAACTTTAGTTTATTACTTACCAAATCCTGTTTGGTTTTCCTTCAACTACGATTCAATTACTCTATTTCTTTAAACACTTAAGGACTGGAAGAAAGGTTGAAAGAGCAAAATTTCATAGGGGTTTACGGGAGAATTTTATAGAGAACCACAGGAAACTCTAAGAAAAGCAGAAGGTAATAATGTTAAGTTTATTTTTGAAATTTAGTATACATAAAATTTCCCGGAATTCAAAGTGAGAATTTTCAAAGGGTGTGAATTATGAAGAATTGAAGAATAAATTAGAAATTTAATATAAATATTATGTCAGGTGTTGACAATCAACAATCGAGGAAAATTGCTGAGAGAAGCAGAAAAGGCAAGGAGGTGATCCACGAGTAGCTCTAAGTGCTATGTGGTGAGTTAGATTTACTTAAAGTAATCCAGATAAATATTAAATACATAGTGATGATATTAGAATAAATCATTAACTTATGATTTGGTGATAGATGAAAGTTAGTTGATAGGTATGATAGGAATAGTTGATGTATAGAAAATTATTTTATGAGAAATAATATTATTGGAATAATAAGTCGATTTAATAATAAAGGCGATAAAGGAAATTCTTGATGAGTTATAGTTGATGAATTGATATGATTTATGAGGAGAGGAAATTTAATGGATCTTGACGAGCTTTGATTGATAAATTGATGTGATATATAAAGAGAAGAAATTAGTGAAATTGATCAAATAATAATTTGAGAAAAGCTATGATAGCTAAATTAAATGTCTGAATACATGATTGTTTTTTTTTTATTATTGTTCATATGCATATTTAATATCATTGTTCATATGTATATGCATGAAATAAAAGAACCGGGAGGGGACCGGTCTAAATGAAAAACTATGACAGCCGATATATACTGGTAATAAATGAAAACCGTGACAGCTGGTATATGTTGGAAATAAATGAAAACCGTGACCGCCGGTATATGTTGGAAATAAAAGAACCAGGAAGGGGCCGGTCTAAGATAAAAACATGTCGACATGTGGGAAGACGTTCCCTAACAATAATTCATGCATTGCATCTGTTTTAAATATTGATTGTATTATTGAAATGCTGAAGTGTTGTTTGTTATTGTAAATTTATTTATAGATGAATGAGTCTCACAGAGAGACAGTTATGGTGAGAAAGAAACATGGAAGTATGATACGATAAGAACTATCTAAATGGTAGACTATATGTTGTGAACCTCATAACGAGGTAATTATGAGATAATTGATGGTCTTAAGGTGAACAAATATATAAGAAGAAGAGATTGACAGAGAATGAGACTTATTATATGTGTAGTGATAGTAGAATGCTGTTATCAAGTTATATGAGATATAAATGATTAAATATTAAAAGATTATTTATACAAATTGAATACTTCTAGTAAATTTAATTCACTGAGCTTGTGAAACATACTCCTCATTGTACAATGATTTTAGGTAGCAGGCAGGACAGATAGTTTGGTGAGTTAAGGTTCAGAAGAAATCATTTTCTGTAAGCCACGTACGTGTCCACATCCTCAGACTAATGAGAAAATAAAACAAAAATTTATTTGTAAATATTCATGCATATTACGTTGTATAAAATGTTTAAGTCAAAATTAGAATGATGTATCTCTCCTGTTAAGGGTTGAGGAATGATTTAAAAATTTCTGTTGGTGTTATTTTTCTTATTGGATATATGTGTCGTGCTGGGATTTTCAAAATGTGACAACACCGTCTCGGGGGTAGTCAACCCAGGATAGGTCGTTACAATTTTGGTATCAGAGCATTAGGCTTTATGATTCTATAGACTGCATAAAAAAGAAAGAAAATGGAGGATTAAAATAAATTATATTTTAATAAATAGTTTGAGGATGACATATGGATGCGCTAGAGCTAGAGTTCGAGTTAGAGTTGTTGATTTGAGAGGGAGTGGTTGGCCCCCAATATTTTGATAAGCCGAGGTTGAGTCTGAATCTGTGGTTCCTAGAAGGGAACGTGTTAAAAATATAATTAATATTAGTAAATGCATGAGAGAATCTAAAGTTAAAAGAGATGAGCTAAAATAAGCCCTTACACATGTTCTTGAGAAAATGAATGTAAGAGATGATAGAGTTGATAGACTATAACATAAACTTGATGAACAGACTAAGGCAATACCTGAGGTTGTTGTAAATCCAGTAATGGTAAATGTTCAAAAGTGGAAAAGTGAGTTTATGCACGAGATGCAGAAAGATTGTTTTATTAGATACATTAAGTCGAATGCTTTGTTGTTTAAAGGATCTATGAATCCTTGTAAGCCTGAGTTTTTGGTGAAACATGTAGAGAGATTATTTGGTACTTTACCAGTGACTGGTAGGCAGAGGGTCACCTTTGCTTCATTTTAGTTAGAAGGAGAAGATTTAGAATGATGACAGGATACTCTTCATAGGGTAAGTGCATATGTTGATAGACCCTTTAACTTGGAATAGGTTTAAGGAGGTTTTCCTTGATAAATACTTTCCTTATACTTTTAGAGCCTAACAAGAAAGAGATTTTGTTTATTTGAGGCAAATGTATTGACTATGACTCAGTATGATAAGAGATTAGTGGCTTTATCAAAGTTTGTACCGAAAATGGTAGACCTAAAGGAGAAGAAGTGTAAGAGGTTCATAGATGAACTATGTTTAAATATTTGATCAAAATTATTTTACATGAGGCATATGAATTATGTCAAGTTGGTGGATATATCATTTCAGATTGGGAAAGATGTGAAGGAGCTTAAAGGAAAGAGAAAGAGTGGTTAAAGAGGCTTAGACATGAAGGTTCTAGAGGTAGTGGTAGTATGAGTGTACAGGGTGAGAGACCACCCCAGATAGGGCGTTCCTTGTTACAAGGAACTGTAGTATAGAGTAGAAGGCAAACAAGATCTATTGCTTCTGTAGCTCAAAATACTATCGGTGGGACCTTAGATTTGGGAGATATGTTATGGGAACTGAGAGTTATGGCAGAGGAAGTAAGTATTCCACCAAGAGGAAGTGGTAATCTGATATATGATCGAGAAACATAAGTTTGTTATAAATGTAATCAGATAAGATATTTATCCTAGAATTGCCCTAATTTGAAGTGCTTTGTATGTGAAAAGGTTGGATATATCAATGTTGGTTGATATTAGTACAACCTATTCTTCTGCATCTAGTATTCATATGAAGTCTATTGAAGTATGTATTAGTACTTTGATGCATAATGTTATTGTTGAAGTCCCCACTAGAGATAGAGTGATAATCATAAATGTTTACAAGGGTTGTATGATTCGTATCAATGATAGAGAGTTTGAAGTTGATTCGTTTTCTTTGAATATGGTTTACTGTTTTAACGAAAATGTACTGTTTAGGATACCTAGACAGTAGGAGTTTAATTTTCAGGGAAAAACTCCAGGTACTTGCAAATTGTCTTATTTTTTCTTTGACTACTAGTAGATAGTTGAAAAAGGGTTGTGAGGCGTATTTGACATACATAATGGATTCTAAAAAGGAAAATAGAAAGTTAGAAGAAATCTTAGTAATGACAGATTTTTTTGATGTATTTCTTGATGAGTTGTCTAAGTTGCCTCCCTATAGGGAGATTAAATTCTCTATTGATGTGATACCAGGTTCATCACATATATATAATAACACCCTACAGAGTGACACCCACTAGGTTAAGAGAGTTGAAAGTTCAAGAGTTGTTAGATAAACAATTTATTCGACTTAGTGTGTCGCTATGAGGAGCCCACATAGTGTTTATGAGAAAGAAAGATGAAACGATGAGATCGTGTATAGACTACAGATAATTGAATAAGATAACCATTAAGAACAAATAGACTTACCTATGATAGATGTTTTATTTGAGAAGTTGTGTGGAGCAAAGGTATTTGCAAAAATAGACCTGAGATCAAGTTATCATCAATTGAGGATAGAGAATGGAGACGTGCTTAAGACTGCTTTTACAACACATTGTGGTCATAAGCTTCTTGTGATGCCATTTGGATTGACTAATGTTCCAGAAACATTCATAGACTTGATGAATAAAATGTTTAAACCATTTCTTGATAATCTTATGGTTGTGTTCATTATTAACATCTTGGTGTATTCTAAGACTAAGGAAGAGCATGCAAAACATTTAGAAATTGTGTTGGAGATTTTGAGGAGCGAGGTTGTATTCTATAAATTCCTAAATGTGAATTTTGGCTGAATGAAATAACTTTCTTAGAACATGTAATATCTGAGGATGGCATAACAGTTGATACACAAAAGGTAGAGGCAATGTTGAGTTGGGAGAGACCATCTAATGTAACTGAGATTAGAATCTTCTTGGGGCTAGCTGGTTATTATAGAAGATTCTTTTAGAATTTTTCTATTATTATAGTACTGTTGACTAGATTGACCAGGAAAGAAATGAGATTTGTATGGTGTGGGAAGGGTGAGAAAAGTTTCCAGTAACTAAAAGAGAAATTGACTACAACTCTAGTATTGGTGTTTCATTCTAGTGATGAAGGATTTGTATTGTATAGTGATGCATCCCATCAAGAGTTGGGATATGTGTTGATGCAACACGAGAAGTTAATGGCACATGATTCTAAGAAATTGAGGAATCATGAGAGAAATTTCCCTACTCATGACTTAGAGTTGACTGCTATGGTGTTTACTTTAAATATTGGAGACATCATTTGTATGAAACCACTTGTGAGATATTCATTGATCACAAAAGTTGGACATACTTACCTACCCATAGAGAGTTGAATTTGAGACAAAGATGGTGGATGGAGTTGATTTGTGACTATGATTGTACATTTTCCTATCATCTAGAAAAATGTGAAGATGGTAGCTGATGCATTGAGTAGAAAATCTACAAGAAGATTGTCTGCTATTGAAAGTCATGATGTGTAATTGATGATAGATTTAGAGAGATAAGAATGAAGTTGAATATTAGTGATAGAGGATCATGGTTAATGAATATGGTTGTACAATCATCCATAGTAAAATGCTTTAGAGATGCAAGGTAAAGATGAAGAGATAGAAAAGATTAAGCATTGAGTGCTTGATAGAAAGCAATATGAGTTCAAAATTTGAAGTGAGGGTATCTTGATATTGGAACATAGGATTTGTGTTCCCAATGATGCAGAGTTGAGAAAGAAGATATTGAGAGAAGTATATGATGATGTATATACGATGCACCCAAGTAATAATAAGATGTATAGAAGGTTGAGACAGAATTTTTGGTGGTCAAAATTGAAGAGTGATGAAGCTTAATATATTTATAGATGTTTGGTTTATCTGTAAATGAAATTAGAGAATAAACAACCGAGAGGCTTACTACAGCCTCTTCTTGTGCTCAAATGACCATAGAAAAATATGAGCATAGATTTTATTTCTGGATTTTTTCATATCCAGACAGGTCACGATACAGTGTAAGTGATAATAGATAGACTTTCTAAATCATCTCAATTTCTTCCAACTAAAACAAATTGGAGTACTAAAAAGTTGGCTAAACTGTATGTAGCTAAGTTTGTGAGGTTGTATGAAATACTATTAAGCATAATGTCAAATAGAGATGCTAGAGCTACATCTTGGTTTTTGAGAGGCTTTCAGAAAGCCACGGGTATGCAGTTACAATTTAATATTGATTTTCATCCTCAACAGATGGGTAGAAGGTGAAAAACTCCAGTATGTTGGGAAGAAGCAAAAGAGAGAAATATATTTGGTCAATCAATTATTAAGTTAACAACTAAGATGATCAAACTGGTTAGAGAGAATTGTAAAGTAGCACTGAGTAAACCAAATAGCTATGCTGATAATAGAGGAAGACCTCTTGAATTTTAAGTAGGTGATTGGGTGTAATTAAAAATATCTCCATGAAAAGGTGTGTTGAGGATCAAAAAGAAAAGAAAGTTGAGTTTGAGGTAAGTGAGACCCTATGAGGTTATCAAGAAAGTTGGGCTAGTTGTGAATAGCCTAAATTTGCCTCCAGAGTTGAAGCAGTGATATAATGTATTCCAAGTTTCCATTTTGCGAAAGCACTTACTTGATAAATCTCATAATATTTCGAGCCAAGCTATAGAAATTCAGAAAGATTCGACTTTTATACAAGTACTAGTGAGAATTTTAGACAGAAAAGAACAAGTCTTGTATTATAAAATAATTTCATTAGTTCAAGTTCGATGGTAGATTAAAGATGTTGAAGAGATTACGTGAAAACTTGAGGCAACTATAAAGAAATATTATTCACAATTGCTTTCTTGAATAGGTAAAGAAATTTCATCGATGAAATTTTTATAAAGTGGGTAGAATTGTAATACCTGTGTTCTTAAAGTATGGGTAAAGAAATAATTTGATAAATATGACATGAAATTAAAATAATATATATATATATATATATATATATATATATATATATATATAGACACACACACACACACATGTGAAGGATTTAGTATTGAATAAAATAATTCTTAAAAAAACTAGACTCATGGGGACATAGTTATAAAGAAAATGGAAAAAAAAATTCGTTCACACCATGAAGAAAAAGAAAATTAAAAGTAAAAGTAAAAAAAATGGCAACAGGTGTGAGAGAATTGTGATGTTGCATGTGTTACAGCACCACAATTTTGTGGCACAAAATAAGGGAGGAAGGGATGCTGTGGCTGAGTTAAAATTTGGTATAAATATATATTATAACTTTAGTTTATTACTTAACAAATCCTATTTGGTTTTCCTTCAACTACAATTCAATTACTCTATTTCTTTAAACTCTTGGGGACCGAAAGAAAGGTTGAAACAGCAAAATTTTGAATGTGTTTACGGCAGAATTTTATAGAGAACCACGAGAAGCTCTAAGAAAAATAGAAGGAAATAACATGAAGTTTATTTTTGAAATTTAGCATGCATGAAATTTTTCGGAATTCAAAGTGAGAATTTTCAAAGGGTGTGAATTATGAAGAATAAATTAGAAATTTAATATAAATATTATGTCAGGTGTTGACGATCAATAATCGGAGTAAATTGATGAGAGAACCAGAAAAGATAAGGAGGTGATCGACGGGTAGTTCTAAGTGCTACGTGGTGAGTTAGATTTACTTAAAGTAATCAAGATAAATATGAAATATATAGTGATAATATTAGAATAAATCATTAACTTATGATTTGGTGATAGATGAAAGTTAGTTGATATGTATGATAGGAATAGTGGATGTGTAGAGAATTATTTTATGAGAAATAATATTATTAGAATAATGAGTCGATTTAATAATAAAGGTGATAAGGGAAATTCTTGATGAGTTATGATTGATGATTTGATATAATTTATGAGGAGAGGAAATTTAGTAGATCTTGACGAGCTATGGTTGATAAATTGATGTGATATATGAAGAGAAGAAATTAGTGAAATTGATCAAATAATAATTTGAGAAAAGACATGATAGCTAAATTAAATGTCTGAATGCATACTTGTTTTTATATTATTGTTCATATGCATATTTCATATCATTGTTCATATGCATATGCATGAAATAAAAGAACTGGGAGGGAACCGGTCTAAATGAAAAACCATGACAGCTAGTATATGCTGGAAATAAATGAAAATTGTGATAGCCGATATATGCTGGAAATAAATGAAAACCATGACCGCCGGTATATGCTGGAAATAAAAGAACTAAGAGGAGGATGGTCTAAGATAAAAACATATCGACATGTGGGAAGACGTTCCCTAATAATAATTCATGCATTGTAACTGTTTTAAATATTGATTATATTACTGAAATGCTGAAGTGTTGTTTGTTATTGTAAATTTATTTATAGATGAATGAGTCTCACAGAGAGACAGTTATGGTGAGAAAGAAACATGGATGGATGATATGATAAGAACTATCTAAATGATAGACTATATGCTGTGAATCTCATAACGAGGTAATTATGAGATAATTGATGGTCTTAAGGTGAACAAATATATAAGAAGAAGAGATTGATAGAGAATGAGAGTTATGATATGTGTAGTGATAGTAGAATGCTATTAACAAGTTATATGAGATATAAATGATTAAATATTAAAAGACTATTTATACAAATTGAATACTTATAGTGAATTTAATTCACTGAGCTTGTGAAGCTCACTCCTCATTGTACAATGATTTTCGGTAGTAGACAGGACAAATAGTTTGGTGAGTTGAGATTCAGAAAAATCATTTTCTGTAAGCCACATACGTGTCCACATCCTCAGACTAATGAGAAAATAAAACAAAAATTTATTTGTAAATATTCATGCATATTACGTTGTATAAAATATTTAAGTCAAGATCAGAATGATGTATCTCCCCTTTTAAGGGTTGAGGAATGATATAAAAATTTCTGTTGGTGTTATTTTTCTTGTTGCATATATGTGTCGCGCTAAGATTTTCAAAATGTGACTACAATGTCTCGGGGGTGGCTAACTCGGGATGGGTCATTACATGAAAGATGTTCAGATTCATTTCTTCATAAGGTTCAGTTTGCTTCAGCTGCTAGTACCTTGTTTGACTGGCTTAAGAGAGCTGTTGGAGAACTCGTAGGGGACGTAGTGACTAAAACACGAAGCTTAAAGATCACCAAAGAGATTGTCTGAGATTTTCCTTTGGCCGAGCTTATTCCCTTGGTTGGTGAGGTACCATTGAGTGGTTTGTTGGCTTCTGGGTAGAGCCAAACATACCTTGAGTTTTCTCCTCTTATTTCACCATTGTTGAGAGAAGTCAACTTTGATCCATTTGTTCTAAACCTTGCTGGAGATCAATCGGCCTTGAAGAGGAGCTTGGGCCTATATATGTATTGTTTCCTTCAGAGCATAGGATAATGGCTAGTACAGATCTACATGTGAATGTCCGTGAGAGCTCTTGGAGAGCTGCTGGTCTCCATAGCTTAGTTGGACTACTCTTGTTATAGGGCTCGATCTTTGGGCATCTCGAAGTTGCCAAGTCGAGGTGTCTCAAGAAAGTTCTTGGGAGAAGTCTTAGGAAAATTGATCCTTCTAGGGTCTAGCTTCATTTGAGATGCTGGGGCTACTGTTAAACAAAGCAGGGATGATGTGAATGTCTTCGACCTTGGTTTCTGAAGTACTTTAAGCAGCTTACACTTTCTCAGCTTTGTTAGAACTAGAAAGATTTCAGAATCGAATGGAGGCTGAACTTGAGAGTTTGGGAGGTGACGAGCTTGGTTTCATTTTTCTCTGTCTCTCAAGCAGGCGTGTGTTAATGCTAGATCTGAGTTGAAGTGACCATTTCTTCTCGATCTTCCTATTGAGGTGACCATTTTTTCTCGATCTTCTTGAATGGTCGACATGTTGGCTCTTCTAGTGGTGAGCCCGAATAGGCCTAAATCGAGCAAAGCTTAACGCCATCCTTGTGATCAAGGAGCTAGATAGATTCCTCTTGCTATGGACATCGGGGTTTTGAGGAATTCCCAAGGTTTGGCGAGAGTTGTATCCAATTGTATGGAAGTTATAGGGTGTCGCGTTGTCCTTCTCGACCATGGTGAGCCTATATGGAGGCTTCTTCGTGCTACAGTGTTGAACATTGTAGGGCGAGACCGTTCAAAGGATTTTGAGTGGCATTGTGAGATAAATTTACTGGTTCCTATAGATGATGCCAATCTGTTAATGCAAAAAAAGTGGACAATAGATGTCTTGTCTTCAATGGCCTTTAGTGGGTACTGCTGAAGGTCGGTCTGGTGACATAACTCTGGATTGGAGAACTTATTCTTATCAAAAGTGCATGTACTCCTACAAAAGAAGTCTATAAGATTTTTTGTACTCCAGGGAGGACCCTTCGATAATTAAGTCAGCAAACACTCTTTTAAGTGAATAAAGAAATGATGTGGAGGTGAAGAGATATTTTTGGAGAAGGAGAGAACTGGGTTAGTTCTTTTTATTCCTCGATTGTTTTATCCCTATACTTGGGATTCTCTCTGGTTTCTACATTTTTTAGGGCGTGTGTAACTGTGTTTGAGTCCTACATTTTTATTTTATCTGGTTTGGCCTAGTTTACCCTCTTGCTCTTGTTTGCTTGTTGGCTTGCATGGTTATTTACTTAGTTTTTTTTCCTTCTTTTGGTTTATGGGTGGGAATCCCCTTATATAGGCGCTGATATGCTCCTTATCTATCTCTTCGAAGTGTAAGACTATACAGACGAGACATTTGCACCTCGAACCTCTCAATGGATGGTTCTTTGTATGTGAGGGATAACTTCCTCTTGAATCGTCACATCATTGTGTCAAGAGACATGATCGCACGTACGTCATCGCAATCAATTCAAATCACTTCATGGTTTAAAAGTTATTTGCTAATCACGTGTTCAATTTCTACTGAATCATATTATTTTAATAACATCAATTGAAATTTAAATGATCAACGAAGATAGAAATAAGTTTATGTCCTCTTGAATCGTCACATCATTGTGTCAAGAGACATGATCGCACGTACGTCATCGCAATCAATTCAAATCACTTCATGGTTTAAAAGTTATTTGCTAATCACGTGTTCAATTTCTACTGAATCATATTATTTTAATAACATCAATTGAAATTTAAATGATCAACGAAGATAGAAATAAGTTTATGTCCAACGTCTATAGACGCACTACCACCAACTTTTACTCATTGCATTTTCAAACCTCAAGGACGATCTCACTTTTGACATTAATAAATTTAACTTTGACAATATCATCTTCCTTCCATAATATGCCCATTAAATCATTATTACGTGGTCCATTTAACTATTTAAGCACTTCATTTGGTTCACAAACTTGCGACCGCTAACTAACTAAAGCATTGTAAACAAAGCCCACATGGTTCTCTTGCATTAGTGAATGGCATTTTTTTCCTTTAACACGCGAGGCATGATTTGTTCAACATGTGAAGCAACGTTGAAATAATGGCATGTGAAACCCAAAGTAAAAGCTATTACCTACTGATAAAGCTTTTAACTACTGATTATTTAAAAAAAAATAGTAATTATTTGACACAAACCATTAGTGTATTACGTATGGATACATCTTGCGTGTGAAATGAACCAGTGCGTGAACACATCAACGATTAAGATTGAACACATTCATGACATCTTTCAGTATCATTTCTCTACTTACACCACAATACAAATGTTATTATAGAAATTGATAAGAAAATCTCACGTACTTAGATGCTAATAGCTGTATAACACAGTACCGGTGGATGTATATATATATATATGTATATATATATATAGGTAACTATTAGAATAAAAGACTTTGATTACGGGTTAGTTTATCATAATTAAAGGTGATAATTAGGTTGAGTCGGATCATTTTGGTTCAATTGGGTCAGATTTAAGTCATATTGAGTAATGAGTCGTTTAGATCACAGATTACTTCAGGTCAAGTTATATTGGGTTTGGGTCATTTTTAGTCTCATGTCTTTCGGGTAATGGGTCACTTCGGGTTGAGTTGGGTCGGGTCGGGTTCGAGTTATTTCGATTTTAGATGGTATTAAGTCTTAGGACAGATCGGATCAACGAAATATATATTTATATTTAATTAAAAATATATTATTTGCATATAATACGACTAAACGAATTACATATCCAAATCCTTGAAATTAATTTATAATAAATCAACACTGATATTTAATTTGTGAATGCAATGTGCAATGTAATGACTCTTAGTCTCACAATTTAGTCTTAATTGATCTCAGATAATTGGTCCACAGATTTATTCTCACTGGTAACATTTTTACATGGCAGTTAAAGATAAAATTTTATTGTGACATGAATAATATTACAAATTTTTTTACTTTATTTGACTTTTTATTTGGAGTTAAAGAGATTACTTATATTAATATAATGTTGAATCATGCACATCAACGCATATAAATCAATAACTAATTAATTATGATATAATTTATTTTATTTAGCAAATAATTAATTAGTTATTATATTAGTTTAAAAAAGCAAATCGTTTTTAAAAGTTTTATAAAAAATTATAATTTCAAATTCAGATCATTTTGAGTTTATGAATCGTTTAAAGTTTCAGGTTAAATCGAGTTTATGTCATTTTAAATTTGGATCATTTTAAGTTTTGAGTCACTCAAAATAAAATCGAGTTAAGTTCAATTCATTATTTTTATGTTTTTTAAAATCAAGTCTGATCAAATTTTACCATCTTTAATCATAATCATTGTCATTACTCATTATTAATATGCTTTTGATTAGGAAAACACAGCAATCACAGCAACTAGTAATGTTAGTGAAACCTTCAAATGGTAGAAGAAAATAACGATAGTAATCCAACCTAATTGATTTTGAATGCGTAAAAATATGGATTTGCCTGATTATCTTTTTGCTAAAGCACTTTATTTCGTATTTGTCTTATTTGGCAAAAGTGACAATACAAATGCGAAATCTGTAGAGATAGGAGGTTTTCAGAAGATGCCGTTTAAGGCTTTAGGCTTTGGTTTTAGCTCCCTAATGCATGTGTAATGTCAGGTAAAGGCAGGTCCATAATGATTCTGCTAATTATGGACAAGAAGAAAAATTACTACAAATCTTATATTACATAATTCTCTAAAAAGAATGAGAGAGACAGTAATAGGAAAAGAGTAAAGATAATAGAGAACATTTTGTCCCTTTTTTTTATCAACGGATTTGACCGATGAAAAAAATATTACATTGTGGAAATAAATTTAAAAATTTATTTTTATTTTTATTCGAATTTATTTATTATCATTCAAAATTTTTATTAACACCTTTATAAATTATAAATTAAGTGAGTGAGATTCTTAAAAAAAAAAAAAAAAAAAAAAAGTGAGTAAGCAAGAAAGAAAGAAAGAAAAATGAAAAATCTCAACAGAGAAAAAAAAAAGAGAAAAAGGAGAGGATACCTTTTGCCATTCTCTGTGTAACGTAGTATAATAATCAGCCTTTTCCAGCAATTACCCAGTTGCCGTTTCTTCAGGTTTAGGCCCCTTTCTTCTCCTCCCCATGTGCCTTCAAGTTCTCTCTCTCTCGTCACTACTCATCCCCCTCTGTATCTAAATGCCTGTCAATTTTTCAAATAAATTTTTTGGACATTGACGGTGAAGCAAATCTAATTCCTCTCTCTCTTCCTCATGTATGCAACCGTGGGCTTGAAAAAGCAGACAAAAAGATCGAATTGAAGCAAACAGAAGCTGATCTTGAAGCATTTGGATCATGGGTTCTTGAGTTCGTCTTCAGTTAACAGAGGTAGATGATCTCATCTCTACATCAAATTTTTACTGCGCTATTTATTTTCCTGGCAAAAACAAAAATCTAATTCTTAGTCAATAAAGCTAGAGAGGAATTAGAGACAAAGAAGTTTGCATTTTCCTCGCGGGGGGGTTACAATGAGGGACTTTCCTTCTTGTTTTGGTGAAAATGGAGTTCAAGTTGCTGATTCATCATCCTCAAGTACCGCTAAAGCAGCTCAAAACTTGGTTACTTGTGTCTATCAGTGTAAATTACATGGTCGTTCTTGCTTAATTACTGTATCATGGACCAAGACTCTGATGGGTCAAGGCCTTAGTGTTGCAATCGATGATTCAGCCAATCAATGCCTCTGTAAAGTTGATATAAAACCATGGTTGTTCTCTAAGAGAAAAGGTTCTAAGAATTTAGAGGTAGATTCTACTAAAATTGATATATACTGGGACTTCTCTAATGCTAAATTTGGTTCTGGGCCAGAACCACTTGAGGGGTTTTATTTAGCTATTGCTTTTGACCAACAAGTGGTTTTACTTCTCGGGGATATGAAGAAGGAAGCATACAAGAAAATTGACAATGCTCCTGTTAGCTCCAATGCCACTTTTATTGCTAAGAGAGAGCACATTTCTGGGAAGAAATTTTATGGTGCCAAGGCTCAATTTTGTGATCAGGGGCGGATGCACGATATCATAATCGAATGTGACACTGTCGATCTTAAAGATCCTAGCCTTGTGATCCGCATTGATAGTAAGACAGTGATGCAGATCAAGCGGCTCAAGTGGAAGTTCAGGGGCAACCACACCATTTTGGTAGATGGTCTTCCTGTTGAAGTGTTTTGGGATGTTCATAATTGGCTGTTTGGCAATGTCTTGGGAAATGCAGTGTTCATGTTTCAAACTTGCCTCTCTGCGGAGAAATTGTGGGCCAGCCAATCTATTTTTGATCCTTCAGTACTTTCGTGGTCGTACTCTCAGCAATTTAAAGATTACCAGTTACAAGGTCTTGGTTTCTCACTGATATTGTATGCTTGGAAGAATGAATAGAAGGTGCACTTGTTATTATGAGAGTTGAGAGATACTTTGAGTGCTATGATTTTTATATGCATTGAGATTTGAATACAGTAAATGTGACTTATTAGTTGATCACTCTGCTTCTCTTCACAATTAAGCTTATTTAATGCTAGTATAAAATTGCATGAACCTATATCTTTTCGTTTCTTTTTATTGCTTTAACTGGCCCTTCCTGTTTTTTATCATCTATTCTAATTGTTCATGGAGAATGATCGATTGGTAGATAGGTTCCAAAAATCCGGTCGTGTATAGGACTATGCCAACATGAAATTCTTATGAAGAACTGCAATAAGATCCACCTCCCTCATTCTCAGTACTGCAATTGAAGTAAGCAAGCAGTGTGAGCATTGTTTTAGTCTTTTAGAGAAATTAGATATCAAGCGTTAACTGGTCTAATTCCTTGCTGTTGCAGATTTTTAGATTTTGACATGGAGGTGCAATCCATATTTGTGACTGATGATTGAAGATTTTTCGGCATTGTAAACGAGAGTCATGGAACAGGTGTGTTATTTGTGTCTGTGTATGAGTGTGTTATTTGTGGCATGCTGATTTTTTATTGTTCTGAAAGGAAGATATGCAGTTGATCACAGTTTATTAAGTTATGGTTCTTTTTCATCTCACACTCAAGAAACTAATAGAAGCGAAATTCTGTGAAGAAATAAGGATGCATTCAGAAGTGAATAAAAATATAAAAAAAAACCTGAAATAGATTTGAGAAAAAAAAAATTCCCTTCTCTTCCTCAGGCCTATAATTCCTAGTTAGGTTACATTTTAATTTAAAATTCAAATTAACAATGTGAAATTGCTAGTGGATGACACATGAGAATCCAAAGTTTGTTTGGAGCAGCTCTGTACTGGCTTCAGCAACTATTAACAGAAAGAAGGTCAATGCTTTGAGGTAGAGGTTCATCCATAAGGGCAAAGATCCAAGTTATTGTAGTAGTTGTAATTCAGGGGCACTGCTTGTCTGAGTCTAAGAACATGGCCAGAAAAAAGTTGTGGTTTGCTTGTTAGATTCTTAAGAGATCAAAGCATAGCTGCATGGTTGTAACTAGATAGCTTGACAGTTTCAGGTTTCACTCTTAGAACTTTCATATAGCAAACTGAGTATGTCAAAATAATATTTTTTAACTGCTTTATAGTAAAATCCCAACTGGGGTGATTAAAACCATACAAGCATAAGACCTAGAAAATAATTAATTTGAAGAACCAGCACTGAGAAAATTGGCTGTCTAATTGGTGAAGAGCTCTTGGTTATGCTTTCACTCAATGCCAAATATTCATCCCTTCCGCTTCTGTTGATAGAGCCTCTGGTGAAAGGTCTTCGTAGACTCTACACAAAACCCAACTATCCAGCTGCAAAGCAATCAAATGCAGTAATGAGATCCCACAAGAGAAATAGGTAAGAGAATTTTGAAAAAAAAAAGTTATTCATCATATAGATGAAAACTGATTCAACTTGGAGCTTCGTCAACAGTTTTGAGCCTATGTTGTTCTAATACTGTTTGGGATTGAAGTAGTTTAGTCCTATAATCACATGGTTCCTCTTGATTCTTTTGTGTGCTTATTATTAAGGATGCTTAACCTAAATTTATAGACTTTGGTGAAGATATAAAAGATAGAAAGATTGTTTTTTGTCTTCTGTAGCTTTAAATAAGTGCAAAGTACTTTACCCTTCTGCTTTTATGATCGCATGCAATTGAATAGAAATGATGCTGCAATTTGTACGCATCATTCTCCATTTTGTTTTGTACCCGTTGTTCTCATCACCTTCATATAAACATGGTGTTTTCTTGACTCTTACTAGCCCAAACATGCCAAAGATATTTCCATCGGTATATGCTATTACCTTCCAGTAGCATTCAGTGCTCGGCGATTTGGTCTGTTTGTCCATACAGGAGACGCCTAGGCGTCAAAATATAGCTTTCTCTTATTTGTCTTGCATTTGCTTCTTCCACATAAGCATGCAGAATTTGTTTTGTTTAAAGTCATCTGATCACATAGTACTTGAATGCTGTCAAATAAAATGAGAGTACACATGCCTCTATTACATCTAACTTTGTGTGACAACAAAATATCAGGTGCTCGTCAAAGCAGTTGTTCAACAAGTAGAATTTTAGGTGCCAAATATATATATTGTGCGTGTTTGATAGACAAGATGAAGAGATGATAAGACAATATAGATAAGTACCCGATGACTTTATCTCACAGGATGAGAATCTCCCCCTCATCAAGTCCTGCTCATCTTGTCCACTCAAGAACACCTTATGAATATAAGCAATTGTTCAATAAATATCACTCCTACTATGATGAACAATAGGTAAAAAAGGTAAAGAGAATGATGATTCTTGTTGATATAATGGGAGATGGAGATAAAGTTGAAGACAGGTTAAAAGCACAGGGTGCAAAAAAAAAAAAAAAAAAGAAAAAAAGAGCAAAATCATGTCTATGTTGAAAAATAAAGAGGAACAAACTGAAAAGAAATCTTGAGGACTGTGATCATGCATGTCTGCTACTATTAACTCTTTTATCTCAGTTGGTAATTACTAATTAGAATGCAAACTGCAGTTGTTCAAGACATGAAAATATTCTATAAATTGGAGTGATATTCTTATGAACAGTGCCTAAAAAGAGAAGAATATCCTAAATAATGGAAACTATATATTGAAAAAAAAAACATATATTGATTTTTTTATATATAAAAACAGATGAGTTGCTTACACTGTTGAATACGAGGAGTATGCTTAATTTTATTTAAGCTACTGATAAAATTTCAATCAGATTTAAAATTGATATAATCAAGAATTACTTTGGATTGCTTGCTCTTCACACAAAATCTGGGAAAAAATTATAAAAAAAAAAAAGAAGACTGAAAGCATGGACCAAAGGGAAACGCAAGATATGTAATTTTTTTGGGATAGACAAAATAAACAAGGGATTGGGAATTACTAGTCCTAGTTCCATTAGGGATATTAACATTTTTTCATTAATTAATTGTATGTTTGATGAAATAATTGTAAAACATTTTTCTTATGATGAATAATGATAAAACATTGAACTTAAGAAATTAGTAATGTTTAAACGAGTTGCCTCTAATAGATATTAGATACTTCCTTAGATAAGGATCCACGCATTTGCGAAAAAATGACACAAGATTGGATGTGGTTTATGTAATAATCTCTCCGTCTAATTTTGTGTCATTTTTTTCTTTTAAAAATGGATGTCTCAAATTATTTGTTGCAAATATTATGCACTTTACAATAATATTTTTACCATCTTAAATGATTAACGTATGAGTTTCATCACTTCTATTTTTCACTAAATAAATAAGTCTTATTGTGGTAAAGTAATTTTTAAAAAAAAACTTTGTGCCAATGAAAAAGTGACATATGATAGAGAAGTTCGAGGGCGCATCAAGCAGGTAAAGAATCAAATTAAAAATCCAACCAAGGGGTCTCAAACTGTTACAGATTTTCTTCAATAGGTGAAATCTTGGGCCGATGAACTTTCTATTCTTGGAGCACTGATGGATGAAGATGAACTCACAGACAAAATCCTTGATGGTCGTGGGGATGACTATAAAGAACTTATACGTATAGTTCAAGCCCGCGATACTATGATCATGTTTGATGAGCTCCATGAAAAGCTTTTAAATTTTGAAGTGTCTCTTCAAGGTGCAAAATCTGAACCCTCTAATTTTTCAGCCTTGGCAAATCCTACAAATCGCAACACTACAAGTTGGTGTCCTACTTTCAACTTGGGTAACACCAACAATAATTGGCGTCCATAACAAACTCTAGTAACAATAGTACAGGTTGGTGTCCCTCACCCAATACCAACAATTGCCCCCCCCCCCCTCCCCGCCCTGCGTTTCCTAACGCTAAGCAAAACTTGTTTAGCAGCCAACGACCTTCTTCTCGACCTTATCTTGGATATTTCCAGATATGTGGAATACAGGGGCACACTGCCAAGAGATGTCCCTATTTTTGCTTGGTGCCAATTCAGCCCAATACAACTCCAATTGCACTTTGACACCATGGCAATCTCGGGCTCATTTTGCAACCAACACTTCTCCCAACACTCCGCAATAGCTACTGGACAGTGGTGCTTCTCATCATGTCACTATCGACCTAAGTAATCGATGTGCAAATTTTAAATACTCTCAAGTGCACGAATCACAAATAGTATTGCGATGAGTTTACTCTCGAGGTCGATCTCTCAAGGAATTGTAGTGGTTTAAATCCTAAATTACTTTCTTAAAATTACAAATTACTAAAACAAACTCTGAAATAAAATCCTAAACACTCTAATTAAAAGATTGGTGAAGAGAAAATTGAAATAAAGACAATTAAGTAAATTAAACAAAATGAATTATGAAGAGATGAGTATAATCAATGAGAACAATTGGGAGTTTAGCTTGTTATCCAATCATGAATTGGAACATTTGGTGAATATAAAGAATTAATCAACATCCAAGATTATTGGTATTTCCGCTAAGACAAAAGAATGCCATTGATTGTGTTTATTCTCAATTTATAACTAATTAATTAAATCTCATGGATCGTGTTCATCAATTAATTAGTTAAATTAAGTATAAGGAAAACACAACCACCTAAATCACAAATTGATTTGAATCTTGATTTAAATTCCTATTCAAGAAAGCTTAATTAGGTGTAGATGATTTTTCCTCAACCTAATCTCGAATATTAACCTTGACTATCAATAATAGATGGCCAATCCACAAGCAATAATCAAAGATATGAAGGATATTGAATAAGAAATAATATGGAAAATTTCATAAAACTAAATCCACCAAAATATCCAAAACAATCAAGCCAGCTAAGTCAAACACCCAACAATGCATTCAGCTGCTCATGTTTAAATCCTAATCACAGAATTCAAATACTCAGGTTACAAGCATATTAAAGGAAAAAAGGAGTAAAGATAGAATTTCTTCCCGAATTACAAGATGAATCCTCAAAATCATGAAGCGATTAATCGTCGTCTTCAATCTCTTGATAAGCCGTCTTGATGAAAGAAACCGTCTCCTCTTTCAATCTCCCAAAACTTCTCTTGATAATATCTCTCCAAGAACTACCATTGTCTCTCTCTTTTCTGAGTCTAAAATTTCTATATATAGCTGTATATAGACGACTTTGTAGACAAAAAAGTCGCCTTAGGGTTTCTGTTAAAGTCTTGTGCTTCTGTTGCTGTCTAGGCCCGTTCCTATTGTTGTCCAGGCCAGCTTTTGCTGTCCAAAATTGGTCCAGTTGTGCTGCTGTCCAGCCTGTGTAAATTCCAAAAAAAATCAGAATTTAATAGCTCCTTCACTTCTGCCACGCTGAAATCACGCATAGCTTGACCTTTGTCTACTTAAACTGCCATAACTTTCTTTAGAAAAATCATGTTTATGAGCCATAAAATTCTTCAGAAAATAGACATCCGGATCTTTCCAAGCATATATAGCTCATCTCTTGGTTCTTCCTGAATTAATATAGTTTAATCCGCCAAATTCACTTCTGCCACTCTGAAATCAAGCACAGCCTGACATTTTTCTACTAAAACTGCCATAACTTTCTCTAGAAAAATCATATTTATGAGCCGTAAATCTTTTAGAAAATAGACATCTGGATCTTTCCAAGCATATATTGTTCATCTCCTAGTTCTTCCTAAATCAATACAGTTTAATCCACAAAAATGACTGATCTGTACAAGCAATTCTGGCAATTTAGTGAAACTTCTTTCTAAGTGCTTGTGAATCTGTAAAACAACGAAAAACAACTCAAAGTAACAAATTCCTAAGCTAAACATATTAATAAATACTTGAAAAACATACAAAATACTATGACAAATATTCGTTCATCAAATACCCCAAAACCTAGATTTTGCTAGTCCTCAAGCAAAACAAAAAGAAAACATAAACAAAACGAACCTAAAAACTTAAATCAACAAAACCCTCATGCCTTAATTCTTATTATGACTCATATCTAGATATCTTATGCACAATTATGTTCACAATCTCAACACTTCACAATTCATTGCTCAAATCAAGTATACATCGCATATCTATATTCCAATGCTTAAAACATCTCACGTCAATTACCCCCAAACCTAACGTCAAGAATCCAAATTCGCTTCAACTCTAGGCCTCACAAGATTCACTCATTAAGCACATTGAACCTAGGTTTCAAACAGTCATCAATCATATGCGAATAGAAGTTATGTAAACAAAAAATTTCAAATATAAATTCGCATATGAATATGGATATCATCAAAGAATGCTCATATGTTCGCAAAATAGATCTCATGAAAAGAATCAAATGTTAGGATTGCAAAGCTATCACCTAGTCAAACACCTCAAGCAAAACATATTGAGTATGAACCAATGCATAGATGGGCATGGTTGGCCAAACCTGATTTACACCAAAACTCTTTCTTTTCAACTCTTTATAAGAGCGACTTCAATACCCTTGAAGTATCTCATGTCCTCTTTCTTGTCTAACCAAATCCCTTTTTGACATGTTTCTCATATATATATATATAAATTTTTTTTTTGAATAGGAATTTGGATCTTTCTTCAGAGACAGTGGCAATTAGGGCATATAACGATAGGCACATACTCAAACTTCTTACTCAAGTCATTCAACTAAAATAATGAGAATACACAACATGAAACTTAAATTGAGTTATATAATCCTAGCATTCAATGCAAAACCTATAGAGATCATCTAACAATTAAGGTCATAATGAAGAGTGTTTAAGAGTACCAAGAAACTAACTCTCAGAGTAAAACGCTTATGGCTCAAATAACTCACTAGGTAGTCTCCACTATTTGATCTCAATCATTAGATCTAGGTTCATCTCAGTATAACATCAAGAGCACGGTCTATGGAATACGAATATGCATCAATCCTCACAACAACTTGTCAGTGTTAAAGAAACTAAACTAAACTCAACGTGCATAAAAGGCTTGATTACTAATGATTACGCCTAAAGTATAACGCGGTAGTTGTAGCACAGCTTTGGGGTGTCGATTCCACAGGGAAACGTAAACTACAAGGAAAGTGTAAACTTTAATATGAAACGGTAGAATCTGAATGAGAGAATCTGAGTAGTGTGAGAAAATTATGTAATTGTAATGAAAAATATAATGGAAGCAACAAGGTTCCGAGAATCCTCCCTAGGTTCGTTGCCTTATTCCAATCTCAATTCAGTTGTTTTTATCTCGATTGCAAGTTTCACATCCCAAACAAGCAGTCGACAAATATTCAATCAAGCACATATATAAATCCTAATGTAATTGATATGAATTACTCTTTACTTTCGAGTTTAGCACACATGACCTATCCTATAGATTTATCAAGAAACGACAATATATCTTTAATGACAATATTGCAGTAATGGACAAACCTAAAAGATAAATCTATCGGACTCAATCATACCCAAACAACATCACATAAGAAAAACATGACTAGACTTATATGGAGAAGAAAGGTACAATCACTGGATTAAGAGAAAAATCTTCTAATTAAATTAAAGAGTAACTCATACAATGTTTTGATGACAAATCCAAACTACAACTGAATTAATAATGGAAAATAAGAACAACTACACCTAGGGATTTATCTCTTCGCTTTGCTTGGAGATTAGTTGACCATGGGGGAGAATGTGGCAGCCTTCATGATGTTTTCCCCGGCCTCAACCTCTCCTGCTTTCAAAGATGTCCTTCCCTTAAACCCTAAGTGATCTATTTATAATTCAAAAGGTCCAAGGGTGTTTTAGGGTTTAAACAATCATTAAAGTCCTAATTAGGTCATAACTCGGAGAAAGAGATCGTGTGGCCACCGCACCTCTCATCAGTGGGCGCCGCACCTCTCACTGAAGCTCTTTTCTTTCTCTTTTGGCTTGGTTCTAGAGGTCGAGGCTTGGATATTTTCAGGCCGCAGCGCACACACTCAAGGTTTGATTCTTCTTCATTTGCCTTTCACAACCATGCCTTCACTCCGATATACCTCGAGTCTTTGTGCTTTAAGCAACAATAACTTTCCCTCCTCTTTTGACTTAAAGTACACGAAAACGCACCAAAATAGATCAATGATTCAAGAATGATACTTTAGAGTTGTTAACGTATAAAAGTGCAATTAAAACCTAGATCAACCCTAAAATGCTAACAATTAAGTACTGTTAAGATGCATTTTATGACTCTCATCAACTAACCATAAAATAAATTGTAGCATGAAAATTTTGTCTCAGCAAGTTCTAATTGTACCCCCAAACCTAAACTAAACATTGTCCTCAATGTATGAAATCAAACACACGTTTAAAAAAATATTTAGAAGGGAACAATGAAAATGAAAGAACATAAAACATACTCTATCAAATGGGTGCGTTGCCTCCCACCAAGCACTTTCTTTAACATCTTAGCAAAACGTTGGTTGAACTTATTCAGGATCGTGCACCTCAATGCACTCAACAACCCCCTTCTCATGGACTCTTTCCAAGTAAGGCTTCACACGATGCCCATTGACTTTGAATGTCACTTGAGTCTTCGGGTTCAACAACTCTACCCCTCAATGAGAAAAAAACGTTGACTATCGAAAACGGTCCGCACCATCTTGACATCAATTTTCCTAGAAATAATTTAAAATGAGTGTTAAACAAAAGAACTTTCATTGCAGGATAAAGAGACTTACGGATAAGGCCTTGGTCATAGTAACACTTAGTGCATTCTTTGTAGATCTTTGCATTCTCATAGGCTTCATCACGAATCTCTTATAACTTATTGAGTTGTAGTAACCGCTTCTCTCCTGCCATTACCATGTCCATGTTCAACTCCTTGATTTCCCAATATGCCCGATGCTCAAGCTCAACTGGTAGGTGGCATGCTTTTCCAAAAACCAACTGATAGGGGCTCATCCTAGTGGGTGTCTTGTACGCCGTGCTGTATGCCCACAATGTGTCATTAAGCTTGGTTGCCCAGTCCTTCCGTGATGGTCACACCATCTTTTCCAGAATTCCTTTGATTTGTCAATTGCTTACCTTAACTTGATAATAACCTGAAAGACCATCAAGAAAACAATAAAAATCATGACCTACTAGTCTTTCCAACATTTGATCAATAAAAAAAAGTGGAAAATGATCCTTTCTAGTAGCTGAGTTCAGTTTCCTGTAATCAATGCACATTCTCCATCTTGTAGTCATCCTAGTGGGCACTAGCTCATTCTTCTCGTTTCACACCATTGTAATCCCAGATTTCTTAGGCACAACATGAATTGGACTAACCCATCTACTATCTAAAATAGGGTAGATAACTCCTACATCCAGGAGTTTTAAAATTTCTTTCTTCACTACCTCTTGTAGGTTAGGGTTTAGCCTCATTTGAGCTTCTCTCACAGGTTTGGCATTATCCTCTAAAATGATCTTATGCATACATGTAGTAGGACTAATACCCCTGATGTCACTTATACTTCATCCTATGGCTCTCCTAAGTCTGCTAAGCTCTTTCTCAACTCTCTCCTCTTGGGTTTTGGTCAAAGTAGATGAAATAATCACAAGATATTGATAAGTGCTTAAATATTCATATTTAAGCCATTTAATTTACATTTATTAAGCTTTTTATTTACGTATTTTATTCTATTTTACTTCATTTTTGTGTTTTCTATGTTTTTATAGGTTTCTGGAGAAAAAAATGGCATTTTGGAACTCAAAGGAATAAATCTGGAAGACCTGGAAGCAGCCAAGTGCGATCGAGCACAGAAGAGTGTAATCGAGCACACAAACAATCATGCACACACATAAAAGGCTCGAGCGTAACCTTGCACTCGAGCGCAAAAGCATGAGATCAAGCACACACGTGCAGTAAAACGACAGAGCTAGTTTTGGAAAGAATAGTTCGGGTCTTGTTTTCGAAATTAGGGTTTCGAGGTGTCCTTAGAAACTTATAAATAGGCATGTAAAACATAGAAACAGGACTTTTAATCTTCTTTTTGTTTTTGGAGTTTGGAGCTTTGGGAGACGAATTGACAACTCTTCTCTTGGGTTTCTTTTTTCTTTTATTTTATTTTATGAAGATGTTTAGCATCACAACTATGTGTAACTAACTCTTAGTAAGGGCTTGATTGAAGCTCTAATTATGTTTACTTAATAATTCAGTATTGGCGCCTTTGCGATATTTATGTTGTGATGCTTAACTTGATTAATGCCTATTTTTATTTAAATTCCTCATATGTGTTTGTCTGATCAATGTATGCATGTGGTATGGATTAGTTAGTTGAATCAATTTGGATAGCCGAGTCCTTGGTTTAACAATAGTAACAAAAGAAATCCACGCCGGGTTCTTGGGTTAATCAACATGGGAAACCGGGAGTATACACCATGCCCTAGGTCTCGTGTCGTTGTCGATTTCCACAGATCTTATGCTCTCTTAAGGAACAACTTAGTATACACCATGCTGAATCCTTTAAGAAAGAAAAAAATTAGAGTAGACACCATGCCTAACTCGTTGCTTAGGGAAATCAATAGTTTAAGGAGCGGACCATGCCCTTAGGTTGACAAACATTAGGTATTCATGACATGAGTAAAGCATTGGCATATTGTTTTATTGTGGTAGCATGATTAGTGGTGGATATCAAGTCCCTACGCCTTTATCATTATTAATTCAAACTCAATATTTATTTATCTCATTTTATTATTGTGAAACTAATTCTAAAGCGAAATTCAGCAATCCCTGTGGAGATGATCTCGCATTTGCACACTATACTACTGTTGACCTTATACACTTGCAAGTAAAAACTGTTCAAATATATGCTTATTAATTTAGGTAGGTAATTACACAACAAATTTTTGGCGCCGTTGCTGGGGATTGCGCTAAATTTCTGTTTAGGATTATTTTTTGTTCATTTTATTTTTTCTATTCTATTTTATTCTGTTTCATCAAGAACTTAACTTATTTTTGTTTTCTATTGTTCTGTTTCAGGTACTGCCTCAGAGTAATCTGTGGCACTATGATCGAGTGCACTCCTAGGTGCGATCGAGTGCATTTGAGGCAGAGGCTACCCAAGCAGTAGTACTGAAACTGCTGCACTAAAGCGGTTTAATTGATTCATGCAAGGACTTCGATCCAGGAATCCAACTTTCTTTCCCCTCGATACAGAGCTTGAGCAGACCATTTGACAAAGGCTTAGAGACAACTCTGAAGAGGTAGAAGAAGAATTCGAGGAAAAAGCATCAATGGCAGATCATCTTGACAACCAACCGCCACCTGAGCGAAGACCGATAAAGTAATCCTTCATCCCACAGAACCTCGACCAGCCATCATGCATTGCTTATCAACCAGAGGTGGAAGGCAATTATTACATATCTCCGCAGATACTCAGTGCATTGACTCACTTTAGGGGTACACCTGCTGAAGATCCACACTTGCACTATCTTTGCTAGTTCCAGCATATCCGGGGCCTAGACCAAGAGGGAATCAGGTTAATTCTTTTCCCTTTTTCATTAAAAGATAATGCTAGACTATAGTACAATTCATTGCCTGCAGTTTCTATCCACATTTGGGAAGAATTGGCCAGTAAGTTCCTAAGGAAGTTTTCCCAGCTCAAAAGACAAGACAAATGAGGAAGGAGATTCAATCTTTCCAACAGAAGGATGGAAACCTGTTCTTTGAGGCATGGGGACATTTCAACGAGCTGCTACTCAAATGCCCACATCACAATCTACCTCAGGATGAACTGGTACAAGCTTTCTATGATGGTTTGAGTGATATTAATAAAAGTATTGTGGATTCAAGTTGTGGAGGTGTGCTGATAGAGAAGAGCAGTGAAGAAGCCATGGAGCTGTTTGAGGCATTAAGTGAGCATACCTAGCAATTCGCTTTTAGAGGTAGACAAGGAGTTAAGAGCAAAGGTGTGTATGAGGTGACTCTAAATGGTGGATCCTCTAATTAGATAGTTACTGTGGAGAGGAAGCTAGATCTGCTTATTAAAGCCATGACTGCTCAGAACGCCTCATCTAGTCCACCAGCTACACCACTCTAGGTATGTACTATATGTTCTCATTTTGATTATAATACTAAGACAAGTCCTTTATATTCATATGCAGATCCAGAGCAAGCACATTATGTGGGATCAAACAACTATCCGCCAAAAAACAACCCATATGCAAATACCTACAATCTTGGATGGCGAAACCACCCCAACTTTTCATTGAACAACAATCAGAATACCCTGAATCTTTAAAGACAACAAAGGAACTCCCAACAAGCAGCCCAACCAGTTTCGGAATTAAAGAAAAATGACCTAGAGAGTCTTGTGAGGCAATTAGCCACTCAACAACAGCAACTGATGACTTCACAAGATCAATTTATGGCAGAGGAAAGACAATTCCAGACTGAGAAAAGACAAACAATTGCAAAGCATGAACAAGCCATTCAAAGACTAAAGGTACAAGTAGGCAACTGGCTAAATAGCTGAGTGGAAGAAAGCAAGGTGAACTTCCAGCCCAAGCACTACCTAATCCAAGAGGACATTAGCAACTGAATGCCGTGACAACTCTCAGAAATGGTAAGATCATAGGCACTGAGGAGCCTGCAAAAGCATCTCCAAATAAAGCGCCCACATCAAAGGTAAGTGAGGTGGAAAAGGTGAATGCACCACCCTTCCCTCAAAGGTTAGTAAAGCCAAAGAAAGAGAATACATTGACTGATATTTTTGAAACTTTGAGAAAAGTAGAGATAAATATTCTTTTATTAGATGCAATTCGACAAATTCCTGCTTATGCTAAATTTTTGACAGAGTGTTGCACTAACAAAAGGAAGTTTCAAGAGTATGAAACATTGGCTTTAACTGAAGAGGTAAGCACAATGTTGTTAAGGAAATTACCACCAAAGCTAAAAGATCCATGTAGTTTTACCATTCCCTGCAGGATAAGTGACTAGCTTTTTGAGCATGCATTATTGGATCTAGAGGTGAGTGTAAATTTGCTGCCATACACTGTATTCAAGACACTAGTGTTAGGGGAGCTTCAACCAACTTCCATCACATTGCATCTGGCAGACAGAAGCATCAAATGACCAAGAGGTATTCTTGAGGATGTCTTAGTGAAGGTAGGTAAATTTATTTTATCTGCTAATTTTATTGTATTAGATATGGAAGAATGTCATATGCCATTACCTCTGCCCGTAATCTTAGGAATACCTTTTTTATGATAACTACTGATACAAATATTTGTGTGAAAAAGGGTATTGTCACTATGAAGGTAAATGGTGAAGAGATAGAATTCAAAATATTTGATGCATTAAATTCACCCGAAGATGATATGGAATGTTCTAATGTATGCTTAATGCAAGGTGTTGCTGAGCAAGCTTTTCAGGTCCAGTCCGTTGGAGACCACCATAACCCAGCATTTCAAAAGATCGAATATTGAGCCTACATCTGAAGATATTATTGATGACATCTTTGAAGCTATGCACCTCCCTAAAGTCGCTCCCATGCATCCAAGATCGGCTGATAAGAGGAAGTTCCATTTGAATGAGTTGAAAAAATTGAGTAATGATGAATATGTAGCAACACCAAAAGCACTTGAGCCACATGTAGTAGACTTTAAGTACTCCTTGCCAAAAGACTAACACTAAAGATACTATAAAGGGCATTTGAGTGGTTCAAACTTTGATAAACGTGTAGCTCAAATGCCTCTATTGAGGTCAGTGGTACTGAGGCCACTAAGTACGGTACAGTTTTATTTTTGCTATGTGTTTTCATTATTTTTAATTTTTTAGTCCTTTTTATAGTTTATTTAGTTGTCAGCACTTTCTGCCCTTGGGATCGAGCGCAACCTCGCCATGCGTTCAATGGCGCGTGAACGCATCACACCAACGCACACACTTGTGCACAAGTACGATCGAGCGCACTCGGGGCAGAAAGTCACGTGTTCATTTTAATACACTTCCCTCACTTAACACTCTTCACTCTCACCTGCGCACTTTCACTCTCGCACTCTCTCTCTCATGTCTGTAATTCTCACATTCTCGCATCACCATCCCACATCAACCATCCCACATCACCATCCCACATCAACAATCACTCCTCACCATCAATCATCATCACCACATTTCACCAAAACACTGCACTACTCCGTGACTCCAGGTATGCCTATACACGTTTTAGAATTAACACACACAATCACACACAATCACACAAATTTTTTTATTTATATTTTACTAATTCTTTGCATTTACAATGTATTGTTTTGTTTGTATGGTTGTATTTCTGTTTTGAAGCTGCCCACAGCTTCAAACCATTGTCGCCCATAACCTGTTTGATGGATTACCTGACCCAATGCACTCGAGCGCAAAGAGTCTATGATCGAGCGTAAGACAGAGTGCAATCAAGTGCACTGCACTGAGATCGAGTGTAATTTCTGTAGAAATGACATTCAAAATGCCTAACTGTCTGCGTCCACCTCCTGTGCCTCAAGAAATTGTGCATAGTCCTCCCATCCTAGTTTCAAACAACGAGAGATCTTATTCGAAACTATATTCAACATTGACACTAACTTCAAGAACTTGGAAGCCACTCAATGAGCGATCCAAGAATTCAAGCACTGGGGATTAAAGAGGCTGTTCAAGCCAGTATGCTCTACTGCCTACACCCGGTTCGTTGTCCAGTTCTATGAGAACCTATCCTTCGACTGCAGCAGGCAAAGTGTCTTGTCCTCATCGATCTAGGGCAAGTATATCGATGTGACCTCTGCTGATATAACTGCTGCTCTTCATTGTTGTGATGAGTCCCCTCCTGAGGACGCCCAGATGGAGGAGCAGCCCGAGTCCTTCCCCTTGTCCTCTATCATTGAGGACATATGTGCTGGGTAGTACATCGATCAGCACAACAATATGGGGAGCCGGTCTAAGTTACCTCCACGACTCTGGCTTGTGGATTCCATTCTCCAGCGGAATGTGTGCCTGTTGGGGCACAAGACTTAGAAGAGGGACCAGTTCTTATAGGCGTTATATGCATTCCACAGAGGCCACTGGTACTCCATCCCAGCTGTCATTTAGAGCCAGCTACATAAGTTCTGGGACCATATCCATGCACGCCAGGTCACCAGGGTGAATGCATGAGGGATCCCATTCCCGTTCCTCCTCAGTTACATATTCAAGAAGAAGAGGATTAATGGCTCATCCATTGATGGACTAGTACGGGAGCACCCATTCTTTGGGAAGGCTCAGTGGACTCTGAGCCAGTCGCACATGCCTAGAGGACCCCAAGGGCATGCACCTGTTACTGAGAGGGTGGAGGATGATCCCATGGAGACCGAGCACCCGACAGCGAGCCATACTTAGAAGGAGGACCATCTAGATATGGGACCCACTGAGTACTAGCACATTCTCTAGGAGATGTCTTTTTTTCGGTGTGAGCGCTCTGACATTCGACGGGAGGATAAGGAGGCCACATTACTAGTGCATCAATGCATCGATAGTTTGGAGGCACGTTTTACGAGGTAAGAGGCAATGCTCCTGGCCATTCTTGATCGACTACCTCCTGCCCCTAGTACCTCATCGACTGCACCACCTGGAGACTGATGAGTGAAAAATATTGCATATTCTGGCCACTTAAGAATTTGTTACTTTGAGTTGTTTTCGTTGTTTTTCAGGTTTACAAGCACTGGGAAAGGAGTTTCACTAAAATTGCTAGAATTGCCTATACAAATCAGTCATTTTTGTGGATTTTACTGTATTGATTCAGGAAGAACTAGGAGATGAGCTATATACGCTTGGAAAGATTCGGAAGTCTATTTTCTGAGGGATTTTATGGCTTGTAAAAATGATTTTTCTAGAGAAAGTTATGGCAGTTTCAGTAGACAAGGGTCAAGCTGAAGATGTCTAGTGCGCTCGATCGTACCAGATTTGCGATCGATCGCAAGTGCGCACTCGCACATCCCACATCAGTTAAAAATGCTTGGTAGTGCGCTATTATGCATTCGAACACACCAGAGTGCGATCGATCGCACTCGGGCAGTATCCCACATTGAATTTGAAACACATTGTGCTCCGGGAATTCCCCTATAAAAGCCCCATCTCCCTTCATCATTCGGTTTGTAATCCAGTGGACGTCTACTAGCATTCTGGTGGATCTCGAAGGCTTTACTACCACGAGGGGAAGCGCCGCCCAACACCGAGTGGAATTTCTCCCATGTATAGTCAGTTTTAATTTATTGTTTTTTGTTAGTTTAATGTTTAGCACTGTTATTGTGAACTTTAGTTTCATAATTATGAGTGGATAAAATCTTCAACTAAGGTTGAAGATGAAGCCTCGCCGTTGTTTGGCATAAGATTTTCAGATTTGTTTATACAATTATGATGTTTTTTTTAGTATAAATTTTTTGGTCAATTGTTTGAGTAAATTCTTACGATTGATAGTTTTTAAATTGTTCTGTTGGATATTCCATGTGTTTCATCTGATGGATACATTGAATCATTTTTTATTAAATTGGATATCCTTTGTGATTTGTTAAAAGCGGATACATTGGATTGTTTTGGTTTAATTGAGATATTTGTTGTGATTTGTTTAAAGTTGGATTCATGGAATGTTTTGATAGATTATTTTTATAGAATATGAAAATATATGTTTTACTTTGGTGAGGTGGATTCAGAAACCTTAGTGTTTTTATCATTAGTTTTTAAACCAATTTAGTTTAGTTTATATTTGTTTTGCAAAATATGATTCGTAATTCGGAACTAGGTTAAGATAAGGTTAGTTTAGATTAAATTACATTTTCACAACGCAATTCCCTGTGGATTCGACCTCGCACTTGCACAACACTATATTGCGAACGACTTGTGCGCTTGCGAGTAATTTAAAACTCACAACAAGTTTTTGGCTTTGTTGCCGGGGAGTTGTTTGGTTTCTGAAAATTAAATTTTTGTCTGAATTAATTTTATTTTTCTACTAGTTAGTTAACATTTTTTGTTTGATTTTTTTTCTTTTTGTAATTTTATTTTATTTTATTTGTTTCTATTTACATTGGCCTATAAAAAATAAAAAAATAAAGAAATAAAGAAATAAAAAATATTTTTGCCAATTTTTGTTGGCTCATTTTGTGAGTAGTGTGTTTTGTTGTTTTTGCACTTATTTTACTTTATTGTTATTTTGTTTCTGCTAGTTCATTTATTTTAGTGCTTATTGTGCGGTGTATGCTTGGTCGAAGATCCCTGAACTTAGAACTGACACATTTAGATCTTGACTTAGAAAGAACTCTTAGGAGACAGAAGAGAGCACTAGTTGAAAGAAAGACAATTGAGATGAGAGAAAATTTTAGGAATGCAAATCAACCGGAGCATGTAGAGCAACCTAGAGCTTGGAATGTGGACTCTACTACATCCCTTAAGGATTTGTTCACACCCGTTGAGACTAACTCATCTTCTTGCATAGTGTTGCCACCTACCAATGCCACCCATTTTGATTTAAAGCCACATGTTATCCAACTCCTATCCTCATTTCATGGCTTAGATCTTGAAATCCTTACAGTCGTATGAAGAAGTTCAAAGATATTTGTGCCACATTCAAGTTCCAAAACTTCTCTGAGGAGTCAGTCCATCTTCAACTTTTCCCTTTCTCTCTTCATGATAGAGCTAGGGCATGGTTGGATTCCAACATGCCTGAGTCTATTACATTTTGGGAAAATCTGCTTAGTAAATTTTATCACAAGTTTTTCCCAATGTCTAGAGTGAATGAGTGCCGAAAGGAGATTAGTTATTTCACCCAGGATGAGGATAAGAAGTTTTCTAAAAGATGGGAGCGCTTCAAAGAGTTACTGATCAGATACCCTCCACATGGATATGAGAATCGGAGACTCATTCAGTTCTTCTACCAAGGGTTGGCTCAATCCAACCGTAGCATGATCGAGTCTATGAATGGGGGGGCATTCTTAAGTCTGACGGGAGATGAAGCATACAAAGCATTGGACAACTTATCCGACAACTTGCAGCAGTGGGATTTTTCAAGCTATCGGGATAAGTCCACTTGTGCTACCAAGAAAGGAGGCATCTATGAGATTAAGGAGGACATGGACTTGCGGATAAAGTTAGATGCTCTCACTAAGAAGATTGACACTCTCGCTGTGGGTCAGTCCATCAATGCTGCCAACACATTCAATGTTGATAGCTATTCCATCTGTGCTAGTTCCATGCATTTAGCAAAGAATTGTTCATCAATGCTGGCTTTTGCCGAGTATCCTATGGAACAAGTGAATGCTTTCAACGACTATCGGAGGCAGTCAAATGGATCTTACTCTGAGACTTACAATCCAGGGTGACGGAACCACTCTAATTTTTCACGGAAGCAGAACCAACCAATGAATCAGGGAGGAGCCCCTCATCATGCTCACAATCAATACCCTCCCGGATTTTCTCCAAAAATTCCTAATCATGGTCGCTCAACCCATCCAGCACCATCACCTGCTTACCAAGCTCCTACTAAAACGCCAGTGTCAGTTTCACAGTCTCTAGAGGACACCCTTAAGGAGTTCATGAAGATGACTGGCTAATCCATGAGCGAAGTGAGGAGTGCAAAAATGGTAAACACCCAAGAAATTGCCAAGCTAGAGAGTCAAATAGGGAAAATTGCAAGTCACTTGGGTGAAAAAGAGAAGGAAAAGTTCCCTAGTTAGCCCGTGCCCAACCCGAATGGACAATTTGTGGTTGAAAATTCATCAACTCCTACACACGGGGAGGAACAAGAGCAATCGATTATTATATTGAGGTCTGGGAGAGAAGTGGACAATCGAGTGGAAGAGAACCCTACTACGCAGCAAGGGTAAGGAAGTGGCAACAAGAAGAAGAGAGATGCTGAGCCATCTACAGCCACACCTACTGTGGAGGATCCTCCTAGGTCGTTTGTACCTAAAGCGCCTTACCCTGAGAGATTACATGCACCCAAGAAAGGAGGGAAGTATGAGGAAATTCTGGAGGTATTCAAGCAGGTCCAAATCAATATCCCATTTTTGGACGCCATCCATCAAGTGCCGTCATATGCCAAGTTTTAAAGGACTTGATCACTATCAAGAGGAGGACGAATGTCCCGAAGAAGGCATTTTTGGACTCTTGCACGATAGGAGTCAGCCAGATCGAGAGGGCTCTCTTGGATCTAGGAGCAAGTGTGAATTTTCTGCCTTACTCAGTATATTTGCAGTTAGGGTTAGGAGAACTGAAGCCCACAACTACAACACTTCAATTGGCTGACAGGTCAGTGAAAATGTCACGGGGAGTAGTTGAGGAAGTTTTGATAAAAGTGGATAAGTTTTATTTCCCCATGGATTTTATTGTGCTTGACACAGAGCCGGTTCAGAATGTAGGGATTCAGATATCGGTTATTCTAGGGTGACCATTCTTAGCCACGGTTAATGCCCTGATCAATTGTAGGACAGCGGTGATGAAGATTTCCTTCGGGAATATGACAGTGGAGCTGAATATCTTTGATATCAATAAGCAACCACTGGAATATGATGGAGTGAGAAATGTATACTTGATAGAGGAGATTCTTGAGGAGACTATGGATGAATCAAGCATTGATGACCCCCTGGAGGCATGCTTCCCTCAATTTGGAGAGGATTTGGATCTAGATAAGTTGCTCGAGCAAGCGAGTACCATTTTGGAGTCTCCTCCTCGGGAGAGCAATGAAACGGAGGAGACCGCAGCACCCGAACCCCCAAGAAGGAACTTAAGTCTTTACCGGATAATCTTAAGTATAAGTTCCTAGGTCCAGCAGATTGTTTGCCTGTGATTATAGCTTCAGATTTAGTTGAGGCTTAAGAGGAGAAATTATTAGATGTTTTAAAAGAGCACAAGGAAGCTATTGGCTAGACTATAGAGGATATTAAGGGAATCAGCCCCTCGGTGGTGATGCACAAGATACAATTGGAGGAGAATGCCAAGCCATCGAGAGAGCCACAAAGAAGCTCAGCCCAACTATGCAAGAGGTTGTGAGGATAGAAGTAATTAAGCTGTTGGATGCAGGGATCATTTATCCAATCTCTGATAGCAAGTGGGTGAGCCCAATTCATGTCGTGCCCAAATGAGCTGGATTGATGGTGGTGAGAAATAAGGATGACGAGTTAGTGCCAACTCGTGTTCAGTCAGGATGGAGAGTATGTATAGACTACCGCAAGTTGAATGCTGCCACAAGGAAGGATCATTTTCCACTCCCATTTATTGATAAGATGGTGGAGCGTTTGGCTGGGCACGAATATTATTTCTTTTTGGATGGTTATTCTGGATATAACCAGGTCCCCTTGGACCCCAAAGATAAGGAGAAGACGACGTTTACATGGCCTTTCGGGACATTCACCTATCATCGCATGCTCTTTGAGTTATGCAATGAGTTGTGAGTTTTAAATTACTCGCAAGCGCACGAATCGTTTGCAATATAGTGTTGTGCAAGTGCGAGGTCGAATCCACAGGGAATGCGTTGTGAAAATAGCTTTTTATCTAAACTAACCTTATTTTAACCTAGTTCCAAATTGTGAATTATATTTTTGCAAAATAAATATAAACTAAACTAAACTAAACTAAACTAAACTAAATTGATTTAATAACTAATGATGAAAACACTAAGGTTTCAGACTCCACCCAACCAAAGTAAAGCATATATCTTCATGTTCTATATAAAAAAATAATCTATCTAACATTCCATGAATCCAACAAAAAACAACGAATATCCCAATTAAACCAAAAGCATCCAATGTATCCGCTTTTAACAAATCACAAAGGAAATCCAATTTAATCGAAAAGGATTCGATGTATCCATCGGATGAAACACGCAGAATATCCAACAGAATAATTAAAACTATCAATCGTAAGATTTTACTCAAACAATTGAAATAGAACATTTAAACTAAACATATTAGAATTGTATAAACATATCTGAAAATACAATGCTAAACAATGGCGAGGCTTCATCTTCAACCTTAGCTGAAGATTTTAGCCACCCATTATCATGAAACTAAATTTCACAATAAAAAGTGCTAAGCATTAAAAACTGGAAAAGAATTAAAACTAACTGTACATTGGGAGAAATTCCACACGCTGTTGGGCAGCACTTCCCCCGGTGGTGGCAAAAGCCTTTAGGAGATCTACTAGAATGCTAGTAGAAATCCACCAGACTGCACCCTGAATAATGAGGTGGGATAGTGTTTATATAAGGGATTTCTCGGAGTACAATGAGCTGCAAATTCGATGTGGGATACTGCCTCTTTGCGATCGATCGCAAGTCTGGTGCGATCGATCGCAGCATGGTGCGATGCAATGCATCTGGCGCGCTGTAAGTGCTTCCTATCCGATGTGGGATGTGCGAGTCAGCTGCGATCGATCGCAGCCTTGTTGCGTTCGAGCGCATCACAGTGTGCTACAATATATATGCAGTATCAAAAGTTTCCTTTCCAATGTGGGATGTGCGAGTCACTTTCGATCGATCGCAGGTCTTATGCGCTCGAGCGCAGGTGCGATTGATCTCATGTTGTGTGCGCACGATTGCAGGTGCGATCGATCGCGCGTCAGGTGCGCTCGATCGCACTAAGCATCCTCGGCTTTTGCTCTTTAAGCCCTGCAGTTTCCACATTGCTTCATTTTATTCCAAAACCTATAAAAACACAGAAAACACAGAAAATAGATAAAATAACACGAAATAACATAATTAAGAACTCAACAAATGTAAACTAAAGGGCTAAAACATGTAATATTTAGCACTCATCAAATACCCCCAAACTTACATATTGCTAGTCCCATAGCAATATGAAACTTAAAACTAAATGAAAAAGAAAGAATATAAAGATAAGTTCATAACTCATGGTATCCAAAGATTTTAGGAGCACACACCATCATGATAATGATTCATGAGCAAGCTTAAAAAGATAAACCCATCTTCGCAATGAACAGAAATGTTAAAATCTAATTACTTACAAAAGGCAGGCTAATGCATCATAAGTCTGGCTCAGTGTAAAGTGAATTAGCAAATAAAAATGAAGCTTCCGAATGAGTCCAATGTGTAAGATTTCTAAGTCTCAAGATTCACCGCATTTCCCATCAGAATTAACGAAAATGGCATAGTTTTTTTTTTTTTTTTTTTTTTTTTTTATATATATAAGGCTCAGCTATGTTTAGTTCCCTTAAGCTTTCTAATTAACCCATGTAGCGAGTGTTGAGTCAATGACTCCCAAACCAGATGGTTTTAGGGCATTAGGTGTACAGACACCCCTTAGGACTTACTAAATCGAGTCAAAAAGGCTACGAAATTAAACTGGCCTTAATAAAATTAAACAAAATTCCAACCTTTTGACGTAAACACTCACTGCTTACTGAGGCAAGAGGTCCAGTTACTCAGTGGGAAGTTTATTTATGAACATCACTTTTTTTTTTTTATATGCCAAAGTGTTAATCCAACAAGTCATCCAGTTTCAATTAAGATAGAAACGTACACATTAAAATCACGCGTCATACCTCACATAATGCGTACTAATGTGCTCGTGTTAGATTCGAGATCAAACATGTGAATTCTAAAATGCCTTAAGTAAGTAACTAAATTTTAAAACTTTATCAACAGATCATGTGTTCCAAAATTTAAGCTCACCAATTAATCACATCACAGAAATTGTTTAGATCAACCAAAATTTCAAAATAACATGAGCATGCATTAAAAAAAACAACAACAAATTAGGACAAAGTGTGTGATGTGTCTCCCATACCCCCAAACTTAAATGACATATTGACCCCAATGTGTGACTAATATGGAAAGAGCTGACCTGAGATATGGAGAAATATCTGGACTGGTATGGCTCATAGCATACCCCCAAACTTGATCTGCAGTACACGTTGTCCCTGAAAAAAAATAAAGACTAGAAAATAAAAAATACTGGAAACAAATATTAAGCATAAATATGTAAAACAATAAACAAATAAAAAGATAAGCTATGGGGTGCCTCCCATGAGCGCTAAGTTTAAAGTCTTCAGCCAGACTCTCCTTAGAAGATGACCCTCAATCATAGTAAATAGGATCCGTCAACAATATTGTCTCAATATCAGGACTCCTCAACTCCAAGAATGGTTTTAGCCTCTGCCCATTTACCTTGAAAGTGTTACTATTCTTTGGATCCTCAATCTCAATAGCGCCATGAGGAAAAACTGACCGAATAATAAAGGGGCCAGTCCATCGAGACTTGAGCTTGCCTGGGAAAATATGCAGGCGTGAGTTGTAAAGAAGAACTTTTTGACTTGGCTTAAAAGCTTGTCTCAAAATGTTTTGGTCATGAGTCTTCTTCATTTGTTCTTTGTATGACCGTGCACACTCATATGTATCATTTCGCAGCTCCTCTAATTCATTGAGTTGGAGCTTCCTTTGGGATCCTTCCTTTGGGATCCAGCCTTTAAAAGATTAAAGTTCAGCTGTTTGATAGCCCAATAGGCTCTATGCTCTAATTCGACTGGAAGGTGACAGGCTTTTCCGTACACAATACGGTATGGAGACATGCTAATTGGCGTCTTGAATGCTGTTTGGTATGCCCATAGTGCATCAGTCAATCGCAGAGACTAGTCCTTTCTATTAGGGTTCACAGTTTTCTCCAAAATGTGCTTAATCTCACGATTGGAAATTTCCACTCGTCTGTGGGTGATATGGGGTGGCAACATTGTGTGTGATGAAATACTTCTTCAACAACTGCTCAAAAATCCTGTTGCAAAAATGCTTACCTCCATCACTTATAATTGCTCGAGGCGTACCAGAACGAGCAAAGATATTGTTCTTCAAAAATTAGACCACAACTCTATGGTCATTGGTCTTGCATGCAACTGCTTCCACCCATTTGGACAGATAGTCCACAGCAACTAGAATGTAAAAATAGCCAAAGGAGTTTGGGAAAGGTCCCATAAAATCAATGCCCCACACATCAAAAATCTCAACAATCAGAATGGGGTTGAGGGGCATCATATTCCTCCTAGAAATACTCCCTAGCTTTTGGCAACGCTCACAAGATACACAGTAGGTGTGAGAGTCTCGGAACAGGGTAGGCCAATAGAATCCACACTGCAAAATCTTTGCAGCGGTCTTTTTAGCACTGAAATGGCCTCCACAAGCATGATTATGACAGAAGGCGATGACATTAGATTGGTCATGCTCAGGAATACACCTTCTGATGATTTGATCGGGACAATACTTGAACAAGTAAGGATCATCCCAGAAAAAATGTTTTACCATGGCCAAAAACTTTGATTTATCTTGTCGCCCCCAATGCAAAGGCATTTGACCGGTGACAAGATAGTTTACTATATCAGCAAACCATGGCACGGGATTGTGAGCAATATGCATCAATTGCTCATCAGGAAAGGTCTCAGAAATGGGAGTGGCGACCTCAGTTAAATCCACAATCAATCTAGACAAATGGTCCGCCACCACATTTTCGGAACTTTTCTTATCCCGAATCTCTATGTCGAACTTTTGAAGTAGCATGATCCATCGGATAAGACGAGATTTAGCATCTTTTTTAGAGAAAATATACTTCAATGCTGCATGGTCCGAGTAGATAATGACTTTAGATCCTAACAAGTAGGATCCGAACTTGTCTAATGCAAAAACGACTGCTAGCAACTCCTTTTCAGTGGTAGAGTAATTGAGTTGTGCATCGTTTAGAGTTCGACTTGCATAATAGATAGCATGGGGAAGTTTGTTAACACACTACCCCAAAACAACTCCAACAGCATAGTCTGATGCGTCACACATAATTTCAAAAGGCACACCTCAGTTGGGTGGCTGAATAATGGGTGTGGACGTCAGAATCTTCTTCAGATCCCTAAATGCTTTCTTATAATCTTCATCAAACACAAATGGGGCATTCTTCATTAATAACTTGCACAAGGGCTGGGTGATCTTGCTGAAATTCTGGATAAATCGCCTGTAGAATCCTGTATGGCCCAAAAAAGATCGAACCTCCTTCACTGTACGTGGGGGTGGAAGGTTAGAAATCAAGTCCACCTTTGCTTTGTCTACCTCAATCCCCCGATGGGATATGACGTGCCCTAGTACAATACCCTGATTGACCATAAAATGGCACTTCTCCCAATTAAGCACCGGGTTCTTCTCCTTGCACCGCACTAAAACCAAAGTGAGATGGTGCAGATACTCCTCAAATAATGAACCGAAGACGGAGAAGTCATCCATGAAAATCTCTAAAGAACGCTCCACCATGTCAGAGAATATGCTGACCATGCACCGCTGAAAAGTAGCAGGTGCATTCTGGAGAGAAAGGTGCAGGGGATGATCGAGGGGCCTGTGCATGCTGGTTTTCAGATTTCCAGCTGAAGTTGGGGTGATTTCGCCACCCCGGGTTATAAGTGTTAGAGAAAGGTGTAGGAGGCCTCTTGTACATGCCTAAGGCATTACATTGTTCCTCATACGCCCCTCTCATATCAAAAAATGTGGGGCACTCTTTGGCGAGATGATCTACCCCGCCACACACAAAGCACGGCTCTAAAGACTCAGCATGATTAGCCATATGTGTTTGCTTTAAGTCCTTAGTTTTAAATGCATCAAACTCTCTAGTGCACATCTCGACCTTGGCTCTAAGGTTATCCTCTTCCCTAAGATGGTAAATTCCACCACCATTTGGGTGCCCTATAAGTCGTGACCTATTTGTGCTTTCAGTAGCACTAGGTCTAGTCTAAGTATGAGCTTTTTCAGCAAGCTCATTGAGGTACTCTATGGCCTCATCAGGATCTTTCTCTAAAAACTCACCATTACACATCATCTTTTCAAATTAGTGCTCTTTATATGTAAGTCCCTCATAAAAATAGCTCACTAAGCACCAACTCTCATACCCATGGTGAGGGCACATACTCAATAACTCTTTAAATCTCTCCCAAGACTGATACAAAGTCTCGCTGTCCTTTTGTGCAAAGGTGGAGATTTACCTTTTTAAAGCATTGGTCTTATGTTGGGGAAAGTATTTATTAAAAAAAATCCGAGTCATATCAGTCCACAACCCAATAGATCGTGGTCTAAGTGAGTATAGCCAACTCTTAGCTCTATCTTTCAAAGCGAAAGGAAAGAGCTTAAGTTTCATAATGTCATGAGTTTCGTTTTGACTATGGAAAGTCGCAACTACTTCTTCAAACTCTCTAATAAGCACATATGGGTTTTCGTTATCCAAGCCATGGAATGCAGGGAGTAATTGAATCATCCCTGGTTTAAGATCTTGATGGCGAGTATTAGCTGGAAACATAATGCATGATGGTATGGCTGTGCGTGTAGGGTGGAGGTAATCGTGAAGTGTCCTAGCAACATTCTCATTATGGTTATCGGTTATGTTAACAAAATCCTCTAGATTCTCACTTGGGTTTTCTCTATGGGTTGATCTAGGCGAGGTTTCACTATCAGACTCGGAATGAGAGGGTAATTCTAGCTTAGGTCCTCTAATGAATCTACCTTACAGATCTTTCGTCTAAGCATGCACCAAATGAATCAGAGAGGAAATAAAATAAATAAAACAAGAATTTTTTATTTTATTTTTATTTTTTTTTACCGTCACACTCAAAGTTGACAAGCTTCCTTGTACTTAAACGCGTTTCCCCGGTAACGGCGCCAAAATTTGATTACGCCCAAAACATAACGCGGTTATTGTAGTATAGTTTTGGGGTGTCGATTCCACAGGGAAACAAGTTAAGTACAACAGAAGGTGTAAACCTCAACACAAACGATAAAATATTAAAAGAATCTGAGTTGTTTGAGAAAAAGGGTAATTGTGTAAATAAGTTTAAAATAAAAATTACAAGGTTCCGAAAATCCTCCCTAGGTTCGTTGCTCTAATACTAACTTGATTCAGTTGTTTTTATCTCGATTGCAAGTTTCACATCCCAAACAGGCAATCGAAAAATATTCAATTAAAGCGCATTTATAAATCCTAATGTAATTGTTATGAAATCTTCTTTACTTTCAAGCACACATGACCTAACTTATAAATTATCAAGAGATGAGGATACATCTAAACGACGATACATCTAAACGACGATACCGCAACAATGGACAAATCTATAAAAGAGATCTACCGGACTCAATCACACCCAAACAGGTACACATAAGAAAAGCCTGACTGAACTTATATGGAAAAGAAGCATGCAACCACCGGAGTTATAATAAATCAACTAATTAAATTAAAGAATAAAACATAACAATATTTAACGAAAATAATTCCAACTACAACCGAATCAAATAAAGGAAAAATAAGAACAACTAAACCTAGGGATTCATCCCTTCGCCTTGCTTGGAGACTAGCCGGTCATGGGGCTCATGCGTCCTCGAGTTACCTCCGGCCTCCCGACGATCATCTGTGCCGACTTTCAAACTTTAAACTTCGGGTTCCTCCTAAAGGCCCTCTGGATTGCTCCTAAAGGCCCTCTGGATTCATCCCCGATTTTTTCCCAAAGCTAAAGTGGAGTGGGTCTTATATAGGCAAATACCAAGAGTGCAATGTGTTTTCCATCCGATGTGGCATGTGAGATATAGAAATATGTTTTCCAACCGATGTGGGATTTAAGCCCAAAATCACGTTGAAATCCCTCACAGCCTGACCTTTGTCTACTAAAACTATCATAACTTTCTCTAGAAAAATCCGTTTGATGAACCGTAAAATTCTCCAAAAAATAGAATTCCGGTCCTTTCTAAGCATATATGGTTCATCTCATGGTTCTTCTTGTATCAATACTGTTTAATTTTCAAATATGATTGATCTGTACGGGCAATTCTCGCAATTTAGTGAAACTCCTTTTCAATGCGGGCAACAGTTGTTGCTCTTTTAAGCCCTCCATCTTGTCTTTCCGGAAGTATTCCTTCACTCAAATATGCCTCGAGTCTTTGTGCTTCAAGCAATGATAACCTTTCCTCCTCTTTTGAGCTTAAAGTACCTGAAAATGCACCGAAGTAGATCAATGATCCAAGAATGATACTTTAGAGTTGTTAACATATAAAAGTGTAATTAAAACCTAGATCAACCCTAAAATGCTAACAATTAAGTACTGTTAAGATGCATTTTATGACTCTCATCAGTCCACCTTGTTCCGAGACTCTCACACCTACTGTGTATCTTGTGAGCGCGCTGCCAAAAGCTAGGGAGTCTTTCTAGGAGGAATATGATGCCCCTCAACCTTATTCTGATTGTTGAGATTTTTGACGTGTGGGGCATTGATTTTATGGGACCTTTCCCAAACTCCATTGGCTATCTATACATTCTAGTTGTTGTGGACTATCTGTCCAAATGGGTGGAGGCCGTTGCATGCAAGACCAATGACCACCGAGTTATGGTCCAGTTTTTGAAGGACACTATCTTTGCTCATTTCGATACGCCTCGAGCAATCATAAGTGATGGAGGTAAGCACTTCTGCAACCAGATTTTTGAGCAGTTGATGAAGAAGTATTTCATCACACACAAGGTTGCCACCATGTATCACCCACAGACGAGTGGACAAGTGAAAATTTCTTATCGCGAGATCAAACAAATTTTGGAGAAGACTGTGAACCCGAATAGAAAGGATTGATCTTTGTGATTAAATGATGCAATGTGGGCATATCGAACAACATTCAAAGCGCCAATTGGCATGTCCCCATATCGTATTGTGTACGGAAAAGCCTGTCACCTTCCAGTTGAATTAGAGCATAGAGCTTATTGGGCTATTAAGCAGCTGAACTTCAATCTTTCAAAGGGAAGCTCACAAAAGAAGCTCCAACTCAATGAATTAGAGGAGCTGCGGAATGATGCATACAATTGTGCATGGTCATACAAGGCACAAATGAAGAAGACTCATGACCAACACATTTTGAGACGAGCTTTTAAGCCAGGTCAAAATGTTCTTTTGTACAATGCACGCCTGCATCTTTTTCCAGGAAAATTCAAATCTCGATGAACAGGTCCATTTATTATTCGGTCGGTTTTTCCTCATGGGGCCATCGAGATTGAGGATCCAAAGAATGGTAACACTTTCAAGGTAAATGGACAGAGGTTAAAACCATTCTTGGAGTTGAGGAGTCCAGACATTGAGACGATCTTGTTGGAGGATCCTAGTTACTCAGATTGAGTGTCGTCTACTATGGAGGGTCTGGCTGAAGACGTTAAACTTAGCACTCATAGAAGGCACCCCACAACATATCCTTGTTGTTTACTTATTATTTGACATATTTATGATTAATGTTTGTTTCCAGTATTTTTGTTTTCCAGTCTTTATTTTTCAGGGATAACACGTACTTCAGTTCAAGTTTGGGGGTATCCTATGAGCCATACCAAGTCCAGATAGTTCTTCATATCCCAGGTCAGCTCTTTCCATATTATTCACACATTGGGGTCAATGTGTAATTTAAGTTTGGGGGTATAGGAGACACATTACACACACTTTGTCCTAATTTGTTGTTGTTTTTCTTCGTTTAAATTTTTTTTTTGAAATTTTAGTTGATCTAAACAAATATTGTGATGTGATTTCATTAGTGAGCTTAAAATTTTGAATACATGATTTGATGATAGAGTTTTAAAACTTTGTTACTTACTTTGGGCATTTGAGAATTCACATGTTTGAGCCAATCTAACACGAGCACATTAGCACATATTTGTGTGAGGTATTACATGCGATTTCAATATGTATGTTTCTTTGACTTAACTGAAACTGGATGACTTATGGGATTAACACTTGGGCATAGAAAAGAAAAAAAAAATAAAGATCATCATCAATAAACTTTTCACTTAGTAACTGGACCTCTTGCCTCAGTAAGCAGTGAGTGTTCACGTCAAAAGGTGGGAATTTTATTCATAATGATCATTGTGAAACTTTTCGCTAAGTAACTGGACCTCTTGCCTCAGTAAGCAGTGAGTGTTCAAGTCAAAAGGTGGAAATTTTGCTTGGTAGCATTAAGGTCAGTTTAGTTTTTTAGCCTTTTTGACTCGAGTTAATAAGTCCTTAGGGGTGTCTTTACACCTAATGCCCTAAAACCATCTAGTTTGGGAGTCGTTGACTCAACACTCGATACATGGGTCAATTAGAAAGCTTAAGGGAACTAAACATAGCATAGCCTTATAATAAAAATAAATAAAATAAAACTATGCCATCGCCATTCATTCTGATGAGAAATTCTGTGAATCTTGAGACATGAATATATTGTACATTGAAATTATTTGGAAACCTCATCTGTATATGCTAATTCACTTTACACTGATTCAAGCTTGTGATGTCTTAGCCTGCCTCTTGTAAGTAATTAGGTTTTAAAATTCCTATTCACTGCGAAGATGGGTTATATTTTTTTGGCTTGCTCATGAATGAATATCATTGTTTTGAGTGCTCCTTAAATTTTTGGATACCGTGAGTGATGAACTTATCTTTATGTTCTTTGTTTTCCATTTAGTTTTTTTTTTTTTTTTTATTTTGCTAAGGGACTAGCAAAATGTAAGTTTTGCTACCACTAGGGGAAGCGCCGCCCAACAGCGAGTGTAATTTCTCTCATGTATAGTCAGTTTTAATTTACTGTTTTTTGTTAGTTTAATGTTTAGCACTGTTATTGTGAACTTTAGTTTCATGATTATGAGTGGCTAAAATCTTCAACTAAGGTTGAAGATGAAGCCTCGCCGTTGTTTAGCATAAGATTTTCAAATTTGTTTATACAATTATGATTTTTTTTTAGTATAAATGTTCTGGTCAATTGTTTGAGTAAATTCTTACGATTGATAGTTTTTAAATTGTTCTGTTGGGTATTCCGTGTGTTTCATCTGATGGATACATCGAATTGTTTTTGATTAAATTGGATATCCTTTGTGATTTGTTAAAAGCGGATACATTGGATTGTTTTGGTTTAATTGGGATATTTGTTGTGATTTGTTTAAAGTTGGATTCATGGAATGTTTTGATAGATTATTTTTATAGAACATGAAAATATATGCTTTACATTGGTAGAATGGATTCAGAAACCTTAGTGTTTTTATTATTAGTTTTTAAATTAATTTAGTTTTGTTTATATTTGTTTTGCAAAATATAATTCGCAATTCGGAGCTAGGTTAAGATAAGGTTAGTTTAGATTAAATTATATTTTCACAACGCAATTCCCTGTAGATTCGACCTCGCACTTGCACAACACTATATTGCAAACGACTCATGCACTTGCGAGTAATTTAAAACTCACAACAGAGACCAGCAGTGAGAGAGGTGCACCGTCTGGCTGAAGACGTAAAACTTAGTGCTCATGAGAGGCACCCCACAGTATATCCTTTTATTTTTAGTATTTTTCACATTTATTTTTGGTATTTATTTTTATAACTGTTTATTATTAGTATCTCTTGTTTTTCGGTATTATGTTTGTTTTTCTTTTTTAGGGACAATGTGTGTTGATGAGAGCCATAAAATGCATCTCAATAGTGCTTAATCGTTAGCATTTTGGGGTTGATCTCGGTCTTAATCGCACTTTTACATGTTAATAACTCAAAAGTGATATTCATAAATCATTGACTTAATTCGATGCATTTCAGGTGCCTTGGAGTCCAAAAGAAATGGAAAAGATATCATCGCTTAAAGCACAAAGTTTCAATACATATAGGAATGGAGGAGTGGTTATGAAGAGACAAAAGTGATGAAAAGCATTCAAAACACAAGAGCCAAAGCATGCCAAGACCAAGAGAAGTTATTTCAGCACTTGAAGAGCTAGGAGTACTAATGTGCACCACGGCGCGGCCAGACCAGCTCCGCTCTGCCCAAAACCACATCTTGGCATCCCTCCTAGCGCCGCACCGCCCAGAACCCCCTCTTGGCATCCTTCCTAGCGCCGTGCAGCGGCCAGACCAGCGCTGTACCGCCCAAAACCGCATCACTTGCACCCCTCCTAGTGTCGCGGTGTGGCTAGGGTAGCACTGCACCGCCCAACAAGGCACACTCATGAAGAAAGTAGAGTGTCGCACCACCCAGAAGAGAAAGACGCGCACGCACACGGTCTTCTGACCTAATTAGGACGTCTAAGTGGCTATTTTGAGCCCAAAAATACCCTTGAACCCTTGTACTATAAATATAGCACTTAGGGTTGAAGAAAAGGCAATCAATCAAGGTATAGAAACTCCAAGAAGCAGCCTCATTCTCCTCCATCAAAGTGTTCAGCCATGAGTTTCATGGCGAACTAATCTCCAAGTAAGGCGAAGGGATGAATCCCTAGGTTTTGTTGTTCTTTAATTCCTTTATTTGTTCGGTTGTAATGGGGATTTATTGTCAAATATTGTTACAACTTATTCTTTAAACTAATTAGAAGATTTCCTTTCAATTCGGTGATTGTATCTTTCTCTTTGTTATAAGTTTAGTAATGTTTTTCTCATGTCAAGGCTGTTTGGATATGATTGAGTCCTGAGGCTTATTCTCTAGGGTTGTCCATTACTACAATATTATTGTTAATGATACATTGTCGTTTCTTGATAACTCTATAGTTTAGGCCATATGTGTTTAACAAATAAAGAAGAGTAAGTCATATCAATTACATTAGGGTTTGTACATGAGCTTTAATCGAATATCCACCGATTGCTTGTTTGGGATGTGAAACTTGCAATCGAGATAAAGACGACTGAATTAAGATTGGAATAAAGGCAATGAGGCTAAGGAGAACTCTCAGAACCTTGTTGTTACTCTATTATTATTAATCACAACTTATTATATATTCTGCTCTCAATTACTTCATTATCATATATTCTCACTCGATTTTATTGTTCGTGTTTAGGTTTACATCTTCTCTTATAGTTAACATTGTTTCCCTATGGAATCGATACCCCAAAGATGTGCTACAACTACCGCGTTAGTCTTTGGGCGTAATCAAATTTTGGTGCCGTTGCCAGGGAAACGCACTTACTTACAAGAAGATTGTCAACCCTAAACCAAACGGTACTATCGTTCCCTTCTTTAAATTTTTAATTTTTGTTTTTGTTATGTTTTTATTTATCACTCGTAAAATTTAGTTGGTGTATGCTTAGACTAAGAGATTCATGAGGGAGATTCATTAAAGGACCCGAACTAGAAATACCCTTCCCTTCCATGTCCGTTAGTGAAACCTCGCCTAGATCAAATTCTAGTGTACACCCAACATAAAATTTAGGAAACTGTGTTAACATGGCTAAAAACCCTAATAAAAATGTTGCTAGGACACTTAGAGATTACCTATATCTTAGCCGGACAGCCACACTGTTGGTATTTGTCTAAGGTTTAAACATGTTTAAACATGGTTCAAAGATGGTTAAAGTCTAAACCAAGGTTGGAAGATTAAAATACAACTTGTTAAAGGAGTGCACACATGTGTGTACATCCATTTGGATGTGTGTGCACACCCCTAATCACCAAAGCAAAGTAGTGCGCACTACTGTGTGAAGAGTAGCATTAGTGTGCGCCATGCCCCTCCTTCACTAGCACCGTGCCACCCAGTAAGAGAGGTGTTGGAAGAAGGGCAGCGCCGCACCGCTCCTCCACCAGCACTGGACCACCCAAAATGTGGTGCAAAGGGACTCTGCCCAGCGCCTCATCGCCCCCTGTTCAGCGCCTAGGCGCTAGGCAAAGCTGAAGCACACATTGGCAGCTTGCTTGAACCTCCTCTTAGGTGCATGGATGCAAGGTTAAAATGCACAGCACCACTTAAGATTGATGGAGGGCCATGGTTAAGTGGTCATCAAGATCTAAGGGTAGAGAATGACACATAAGATTGGACAAGAGTTGGTGCACTATATAAAGGGTCACCTAAGTTCAATCTTATAACATAAGATGTGAAAGACATTGTAATACAAGACACAAGTGTCTGTGTGATAGATATACAAGAGAGAATTGTGTGAGAGTGCAAAGACACAGACATACAAGGGGGATTTATTATAGAGAGGCTGGTTGTAAAGAAGAGAGATTAGTATAGAAAGTGATAAAGTCTTTCTTGTTCTCTTCTTTGTTCCTTCAAGAACTTGAGCTTCTTGAAGAGGGTTGTTGTATTTGTAAAGAACCATTGATTTAGTGCAGAGAGTTCAAAGGAACTCATGGGGATATAGGCTATTGCCGAACCTCGATAACAAATCACTTGTCTTCTTTTCTTATTTGCTTTCGATTGCTGTATTGCTGTATTACTTGTTTGGGATGTGAAACTTGCAATCGAGATAAAGACGACTGAATTAAGATTGGAATAAAAGCAACGAGACTAGGGAGGACTCCCGGAACCTTGTTGTTACTCTTTTATTATTAATCACAACTTATTACATAGTCTGCTCTCAATTACTTCATTATCATATATTCTCACTCGATCTTATTGTTTGTGTTTAGGTTTACATCTTCTCTTATAGTTAACATTGTTTCCCTGTGGAATCGACACCCCAAAACTGTGCTATAACTACTACGTTAGTCTTTAAGCGTAATCATGTGTGCATCAGTTCAAGTTTGGGGGTATGCTATGAGCTATGCCAGCCATCTAGTTCTCCATTTCCCAGGTCAGATCTTTCCATGTCACTCACATATTGGGGTCGATGTGTAAATTAAGTTTGGGGGTATGGGAGACATAGTCACACACTCTGTCCCAGTTTTTTTAGTATTATTGAAAATATAAATGCATGTTCATATTGTTTTGAAAATTTTGGTTGATTTAAACAAATATTATGATAAGATTTCATCAGTAAGCTTAAAATCTAGAACACATGGTCTAATTATAAAGTTCTAAAAATTTAAATACTTACTTCAAGGCATTTAAGAATTCACAAGTTTGATCTAAATCTGACAGGAGCACATTAGCACATAATTGTGTGGGGTATGACATATAATTTTTATGTGTATGTTTTCATGGCCAAACCGTAATCGGATAACTTGTTAGAAGAACACCTTGGCATAGAAAAAAAAATTTATTGCACAAAAAGAGAAAATAAAATGCTCTTAATGATCATTAAATAAAGTTTCCACTGAGTAACTGGACCTCTTGCCTCAATAAGCAGTGAGTGTTCACGTCAAAAGGTGAGAATTGTGCTTAAAATGATCATTAAATAAAGTTTTCACTGAGTAACTGGACCTCTTGCCTTAGTAAGCAGTGAGTGTTCATGTCAAAAGGTCAAAATTTTACTTGGCAGCATTAAGACTACTTAGTTTCGTAGCCTTTTTTACTTGAGTTAGTAAGTCCTTAGGGGTGTCCTTACACCTAATGCCCTAAAACCATCTGGTTTGAGAGTCATTGGCTAAACACTTGCTTCATGGGTCAATTAGAAAGCTTAAAGAAACTCAACATGGCAAAAATATCATAATAAAAGAAAAAGAAAGAAACAAAACTATGCCATTATTGTTCATTATGATAGGAAATTCAGTGAATGTTGAGGCACGAAACACTATACATTGTAGTTATTTGGAAGCTTCATCTTTTATGTGTTAATTCACCACACACTAAGTCAGACTTGTGATGCTTTCACCGGCCTCGAATAAGTGATTAGATTTTAAAACTCTTATTCATTGCAAAGATGTGTTTATATTTTAAGCCTGCTCATGAATAAATATCATGGCTTTGTGTGTGAACAAAATTTTTAGATATCATGAATGATGAATTTATCTTTGTTATTGTTTTTCAGTTAGTTTTTCGTTTTGTATTACTAAGAGACTAGCAATATGTCAGTTTGGGGGTGTGATAAGTGCTTAAATATTCATATTTAAGCCCTTTAATTTACATTTGTTAAGCTATTTGTTTACATATTTTATTCTATTTTACTTCATTTTTGTGTTTTCTATGTTTTTATAGGTTCTTGGAGAAAAAATGGCATTTTGGAACTCAAAGGAAGAAATCTAGAAGACCTAGAAGCAGCCAAGTGCGATCGAGCATAGAAGAGTGTGATCGAGTGCACAAGCACTCGTGCACACACATAGAAGGCTCGAGCGCAACCTTGCACTCAAGCGCAAAAGCATGAGATCGAGCGCACACGTGCAGTAAAACAGCAGAGCCAGTTTTGGAAAGAATAGTTTGGGTCTTGTTTTGGAAATTAGGGTTTCGAGGTGTCCTTAGAACCTTATAAATAGGCATGTAAAACACAGAAACAGGACTTTTAATCTTCTTTTTGCTTTTGGAGTTTGGAGCTTTGGGAGACGAATTGATGACTCTTCTCTCAGTTTTTTCTTTCCTTTATTTTATTTTATGAAGATGTTTAGCATCACAACTATGTGTAACTAACTCTTAGTAAGGGCTTAATTGAAGCCATAATTATGTTTACTCAATAATTCAGTATTGGCAACTTTGCGATATTTATGTTATGATGCTTAACTTGATTAATGCTTGTTTTTATTTAAATTCCTCATATGTGTTTGTCTGATCAATGTATGCATGTGGTATGGATTAGTTAGTTGAATCAATTTGGATGACCGAGTCCTGGGTTTAACAATAGTAACAAAAGAAATCTACATCGGGTTCTTGGGTTAATCAACATGGGAAACCGGGAGTATATACTATGCCCTAGGTCTCGTGTGGTTGTCGATTTTCACAGATCTTATACTCTCTTAAGGAACAACTCAGTATACACCATGCTGAATCCTTTAAGAAAGAAAAGAGTTAGAGTATATACTATGCCTAACTTGTTGCTTAGGGAAATCAATAGCTTAAGGAGCGGACCATGCCCTTAGGTTTACAAACATTAGGTATTCATGATATGAGTAAAGCATTGACATATCGTTTTATTGTGGTAGCATGATTAGTGGTGGATCTCAAGTCCCTAAGCCTTTATCATTATTAATTCAAACTCAATATTTATTTATCTCATTTTATTATTGAGAAACTAATTCTAAAGCAAAATTCACCAATCCCTGTGGAGATGATCTCGTATTTGCACACTATACTACTGTTGACCTTGTGCACTTGCAAATAAAACTGTTCAAATATTTGCTTATTAATTTAGGTAGATAATTGCACAATAGATATGTGTCTCCCTCTCCCAGAAATATGACTCAAAGTGCTTAGGTAACTCTTTAAGCTCAAGCTTAGGTGGAGTAGTATCTTCCTTAGGTAGAGAACTTGGCAATTCTAAAGGTTTGCTAGACTCTTCTTGGGGAGACACTGGTATTGCACTATCTAACATCTCATGATACCCTTTGGCCTCCTCTTCTAGTGTTTCCTCTACTCTCTTAGTTGTAAGAGCAACTTCAAGCTTGTCCTTTATTTCTGTCTGCAAATAAGTGTTATAAACAAGTGAGTCCACACAATCAATAAAAGAACACTTATCGTTAGTAAAAATAGAAGGAGTGGCTAGAGAATTAAACACTTTAAATTGTACAGTCTCTCCCAAGATTGTCATCGCTAACCTCCCATTATGGACATCAATAATAGTCTTGGTTGTAGCCATAAATGGTCTACCAAGAAGAATTGTGTGCTCTTTGTCCTTAGATGGGGTTCCGCAACTATTCCACGAGCATAATCACTTTGTCTATCTGCACCAATATATCCTCAACTATTCCCTTAGGATATTTAACTGACCTATCAGCTAGTTGAAGGGACATGTTGTTGATTTAAGCTCCCCCAAACCTAGTTGCAAGTATTTTAAATATGGCATGAGATTTATACTTGCTCCTAAGTCTAGCATTGCTTTGGCGACCTTCTTCTTTCCCATTGTGATGTTAATGATGAAACTTCCGGGATCTTTCAGCTTAGGTGGCAAGCTTTGTTGGAGCACTGTACTAGCAACTTCTAACACCATTACTTTTTCATTCTTCTCATATTTCCTTTTTTTAGTGTTAAGTTCCTTAAAGAATTTCGCAAATGATGGCATATTCCTGATAACATCCAAAAGAGGCAAATTAATATTCACTTTAGAAAGCATGTCAAAAATATCAAAAAATTGCTTATCCTGTTTAACATCCTTCAAACGTCTTGGATAAGGAATAAGAGGCCTGTAAGGCTCAGTTGCCTTGTGCAGTGTCATGAAGGAAGATGGCTCATTCTCTTTGTTCTCCTCAAATGTTTGAGAAGATTGTGGATCTTCAGCTGGATTTCTTTTAGGAGTGTCATGCTTCTTTTGCTTCTCAATTGATTTTCCTACATCACATGGCAAGTTATAAGAAATTTTATCATCAGAATTGTTGTTAAGAATTTTACCACTTCGCAATTGTTGATTTTCCTACATCACATAACCTTTTCTTGCTCAGGTTGGCTAGGCAACTTCCCTTTTTGATGTACTTGAAATTGTTCCGCAAGTTGCCCAACTTGTACTTCCACCCTCTTCATTGATACCTCTAAGGAATCCAACCTTTGGCTATGTCTCTCATGGTTCTCTTTGCTAGCTTGAATAAAAGCACTCAAATTCTCCTCCAAAGTTGGATTTCTAGGCTGATTGGGTGGTGCAACTTGGTTTTGATATTGAACCAGTCTTGAACTTTGAGCATATATAGGAGTGTTCTTAGCCTTCCAGGAGAAATTGAGATGATTTCTCCACCCAGGGTTATAAGTGTTAGAATATGGATCCCTTGGCTTAGGTTGGTAAGACTTCATTGCATTAACAAGTTCTTGTTCATTTCCTGCATAAGATTCGTAAGACAAAGAACAAGTTTTAGTACCGTGACCAAAAACCCCACAAACTCCACATACCTCATGATTAGGCGTGTTTGTGGTAGTGAGAAGTTTGACTTGTTTGGTCAACTATGCAAGTTGCATTGCCATATCATTGTTAGAGCTTAATTCATTAACCTAAATTCTCCTTCCTCTTACACTCTTTTGTTAGGAATTAGTACCCAACATCTCATATAGCTCGTATGTCTCCTCAGTAGTCTTTTCTCCCGTGGCTCCACCGGCAACGTTATCAACCGTATATTAACACTGTTGTGTCAATCCATTATAAAAGAATTAACTTTGTAGCTGTAATGGGTAATGATGGTAACGTGGCAATCTTAATTCTCAACTCAGTGGTCTTCTGATGGGAGTAGAATTTGTTCATGAACCGATTGTAGACCACTTCCCATGTAGTCAAAGAACCGGGTGGAAGAGTCATCAACCACGTTTTTGCTCTATCTTTTAATGTGTAGGGGAAGTATCTCATCCTAAGTTGATCCTCATTCAGCCCTTGTAGAGGAAAAGTCTGAACTGTTGCATAGAAATCCCTTATGAAGGATAATGGGTCTTCATTTGGAATTCCGTAGTATGAATGAAGAATACTAAAGTGGATTTTTTTTATCTCATAAGTCCGTGCAGCTTCCCCCAATTGGATATAAGATGTGGAAGTGCCAATGATCGGCCTTGCATACTCCTTCATTATAATTTGTCTTTTAGCTCCTTCTATTCTTTCAGGCTCCTCTTTTTCTATTCCCTCAACCTTTTCTTCTTCTTCCGTAGGTTGTAACGTCTCCCTTAGCCTATGGATGTTGTCTATTGTTGGCACTAGATTTCTCCCTTGGGATCTTCTACTGTGCATGTACCTGAAGAAAACAAAAGAAAAATTAAGCTACCAGGAATCAAGAGAGCGAACATCAAGAAACAAATTAATGCCAATTTAAATCAAGAAAATCAAGAAGCAAATAAAGAAAATTTGATGAAATAAAAGAAATAAAAATTACGCCTAAAAGAAACAAAAGAAACAAAATAAAAAAAATAAAAACAAAGAAAATAACTAAAGAATTAAATGCCAATTCTCCAGCAACGGCGCAAAAAACTTGATGTGCAAATTTTAAATGCTCGCAAGTGCACGAATCACAAATAGTATTGCGATGAGTTTACTCTCAAGGTCAATCTCTCAATGAATTGCAATGGTTTAAATCCTACATTACTTTCTTAAAATTACCAAAAAAAAACTCTAAAATTAAATCCTAAACACTCTAATTAAAAGATTTCATAAGAGAAAATTGAAATAAAAACAATTAAGTAAATTACACAAAACGAATTTTGAAAAGATGAGTATAATCAATAAGAACAATTGGGAGTTTAGCTTGCTATCCAATCATGAATTGGAACATTTGGTGAATATAAAGAATTAATCAACATCCAAGATTATTGGTTTTTCCGCTAAGACTAGAGAATGCTATTGATCGTGTTTATTCTCAATTTATAACTAATTAATTAAATCCCATGGATTGTGTTCATCAATTAATTAGTTAAATTAAGTATAAGGAAAATACAACCACCTAAATCACAATTTGATTTGAATCCTAATTTAAATTCTTATTCAAGAAAGCTTAATTAGGTTTAAATGATTTTTCCTCAACCTAATCTCGAATATTAACCTTGACTATCAATAATAGATGGCCAATCCACAAGCAATAATCAAAGGTATGAAGGATATTGAATAAGAAATAATCTGGAAAATTTCATAAAACTAAATCCACCAAAATATCCAAAATAATCAAGGCAGCTAAGCCAAACGTCCAACAATGCATTCAGCTGCTCATGCTTAAATCCCAATCACAGAATTCAAATACTCAGGTTACAAGCATATTGAAGGACAAAAGGAGCAAAGATAGAATTTCTTCTCGAATTTCAAGATGAATCCTCACTTCTACCATGCTGAAATCATGTATAGCCTGACCTTTGTCTACTAAAATTGTCATAACTTTCTCTAGAAAATTATATTTATGATCTATAAAATTTTTCAAAAAATAGACATCTGGATCTTTCCAAAATTTATGGCTCAGCTTCTGGTTCTTTCTAAATCAATACAGTTTAATCTGCCAAAATCACTTATGCCACGCTGAAATCACGCACAGCTTGACATTTGTCTACTAAAACTGTCATAAATTTCTCTAGAAAAAATATATTTATGAGTTGTAAAATTATTTAGAAAATAGACATTCAGATCTTTCCAAGCACGTATTTCTCATCTCCTGGTTCTTCCTGAATCAATATAGTTTAATCCGTAAAAATGACTGATCTTTACGGGCAATTCTGGCAATTTAGTGAAACTCCTTTCCAAGTGCTTGTGAACCTGTAAAACAACTTAAAGTAACAAATTCCTAAGCTAAACATATAAATAAATACTTGAAAAATATACAAAATACTAGGACAAATATTTTTTCATCAGTAATCTATCTCTTCATACACTTTACAATGGTTCCGATGACATTATGATTGGCGATGGCTCGGGTCTTCCTATAACTGACACTAGTTCTACACCTTTTACCACTCATAACACCTCATTTAAATTAGACAATGTTTTGTGTGTCCCTAGCATGAAAAAGAATCTAATTTCCATTTTTAATTTTGTACATCCAACAATGTCTTAGTTGAATTCTTACCATCCTCTTTTCTTGTGAAGGAACTTCTCACGGGGGCAATCCTTTTGAAGGGTCAAATGAAGGATGTGGTGTATGAATGACCGGTTTCCTTTTAAACGACATCTCCATTAATAGCCTTTTCTAGTGTCAAAACTTTTTCTTCTGAATGGCATTATAGATTAGGCCATCCTGTATTTCCCATTTTAAAACACATTGTTTCGCATTATCAGTTAGATTTTTCTTCATCTATGTCATATTATTTTTTGTGTAATGCTTGTCACTGCAATAAAAGCCATAAACTACCATTCTCTACATCAACTGTTGTCTCCTCTCAACCTCTTGAAATTATTTTCTCTGATGTGTGGACTTCACCTTTTATCTCACATGATGGTTTTAAATATTATGTCATATTTGTTGATCACTTTACTAAATACATTTGGTTTTATCCCCCCCCCCCCAACAGAAATATGAAGTTAAAGATGTGTTTATAAGATTTAAAGCCACTGTGGAAACACACTTTCACAATAAAATTCATACACTTTATTCCAATAATGGTGGTGAATACTTGGCTCTTCAAACTTTTCTTGCTACCCATGGAATCACTCACTTTACCACTCCACCACACACTCCTGAACACAATGGGTACTCTGAATGACGTCATCGTCACATTGTTGAAACATATCTCACTTTCCTCTCTCATGCATAACTTCCTTTGACATTTTGGACTCATGCCTTTGCCACTACTATTTACCTAGTAAATTGTATGCCCACTCCCACATTAAATCTATCATCTCCCCATGAAAACATTTTTGGCTCTCCCCTTAACTACTCTAAACTTAGGATTTTTGGTTTTTTATGCTATCCATGGTTACATCCTTATTCATCTCACAAACTTGAGTCTCGCTCCAAGCCTTGTATTTTTCTAGGATATTCTCTTACTCAAAGTACTTATCTGTGTTATCATCCTCCCACATCTAGATTGTATGTCTCTTGTCATGTCAAATTTTTTGAGTCCGTTTTCCCTTCTCTTACTTTATCCATGTAATCTGCCCATCCACAACCCGACACCATCTCCACATGGATTCCTCTTATAATCACAGTTCCAACCAACCAAGCTTCCTCCGGGACACTCAACACACCATCTACAGTTCAACCTTAAGGGCAGCCCTCTTGTGATTCTTCGTTCCCTTCTACCAGTCTGTAAACCGAGGTTTAAACCTAAGATGGGTGTATTAGGTTTTAAAAAACTTTTTGCTAATTAACTTGCAAGTTTTTAAAACAGTTCAATAAGCAAGGCACACAATAAAAATAATATGCTTGAAAACAAGGGAGTTAAGGAAAAGAATATATAAACTCCGTTTATAGTGGTTCGACAATATCAGAATCTCTCTGACCCTACGTCCACTGTCTTTAAAGAACCTCCTTGAAGTAATAGACTAATCGTTAGTCGAGCAACTTCACAGCTGTTGCACAAACCTTATAAACAATCTTTTCCTTACGGAAGTTACAACAAAGTGTTTAATTCTAAAAACTTTAAGAGTTACACCAACTCTTTCTCTTTATAATAAATGGTATTAACTATAAAGTAAATGGTAGAGAGATAGTAATGAATGTTTTTATAAATGAAGAATATTTCTCTTTCAAGAACAAACTTAAAGAATGGCTCACAATGAAATTTTCAAAGCTTTTGAGAGTTAATGAGCTATTTGACTAATTGAATGTGCTATCTTCCTTGTTTAAATACTCATTGAAGTAGGTTTATATAGCCTTGAACTTATATGGCCGTTTGATGCTAACTTAGTAGGTTTGGGGCATTAAATGCTCAAGTCTTGCGTCTCAAATGGTCATATTTTTGAATTACCAATCGACTGGGTCCTTGTAGGCTTTAGGCTTAGGGAGAGTACCAGTCGACTGGGTCATAGGATCAGTTGACTGGGAACTTACTGTCCCTTTTTCTAGTCGACTGGTATAGAGACCCAGTCGACTGGGTTGTCTTTAAACCCAGTTTTTATGTTTCAAAATAGTTTTTGACTTAGAAACATTTTTGTATTTTAGTTTTGTCAAAATCTTTTGTAAATTGAGCCATAGATCAAGCTAAGTAATCGAATTTAGAGATTTACAAAGTGATTCAATTACCTTAGTGTCTATTCTAGGTCTTCTATCTTCTTTTAGTGTATGAACGAGTTGAGTTCTTGCATCATGTTTTTGTACTGAATGCTTTTACTGCTTAGACACTTAGATAAAACTGTTAGTGTAATTTAAATAGTGTTTTGTCATTATTAAAATAAAATATGGGTCAAAAATCTCTCCCTTTTTTATGATGATAAAACTAAGGAGAGAAAAAACAGTTTTAAAAACTAAGTGTTAGTTTTTTTGAAAAATTTGGACAGAATTTCCTCAGTTTTTCTAATAAAAACCAATCGGTAAGCATTCAAATACAGTAATATCAATCCTAACCATGACAATACAAGATATTTTACACTTGTTAACATGTTCAGAGCAATGCTCCCCCTAAATTTATGTTATCTTAGTTTATATAGATTTTTCTCTTTTTCTCCTCCGTTTTGACAATAGCATAAAAATGGGTGTAAACATGAAAAATAAGCAATGTAATCACCATAGACATGAAGATAAGGCATAAACAAACTTGTGTGCAAAAACTAGGTATTAATCAGAGTTGGGAAGACTTCTTCAGAAGAATTAGAAGTTTGCACATAAGCTTGAACAGTTAAAACATATAGATGAGCAAGAAGAGCTCAAACGAAGCAACCATATAGCTAAAAGTAAAGCATATACATGAGTTAAAGGCTACATAAGTGAAAAGTAAGCATGTATATACAAAGTTCCATACATCATCGGGCTTAAAGAGGCTACCCATGAAAGTCTGATAGGTACAAGGAAAATGATTTATGAAAAAGTAAAAAAAAAAAAAATTCTTGCCATAATATCCATAGAGCAAAACAAAAAGAAAGTAAGTACAAGTACCAAGAAAAATAAATGACTCAGTGTGTATAGAAGTCAGAACTATCCCGAAGAAGATTTCGAATCTCTGCCAAAGAGTCTTTCGAGTGATCTCAGAGTAACTCGAAATCATCCCTAAGGGTGCTGATGTCGTAATGCATATGCTCGATATCAGTCCGCACCATCTGGAATCTCTGGTTGACGGAAGATATCAAGCTCTGGGATCCTGACTGCATGAATAGTTGGAGGCTCACTATAGCCTATAATACATCATCATGACCAACCTAACCAGCACTAGAGCCGCCATGTCTAGCATGTTGTGGACTAGGTGCCCACTCGTTAGTATCCATGGCAGTAGGAGGATTTGCATCATCAGGTCCATCGTCATCCTTCTCATTGTTGTCATTATCACCGATCCTGATGTTCTTCCCAGCCTTAGAATGGACCATGCCATCCCGTATCGTGCACATTATATTCTTTAATGAAAAGATATTGATAACATTTTTGGGGCCATATCTTGAGCTTCGGAGGCAAGTAACGGGGATGTTGAACTACTAGAGGATCATGGTGATGAACATCTCATATGGGAGGCACCCGGAGTCATGTGCTTCGCCACTGATCATATTGGTGAGCAAGAGTGGGTAAATATTGAAATAGTGTCCAGTTTTGAGACACTAAATCAATACTATGCCTATTTTAGATATATAACCCCAACTCCCGAATCTAGGATGGATGGTCCAACTCACAATGAGGTTGAAAATTTTTGAGTCAAGGGGTATGTTATTACACTGGTGAAATGTAGTGGCTCAAAAGACATAGTTAGGGTCGCCCCTAACTATCTAACATGCCTTCTCATGGTCAAAATTTTTTAGCCATCCATCTAGACTCCACTGGACCCCTCCCACGAGGATTCTCAGCAGGTTGACCAAGAGGTCAGTGTTTACTTCAAATTCTATGCCCATGACACTAGTCTTAAATCTAAGAACTAGTGGACTGGGTTTGACCAGGTTAGCATAGAATTGATGAATAAGGCGGGGGCAGTATTTCTGGTGGATTTTGACAAGGGGGTTAGGTAAATCACCTCAAAAGCAGGAAAAATATCAAAAATCGCATGATAGATAGAATCAAAATCTACGAATCTGCCCTAATGAGGACATAGCTAACAATCGGGATGCGTATCTTATTCAAGTTTCAATTGGTCCAGTTATAAGGGCTCGAGCTAAAAGGTTCAAGGAAACTCTCAATGGGCTGATTAAACACATTTGGGCTAAGAACCATCTTTGGAGGCCCAAGGATGATGCTATATATGATCCATAAGGATGGGTTTCCATGATTCAAGCTTTGGAATAATCTAGCGACTCAAGATTGCGAATTAAAACTTAGTTTCCCAAAATTGGAGACTTACTCATTTTTTTTTTTTGGCTCATCAAGGAAAATGGCTGGCAGTAATTTTTCTTATTATCTTTTCTTAATTGTTTCCTTATTAATTTAATTATTGAATTGTAAGGCTTATATGCCAATTTATGTACTTTCCTTTTTGGATTTTAGGTTAGCAGAATTTAGTTACCAGAATTGAATTTAGATTTGTTTCCTATTCCTTAGTTTCCTTTTCTAATTTTGGAAGCTTTTGGCTGCCCAATTTGTGATCTTCATATATTTAAATAGCTATTGGCTTTTTGGAATAGAATAATTCAGATTTGATTCATACTTTGTGAGAGAAAATTCTCTTTGGTTCTTTTAGAACTTCTGAACTTATCGGAGTTTCCGTGGCGTTCGTCTTCGACTTATCAATCAATCCTTCCATAATTGATTGTGATGTCTTCATTATACCAAGGTTCTTGCTTCAATATAAGCAACGGGTCGCGGTCTCACATAAACTTGTTTCTAGATGATCTTGTAATCCTTCTTGATCCATCAAGTTCTTAGTTATTGGCGTGGATCATATCACGTGGTCTCACAGAAATCTGTTTCTAGACAATCTTGTAATCCTTCTTGATCCATCAAGTTCTTAGTTCTTAGAATGGATCATATTAGTCGGTGTTAAAGTGCATTATGGAAAAGAAGCATGCAATCACCATACTAATAAGAAATCTATTAATTAAATTAAAGAATAAAACAAATCAATGATCCAAGGATGACACTTTAGAATTCTTAAGGTATAAAAGTGCAATAAAAACCTAGATCAACCCTAAAATGCTAACAATTAAGTACTATTAAAGTGCATTTATGACTCTCATCAGTTGGTATCAGAGCCTTCTAGTTGCAGGTTTACTTATCTTTTGTTTTGTTTTATTAAGAAAAAAAAAGATGGAAATTCAAAAAAAAAGAACGAATTTCTGGTTTAGAAAAAAAAGTGTGAAAAAAAACGTGGAAAAAAAGTGTGTGATATATAGATTCAATCCTTTTAATTCTTGTTTCAATTTCTCATTTTTGTTTTCCTTGTATTCTAGCCTTTAAATCTGAATTTCTTGGTGAGTTGTTGGTGAATTATTACTGAAAACTTTGATACTTGTCTTGTTAGTTTGATAAGAACCTATAGAGGATTATTACGAGTGGAAAAAGGCAAGAGTGGTGAGCACATAAGAGGGTAAAAGCCAATCTGATTTTTGTGTAAAAACACAAGTGAAATTAAGTGACTTATTCTTTGAGTGAGACACGTGACGGAGTGTGTGAGATCATTCTGTTCTTTTTTTCTAACTTTGTTTTTGCAGAAAACATGTCAGACAACAAGAACAAAAATAATTCCGGAGATAAGTTGGGAGAGGTTGATCCGAAGTTGCTCATGAAGGCTTTAATGGGTGAGATGAAGAGAGTATTGAGTACAAAGATGGAGCAAGTTCATCACTGGATAGATCAAGTAGAAAATGCACATGTGGGGCAGCAACAAAACGCTCGCAATGTGCATAGGAGGGAGAGAGTTCAACCTAGGGGATAGAGAGTTGAAGATGAAGAGTATTATGGGAATAGATTTGATGAAGAAGATGATTGGAAATTAGTTATTGGCCATAGGAGATTTGGTGGTCGAGGCAAAGAAGCTAGGAATCGGGAAGATAATAACTTGGGTAGTATTCAGATTAAGATTCCACCGTTTTAAGGCAAAAACGATCCTGAAGCTTACCTTGAGTGGGAGAAGAAGATAGAATTAGTATTTGATTGTCATAATTATTCTAAGCCTAAAAAGGTTAAACTTGGAGCCATTGAATTTTTTGACTATGCAATTGTTTGGTGGGATCAACTAATGTTAAACAAGAGGAGAAATAGAGAGCGTCCAATAGAGACTTGGGAGGAGATGAAAACCGTGATGAGGAAACAATTTGTTCCAAGCCATTACTACCATGAGTTGTACCAAAAATTGCAAAGTCTTACACAAGGTAGTCGGAGTGCGGAGGATGATTATAAAGAGATGGAAGTAGCTATGATCTAAGCAAATGTAGAGAAGGACCGAGAGGCTATTATGGCTAGGTTCGTGGTTGGTTTGAACCTGAAAATTGCTAATTCGGTGGAGTTGCATCATTATGTGGAGTTGGAAGATATGGTGCACATGGCTATCAAAATTGAGAACCAACTCAAGAGGAGGGGCAACAATACATGGCAAAACCTTAACTCAGGTTCATCTTAGAGGCTGAATTTTGTGAAGAAAGAGGAGAAACAAGCCACAGTCAAGCCCAAAATCAAGCAAAAGCAAGAAAGTACTAGCCATGGAAATCAAGGTAAAACTGATTCTTCCACCACTAGAAATCGTGATATTAAGTGTTTTAAATACCAAGGCAGGGGTCACATAGCAAGCCAATGTCCGAACAAAAAAGTTTTGGTATTGCGAGATACTGGTGAAATTGAAACCGAGGGCGAAGAAAATACCGAATCTATGCCACCAGTGGAGGATGCGGGTGATGAGGAATAAGCTGCCCAAGGAGAATTGTTGGTTGCAAGGAGAGCTCTAAGTGTGCAAATCAAAGAAGATGATGAAGTGCAGCGAGAAAACATCTTTTATACTAGATGCCACACGCAAAACAAGGTATGTAGTGTGATTATTGATGGAGGTAGTTGTATTAACGTTGCTAGCACTACAATGGTTGAGAAATTAGGGCTGCCAACAATTAAACATCCTCGGCTTACAAGTTGCAATGGCTCAATGATAGTGGTGAAGTGAGGGTGAACAAATAGGTGTTAGTTTCCTTCCGGATTGGAAAATATGAAGATGAAGTTTTGTGTGATGTAGTTCCGATGGAAGCTGGACACTTGTTACTAGGCCGACCATGGCAATTCGATCAACGTGTTAAGTATGATGGCTTCACCAACAAATATTCATTTGTAAGCAATCAAAGAACAATCACTCTAGTTCCTTTGACACCAAAGCAGGTTTATAAAGATCAAGTGAGGTCACAAAAGGAGAGTGAGAAAATGAAAGAGAATGAGAAAAAGAGAACGAATGAAAATTAGAAAGAGAAAATGAGAGAGGCTGGGAAAATTGAGAGAGAAAATAAGAGAGCTGATTCGGTCATTGAGAGAAAAACAAATTTCTATGCAAGAGCAATGTTTTTAAATCAGTCAATGATTGTACTTTTGTACCAAGGCGTTAAACGCTAACCAATTTGACTCATCTTTGAGTAGTTATATTGTTTCTCTTTTGCAAGAGTTTGATTATATCTTTCCCAAGGAGATTCAACATGGCTTACCTCCTATTCGAGGAATTGAACATCAAATTGATTTTATGCCCGATGCTACAATTCCAAACCGACCAGCCTATCGAAGCAATCCCGAGGAGACAAAGGAGCTACAAAGGCAAGTTAGTGAATTGATGGAAGCGGGGTGCATAAGAGAAAGCATGAGTCCGTGCGCTGTTCCGGTGATTTTGGTTCCTAAAGAGGATGGGACGTGGAGGATGTGCATTGATTGCCAAGCAGTCAACAATATAACGGTAAAGTATCGACATCCTATTCCTCGCTTAGATGATATGCTAGATTAATTGCATGGTGCATGTGTATTTTCTAAGATTGATTTAAAAAGTGGATATCATCAAATAAGAATGAAAGAGGGTGATGAATGGAAAACAGTTTTTAAAACAAAATATGGTTTATATGAGTGGTTAGTGATAGGTGCTTAAATATTCATATTTAAGCCTCTTTATTTACATTTGTTAAGTCCTTAGTTATGTTAATTTAGTCTATTTTATTTCATTTCTGTGTTTCACATGTTTTTATAGGGTCTTGGAGAAAAAGAAACATTTTTGGCACCCAAAGGAAGAAATCTGGAAAACCTGGAGCAGCTGCTGGCTAAGGTGCGATCAAGCGCACTATTGGGTACAATCGAGTGCATAAAAGGATCGAGTGCAGCCTTGCGATCGAGCACACAATGAATGCGATCGAGCGCACATGTACGAGTGTGAACAGTAAAACGGTAAAACTAGTTTTGGAAATAGAAGAGGTTTTGCGTTTTAGGAAGTTTAGGGTTTCCAGAGTCTTCTAGGGTTATTCAAACCCTATAAATACACATGTAAACACACACAAAAGATATCTGATGAGAGTCATATAATGCACTTTAACAGTACTTAATTGTTAGCATTTTAGGGTTAATCTACATTTTAATTGTAGTTTTATACGTTAACAACTCTAAAGTATCATTCTTGGATCATTGATCTATTTCGGTGCATTTTCAGGTACTTTAAGCTCAAAAGAGGAGGAAAAGTTATCATTGCTTGAAGCACAAAGACTCGAGGCATACTGGAGTGAAGGAATGCTTCTGGAAGGACAAGATGGAGGGATTAAAGGAGCAACAGCTGCTGCCTGCACTAGAAAGGTGTTTCACTAAATTGCCAGAATTGCCCGTACAGATCAATCATCTTTGCAAATTAAACTGTATTGATACAAGAAGAACCAGGAGATGAGCCATATATGTTTAGAAATATCCGGAAGTCTATTTTCTGGAGAATTTTACGGTTTTTAAAAGTTATTTTTCTAGAGAAAGTTATGGCAGTTTTAGTAGACAAAGGTCAGGCGGTGCGGGCTGTGCAGGATTTCAGCGTGAATGGCATGTGAAGGCTTAAATCCCATATCCCACATCGGTTAGAAACACATTTGTATATCTCCAATCCCATATCGGATTGGAAACACATTACACTCATGGTATTTGCCTATATAAGACCCACTCCACTTCAGCTTTGAGAACCATCGGATCATCTGGGATCATCTGAGATCATCAGAAAGTGAATCCAGAGGGCTTTTAGGAGCAATCCAAAGGGTCTTTAGGAGGAAAATTAGAGGCTGGAGATGATCATTGGGAGGCTCGAGGCAGCTCGAGGAAGCATGAGCCCCATGGCCAACTAGTCTCCAAGCAAGGCAAATGGATGAATCCCTAGGTGTATGTAATATCCGTATTTTAAAAAGTTTGGTAAGTGTATATTTTTATCAATATGACAAAGAGTTAAATCCTTGAATGGCTGAATGAAGATTTCTGGAGACCAAGGTTGAAAAGTAAAAAAAAAAAAAAAGTCAACTTGGAACAGTAACTCGGGGCAGCATACCTACTGCCACCGAGAGAACAATTCCAAGTGGGATAGTTTATATATTGGTTTTTGTTGTTTAATGGGAAGTGGAGAACAAAACATAATGATGATATTTTTATCATTATGTTTGTTTTTTTTTTTTTATTAAATTGGTATCTTATGAAGACTTGAGGAAGAGGGAGGGGGGGCTGCTGATTTTCAGCCGAGCTCCCCTATAAATATGGAATATGGGTTCGTGTAATTACACGAAGAAATTTTCCTATAGTTTCAAATATTTCATCTGTGTTCTTAAAACACTTGGAAGTTTAAAGAAAGGTGAAAGGAACAAAATTTTGAGGGTATTTTCAAAAATATTTCGGGAAGCTATCAAAATAACAGAAGGTAATAAGGTAATGTTATTTTATCATTTATGAAAGTTTCAGGAGATTAAAATAGAAAATTTTTCAAACTGTGTAGTTTATGGAGAAAAGAAGAAATAATAAGAAATTTAAATTCCAATATTATGTCAGGTGTTGGTAGCCAACAATCGGGAGAAAATTCGAGGAAGATCGGGAAAGGCAAAGAGGTGGCCCACGAGTAGCTTTAAAGTGCTACGTGGTGAGTTGGATTTACTCTTAGTAGTCTAAATAAAAATCAATTATTTGGTGATATTATTAAAATTAATTATTAAAGTATGCTAGGGTGATAGATGAAAAATTGATTTATGGGTATGATAGGAAATTTGGCCAGGTAGAAATATTTTTCGGTGAGAAATGATATTTTTGAAAATCATAAGTTTATTTGAGGATAAAAGCAATAAATAAATTATTGATGAGATATATAGATGTTTTAATACGAATTATGACGAGATGAATTTTAGTGGATCTTGTTAAATTTTTATGGATGATTTAAGATGAATTTTAGTGGATCTTGAAAAATTCTGATGGACAAGTTGAGATGAAATTTAGTGGATCTGGACAGACTTTAATGAATTATTTGATGTGATTTGGGAAGAAAAGAATCTTGTGGAATTTTTATAATTTGATAAAAAATCTGGATGATTGGATGTAAGAAATTTTAAAGAAACTTTGTTAGATAAAATTTGTGGATAATTAGGATAGTCAAATTAAGTGGTTGAAATCTTTATATTGTTTTTATATTTTCTGTTTATATTACTGTTTCATATCATTGTTCATGCACATATGCATTAAATAATATAACCGAAAGAACCGGGAAGGCAGCCGGTCTAATGAAATAACCGTGACAGCCGGTATATGCGGGGATGAAAAATAAAAACCATGACAGCCGGTATATACTGGGATGAAAAGTGAAAACTGTGACAGCTGGTATATGCTGGAATTAACCGGGAAGGCAGCCGGTCTGATGAGAATAAAAGAACCGGGAGGGCAGCCGGTCTAAGATAATAATAACCTGTCGACAGGTGGGAAGACGTTCCCATCATAATCATTCATGCATCTGCATCTGTTTTAATTATCATTGCATTATTTGAAATGCTGAGATGTGGTATATTAATTGTGAATTAAATTATAGATGGCTGGGTCTCATAAAAATAGACAGTTATAATGATGAGATGAGTGAGATGCTGAGTTATGGTATATTAATTGTGAATTAAATTATAGATGGTTGGGTCTCATAAAAAGAGACAGCTATAATGATGAGATTTTCGAGATGCTGAGATGTGATACTTTTTTGTGAATTTAATTATAGAAGGTTGAGTTTCATATAAAAAGACAGTGATAAGACTTATCTAAATGATGGACTTTTTGATATGAACCTCATTATAAGGTAATTAGGAAATAATTGATAGTCTTAAGGTGAACCAATGATTGAGAAGAAGAGATTGATAGTAGAAAGTTGTCATCAGGTTATGCGAAAAATAAATTTTAATATTAAAGGATTATTGATAGAATTTGGAATACTTTCAGTAAATTTAATTCGCTGAGCTTGTGAAGCTCACTTCTCACTGTTCAATAATTTCATGTAGCAGTCAAGATAAATAGTCTGGTGGGTTGAGAATCAGACGAGATCTTTTTCTATAAGCCAAGTACGTGTCAATATCCTAAGACAATCGAGTTAAAGACTTGTAAAAATTTTATTGTAAATATTCATACATTTATGTATTTTATGTTTAAGTGAATATCAGATTTGTTTACCTCTCCTGTTAAAGGAAAAAAAAATCTGATAGTATTATATTTATTGTTGCATATATGTGTCGTGCTTGGATTTTCAAAATGTGATGACACCGTCCAGGGGTGGCCAACCTGAGATGGGTTATTACAATTTTGGTATCAGAGTATTAGGTTTTAAGATTCTGTAGACTGCATGAGAACCTAAAAAGTGGAAGATCTAAATAAATAATATTCTTAAATGCAGAGTCTGAGGATGACACGTGGTCGTGCGAGAACTAGAGGCAGAGTTCAAAATTAGAGGGGACGTGGTAGACCCCCAATTTTTAGGAGGACTGAAGTAGAGGAAGAAGTCGAGTCCGTGGTTCCCGCAAGGGGACATGGTGATAGTGCAGCTGGTACCAGTAGAGCTGGGGAAGTATCTAAAAGTAGAAATGATGAATTGCAAGATGCTCTTAACCGTGCTTTAGAGAGAATTAATGCAGTCGAAGAACGGGCTGCTAATTTGCAAAGAATATTAGAGGAAAGGAATGGAAGAGAACCAGAGGTAGTGAGGCAAGAGGTTCCTGATGGAGGGGTATTTGTAAATGAAATGCAAGGGGATTGTTTTGTGAGGTTTCTTACGTTTAAACCTCAGTCATTTAAAGGATCTGTAAATCCGGTGGAAGCTGAACAGTGGATTGAGCATGTGGAGAAATATTTTGAGGTCTTACCGGTGTCCGATAAACAGAAGGTTGCATTTGCTTCGTTTATGCTGGAGGGTGAGGCTTCTCAATGGTGGAAGGATATTTTGCCCAAAATGAGTAGACGAATAGATCAACCTTTGACTTGGAATAAATTTAAGGATGAATTCTTTGCAAAGTATTTTCCAGATTCTTTTCGGGCACAACAAGAAAGAGAATTTATCCATCTAAAACAGAGAAATTTATCGGTGGTTGAATATGATAGTAAATTTGTAGCCCTGTCAAGATTTATACCCGAGTTCGTGAATACGGAGGAAAGAAAATGCAAGAGATTTTTAGACGGATTACACTATGAAATTCGTTTTAAATTCTCTTACATGGGCATAGGAAATTATGCTGTACTGGTAGATAAAGCATTGCAGATTGAGAGAGATTTAATAGAGTTTAAAGGTAGGAGGGATTGGTTGAAGAGAACTAGATTTGAGGGATCTAGAGGTGGTAGCAGTATGGCTGTACAGGGTGGGAGACCACCCCAGAGGGGGCGTTCTTTGTCACAAGGAACGGTAGGGCAGACTCAGAGGCAAGCAAGATCTGTTACTTCAGTAGCTCAGAGTAATACCAGTGGGACCCCTCGATTTGGGAGACAGGCTATGGGGATTGGGAGTTATGGTAGAGGAATGAATATGCCACAAAGGGGTAGTGGAAATCTGATTTATGATCGGGAGTCAAGGGTTTTCTTTAAATGTAATCAGATGGGGCATTTATCTCGGAACTGCTCTACACAGATATGCTTTGTATGTGGTGAGGGAGGACATGTTGCTGCAGATTGTCCAGCGGGGAAGTCAGTTGAAGCAAGCATTGGAAGTGTCGGGAGAAGACCGATGGAGAGAGGCAGCGGATCAGGAAGTGTTCGGGACAGAGGTCGAGGATCTGTAGCAGAGCGAGGACGTGGCAGTCAGATTTATTCTAGAGATGGCAGAGTCTATGCATTGACCTAGCAGGATGCACAAGCCACTCCTTATGTTGTTATGGGTATGATATCTATCCTTGGTAGGGCTGCTAGATTATTGATTGATCCTGGTGCAACCCATTCTTTTGCATCTAGTAGTTATATGAAATCTATTGATGTCAGTGCTAGTCCTTTGATGCATGCCATTATTGTTGAGGTTCCTACTGGAGATAGGGTTATTATCAGAACAATTTATCAAAGTTGCGTGATTAATATTGCTGACCGAGAATTTGAGGTTGATTTATTGCCTTTAGATATGACAGATTTTGATGTGATTATAGGGATGAATTGGCTATCTGCATGTCATGCATGGGTAGATTGTTTTAAGAAAAATGTGGTGTTCAGGATACCCGGGCAGGAGGAGTTTAATTTTCAGGGAGAACGTAAAATACTTGTTAATTGTCTGATTTCTGTCTTAACTGCTAGTAAATGGTTGAGGAAGGGTTGTGAGGGGTATTTAGCATATGTGGTGGATTCTAGCAAAGAGGGTAGACAATTAGAAGAAATCTCTGTGGTAAAAGATTTTTCTGATGTATTCCCTGAGGAGTTGTCTGGATTGCCTTCCAATAGGAAGATCGAATTTTCTATTGAAGTGATTCCAGGATCAGCACCCATATCCATAGCACCCTATAGAATGGCACCAGCTGAATTGAGAGAGTTGAAAGTTCAGCTTCAGGAGTTGCTAGATAAACAGTTTATCTAACCTAGTACATCACCCTGGGGAGCCCCTGTGTTATTTGTCAAGAAGAAGGATGGGATATTGAGGTTGTGTATTGATTATAGACAATTAAATAAGATCTCAATCAAAAATAGATATCCTTTACCCAGGATAGATGGCCTATTCGAACAATTACAGGGAGCTAGAGTGTTCTCTAAGATAGACCTAAGGTCGGGATATCATCAATTGAGGATAAAAGAAGGGGACGTGCCTAAAACTGCTTTTAGGACACGCTATGGTCATTTTGAGTTCTTGGTGATGCCTTTTGGGTTGACCAATGCTCCTGCGGCATTTATGGATCTTATGAACTGGGTGTTTAAACAATTCTTGGATAGATTTGTAATTGTGTTTATTGATGATATTTTAGTATATTCTAATAATGAAGAGAAGCATATGCGACATTTGGAGATAGTGTTGGAGATTCTGAGGAAGGAGAAATTATATGCGAAATTCTCTAAATGTGAGTTTTGGTTGAATGAAATATCCTTCTTGGGGCATGTTGTGTCGGGAGAGGGAATAGCAGTTGACCCACAAAAAGTAGAAGCAATGTTGACTTGGGAGAGACCCACGAATGTAACTGAAATTAGAAGCTTTTTGGGATTGGCTGGTTATTATAGTAGATTTATTCAAAATTTTTCTATGATTGCTAGACCTTTGACTAAATTGACCAGGAAAGATGAAAAGTTTAAGTGGTCAGAGGAGTGTGAGAGAAGTTTTCAACTGTTGAAAGAAAAACTGACTACTGCCCCAATATTAGTGCTTCAATCTAGTGATAAAGGATTTGTGGTCTATAGTGATGCGTCGCATCAGGGGTTGGGATGTGTGTTGATGCAACATGGGAAAGTTATAGCTTATGCATCTAGAAAACTGAAGAATCATGAGAGAAATTACCCGACCCATGATTTAGAATTGGCTGCCATAGTCTTTGCTTTGAAGATTTGGAGACACCATTTATATGGAGCCAAGTGTGAAATTTTTACTGATCATAAAAGTTTGACGCATTTACCAACCCAGAAGGAGTTGAATTTAAGGCAGAGGAGATAGATGGAATTAATTTGTGATTATGATTGTACAATTCATTATCATCCAGGAAAGGCTAATGTAGTAGCAGATGCATTGAGTAGAAAAGCTACAAGGAAATTAGCTGCTTTTGGGAGTCATGATACTAGCTTGATGATAGAATTAAGAGGAATGAGGATGCAATTGAGTGTCAGTGATAAAGGAGCATTAATGGCAAATATGGTAGTTCAATCTCCTATTATTGATCGTTTATTACAGCTACAGAGTAAAGATGAGGGAATAGAGAAAATCAGGCAGGAAGTGTTGAGCGGGAAGCCAACCGAGTTTAGAATCAGAGAAGATGGTATGGTAGTATCGGGACAAAGAATTTGTGTTCCCAATGATGAGGAGATGAGAAAAAAAATACTAAAGGAGGCTCATGATTCGATATATTCCATGCACCCGGGAAATAATAAGATGTACAGGGGGCTAAAACAGAATTATTGGTGGTCAGGGATGAAGAGGGATGTAGCAGAATACATTGCTAGATGTTTGACTTGTTAACAGGTAAAATCTGAGAATAGGCATCCAGCAGGTTTATTACAACCTCTTTCGATACCTGAGTGGCCATGGGAAAATGTAAGTATGGATTTTGTCTCTGGTTTTCCCCGTACCCAGAGAGGGCATGATAGACGCTTAAATATACATATTTAAGCCCCCTTATTTACACTTGTTAGATCCTTTATTACGTTAATTTGGTATCTTTTACTCCATTTGTGTGTTTTACATATTTTTATAGGGTCTTGGAGAAAAAGAAGCAGTTTTGGCACTTTAAGAAAGAAATCTAGAAGCCCTGGAGCACTTTCTGGACAAAGTGCGATCGAGCGCACATACAATGCGATCGAACGCACATACGATCGTGCGCACACTTGTAGGATCGAGCGCACACTGCGATCGAGCTCAAGGACACATGCAATCGAGTGCACATGTACGGGCGTGAATAGTAAACTGCAGAACCTTATTTTGGAAAGTACAAGATTTTCGTTTTAGGAAAGTTTAGGACTCATGGGTCTATTAGGACTTCTCAAAGACCTATAAATACACTTGTAACTCACACACAAAAGGACACCTTAGATAGAAAACACTTTTCTCTTTTCTTTTACTTGGAGTGGAGAGCTTGGGAGAGAATTGACGCCTCTTCTCTCGGGTTTATTCTTCTCCCTTATGTTTTGTTTAATTATGTTTACTTCAGTTAGTATGTGTAACTAACTCTCTTATAGGGCTCGATTGAAGCCCTAATTATGCATTCCCATATTTTTATTCATTGATTAAATCTTTGCATAGCTTATTATGTTACTTAACTTGATTAACGCCTATGCTTATTTAAATTCCTCATATATATGTGTAAGGCCAACGTATGCATGTGGTATGGATGGGTTAGTTAGATCAATTTGGATGACCGAGTCCTGGGTCTAACATCAGTAACAAGGACCATCTTATCCTGATACCCGGGTTAATCAACATGGGAAACCGGGAGTAGATACCATGCCTTAGGTCTCATGTGGTTGTCGATTTCCACAGTACCTATGTTTTCTTAAGGAACAACTCAAGCAGATATCATGCTGAATCCCTTAAGGAAGAAAAGAGTTAGAGTAGATACCATGCCTAACTCGTTGCTTAGGGAAATCAATAGCTTAAGGAGTAGATACCATGCCCTTAGGTTGGCAACCAGTAGGTACACATAATAAGGCTAGAGCACTGATACCTTATACAAAATCGGGAATGTATGACTAGTGGTGGATATCAAAGCCCTATGTCTTTATTATTATCGAATCACCCTTCAGTTTATTATTTCTATCTTTTTACATTGCAAATATAATTCTAAATCGAACTTTACCAATCCCTGTGGAGATGATCTTGCATTCGCACACTATGCTACACTATTGACCTTGTGCACTTGCAAGTAAAACAAAGTACGATTATTCACCTATTTATTTAGGTATATTATCGCACAACAAGGTTTTGGCGCCGTTGCCGGGGATTGCGCTAAAAGTTCATTTTAGGATTACTTTCATTATTTTATTTTTACCATCTTTTATCAAAACTTAATCAAAGTTGTTTTATCTTTCAGGTACTTCAAGAAACCCTACTTGCACTTTCTGTGGAATTTGCGATCGATCGCAAGCTCTTGTACGATCGAGCGCATTTAGGGCAGAGAGTACCCGAGCAGCAGAGTTGCACTGCTGCACTAACACTGGTTTTTCTGCTTTATGCACGGACTTCGATCCCGACATCCGAAATTCTTTTCCCTCGATCCCGAGCTTGAACGGACCATCCGACAAAGGCTTAGGGACAACTTTGAGGAGAACAAAGGAGAAATCGAGAACGAAACACAAATGGCGGAACAGCTCGAAAACTAGCAACCACCTGCATGAGTTCCAATGAAGCAATCCTTCATCCCTCGGAACATCGATCAACCATCATGCATCGCATATCAACCTGAGGCAGCGGGAAATTATTACATATCTCCGCAAATCTTGAATGCCTTGACACATTTTAGGGGAACTCCTAATGAAGATCTACACTTACATCTCCGAGAATTTTTTGATCTTTGCAAGTTCCAGCACATACAAGGACTAGACCAAGAAGGAATAAGGTTAATTCTATTCCCTTTTTCCTTGAAAGATAATGCTAAACTTTGGTATAATTCCTTGCCTACAGTTTCCATCCACACTTGGGAGGAGTTAGCAAGCAAATTCTTGAGGAAATTCTTCCCAGCCCAAAAGACAAGACAAATGAGGAAGGAGATCCAATCCTTCCAACAAAAGGATGGGGACCTTTTCTTCGAAGCATGGGGACACTTCAATGAATTGCTACTCAAATGCCCACATCACAACCTACCTCAAGATGAACTGGTACAAGCATTCTACGAAGGTTTAAATGATACTAATAAATGTATTGTTGATTCAGGTTGTGGAGGAGTCCTTATGGAGAAAAGCAGCGAAGAGGCAATGGAACTGTTTGAAACCCTCAACGAACACACTCAGCAATTCTCCTCTCGAGGTAGACATATGACCAAAGGTAAAGGTGTGTATGAGGTAAATACAAATGGAGGATCTTCCCCTCAAATGGCTGCAATGGAAAGAAAACTAGATTTATTGGTAAAAGCCATGGCTGCTCAAACTACCTCAGCTACACCATTACAGGTATGTGCGATATGCTCTCAATATGATCACAATACTAATGCTTGTCCGTTATCTGTAGATCCGGAGTAAGAAAATTATGTGGGACCCAACAACTATCCGCCAAAGAATAACCCATATGCAAACACCTACAACCCTGGATGGCGAAATCACCCAAATTTCTCATGGAGCAACAATCAAAACAACCAAGGACAACAACGAAATCAGCAGCCCACTGCCCATGCTAATTCTGAACCAAAAAGAAACGACCTCGAAAGTCTAGTAAGACAACTGGTGACATCACAAGAACAGTTCATGACTCAGCAAAAACAAACCAATGCGGCACATGAGCAAGCAATTCAAAGACTAGAGGTACAAATGGGACAATTAGCTAAAGAGCTCAGTAGCAGAAAGCAAGGAGAGCTCCCAGCTCAAACACTACCCAACCCTGGTGGGCATCAACAACTAAACGCTGTGATATCCCTGAGAAATGGCAAGGTGATAGGGTCCGATGAGCTTACAGCACCGTCCAAAGAGACACCATCAGCATCAAGGGTAAGTGAGACGGAGAAGGTGAATGCTCCACCCTTCCCGCAAAGGTTAGTAAAACAGAAGAAAGTCAATAAACTAATTGATATTTTTGAAACCTTGCGGAAAGTAGAGATTAATATTCCTTTGTTAGATGCCATTAAACAAATCCCTGCATATGCTAAATTTTTAAAAGAATATTGCACTAACAAAAGGAAGTTCCAGGAGCATGAGATGGTAGCCTTAACTGAAGAGGTAAGTGCTGTGCTTTTAAGAAAATTACCACCTAAACTAAAAGATCCGGGTAGTTTTACTATTCCTTGCAGGCTAGGTGACCAACTGTTCGAACATGCACTATTGGATCTAGGAGCGAGTGTCAACCTGCTACCATACAGTGTATACGAGACACTAGGTTTGGGGGAGCTTCAACCAACCTCCGTCACTTTGCAACTAGCTGACCGAAGCATCAAACGACCAAGAGGTATCCTTGAGGACGTGTTGGTAAGAGTAGGAAAATTCATTATACCTGCTGATTTTATAGTATTAGATATGGAAGAATGTACTTTGCCATTACCTCTCCCCATCATCCTAGGACGCCCCTTTATGATAACTGCTGACACTAATATTAGTGTAAAACGGGGCATTATCACAATGAGAGTAAATGATGAGGAAATACAATTTCAAATGTTTAATACATTAAAATCGACCAGTAATGATGATGAAAATTCTAATATGAATTTCATGCAAAGTGTTGTTGAGAAAGCTTCTCAGGTCCATCGCACCACTACATTGGAGACTCTCCCCTACCATGAAAACACAAGAGTAGACATTAGGCTGGAGGAGGATAATGTGATTAAAGATGTGCACCTTTTCAAGGACACACCAAAACCTTCAAGTAAGTGTGCTCTACAAATTAAATCTCCTGCACTTACTCATACTACTTTTCCTTATTATGTTGACCAGATGTCAAGATGGGAGATGAAGACACTATCAACAGCACTTGAATCAGTACAGTATATAGCTGAAACACAAGCACTAGAGCTCCAAGAGGTGGACTCTAGGTGCTTCCCTCCAAACAACTAGCACGGTCGCAAGAGAGTGCTTGAGCAAAGTAAAAATTTGATCATCTATTAAGCTCAAGCACCTCTGGTAAGGTTAGTGGTACTGAAGCCACTAACAACTGGTAAGGTTGTGTTGTTTTAATTAGTCATTCTTTTTGTTAAGGTAAGTTTTTAATTATACTTATATGCCACACTTGCGATCGATCGCACCCTTCAGTGCGATCGCGTGCAAGAGTGCGATCGAACGTGTCCTAAAAACATAATCGAGCGCAAGATTGCGATCGAGCGCACCCCGTGTGCGATCGAGCACACTCGAGGCAGAGACATTTATAAAATTGAACTCACTCACTCACTCACTTCCCTCACTCACTTCACTCGCCCCCTGCACATTTGCTCTCACACTCACGCACACAACACCCCTACCCACATCACCCTACCTCACACCCAACCACCACAACACCTCATCATCACCTTACCCTCACCACCGTCCTCCACCAGTACCGCCGTCAACCCCCCTCCCTATTCACATTCCGTCAAACATTGCACAAGGTATTGTACACATACACGAATTTTAAATAGAAATTGTGAATTCATTTTACATATACATTACTGTGTGTTTGATTGTATGGTTGTTTGGTTGCAGGAGGGGTAGGAACGAGTTCCACATTGAAAAACCATAGCTTGCCTGTTTGGTGCACATAAACTGTTCGTCGTAAATCCTGACCGGGTGCGATCGAGAGCAAAGTAGTTGCGATCGAGCGCATGGACAGTGTGCGATCGAGCGTAGACCACTAAGATCGATCGCAAATCAGCCAGAAGCCAAGCACCAGCATGTCTCGACCATCTGTTTCCACGTCTGGCGCCTCTAGCAGTCGTGCCTCCTCATCTCGGTCCAGCATCGAGCAACGGGAGTTGTTGTTCGAGACTGCTTTCGCCATCGACGACATATTCCGGCACATGGATGCCACACAATGGGCCGTCCAAGCACTCCGACTCCGAGGGTTGAAGAGGCTGTTTAAGCTGGTGTGCTCCACTGCCTACTCCCAGCTCATAGTACAGTTTTATGAGCATCTATCTTTCGACTGCAGCAGACCGGGGGTCCTCACCTCTTCAGTTAGGGGCACGCCCATCGAGGTGACCAGTACCGATATCGCCACTGCTTTTCATTGCACGGATGAGTCCCCTCCTGAGGGCATTGATATCGAAGAGCAGCCAAAGTCCTTTGCCCTGGTCGAGATCATCATGGATATGTGCGCTGGCCAGTATGCCGACAGGCATAACAATGCGACCGACCGATCCTAGCTGCCCCCAGACTATGGCTCATCAATACGATCCTCCAGCGTAATGTGTGTCTGTTGGGGCACAAGACACAGCGGCGAGACCAGTTTCTTCAGACATTATACGCTTTCCATAGAGGCCACTGGTACTCCATCCCGTCTGTCATTTGGAGCCAGCTGCACAAGTTCTGGGATCACGTACATGGCCGTCAGACTACCACTGCCAATGCTTGGGGACTCCCTTTCCCGTTCCTACTCACCTCCATCCTCAAGAAGAAGGGGATTAAGGGGACCCATAGTGACGGGCCAGTACGAGAGCATCCTGTCTTTGGACGGGCTCAGTGGACACAGAGCATATCACACATGCCACGAGGTCCCCCGGTTCCTGCTCTAGCAGCTGAGTGAGTAGAGGAGGATCACATGGAGACCGAGGCCCCTATCATAAGCCCGGTACGGGGAGGAGGACCATTCAGATATGGGACCCATCGAGTCCCAGCACTTCTTAGCTGAGCTATCCTCCTTCCGAGGCGAGGTCGCTGCCGCCACCACTCTTGTACATCAGCGCATCGACAGTTTGGAGGCACGATTTACACACCAGGAGGCCATGCTGCAGGCCATACTTGATCGCCTACCTCCAGCACCCGGTACCTCTCCGACTGCACCACCTGATGATCAGCAGTGAGAGAGTATCACGTCTGGCTGAAGACGAAAAATTTAGCGCTCATGGGAGGCACCCCACTGTATATCATTTTTATAGTTATTAGTATTTTACTTGTTTATTATTTTGTTATTAGTACTTGTTTTCCATTTTATGTTTACTTTTCTGTTTCTAGGACAGTGTTAGTGCATCGAGTTGAAGTTTAGGGGCGTGCTACAAGCTATGCCAGCCATATAGCTCTCCATCTCCCAGGTCAGATCTTTCCATGCTATTTACACATTGGGGACAATGTGAATTTTAAGTTTGGGGGTATGGGGACACATTCACATACTACACTATGTCCTACAATTTTTAGTTCTGTTGTTATTTTCATAGATAAATGCATGTTCATTCTGTCCAATAAACTTTTTTTTGTGATATAAACAAAATGTTATGATTCGACTTCATCAGTGAGCTTAACACTTTGAACATATAGGCCAATAAACAAGTTTTGAACCTAGATCACTGCCCTTTTGGCATTTAAGAATTCACAAGTTTAACTTGAACTATCACGAGCACATTAGCACATAGCTGTGTGGGGTATGACATGATATTTGGATTGGTATGTTTTTTTTGCTTGACTGTGAACTAGATGACCTATTAGATTGACATTTTGGCATATAAAAATAGAAAAGATTGATTCGTGCTCAAAAAGAAAAAAATGCTCCTAATGATCAATAAAAACAAATCTTCCGCTGAGTAACTGGCCCTCTTGGCTCAGTAAGCATTGAGTGTCATGTCAAAAGGTGGAAAATCTTAAGTGATCATTAAAAAGGAATTTTTCGCTGAGTAACTGGCCCTCTTGCCTCAGTAAGCATTGAGTGTCACGTCAAAAGGTGGAAAATTCTAAATGGTAGCATAAAAATCAGTTAGTTTCGTAGCCTTGTTGACTCGAGCCAGTAAGTTCTTAGGGGTGTCTTTACACCTAATGCCCTAAAACCATCTGGTTTGGGAGTCATTGGCCAAACGCTCGTTACACTAGTCATCAAGAAAGCTTAAGGGAACTAACTTGGCAAAAATCTCGCAAATAAAAGTCTATGCCATATTTGTTGACTCTAATAGGAAGTTTGGTGAATCTTGAGTCATCGAAACACTACCCATTTGAATTTCTTGGAAACTCAATCTTTTATGTGCTAATCACCACACACCGAAGTCAAACTTGTGATATCTTAGAATACCTAGTGAATATGATTTACATTCAAAACTCTTATTCATTGCAGATATATGTTTACACTTGTTAAGCTTGCTCATGAATGCGCATCATTGTTTTGTGTAAAATCTAGATTTTTTATTGACACTATGAACATTGGATCTATCTATATTTTTGTTTTAGTTTTTAATTTAGTATTGCTAAGGGACTAGCAATATGTAAGTTTGGGGTGTGATAGACGCTTAAATATACATATTTAAGCCCCCTTATTTACACTTGTTAGATCCTTTATTACGTTAATTTGGTATCTTTTACTCCATTTGTGTGTTTTACATATTTTTATAGGGTCTTGGAGAAAAAGAAGCAGTTTTAGCACTTTAAGAAAGAAATCTAGAAGCACTAGAGCACTTTCTGGACAAAGTGCGATCGAGCGCACATACAATGCGATCGAGCGCACATACGATCGTGCGCACACTTGTAGGATCGAGTGCACACTGTGATCGAGCGCAAGGACACATGCGATCGAGTGCACATGTACGGGCGTGAACAGTCAACTGCAGAACCTTATTTTGGAAAGTACAAGATTTTCGTTTTAGGAAAGTTTAGGACTCATGGGTCTATTAGGACTTCTCAAAGACCTATAAATACACTTGTAACTCATACACAAAAGGACACCTTAGATAGAAAACACTTTTCTCTTTTCTTTTACTTGGAGTGGAGAGCTTGGGAGAGAATTGACGCCTCTTCTCTCGGGTTTATTCTTCTCCCTTATGTTTTGTTTAATTATGTTTACATCAGTTAGTATGTGTAATTAACTCTCTTATAGGGCTCGATTGAAGCCCTAATTATGCATTCCCATATTTTTATTCATTGATTAAATCTTTGCATAGCTTATTATGTTACTTAACTATATAAACGCCTATGCTTATTTAAATTCCTCATATGTATGTGTAAGGCCAACGTATGCATGTGGTATGGATGGGTTAGTTAGATCAATTTGGATGACCGAGTCCTAGGTCTAACATCAGTAACAAGGGACCATCTTATCCGGATACCCGGGTTAATCAACATGGGAAACCGGGAGTAGATACCATGCCCTAGGTCTCATGTGGTTGTCGATTTCCACAGTACCTATGTTTTCTTAAGGAACAACTCAAGCAGATACCATGCTGAATCCCTTAAGGAAAAAAAGAGTTAGAGTAGATACCATGCCTAACTCGTTGCTTAGGGAAATCAATAGCTTAAGGAGTAGATACCATGCCCTTAGGTTGGCAACCAGTAGGTACACATAATAAGGCTAGAGCACTGATACCTTATACAAAATCGGGAATGTATGACTAGTGGTGGATATCAAAGCCCTATGTCTTTATTATTATCGAATCACCCTTCAGTTTATTATTTCTATCTTTTTACATTGCAAATATAATTCTAAATCGAACTTTACCAATCCCTGTGGAGATGATCTTGCATTCGCACACTATGCTACACTATTGACCTTGTGCACTTGCAAGTAAAACAAAGTACGATTATTCACCTATTTATTTAGGTATATTATCGCACACGGGCATGATGCTGTGTGGGTTATAGTGGATAGACTTTCTAAATCTTCACATTTTCTTCCTATTAAAACTACCTGGAGTCCAGAAAAGTTAGCTGAGTTGTATGTGGCAGAGATAGTGAAATTACATGGAGTGCCCTTGACTATTTTGTCTAATAGAGATTCTAGATTTACTTCTAGATTTTGGAGGGGTTTTCAAGAAGCTATGGGTACGCAATTACAGTTTAGTACAGCTTTTCACCCACAAACAGATGGACAGACAGAGAGAATCATCAGAATACTAGAAGATATGTTGAGGGCAAGTGTATTGAGCTTCTCAGTAAGCTGGGATGCTTACTTGCCTTTGATAGAGTTTGCATACAATAATCAGTATCAAACTAGTATTGGGATGGCACCCTTCGAAGCTTTGTATGGAAGGAGGTATAGAACTCCAGTATGCTAGGAAGAAGTTGGAGAGAGAAAGATATATGGCCCAGAAATGATAGACTTGACTACTGAAAGAATCAAACTGGTTAGGGAGAATCTCAGAGCAGCTCAGAGCAGACAGAAATGATATGTTGACAAAAGAAGACGACCTCTTAAATTCCAAGTTGGTGATTGGGTATTCTTGAAGATATCTCTGTGGAAGGGAGTGTTGAGATTTAAGAAGAAGGGAAAGTTGAGCCCGAGATTTATGGGGCCCTATGAGGTGATCGAAAGAATTGGACCTGTAGCATATCGTTTGAATTTGCCTCTGGAATTAAGGCAATTACATAATGTTTTTCATGTGTCACTACTGAGGAAGTACTTGCACGATGAGTCCCATGATATCATGAATCAAGCGATAGAAATTCAGAAGGACTTGACTATTATGCTAGCCCCAGTCGGAATCCTAGACAGAAAAGAGCAAGTCTTACGCAATAAAGTTATTCCTTTGATTCAAGTATTATAGCGCAATAAAGATGTTGAAGAAGTCATGTGGGAACATGAAGCAATAATGAGGAAGGATTATCCCCAACTCTTTACTTGATTTCAACAAGGAAATTTCGGGGACGAAATTTTTTAAGGTGGGTAGCCTTGTTTCATGTGTAATGGGGTAGATCATTTGCCTAGGGATTATCCAACCTATTTTGAGATGAATGGAGAGTGTAATGCTTTAGGTATACCCTCTAGCAAACCATACTCACCCTACTCTAGCACCTATAATCCCAGTTAGAAGAATTATTCTAAATTTGGTTGGAGATCCGATATACAACTTCATCCCCACTCTAGAACCCAAGGGCAACCGGAAGCAACCTCATTTAATGCACCTCAACAATCTTTACCTTTAGAAGATATACTGAAGTCATTTATGCAGGTACATGCCAGGAGTGTGGAAGATCAAGGAAAAATAAATCAACGATTGTTAGAGGAACAACAAGTGATCAAAGAGGAACAAAAGGTAATAAAGAGTCAACTCACCAAGTTGACTAGTTTCTTGACGATTTAAGAACAAGGTCGGTTTCCTTCACAGCCACAACCTAATCCAAGGGGACAACATATAGCACAAACCTCCACTCCTAAAAATCAAAACATTAGAGAGGCCAATGCCATAATTACTCGTAGTGGTAAGACAATTAATGGTCCCACTCTACCATCATACTTGATTCCTAATACCGTAAGCAACAAGGACAAAGCCCCCAAGGAATAAGGGGCCTGTGATGTTTATCGCCCACTGATGCCTTTCCCTCAAGCACTCCTTAAACCTAAGGAGATAAATACAGTATTAAAAGGTGAGATTCTTGAACAACTTCAGCATGTTAAAATTAATCTTCCTCTTCTTCATGTCATAAAACAGATTCCCAACTATGCTAAAGTCATCAAGGATCTATGCACACTCAAAAGGAAGCACAATGTGAAGAAGATAACATTCTTAATGGAGCAAGTAAGTGCTGTAATTAATAGCAAGTCGCCACCTAAATATAAAGATCTGGGCTGTCCAATGGTGGCTTGCCAAATTGGAAATAAACCTTGTGGCCAAGCATTGCTAGATTTGAGTGCTAGTGTAAACCTTATGCCATACTCCATGTACTTGCAGCTCGGTTTATGTGAGATCAAACCGACCTCCGTGGTACTTCAATTAGCGAATAGATTGGTAAGAAAACCAAGAGGTATTGTAGAAGATGTTTTGTTGCAAATTGATAATTTCTACTATCCTGTTGATTTTTTTGTTTTAGATACTGTTTCTACTATAAACACGGAGTCCAAAATTCCTTTGATACTCAGAAGACCATTCCTTACCACTACCAATTCCCTCATTAATTATAGGAATGGCCTAATGACATTATCATTTGGAAATAGGACTCTAGAGGTAAATGTTTTTCGCGTCCCATGGCAGCCACATGAAGAGGATTAGTACATCAAAGATGATTCTAACTCTTCGGAATTCATTCTTAATAATCTTGAGTTCAAAGATTCTTCAAATTATCCCCATACTGTTAATGTTGTTGATGTTTTTGATAAGCCAGAAGAATTTATTAAGACTTCTTCCCAACCATGCTTTGAGAAGTTCCTTGAGAGAAGTCACATGGATGCGGGAATTAAATACCCTACTGCTGATAGTAAATGGGCATCACCAAAAACACTTGAGCCACATGTGGTGGACTTTAAGTATTCCTTGCCATCGTCAAAGCATACAAGCACAAAATTTTGTAGCAAAGTAGTGGCTGGTGCATCAAACTCATGTTTTTCGAGGAGGGAATAAAAGCGTCTGGCTGAAGACGTAAAACTTAGCGCTCATGGGAGGCAACCCACAACGTATCCTTATATTTTTATTGTTTTTCATATTTCTTTTTCTTGTTTATTATTATTATTTTGCTGTTTTCAGTTTTATTTTCGTATTTATTTTTCAGGAACAAATAAACGAAGCAGTTCAAATGATCGTGCCCAACTTTCAACTCCATGCACCTTTGGTCAAAAAGGGAGTTTTCTTAACTTTTGATTTTACATTGAGGACAATGCTTATTTTAAGTTGGGGGTGGAGGAAACATATGATTGTTTTTCATGTTTTTCATTGAACTGTTTGGTGTCATTTTCCTTTTTGTTTGTTTTTAGCCTGCTTGGTGTTAGCCTTAGAGTTAATTCACATGTCAATGATATGAGCTTAATTGAGATAACATATAGCGGTTAGAAGAAGTTAAATCTTGCTTCGGTTTGAAATTAATTTAAGTATCAATCTTCATTTGGTTTGAGACTCTAGTTTGCGGTAAGATTGTATGATTAGTCAAAAACATTTAGAGAAATTTTATGTGTGATTATTTTGTGAATATTTTTGCGGTCTCGACAAGCTCTAGAACTTACTTGATAACCACTTGAAGTGAATTCCTAGAATGCACATTACTTAGTATATGATATAGGCCATTTTTGGACCGTTTGAGCCTGTTAAACGTGCCATTGCTATATTTACCACTAGTCACCTATTTGAGCCTTTTCTTGAAATAGAATTTGAGTCTTGTTTCTTTCAATAGCCCATTTACTTACCTTTATGAGCCTAAGGAGAATATTTTATCCTTACTTTCTCTTAAAAGAACTTAGTTATACACATGTTATGAGAAGCACTTAAAAGGAGTAAGGGTGGAAATATGAAAAAAATATCACTACCACAACCCAAGTATATTAAAGGAGATAGGTTGGGGGTTGCAGAAGGAAAAAAAATGAAAAAGGAGGTGAATTGTCTTATGAAAATACAAAAGAAAAGAAAAGAAAAAAAAGAAAAAGAGAAAAGTGAATTATAGCAAAGAAAGAAGAAAAGAAAAGAAAAGTGGTGATTTGAGAAAAATGCTCGAAAAATGGTTGAAAAAGTTGGGTGTTGAAGTAAGGTTATCTAGTACTTAAAAGTGGTTGTGTTTAAAGCTAAGAGATTGAGTTCTTTTACTTATGAATCCTTCCCGTTCTTTCTTAACCTTTACCTTAGCCTAACGTTATAAGCTTATTAAAGACCTATTGATCCAATGTAATGTGATTTTTCTACAATAGTGGAGAGTGGTTTGAAATGTAAGCATATGGAGCTTGTTTTTGTGATTGATGTCATGCAATTTATCATGTTTTAGAGGCCAAGACTTGTATTCACGAATTTTATGCATAAAATCATTCAGATGTTCGGATTAATGGATTGCGGTAAGATGGATGTTAAGATTCAATAACGATTTGAAGATTGCTATTTGGATTATTTTTGGACTTGAGTGATATTTAATGATTCTATATGCCGTGTGTTATGTGCAATTTTTTAGACAAAAGTGAATTACTCTTGGTTTAACACTAGCATTGTTTTACTTTGTTTTGATTCCTATCGTAGGATTCATCTCCTGTTTACGCTTAAATTGCTAGGAACTAGCAATAAGCTAGTTGGGGGTTGTGATGAGAGTCATAAAATGCACTTTAATAGTACTTAATTGTTAGCATTTTAGGGTTGATCTAGGTTTTAATTGCACTTTTATACGTTAACAACTCTAAAGTATCATTCTTGGATTATTGATCTATTTCGGTGCATTTTCAGGTACTTTAAGCTCAAAAGAGGAGGAAAAGTTATCATTGCTTGAAGCACAAAGACTCGAGGCATACTAGAGTGAAGGAATGCTTCCGGAAGGACAAGATGGAGGGCTTAAAAGAGCAACAGCTGCTGCCCGCACTGGAAAGGTGTTTCACTAAATTGCCAGAATTTCCCGTACAGATCAATCATCTTTGCAAATTAAACTGCACTGATACAAGAAGAACCAGGAGATGAGCCATATATGCTTAGAAAGATCTGAAAGTCTATTTTCTGGAGAATTTACGGTTCGTAAAAATGATTTTTCTAGAGAAAGTTCTGGCAGTTTTAGTAGACAAAGGTAAGGCGGTGCGGGCTGTACGAGATTTCACCGTGAAGGATATTTGAAGGCTTAAATCCCACATCCCACATCGGTTAGAAACATATTTCTATATCCCACATCCCACATCGGATTGGAAACACACTGCACTCGTGGTATTTGCCCATATAAGACCCACTCCACTTCAGCTTTGAGAACCATCGGATCATCTGAGATCATCACAAAGTGAATCCAGAAGGCCTTTTGATGCAATCCAGAGGGCCTTTAGGAGGAAAATTAGAGGCCAGAGATGACCATTGGGAGGCCTGAAGCAGCTCAAGGAAGCATGATCCCCATGGCTGACTAGTCTCCAAGCAAGGTAAAGGGATGAATTCTTAGGTGCAGTTGTTTTTACTTTCCTTTATTTAATTTAGTTATAGTTTGGAATTATTTTCATTAAACATTGTTCTGATTTATTCTTGATTTAATTAGAAGATTTCCTATTAATCCTATGATTGCATGCTTCTCCTCCATATAAGTGTAGTCCTGCTCTTCTTATATGTATTTGTTTGGGTGTGATTGAGTCTGGTAGATCCTTTTTATAGATTTGTCCATTGCTGCGATATTGTCATGTAGATATATCATCGTCTCTTGATAATTTATAAGTTAGGTTATATGTGCTTGAAAGTAAAGAGTAATTTATATCAGTTACATTAGGGCTTATATATGTGATTTAATTGAATATTTTTTGATTGCTTGTTTGGGACTAGTGCTTAAAAGTGGTTGTGTTTAAAGCTAAGAGATTGAGTTCTTTTACTTGTGAATCATTCCCATTCTTTCTTAACCTTTACGTTAGCCTAACGTTACAAGCTTATTAAAGACCTATTGATCCAATGTAATGTGATTTTTCTACAATAGTGGAGAGTGGTTTGAAATGTAAGCATATGGAGCTTGTTTTTGTGATTGATATCATGCAATTTATCATGTTTTAGAGGCCAAGACTTGTATTCACGAATTTTATGCATAAAATCATTCGGATGTTCGGATTAATGCATTGTGGTAAGATGGATGTTAAGATTCAATAACGATTTTAAGATTTATATTTGGATTATTTTTGGACTTGAGTGATATTCAATGATTCTATATGCCGTGTGTTATGTGCGATTTTTTAGACAAAAGTGAATTACTCTTGGTTTAACACTAGCATTGCTTTACTTTGTTTTGATTCCTACCGTAGGATTCATCTCTTGTTTACGCTTAAATTGCTAGGAACTAGCAATAAGCTAGTTGGGGGTTGTGATGAGAGTCATAAAATGCATTTTAATAGTACTTAATTGTTAGCGTTTTAGGGTTGATCTAGGTTTTATTTGCACTTTTATACGTTAACAACTCTAAAGTATCATTCTTGGATCATTGATCTATTTCGGTGCATTTTTAGGTACTTTAAGCTCAAAAGAGGAGGAAAAGTTATCATTGCTTGAAGCACAAAGACTCGAGGCATACTGGAGTGAAGGAATGCTTCCAGAACGACAAGATGGAGGGCTTAAAAGAGCAACAGCTGCTGCCCGCACTAGAAAGGTGTTTCACTAAATTGCCAGAATTTCCCGTACAGATCAATCATCTTTGCAAATTAAACTGCACTGATACAAGAAGAACCAGGAGATGAGCCATATATGCTTAGAAAGATCCGGAAGTCTATTTTCTGAGGAAATTACGGTTCATAAAAATGATTTTTCTGGAGAAAGTTCTGGCAGTTTTAGTAGACAAAGGTCAGGCGGTGCGGGCTGTGCGGGTTTTCAGCGTGAAGGATATGTGAAGGCTTAAATCCCACATCCCACATCGGTTAGAAACATATTTCTATATCCCACATCGGAATGGAAACACATTGCACTCGTGATATTTGCCCATATAAGACCCAGTCAACTTCAGCTTTGAGAACCATAGGATCATCTGAGATCATCACAAAGTGAATCCAGAAGGCCTTTAGGTGCAATCCAGAGGGCCCTTAGGAGGAAAATTAGAGGCCAGAGATGACTATTGGGAGGCCCGAGCCAGCTCAAGGAAGCATGATCCCCATGGCCGACTAGTCTCCAAGCAAGGCAAAGGGATGAATTCCTAGGTGCAGTTGTTCTTATTTTCCTTTATTTGATTTAGTTGTAGTTTGGAATTATTTTCATTAAACATTGTTCTGATTTATTCTTGATTTAATTAGAAGATTTCCTATTAATCCTGTGATTGCATGCTTCTCCTCCATATAAGTCTAGTCATGCTCTTCTTATGTGTATTTGTTTGGGTGTGATTGAGTCTGGTAGATCCTTTTTATAGATTTGTCCATTGCTGCGATATTGTCATGTAGATATATCGTCGTCTCTTGATAATTTATAAGTTAGGTCATATGTGCTTTAAAGTAAAGAGTAATTTATATTAGTTACATTAAGGCTTATATATGTGATTTAATTGAATATTTTTCGATTGCCTGTTTGGGACTAGTGCTTAAAAGTGGTTGTGTTTAAAGCTAAGAGATTGAGTTCTTTTACTTGTGAATCCTTCCCATTCTTTCTTAACCTTTACGTTAGCCTAACGTTACAAGCTTATTAAAGACCTATTGATCCATTGTAATGTGATTTTTCTACAATAGTGGAGAGTGGTTTGAAATGTAAGTATATGAAGCTTGTTTTTTTCATTGATGTCACACAATTTATCATGTTTTAGAGGCTAAGACTTGTATTCACGAATTTTATGCATAAAATTATCCGGATGTTCGGATTAATGGATTGTGGTAAGATGAATGTTAAGAGTCAATAACGATTTTAAGATTGATGTTTGGATTATTTTTGGACTTGAGTGATATTTAATGATTCTATGTGTCGTTTTTTACATGTAATTTTTGAGACAAAAGTGAATTACTCTTGGTTTAACACTAACATTGCTTTACTTTGTTTTGATTCCTACCGTAGAATTCATCTCTTGTTTTTGCTTAAATTGCTAGGGACTAGCAATAAGCTAGTTGGGGTTGTGATAAGAGTCATAAAATGCACTTTAACAGCACTTAATTGTTAGCATTTTAAGGTTGATCTTTGTTTTAATTGCACTTTTATACGTTAACAACTCTAAAGTATCATTCTTGGATCATTGATATATTTCGGTGCATTTTCAAGTACTTTAAGCTCAAAATAGGAGGAAAAGTTATCATTGCTTAAAGCACAACTCGAGGCATACTGGAGTGACGGAATGCTTTCGGAAGTACAAGATAGAGGGCTTAAAAGAGCAACAGCTGCTGCCTGCACTGGAAAAGTGTTTCACTAAATTTCCAGAATTTCCTGTACAGATCAATTATCTTTGCAAATTAAACTGCATTGATACAATAAGAACCAGGAGATGAGCCATATATGCTTAGAAAGATCTGGAAGTCTATTTTCTGGAGAATTTACGGTTCGTAAAAATGATTTTTCTGGAGAAAGTTCTGGCAGTTTTAGTAGACAAAGGTCATGCGGTGCGGCTGTGCAGGATTTCAGCGTGAAGGGCATGTGAAGGCTTAAATCTCACATCCCACATTGGTTAGAAACATATTTCTACATCCCACATCCCACATCGGATTAGAAACACATTGCACTCGTGGTATTTGCCCATATAAGACCCACTCCACTTCAGCTTTGAGAACCATCGGATCATCTGAGATCATCAGAAAGTGAATCCAGAGGGCCTTTAGGTGCAATCCAGAGGGCCCTTAGGAGGAAAATTAGAGGCCGGAGATGAATATTGCGAGGCTCAAGGTAGCTTAAGGAAACATGATCCCCATGGCCAACTAGTCTCTAAGCAAGGGAAATGGATGAATCCCTAGGTGCAGTTGTTCTTATTTTCCTTTATTTGATTCAGTTGTAGTTTGGAATTATTTTCATTAAACATTGTTTTGATTTATTCTTGATCTAATTAGAAGATTTTCTGTTAATCCGGTGATTGCATGCTTCTCCTCCATATAAGTCTAGTCATGCTCTTCCTATATGTACTTGTTTGGGTGTGATTGAGTCAGGTAGATCTCTTTTATAGATTTGTCCATTGTTGCGATATTGTCATGTAGATATATCATCGTCTCTTGATAATTTATAAGTTAGGTCATATGTGCTTGAAAGTAAAGAGTAATTCATATCAGTCACGTTAGGGCTTATCTATGTGCTTTAATTGAATATTTGTCGATTGCCTGTTTGGGACTAGTGCTTAAAAGTGGTTGTGTTTAAAGCTAAGAGATTGAGGTCTTTTACTTGTGAATCCTTCCCATTCTTTCTTAACTTTTACCTTAGCCTAACGTTACAAGCTTATTAAAGACCTATTGATCCAATGTAATGTGATTTTTCTACAATAGTGGAGAGTGGTTTGAAATGTAAGCATATGGAGCTTGTTTTTGTGATTGATGTCACGCAATTTATCATGTTTTAGAGGCCAAGACTTGTATACACGAATGTTATGCATAAAATCATCCGGATGTTCGGATTAATGGATTGTGGTAAGATGGATGTTAAGAGTCAATAATGATTTTAAGATTGATGTTTGGATTCTTTTTGGACTTGAGTGATATTTAATGATTCTATGTGCCGTGTGTTATGTGCGATTTTTGAGACAAAACTAAATTACTCTTGGTTTAACACTAGCGTTGGTTTACTTTGTTTTGATTCCTACCGCAGGATTCATCTCTTATTTTCGCTTAAATTGCTAGGGACTAGCAATAAGCTAGTTGGAGGTTATGATGAGAGTCATAAAATGTACTTTAACAGTACTTAACTGTTAGCATTTTAGGGTTGATTTAGGTTTTAATTGCACTTTTATACGTTAACAACCCTAAAGTATCATTCTTGGATCATTGATCTATTTCGGTGCATTTTCAGGTACTTTAAGCTCAAAAGAGGAGGAAAAGTTATCATAGCTTGAAGCACAAAGACTTAAGGCATACTGGAGTGAAGGAATGCTTCTGGAAGGACAAGATGGAGGGCTTAAAAGAGCAACAGTTGCTGCCCGCACTGGAAATGTGTTTTACTAAATTGCCAGAATTGCCTATACAGATCAATCATCTTTGCAGAATAAATTGTATTGATACAAGAAGAACCCGGAGATGAGCCATATATGCTTAGAAATATCCGAAAGTCTATTTTCTTGAGAATTTTAAGTTTTGTAAAAATGATTTTTCTAGAGAAGGTTATGGCAGTTTAAGTAGACAAAGGTCAGGCAGTGCGGGCTGTGCGGGATTTCAGCGTGAAGGGCATGCGAAGGCTTAAATCCCACATACCACATCGGTTGGAAACACATTTCTATATCCCACATCCCACATCGGATTGGAAACACATTGCACTCGTGGTATTTGCCTATATAAGACCCACTCCACTTCAGCTTTGAGAACCATCGGATCATCTGGGATCATCTGAGATCATCAGAATTTGAATTCAGAGGGCCTTTAGGAGCAATCCAGAGGGCCCTTTGGAGGAAAATTAGAGGCTGGAGTTGATCATTGGGAGGTCCGAAGCAACTCGAGGAAGCATGAGCCCCATGGCTGACTAGTCTCCAAGTAAGGCAAAGGGATGAATCCCTAGGTGTAGTTATTCTTATATTCCTTTATTTGATTCAGTTGTAGTTTGTAATTATTTTCATTTAAAATTGTTATGATTTATTCTTGATTTAATTAGAAGATTTCGTATTAATCCGGTGATTGCATGCTTCTCCTCCATATAAGTCTAGTCATGCTCTTCTTATATGTATTTGTTTGGGTGTGATTGAGTTCGATAAATCTCTTTTATTGATTTGTCCATTGCTGCGATATTGTCATGTAGATATATCGTCGTCTCTTGATAATTTATAAGTTAGGTCATATGAGCTTGAAAGTAAAGAGTATTTCATATCAGTTGCATTAGGGCTTATATATGTGCTTTAATTGAATATTTGTCGATTGCCTGTTTGGGATGTGAAACTTGCAATCAAGATAAAAAAAATTGAATCAAGTTAGGATTAGGGCAACGAACCTAGGAGGATTCCTGGAACCTTGTTGTTTCTCCATCATAAATCTATTTACACAATTTCCTTCACACTATTTTCACACAATTCAGATTCTTTCAATCAATCTTTTATCGTTTGTGTTAAAGTTCACACATTCTTTTATAGTTAACTTGTTTTCCTGTGGAATCGACACCCCAAAGCTGTGCTACAACTACCGCGTTACACTTTGGGCGTAATCAAATTTTGGCGCTGTTGCCGGGGATACGCACTTAAGTACAAAGAAGATTGTCAACTTTTGACATGACAGTAGAAGGTTTATAAATAGTTTTCTTCTCAGCAACTGTACAGGCAGTAACTTCATTCCTTCTTTTAGCTTGCTGCATTATTTTTTTATTTTATTTGACTCTTTCTTTTTTATATAGTATTTTTATTATTTTGTTACCTCACATGCACAGACATAGAGACGCTGTGGGTAGATTTGGTTGTAGGCCTGTGTTAGAGTCAGAATTTAATTCTTTTTCAAATCCTTTATTTGACAATCCATCTAGTTCTGAAGAAATGAGTGAACATGAAGATCAACCCCCTAGGACACTTAAGGAATACTTGCACCCTAACCGTGTGGCCACACCATCATGTATCATGTTCCCCCCTAATGTTCAACAACCTAAATTTAAGCCGGGCATGATCCAATTGCTACCAACTTTCCATGAGTTTGAGAATGAAAACCCCTATATCCATATTAGGGAATTTGAGGAAGTAGTGGCTGCTTTTCACAGTAGAGCTGATATGATAGACACCGTCAAACTTCGGTTTTTCCCTTTTTCACTTAAGAAAAAAGCCAAGGCTTGGCTGTACTCGTTAAGGCCTAGGTCCATAGGTAGTTGGGATGAGATGACCCGAGTTTTCTTCCAAAAACACTTCCCAACCCATAAGACCAACAACCCCAAGAGACAAATCCCAAAATTTGCACAAAAGAATAGTGAAACCTTATATCAAGTTTGGGAACGTTTCAAGGACCTTTTGAATTCTTGTCCACAACATGGGTATGAGAGTTAGCAGGTAGTTAGCTATTCTATGATGGACTCCTAAGTAGGGAAAGGCAGTTCATAGAAATGATGTGCAATGGGAATTTTCTTCAAAAAGATCCCGACCAAGCCATAGATTTCCTAGATGACCTATCAGAAAAAGCCCACATTTGGACTGAACCAGATGCCATGGAAGGCACTAGGAAAAATCAACCCGTTGGGATTTACCAGCTTAAGGAAGAGGACAGTCTTAAAACCCGTTTAGAGGTTCCAACTAAGGAAATTGAAGCCTTAAAAACCAAGGATACTAGAACCCCTAAACCAGTTGCTAGGTGATTACGCCTAAAACATAACGCGGTTATTGTAGTATAGTTTTGGGGTGTTGATTCTACAAGGAAACAAGTTAATTACAAAGAAGGTGTAAACTTTAACACTAACGATAAAAGTTAAACGGACAAAATATGAATTTGTTGATTGTTTGAAAATTGTGTAAATGATTGATGGATATAAATAAGAAACAACAAGGTTCTGGTAATCCTCCCTAGGTTCGTTGCTCTAATCCTAACTTGATTCAGTTGTTTTTATCTCGATTGCAAGTTTCATATCCCAAACAAGCAATCAAAAAATATTCAATTAAAGTGCATTTATAAATCCTAATGTAATTGTTATGAAATCTTCTTTACTTTCAAGCACACATGACCTAATTTATAAATTATCAAGAGACGACGATATATCTAAACGACGATATCGCAGCAATTGACAAATCTATAAAAGAGATCTACCGGACTCAATCACACCCAAACAGGTACACATAAGAAAAGCCTGACTGAACTTAAATAGAAAAGAAGCATGCAACCACCGAAGTTCTAATAAATCTACTAATTAAATTAAATAATAAAATATAATAATATTTAACAAAAATAATTCCAACTACAACCGAATCAAATAAAGGAAAAATAAGAACAACTACACCTAGGGATTCATCCCTTCGCCTTGCTTGGAGACTAGCCGGTCATGGGGCTCATGTGTCCTCGAGTTGCCTCCGGCCTCCCGACGATCATCTCTCTCGACCTTCAAACTTTAAACTTCGGGTTCCTCCTAAAGCCCTCTGGATTGCTCCTAAAGGCCCTCTGGATTCATCCCCGATTCATTTCCAAAGCTAAAGTGGAGTGGGTCTTATATAGGAAAATACCAAGAGTGCAATGTATTTCCCATCCGATGTGGGATGTGGGATATAGAAATGTGTTTTCCAACCGATGTGGGATGTGGGATATAGAAATGTGTTTTCCAACCGATGTGGGATGTGGGATTTAAGCCCAAAATCACGCTGAAATCCCGCACAGCCCGCACAGCTTGACCTTTGTCTACTAAAACTGCCATAACTTTCTCTAGAAAAATCCTTTTGACAAACCGTAAAATTCTCTAGAAAATAGACTTCCGGATCTTTCTAAACATATATAGCTCATCTCCTGGTTCTTCTTGTATCAATACAGTTTAATTTTCAAAGATGATTGATCTGTACGGGCAATTCTCGCAATTTAGTGAAACTCTTTCCAGTGCAGGCAGCAGCTGTTTCTCTTTTAAGCCCTCCATCTTGTCCTTTCGGAAGCATTCCTTCACTCTAGTATGCCTTGAGTCTTTGTGCTTCAAGCAATGATAACTTTTCCTCCTCTTTTGAGCTTAAAGTACCTGAAAATGCACCGAAATAGATCAATGATCCAAGAATGATACTTTAGAGTTGTTTACGTATAAAAGTGCAATTAAAACCTAGATCAACCCTAAAGTGATAATAGTTAAGTACTGTTAAGATGCATTTTATGACTCTCATCACAACCCCCAACTAGCTTATTGCTAGTCCCTAGCAATTGAAGCGAAAATAAGAGATGAATTCTATGGTAGGAGTTAAAAACAAAGTAAAGCAATGCTAGTGTTGAACCAAGAGTAATTCACTTTTTGTCTCAAAAATTGCACATAACATACGACACATAGAATCATTAAATTTCACCTAAGTCCAAAAGTAATCCAAACATCAATCTTAAAATCGTTATTGACTCTTAACATCCATCTTATCACAAACCATTAATCCAAACACCCGGATGATTTTATGCATAACATTCATGAATACAAGTCTTGGCCTCTAAAAACATAATAAATTGCACGACATCAGTCACAAAAACAAGCTCCATAAGCTCACTTTTCAAATCACTCTCCACTATTGTAGAATAATTACACTACATTGGATCAATAGGTCTTTAATAAGCTTGTAACATTCGGCTAAGGTAAAGGCTAAGAAAGAATGGGAAGAATTCACAAGTAAAAGAACTTAATCTTGTAGTTTTGAACACAGCTCTTTAAGCACTGGATAACCTTACTTCAACACCAAACTCTTTCAACAAATCACCATTTTTTTCTTTTCTTTCTTTCTTCTTTCTTTGCCATAATTCATTTTTTTTTTATTATTTTGGCACATAACCATTCACCTTCTTTTTTGTTTTTTTTCTTTTCTTTTCCACAACCCCCAACTTATCTCCTTTAATGTACTTGGGTTGCGGTAGTGATATTTTTTTTTTCATATTTCCACCCTTACTCCTTTTAAGTGCTTCTCACAACATGTGTATAACGAAGTTCTTTTAAAAGAAAGGTAAGGATAAAAATATTTTTAGGGCAACGAACATTTAAGTGCTTCTCACAACATTTAAGTGCTTCTCACAGCATGTGTATAAGTTATGTCATATGTGCTTGAAAGTAAAGAGTAATTCATATCAGTTACATTAGGGCTTATATATGTGCTTTAATTGAATATTTGCTGATTGCCTGTTTGGGATGTGAAACTTGCAATCGAGATAAAAATAATTGAATCAAGTTAGGATTAGGGCAACGAACCTAGGGAGGGTTCCCGAAACCTTGTTGTTTCTTCATCATAAATTTATTTACACAATTTCCTTCACATTATTTTCACACAATTCAGATTTTTTCAATCAAGCTCTTATCGTTTGTGTTAAAGTTCACACCTTCTTTTATAGTTAACTTGTTTCCCTGTGGAATCGACACCCTAAATCTGTGCTACAACTACCGCGTTACACTTTGGGTGTAATCAACATCCTATATTTTTTCTTTTGCTTGGCTCGGAGTTGTAAACTTTGGAGGGGATTGACAACCCGTCTCCATAGTATTCTTCGGGTTTTATATTTTATGTTTAGTTTATGTTATGATGCTTATCTTAAACAGCATGTGTAGCTAACTCTTTATAAGGCTCAATTGAAGCCCTAGTTATGCTTTCTCATGTATACATTCATTGATTATCTTTGCAATAGCCTTGATTATGATGCTTAACTTGATTAATGCCTGTTGTTATTTAAATTCCTCATATGTTTATGTCTAATCAATATGTGCATGTGGTATGGATTAGTTAGTTAGACCAATTTAGATGACCGAGTCTTGGGTCTGACAATGGTAACAAAATATATCCACACCAGATTCTTGGATTAATCAACATGGGAAACCAGGAGTAGATACCATGCCCTAGGTCTCATGTGGTTGTCGATTTCCATAAATCTCATGCTTTCTTAAGGAACAACTCGGTAGACACCAGGTTGAATCCATTAAGAAAGAAAAGAGTTAGAGTAGATACCATGCCTAACTCGATGATTAGGGAAATCAATAGCTTACCATGCCCTTAGGTTGGCAACCATGAGGTATTCATAGTAAGGCTAGTGCATTGACATATTACTCATTGGGAAAGTATAATTAGAGGTGGATATCGAAGCCCTATATTTTTATTATTATTAAATCACACTCAACCGTTATTGCTATCTTTTTATCTTGAGAAACTTATTCTAAAAACGAAATTCACCAATCCCTGTGGAAATGATCTCGCACTTGTACACTATGCTACTGTAGACCTTGTGCACTTGCAAGTAAAACTGTACGATTATTTACTTAGTTATTTAAGTAGATAATCGTCACAACAAGTTTTTGGCGCCGTTGCCGGGGATTGCGCTAAATTGCCTTTTAAGAATTATTTTCGTTTAGTTTAATTATGGTTATTATTATTTTATTCTACTTTAATTTTTCTAAAAAATTTTAAGTTTTTGTTTTTCATCGTTATTTTCATCAAACCCTAAACGATTTCTTTTTTGTTTCAGGCACATCAACAAAACTTTCTATGACACTTGCGATCGAACGCACCCTCTTGTGCAATCGAGCGTAATTAGGGCAGAGAGTTACCCGAGCAGCAGTGTTGAACTGCTGCACTAAAACTGTGTTACCTGATTCATGCACGAACTTCGATCCCAATATCCAACATTCTTTCCCCTCGATCCCGAGCTTGAGCAGACCATCCGAAAAAGGCTTACAAACAAATTCGAGGAGAACGAAGAAGAATTCGAGAACAAAGCACAAATGGCGGAACAATTCAAAAACCAGCAACCACCTACACGAATACCGATGAAGCAATCCTTCATCCCACTGAACCTTGATCAACCATCATGTATTGCATATCAACCTGAGGTGGAAGGCAACTACTACATATCTCCGCAAATATTGAGTGCATTGACTCACTTTAGGGGTACACCTAATAAGGATCCACACTTGCACCTTCGAGAGTTCTTTGATCTTTGCAAGTTCTAGCACATCCGAGGCTTAGACCAAGAAGGAATAAGGTTAATTATGTTCCCTTTTTCCTTAAAAGATAATGCTAAATTGTGGTACAATTCTTTGCCTGCAGTTTCTATCCACACTTGGGAGGAGTTGGCGAGCAAATTCCTAAGGAAGTTTTTCCCAGCCCAAAAGACGAGGCAAATGAGGAAAGAGATTCAGTCCTTCCAACAAAAGGATAGAGACCTATTCTTCAAAGCGTGGGGACACTTCAACGAGCTGCTACTCAAATGCCCACATCACAACCTACCTCAAGATGAACTGGTACAAGCTTTTTATGAAAGTTTGAGTGATACTAACAAAAGTATTGTTGATTCAGGTTATGGGGGAGTGCTGATGGAGAAAAGCAGCGAAGAAGCTATGGAGCTCTTCGAAACCCTAAGCGAACACACTCAGCAGTTCTCCTCTCGAGGTAGACATGTAACCAAGAGTAAGGGTATGTATGAGGTAAATTTAAATGGAGGATTAGCCACTCAGATAGCTGCTGTAGAGAGGAAACTAGACCTGTTAGTTAAATCCATGGCTGCTCAGAATGCCTCATCTAACCTACCAGCCACACCACTCTAGGTATGTGCGATATGTTCCCAATTTGAACATAAAACTGACACTTATCCTTTGTATTCATCTGCAAATCTGGAACAAGCAAATTATGTGGGATTTAACAACTATCCACTAAAGAACAACCCATATGCAAACACTTACATACCTGGATGGCGAAACCACCCAAATTTCTCTTGGAACAACAATCAAAACAGTCAAGGGCAGTAAAGGAACTCCCAACTAGCAGCCCACTCAGTCCCCGAATCAAGGAAAGTAACCTAGAAAGTCTTGTGAGGCAATTGGCAACTCAACAACAATAGCTGATGACCTCACAAGAACAGTTCATGACAGAGGAAAGGCAATTTTAGACCGAGATAAGACAAACCACTGCAAAACATGAACAAGCCATTCAAAGACTAGAGGTTCAAATGGAGCAACTGGCTAAGGAACTGAGTGGAAGAAAGCAAGGTGAGCTTCGAGCCCAACCAATATCTAATCCAAGAGGACATCAGTAACTGAATGTCGTGACAACTCTAAGAAATGGTAAGATCATAGGAGCTGATGAGGCTACAAAAGCATCTCCAGATAAAGCATCCACACCCAAGGTAAGTACAATGGAGAAGTGGAATGCACTACCTTTCCCTCAAAGATTAGTAAAGCCAAAACTAGAAAATAAATTGCTTGACATTTTTGAAACTTTGAGAAAGGTAGAGATTAATATTCCTTTGTTAGATGCCATTAAAAAAATTTCTGCATATGCTAAATTTCTTAAAGATTGTTTCACTAACAAAAGAAAGTTCCAGGAACATGAGACCGTGGCTTTGGCAGAAGAGGTAAGTGCGGTACTATTAAGAAAACTACCACCAAAACTAACAGATTTGGGTAGTTTTACCATTCCCTGCAGGATAGGTGACCAACTATTTGAGCATGCATTATTGGATCTAGAGGCGACTGTCAATCTGATGCCTTACACTATATTCAAGACACTAGGTTTGAGGGAGCTTCAACCAACCTCCATCACCTTGCAACTGGCTGACAGAAGCATCAAAAGACCAAGAGTTATTCTTGAGGACGTCTTGGTAAGGGTAGGTAAATTTATTTTTCCTGCTGATTTTATTATATTGGATATGGAAGAATGTCTTTTGCCATTACCTCTGCCTATAATTTTAGGAAGACCCTTTATGATAACTGCTTATACGAATATTTGTGTAAAAAAGGGTATTGTTACTATGATGGTAAATGGTGAATAGATAGCATTTAAAATATTTAACACATTAAATTCACCCAAAGATGATATGGACTGTTCTAATGTGTGCTTGATGCAAGGTGTTTCTAAGCAAGTTTTTCAGGTCCAGCACATTAATCTATTGGAGACTACCTTAACCCAACCTTTCAAAAGATCATATATTAAGCCTGCATTAGAAACCATTCCTGATGACATCTTTGAAGCTGTGCACCTCTCTGAAGTCTATCCTATGCACCCAATATCGGGTGATACGAAGAATTTGCAGGTCCATGAGCTGACCAAATTGAGGCATGATAACTATACAGTAGTACCAAGAGTACTTAAGCCACATATAGTGGGCTTTAAGTACTCCCTTCCAAAAGACTAAATGTTGAAGCTGCTATAGAGAGTGCTTGAGCAATTCATATTCTACTACCCATACAGCTCAAGCACCTCTATTGAGGTTAGTGGTACTGAGGCCACTAACGCACGGTAAGGTTGTATTGTTCTTGTTTTATCATTCCAGCCTTGGTAAGTTTTTATTTTATCCATACATACTGCTTACGATCGAGCGCATCATTCAGTGTGCTCAAGCGCAAGAGTGCGATCGAGCGCACTCATGGAAGATAGTCTCGTGATAGATTTAAACATCTCACATACTCACTCACACTCTCTCACTCGCACTCTCCCTTCCACAACACACCACTCTCACTCTCTTTATCACTCACTCACTCACCACTAATCATCACTCACCCACCACCAACCATCACTCACACAAACACCACACAACACCGTCCAGAGCACCAACCACCACACTCTGCCACCACTTCGTGATTCCAGGTATGCCTACCCAAAATCTTTTTAATTACACACACTCACCCACAATCACATTCACTATTTCTTTATCTTTTTACTAATTCATTGCATAAATACTATATTGTTTGGTTGTGTGATTATATTTTGGTTATGTATGAGGGTAGGAACAAACTCGAACATAAAAAACCATAGCTTGATTTTCTGTCGCCCATAAGTTGTTCGACAAAAAGTCTGACCGTGTGCGATCGAGCGCACGGCATTCTCGATCAAGCGCAGAGTCCAGTGTGCGATTGAGCGCACATGTTCGTGATCGATCATAATTTTGACAGAAACCAAGATAAAAATGTCAAAACAATCCACCTCCACCCTTCGTGCTTCGAGCAGCAGTGCCTAGTCATCCCAACCAAGCTTCGAGCAAAGAGAGCTCTTATTCGAAACCACTTTTGCCATCGATGAAGTCTTCAAACACATGGATGCCACTCAATGGGCAGTCCAAGAATTTAAACACCGGGGGTTTTGCTTGACTGCTTACACCCAGCTGGTAGTCCAGTTCTATGAGAGCCTGTCTTTTGACTACAACAGACTAGAAGTATTGACTTTCTCAGTCCAAGGCACATCCATCAAGTTGACTAGTGCCGACATAGCCGCTGCTCTTCATTGCTGTGATGAGTCCCCTCCGAAGGACACCGATATTGAGGAGCAGCCATAATCTTTTGACCTGACCACGATCATTGAGGACATATGCGCTGGCCAGTATGCTGATAGGCAGAACAACGCGATGAGCCCATTAAAGTTGCCTCCACGGCTTTAGCTTATGGACACCATCCTCCAGCGCAATGTGTGTCCATTGGGGCGCAAGACACAGAGGAGAGACCAATTTCTACAAACAATGTACGCCTTCCATAGAGGCCACTGGTACTCTATCCCAACTGTTATATGGAGCCAGCTGCATAAATTTTGGGATCATGTCTATGGCTGTCAGACCACCACAGCCAATGCATGGGGGCTCCCATTCCCGTTCCTACTCTCTTACATCCTCAAGAAGAAAGAGATTAAGGGGACCACTAGTGACGAACCAGTGCGAGAGCATCCCTTCTTTGGGAAGGCTCAATCGACATATATCCTCTCGCACATGCCTCGAGGAATCCCAGCTCCTGCCCTTATAGCTAAGATAGTTGAAGAGGATCATATGGAGACAGAGACCCCTGCAGTTAGCCCATTGCGAGAGGAGGACCGGATATGGGACCCACTGAGTCTCAGCACTTTCTTGCTAAGCTATCCTCCTTCCGAAGTGAGGTCTCTGCAACTACATCACTAGTGCACCAGTGCATAGATGGTTTAGAGGTGCGGTTTGCATGGCAGGAGGCGATGCTACAGGCCATCCTCGATTGCCTACCTCCTGCACCCAGTACCTCTTCGAATACACCACCTGATGACCAGTAGTGAGAGGATACCTCATCTGGCTGAAGACATTAAACTTAGCACTCATGGAAGGCACCCCATAGCATATCCTTTTTAGTATTTTATTTTATTGTTAGTATTTACTTTGCTATATCTGTTTATTATTACTTGTTTTTCAGTTTATGTTTGTTTTTTTTTCTTTTTCAAGGACATAGTCAGTACATCTAGTTCAAGTTTGGGGGCGTACTACAAGCCATGCCAGCCATTGAGTTCTAAATCTCCCAGGTCAGATCCTTCCATGCTTCTCACACATTAGGGACAATGTGCAAAATAAGTTTGGGGGTATGGGGACACACTCACACACACACTATGTCCCAATTTTAATTTTTATAGATAAATGCATGTTCATTCTGTTCCAAAAATTTTGGGTGATCTAAACAAACAATATGATTTAACTTCATAAGTGAGCTTAACACCTTAAACATATAGGCCAATAATTAAGTTTTGAACCTAGATCACTTACTTTTAGACATTTAAGGACTCACAAGTGTGACATAAACACGAGCACATTAGCACGTAGTTATGTGGGGTATGACATGTAATTTTAATTTGTATGTTTCTTTTGCTTGACTGTGAACCAGATGACCTGTTAGATTAACGCTTTGGCATAAGAAAATAGAAAAAAAGATTATTATTGCTCAAAAAGAAAAATGCTCCTAATATCATTAAACAAACTTTCCACTGAGTAACTGGCGCTCTTGCCTCAGTAAGCAGTGAGTGTCACGTCAAAAGGTGAAAATTTTGCTCACAATGATCAGTAAAAAGAACTTTCCACTGAGTAACTGGCCCTCTTGCCTCAGTAAGCAGTGAGTGTCACGTCAAAAGGTGAAAATTCTTATTGGTAGCGTTAAGACCAGTTAGTTTCATAGCCTTTTTTACTCGAGTTAGTAAGTCTTGAGGGGTGTCTTTACACCTAATGCCCTAAAACCATCTGGTTTGGGAGTCATTGGCTAAACACTCGCTACATGAGTCAAATAGAAAGCTTAAGGGAACTAAACTTGGCAAAAAAAAATCTCACAAATAAAATAAAAGAAGAAACTCTATGCCATCATTATTGATTCTAATAGGAAATTTGGTGAATCTTGAGTCATTGAAACACTGCACATTAGAATTATTTGGAAACCTAATCTTTTATGTGCTAGTTCACCACACACTAAAGTCAAACTTGTGATGTCTTAAACTGACTCATGAAAGTGATTTACGTTCAAAACTCTTATTCATTGCAAAGATGTGTTTATATTTGTTAAGCTTGCTCATGAATGCGTATCATAGTTTCATCCTCTCCGAGTTAGGACTTAATCAGGATTTTAATGACTTTTTAAACCCTAAAACACATCTGAAACTTTTGTAATATAAATAAGCCACTTAGGGTTTAATAAAGACGGCAATGAAGGTCTGGAAAACTCAAAGAAGCAGCCTCATTCTCCTCCATCAAAGTGCACAGCCATGAGTTCCATGGCGGACTAATCTCCAAGCAAGGTGAAGGGATGAATCCCTAGGTGTAGTTATTCTTTAATTCCTTTGTTAGTTCAGTTGTAATTGGGATTTATTGTCAAACATTGTTATGAATTATTGTTTAATCTAATTAGAAAATTTCCTTTCAATCCAGTGATTATATCTTTCTCCTTGATATAAGTTTAGTCATGCTTTTTTAATGTCAAGTTTGTTTGGATATGATTGAGTCTGATAGATTTATTCTTTAGGGTTGTCCATTACTGCAATATTTTCTTTAAAGATATATTGTCGTTTCTTGATAACTCTATAGTATAGGTCATGTGTGTTTAATCGATAAAGAAGAGTAAGTCATAGCAATTACATTAGGGTTGTATATGAGCTTTAATTGAATATCCACCGATTACTTGTTTGGGATGTGAAACTTGCAATCGAGATAAGAACAACTGAATTAAGATTAGAATAAGGCAACGAGTCTAGGGAGGACTCCCAGAAACTTGTTGTTATTCTATTATTATTCTCAATTTACTACGTATTTTGCTCTCAATTACTTCATTATTAAAACTTTATATCTTATCACTCGATTTTATCATTCTTATTTAGGTTTACATCTTCTCTTGTAGTTAACTTGTTTCCCTGTGGAATCGACACCCCAAAGCTGTGCTATAACTACCGCGTTACTCTTTGGGCATAATTACATCTCATTATCGCTTAGTACACGGCAAAGCATGTCACTTGCTCGTAGAACTTGAGCACAAAGCATATTGGCTATTCGAAATTTTAACTATGACTTGAAGTTGTCCGGTGAAGAGAGGAAAATGCAACTTTGTGAACTTGTGGAGTTGCAGGATGATGCATATGACAATGCTAAGGACTTAAAGTCAAGAATGAAAGCGGTGCATGATCCAAAAATACTCCGGAAAAATTTTGAACAAGGTAACAAAGTTTTCCTTTATGACTCGCGGTTACACTTCCATCAGGAAAATTGAGATCACGATGAAAGGGACCTTATGTTGTGAAGAGTGTTTTTCCCAATGGAGTAGTTGAGGTTGAAGATCCTTTCGACAATCGTGCATTTCGAGTTAATGACCAAAGGTTGAAGCTCTACTTGGAACACGAATGTGTTAAAGATAGCCCCGAAGAGATCTTTTTGGTGGCCCCGGTTTATGCTTCTTAATCGGGTACTTTCGTTCCATTGCACATTAGTTTTAATTTTGTTAAGTCTTTGTTGATTTTCTAATTTTTGTTTTTAGTTGAGTTGATTTTAGTTTTAAGTTTAATTTTCATTTTGATTTAATTTAATTTTTAGTCTTAGGTTAATTGTTAGTAATTTTAATTTACATTTTGTTTTTATATATATATATATATATATACCCTTTTTTATTTTTTATTTTGCATAGCCAAGTCCACAGAATATTTCAGCCCAGGTCTTGCCTAGGCCCAACCCAGTGCACCTCGCCCCACAGCACCCACACAATTTTTCAGCCTAGGTTGTGCCTCGCCCCACAGCACCTAGAAATTTCCAGCCCAGCTCAGCATGTCGTGCCCCAGCCTATCTCGCTTTGTGGCGCACAACAAAGAAAGATTTGGGTTTTAGGTCACTAAGCCGCGGCGCGAGTAAGTCCAAGCCGCAACGCACACCCGTGACAGCCCCTTAAAAAAGCCATTTTTACTTCTTCTTCTTCATTTTCCTTTGGAAAGAAACAACCCCTCTTATCTCTCTTTCATCCTTTCTCCAAATCCACCCTTACCCATCTCATTTTTCTCACTATTTCTTGATTCTAACATAATTCCTTGAAGAATTACTCGCTTATATTGTAGATTTTGCTGAAAATTTCTCCAAAAAGCTCAGTTCTAAGAGGATTTTTGGATTTAAAGAGGAATTCAAGTTTGTGGGTGTTCTCTCCAACTTTGGGCATCAAATAAGATCAATTTCCTTCTCTTTGTTGTGGACTTGTGATATTTGAGTGGTTGCATTTTATTTAGTTCTCTTGTCTTAGAAATTAGTTCAAATGGCACCTAAAACTAAGAGACAAAGGGGGAAACAACCTCGAGATTATGATGCGAGTAAATTTGTTAGTTACAATACCCATAAGAGGTATATTAGTTTGATGCATGTTAGGAGACCCATTCTTGAAAGAGGTTTCACTATCACAGAAAGGGAAAGCCCAACTTTGTTTATGATGATTATGGATAGGAATTGGGGTTTATTTGGGAGACAACCACCTAATTCCCTTATTAATGTGGTTAGAGAGTTTTATGCCAATGCAGAAGAGCATAGAAATGGCAAAGTATGGTTAGAGGAAAAACAGTTTCTTTTGACAGTGCATCTATTAATAGATTTTATGGGCTACCCGACATAGAGAACAGTGAATATTCTGCTTATTTGTCTAATGTTGACTATGATGCGATTTGTAACACACTCTGTATTCCGGGCACAACTTGGCAGATGTCAGGTGGTAATCCTAAGACCTTGCCCAGCACTTCTTTGATTGTCAATACTCGGGCTTGGCAATATTTTATGTGTTAGGGATGATGCCTGCTACGCATTATAGTGATGTTACTGTTGAGAGGACTGTTCTTATATATGCCATTTTGATGGGTATGATAATTGATGTGCGTCAAAAAATGTTTAATTCTATCATCTATACCGTGAGACAAAAGCTCGGTCTATACTTCCTCTCTTTGATTACCCAATTATGCATCCGAGCTGGCATCCAGTACAATAGTGATGAGGAAGCACAGTACCCAAAGATACCTATCGATGATGGATTGCTCAATGTGATTAAGGCATCAAGGTCGCAAGCTTCGAGAGAGGGAGCAGCAGTTGTTGTCCCCCCTTTACCTCTTAGGTCTCTAACTGTTACAGAGCGGCTTGAGCATCTAGAGATTCGACTTGATGAGCATCAGAAATTCTTGCATGATAGGTTTGATCGTCAGAAACGATTCTTAGCCAGGCAAGCAGATTATCAAGCGGGGGTTTACTCTTCTTTTGGTCAGATGTACCAACACCTTGCCTCCGCCACCGGTTGTGATATAAATCATTTTCCCACCTTGCCACCCTATCTAGGTTCATCTTTTGATCCTGCTCCAGAGGACAATGAAGAGGAGGAAGAAGAGGACGATGACATGGAGGATTAACTTTTGGGTTTTCTTTTGCTTGTTTCGTTTTATGTTATTTTATTTTATTATCGGATGACTGTATTAACTCTTATATTGAATTAACTTTTCATTATTTTTATTTTTCGTACTTTATCTTTCATTTTTAGTTATTTATGTAGTTTTGATGTGCTAACCTAACATTCGGTGGGAATCTTAATGTTACACCATAGTTTCCTTCTTTTTGTTTGTTTTGTTCTATGTTAGAGATCGGAATTTCAAAAAAAAGAACGGTATGGAGTTCAAATGGTCGTGCACAATTTTCGGCGTCCTTGCACTTTTGGTTAAAAAGGGATTTTCCTTTACCTTTGCTTTCACGTTGAGGACAATGCTTATCTTAAGTTGGGGGTGGAGGAAACACATTTCTTTTTCCATACCATTGAATTGCTTGGTGTCATTTTCCCTTTATTTGTTAGGATATATATATATATATATATATATATATATATTGTTTTGTGTTTCCTTTGGAGTTAATTTACATGTCAATGATATGATTTTAATTGAGATAGCATGTAGCATTTAGAAAAAGTTAAATCTTGCTTCGGTTTGAGATTAATCTTGAGTGCCGATCTTCATTTGGTTTGAGACTCTGGTTTGCGGTAAGATTGTATGATGAGTTTAAAACATTTAGAGAAGTTTTATGTGTGACTGTTTTATAAATACGTTTGCGGTCTCGACAAGCTCTAGAACTTATTTGATAATTGCTTGAGGCGAAATCCTAGAATGCACACTACTTAGGATATGATGTAGGCCATCTTTGGACCGTTTGAGCCCTTCAACCTTACCCTTGTTATATCTATCATTAGTCACCTGTTTGAGCATTTTTCTTTAAAAAAAAATTGTGCCTTGTTTCTTTCGATAGCCAATTTACTTTCCTTTATGAGCCAAAAAAGAAATATTTTATCCTTACCTTTCTCTTAAGAGAACTTAGTTATACACATTTGTTGAGATGCACTTAAGAGGAGTAAGGATGAAAATATGGAAAAAATATCGCTACCATAATCCAAGTACATTAAAGGAGATAGGTTAGGGGTTGTGGGAAGAGTAAAAAAATGAAAACAGGGGTGAATGGTTATGTGCTAAATATATATATATATATATATATATATATATATATATATAAAGAAGAGAAATTTTGGCAAAAAAAGTGGTGAATTATTGAGAGGAATGCTCAAAAAATGGTTGAATGAGTTGGGTATTGAAGTGAGGTTATCTAGTGCCTAAAGTTGTTGTGTTTAAATTAATAGACTGAGTTCTTTTACTTGTTTAATCCTTCCCATTCTTTTTTGACCTTTACCTTAGCCTAACATTACAAGCCTATTAAAGACCTAGTGATCCGATGTAGTGTGATTTTTCTACAATAAGTGGAGAGTGATTTGAAAAATGAGCCTATAGAGTTTGATTTGTGATTGATGCCACACATTTTAATATGTTTTTAGAGGCCAAGACTTGTCTTCATGAATGTTGTGCATAAAATCATCCGAGTGTTTGGATTAATGGTTTGTGGTAAGACAGATGTTAAGAGTTGATAACGATTTTGAGGTTGATGTTTGGATTGCTTTTGGGCTTGGGTGGTATTTAATGATTCTATATGTTGTGTGTTATGTGCGATTTTTGAGACAGAAAGTTGAATTACTCTTGGATTAACGCTAACATTGCTTTATTTTGTTTTGATTTCTAATTTAGAATTCATCTCATATCTTTTTTTTTTCGCTTGAATTGCTAGGGACTAGCAATAAGCTAGTTGGGGGTTATGATGAGAGTCATAAAATGCATCTTAATAGTATTTATTTGTTAGCATTTTAGGGTTGATTTAAGGTTGAATTACACATTTATGCCTTAATAATGCTAAAGTGTCATTCTTGGACCATTGATTGATTTTGATGCATTTTCAAGTATTTTGGGTTTAAAAGAGATGGAAATGCTAACATTGCTTAAAGCACCAAGATCCTATGCATATCGGAGTAAAGGAGTGGTTTCGTAATTGTTCCATGCCGCAGCACAGAAAGGTGTGCGCCACGGCCACCAGAAACATTCAGAAGCTGGAACCAACCAGTGTGTGTCGCGGCCTGGACCAAGCTAAGCCACGGCCTACAGAGCCTCCACAAAGCTAGGATTCAGGGTGGCACCGCTGCTTGGACCAGGCTGAGCCGCAGCGTAAGCACGATCCCCTATTTCTATTTCATGACCTAAATAGGGCTTTAATGACATTTTTGGACCCGAAAATACCCTTGAGCCTTTTAGAGTATTTATAGAACTCTTAGGTTTGATTGAAAAAGAGGTTGGAATCAAGAGCAAACACATTCTTCTCCATTTTAGGTGATCAAGCATGAGCCTAATGTCCAACTAATCTCCAAGCAAGGCAAAAGCATGAGTTCCTAGGTGTAGTTGTTCTTATTTCTATTCTTGATTTAGTTGTATGGATTTATTATTAAACATTGTTTATGATTTACTCTTTGATTAAGTAAGAATGAGATGATTTACTCTTAATTCATTGATTGCATCGTTCTCCTCTATATAAGTCTAGTCAAGCTCTTCTTATGTTAAGTTGTTAGATGTGATTGATTTCGGTAGATTCATCTTATAGATTTGTCTATTACTGCAGTATGGTTATTGAAATATATTGTCGTTTCTTGACAATATATAAGATAGGTCATGTGTGCTTGAATCGGAACTAAAGAGTAATTTGTAGCAATTACATTAGGATGTTTATGTGCTTTGATTGAATATTTACCGATTACTTGTTTGGGATGTGAAACCAGCAATCGAGATAAAACTATTGAGTCAAGATAGGGATAAGGCAACGAACTTAGGAAGGATTCCTGGAACCTTGTTATTGCTTTATTGAATCCTTCGCTATATTTTCACAACTCTCTCATATAACTTCATTCGTAAAACAAAGATTCGATCATTTGAATTTCATCGTTTCGTGTTAAGGTTTACACTTTCTCTTGTAGTTCGCTTTTCCTCATAGAATCGACACCTCATCCATACACAATAATCGCGTGTTAGTTTGAGCGTAATCAATTTCTTACTGGAATGAAACTTGCAAAAACACTGACTGTCGAAGCCTTAGAGGCATACAACGATTCACAACTGGTAGTTAACTAAATGACTAAATAATACGGAGCTAGAAGCATGAAAATTGTGAGGTATCTCGAAAAAGCTCGTGGACTTGCAACAATCTTCAAGAAATTTCAGATAACCTAAGTGCTTCGAGTGGAAAATCTGAAGGCACATGATTTGGCATGACTTTCCACTTCTAGGCAGTCTGATCTCATGCGAATAATCTATTTGGATACTCTTCCTACCTCGAGCATCGATGAGACCTTGATCGCAACATTGATAGAAGAGCAAGCTTAGATGGACCAAATCCTCAAGTATTTAAGGGATGGAATACTTCCTAGTGATAGAGCGGAAGCCAATAAGATTATCTCTCGTGCCTCGTGGTATGCCATTATTGAAGATTAGTTGTATAAGAAGCGTCGCATAACACCTTATCTGAAGTGCTTCAGGCTTAACGAGGCAGACTACGCCCTCTGAGAGGCTCATGAGGCCATGTATGGAAACCACTTAGGAGGTCGGGCTCTGGCCTTTAAGATTCTCCGACATGGCTACTATTGGCCGAAGATGCTTAAAGATGCTATAGAGATGCTTAAGAAATGTAACACATGCCAGCAGCATGCTTTTGTGCCCAGAAGACCTGCTAACATCGATGTCTAGTTCTCTTCTCTTCGCTACACGGGGGATGGATATCATTGGGCCCTTCCAAAAGGCTTCGTGACAGAAGAATCACCTGATAGTCTCTATCGACTACTTCACTAAGTGGACTGAGGTCGAACCTGTCACTAGCATCACTGACCATCAAACTGGGGGATTTGTGTAGAGTTCCATAGTCTGTCGATTCGGCATACCAAAGGTACTTATCACCGATAATGGCAAGTAATTCGACAGCTCCCAGCTCCAGACATTCTGCCAAGTCCTTAAAATTGAGCATCGATTCTCCTCGTTAGGCTATCCCCAAGCAAACGGTCAGGCCGAAATGACCAACAAAACCGTCCTCTAAGGCATCAAGAGGAGGCTTGAGGATATAGATAAGCAATGGGTAAAACACCTCCAAAATTTCCTATGAGCCTATCGGACGACAACCCGAACACCCACGGGAGAAACTCATTTTTTTCCTGACTTATGTCTTAAAAGCTGTCATTTCACTTGAGATAGAGACACCCTCACTGTGGGTACAATGTTTCGATGAAGCCAACAATGAGGAAGCACTCAAAATGAATGTCAACCTAATTGATGAGGCAAGGGATAAAGCCCAGATCAAACTCGTTGCTTACCACAAGAGGGTGGCGAAATACTATAACTCCCAAATTCGCAGAAGAACCTTCAGGCTGCATGATCTAGTACTCATGAAAAATGAAGTGTCACACCCTCGAGAGACAAGAAAACTTATCCCAAACTAGGGAGGACCCTACCACATCCAAAGGGTCTTTTGAGAAGCACATTTAAACTTGAAGATCTGGATGGTAAGCCGATATCCCAGACTTGGAATGCCGAAATCTTCGCAAATTCTATCAGTAGGCTTTCTCATGTTTTCTCCAAACTTGTTATTAATAGGATTTTTTTTCTTCTAATTGCTTATATAGTCTCTGGACACTCTCAATAAAATACTACCTTTATTTCTTTTATAAATATTTATCTTAAAAAGAGCCTCGAGCTCTTTCTAAAAAGTGACTGAAGGTAGGGCCCCGAGCCTTTTGGATATCTTCTCAAGTAACATAAGCAAAAAGTTTTAAGCTCCTTATACTCACTCAAAGGCTAAGGAGAAAGCCTCAAACCCTTCTTCTTTATCTGCCTAAAAGTAAGAGTTGGGACCTTCTCTCAGTAATGTTCCACTTTTAATGAATCTCCAAATGATTTGATGTTATACTTTGAGCTTAGAGCGCTGACCTCTTTCCATCCTAGGACTACTTTCAAGCTACATTTTGAGCTTAGAGCCTTAAGCTATTTCAAGTTTTGAAATTTGTTCAAGTCGTGCACCAAGGATAGAGTCTCGAACTCCCTACTCATTTGAAATCATTCCAAGTTAAATTCTAAGGAAAATTACTTGGAAGCAAAAAAAAAAGGGTCGAAAGGACACAAAAGGTGCAAATCTATTCCATTCATAAAAAGTTCAGTTTAAGGCACTACCGACCTTTAGATACAAAATGTGGTCAGGGTACTATTGACCTTTAAATATATACTTAAAACAAAAAACTTAAACTAAAAATGGGGGCAACATCTACTCATCCCCCTATAACATCCACAATTGCTCGAACATTGGTCCCGGCCTCATCACCATCCTCCACGCCTTGGTTCTCATCCGGAACAACAGTAGTACCCCAATTGGAAATCTCGACCATTGAGACATCTATACCAAGGAATAGGCCAACAATCTTCTTCTTCGCATCCAGAAAGCCAAAATAGTACTGCTCCCCACTCTTGGTCTGTAGCTTAGTGCGATATTCAGCTGATGATAAAAATCCTCCAAGGCTTTTTGAATCACCTCTTTATGTGCAGAAGTTATATCCAAAGCCACCCTCGCCTCGAGAGATGCATAGACCTCCTAAGAACTGACAAGCTGAGTCTTCACAAGCTCAAGCTCTTTATCCTTCGCCCGTAAAGGAAGAGGTCCCCGAGGAAGGCTTGTTGTTGCTCCATCTTCTTATATATGTCAACAAAGCGCTGAGTTAAAACCCCAACGCTCACATAGCATAATAAAAGCCAAAGAAAAACAATTTATGAGTATTGAAACGTTCAAATCAAAGCTAAAAAGAAAATTAATAGGAAAAACCTTAGCCTGTAACTCTTACATAGAGTGAGCAAAGACCTTAGGAGCCATAGCACCAAGTTTGATCCTGTCTTTAGGAGTGATGCCTTGGATCAGCCACTCTTGTGCAATCTGCGCACTACCCATCACCAAATCCGTCACTTTTATGAACCAGTTGGGCCGGAACATGCTTGTAGGAGGAGCAGTAGGGATCTTGAGCCAAAAAATAGTCGAGCTTGGAACACCGAAGGTCGGAGGGAACCCACACTAGCAACAGATGATCCATAATATAACATATGGCCAATCTCTTGGCCCTCAAAGATAGAGTGATCCAATTTCATCTTCCTATTACCCGAGCGTTTAACGCTCAAGCTAGCCCCAACATCACTTTCTTTCTCACTAGTCTTTCTAGCCGCCTTTAGTATTTGTGATCGACTCAGAGATATATCTGGAAAAGCAAGAAGAAGCATAAGTCTTAGATGCAACTAGAAGAAATCTAAAAGAAAGCAAATTCAGGAAAATACCCTCTGATGAACAAAGGCCAAGCCTAGCTAGGATTCTATTATCTCTGAGTTCAACAGCCTCTATTGCTCTTGCCATCGTAGATCTAATATGCACCTCCTTTTGAGGGTTTAATTTCAAATGACGACTCTTCTTTAAAAAAGTAAGATCCTAAACACCCGGGATCCTAGAACCGATGTCACTTTGAACAAAGAAAAACTTCATTTTCCATTCCTTTATGGAAGTCGGATTATTCTTAATTATCTTTTTCTTGGCCCTCTAGCATACAACTACCCAACCATTTTTCGTAAAATGACTAATGGAAAAAAAATTCTTTAAAACAATTAGGGTTGGATACTCACCTACCCTCTTACATATATAAACTAAACCTACCAGCATGTGAACAGAGTTTAGAACTAGTTGACAAAAGGGAAATATTGTAGTAGTTCAGAATAAGGCATATGAAAGGATCAAGGGGAAACTTAATGTCAACCTTTAAAGTTTATGAGTACACATAAACCTCACAAGGTAGATCCTCATGAGGGAGGTCACACATCCTTTCTCTTATATTGGCGTTCCTGAGGGAGTATTCAATTAGAATCCTATATTTCATCCTCATCTTCTCCACTTTGGAATCACTCAGCTCATTTGGTATTTTCTCAGCCAAAAAAACTACATCCTTGGTGCCCTCAGCCATAATGTCTTGACTATCATTTAAGGTAAGCTCAAAATCAGCTAAAAAAGTAGTCTCCTTCTCAAGAGCTCTTACACTACTCTCACCCTCACCATCAGGACCTACGACTACTTTTTCTATATATGTTGGGCTGAGAAGCTATTCTCCTTAGCCTTAAAAGAACTAAAACTACTAGGAGTAAATGACATTTCTTTGAAGAAATAAGAAATAGAAAGAAATGACTCACCTCAGAGGAAGGCACTATAGAGACCAATGGCTCTAAACTCTCTTTACTCCTCTACACCAAGAGCTCTTCAAAGAAATTTTGAAATGAAAGTTGGAAATGATGTGAAGGGGAAGGAGAAGCTCCCCCTATTTATAAAAAAAACGGATAGTTAAGATCAATTAATATGAAGGGATGAGATCATGACTTTTTATTTTTCGAGGGAACCTTTTCATTTACCAATGATCATTTTAGCTCCCCACTAGCGATTCTAGAACCTTCTTAGTCTATTCAGCTCCAATGGGCCTCTCATAAGTGGGCTTCCCATCATATAATGGGCCTTAACCCACATTGCGGGCTTCCTACAGCTAAATGTGGCCCCATCTCTTCTCTTGGGCCTAGCCCCCAAAATTATAGTTAATCATGTACAAAGATAAAATTTAACCAATTATTTGACCTCGCTCTTTTTAGTAAGCTTTGGTCTTTTTTTTCAGAAAACTCTAAGGGATGAGCCTTGCTCTCTCTCATCCAAAAACTCTGAGCATTAATAAGCCTCAATCTTTTTCAAAAAACTCCAAGGGATAAGCCTTGCTCTCTCTCATCCAAAATTTTCGAGCGTCAACAAGCCTCAGTCATTTTCAAAAAACTCAGAGGGATGAGCCTTGCTCTCTCTCGCCTAAAAACTCCGAGCGTCAATAAGCCTTAGTCATTTTTAAAATAACTCTGAGGAATGAGCCTTGCTCTCTCTTGTTCAAAAAATTTGAGCATAAGTAAGCCTCGATCATTTATTAGAAAACTCTGACGGTTGAGTCGTGCTCCCCCTCATACAAACCGTGGCTATTCATGAGTCCAAGCCTAAATTACCAAGCAAAAAACCTAAGCCCAAAACATGTACAAGGTTTGGGTGTGTGGGAGCCTTATGGTCATTAGGAGGTCTCCATATGCACCATCTCTAACCATTTCATGGCACACAAGTTTATTTTATTCAGACTCTTCACCTACCTCACTTCGGGGCACACGAGTCTGTTCCATTCAGACTCCTTACTTACCTCACTTCAAGGAATATAAGTTTGTTCCATTCAAACGCCTTACTTAGCTTGCTTCGAAGAATATAAATCTGTTTCATTTAGAATCTTTACCTACCTCACTTCAAGGCATACAAGTTTGTTTTATTTAGTCTCCTTACCCACCTCTCTTCAAGGCACACAAGTTAGTTTCATTCAGACTCCTTATTTACCTCGCTTCGAGGCACATAAGTCTGCTTCATTCAAACTCCTTACCTACCTCACTTCGAGGCACACAAGTTTGGTTCATTTAGACTCATTACTTACCTCACTTTGAGGCACATAAGTTTGTTTCATTCAGACTCCTTACCTACCTCACTTCGAGGCACACAAGTTTGTTTTATTCAAACTTTTCACCTACCTCGCTTCGAGGCATATATGTCTCTTTCATTTAGAATCCTTACTTACCTCACATCGAGGCATATAAGTCTATTCCATTCAGACTCTTTACCTACCTCTCTTTGAGGCACACAAGTCTATTTCATTCAGACTCCTTGCCTAGCTAGCTTCGAGGCACATAAGTTTGTTTCATTCAGACTCTTTACCTACCTCATTTTGAGGCACACAAGTCTATTCTATTCAGACTCTTTACTTACCTTGCTTTAAGGCACATAAGTTTGTTCCATTCAGACTCTTTAGTTAACTCACTTTGAAACACACAAGTTTGTTCCATTCAGAGTCTTTACTTACCTCCTTCTAAAGCTCGTAACTTAAAGTTCAGAATAACAATTTCACCTTGAGACATCCAACTTCAAATCTCCACACCACGTCTCTTTAGTACCTGGGTGCCTAAAAGATCTTAAGCTTGATCTAAACTACATGGCACACTTCAAACTACTTTTTCAACCGTATAACTGCACTTAAAGAAGTGGGGGCATCTGATGTAGGGGAAAAATCCTCATCCAATAACACAGTGATATATGGCTAATGCTAATGGAAAAATAGTAAAATTCTAGACGAAGATCCTCACCTAATAGTGTGACGACACACAACAACCTCTAAGGGCAAAAGGTAGTTCTATGACTCAGACAAACCAATCAGTCAAATCGCCACACTTGGAAAAGGACATAATGATAATTTTGCACCAAGAGCCCTAGTACCATTACAATACTCTAGCCTATGGATTAATAGTTATCCAACTTAAAATAATGATAAACTTATCTCCAAGAGTTTTATTCCTGTCGAAACATTGAATCCTTATCATAATCAAACACTACTCTGAAATACTATAAAAATGGGGCTCTCATAATCAAAAAGTACAAAAAATTCTCCATTCACACCTCTCATTCTTTTTTGCTTTCCTTATTCTCCAAAAAAATCCCTATTTTAACTTAAGCATTTGTTGGAAATCACCCTCAAGATTCCCAAGAACAGGGCAAGCCGCGGCTAAAGCTAGGGCACACCATCTCCACCTTTTGGACACCGCGGCGCACACCTAGGTCTCAACAACACCACTTGCTTGGCGCTGAGGTGCAGATCTCCTGAGGTGCGGTGCACACCTGGTGACCTAATGCTGAACTCATTTCTTATTTGATCCTTAGACAAATACCAACAGCATTAGAGAGTCCCCTCGGAGGCACAACCCTTCCAGTCCTCCGGCGACTTTTAGAGTTTTTCATTGTTTCGCATGCACAGGTATCGCTTTTCGATCATTCAAATTCCAAGCAAATTTTTGACATCGACAATATATATATATATATATATATATATATATATATATATATATATATATATATATATATATATTATTTTAATGGTTAGTAGAGTATGCCTCTTCAACATTTTTTGTATTTTACTAAAGAAATTAGCCACAAGCCCTCATCTTTTTAAGTGCTCCAAGAATATCCCAATTGTATCCACCTACACTTATTTTTGTCTCTAAAATTTGTTTTTGTTCCACTATATATATGTTTTTATACTTCAAAATAATAACTTTTTTTAAAAAGTAAAACTTATCACACCAAATTTTAAATTCAATTGCAATAAATAAAATAAAACAAATATCCTTAATAAGGAAATCCAAGTATTACAATATTATTTGCTAAATATTTCCTCGATACATTCAGATCTTAGTAGGTGAGGGACTTTATTTAGTTGAGGCTAAAAATTTGATTATTGTGGAGCAATATGATGGGAGATTTATGGCCTTATCTAGATTTGTGCTTGAGCTGATAAATACTCAGGAGAGGAAGTGTAAGAGATTTCTTGATGATTTATACTTTGAGATATTCTAGACACTCTTATTTGAGGAATTCAAATTATGCTACGTTAGTGGATATGTCACTTCGAGTAGAGAAGGACATAGTTGAGTCTAGAGGACATAGGGAGTGGCTAAAAAGAAGTAGATCTAAGGGCAATAGAGGTGGTAGTCTAGGGATTCAGGGATGTCATCCACCTTAGAGGAGTCGTTCCTTTTCATAATGACCCTTTACTTAGAGTCAGCAAAGGCAGACTGAATCAATGAAATCTTTTGCTCAGAGTTCAGTTGGAGGAACCCCTAGGTTTTGGAAACAACCTATGGGAGCAGGAGGATGTAGTAGAGATGGGAGTATCTTAGCAAGATGAGGAGGTAATATGGTATTAGACAGGGAAAACAGGGTATGTTATAAGTGTAATCAAGTAGGACACTTGGCTCGAGATTGTCCTAATTTAATTTTTTTTATTTGTGGATAGAGTGGTCATTTGTCAAAGAATTATGTTATGAAAGCTTAAAGTTGTTTTATTGGTGGTCAAGATGGACATAGGAGTTTCGATTGTCCATCGAGATTTAAATCAGTTGAGGTAGTGAATACTGGGGAAGTTGAAAGAGGTCAGACATGTAGAGGTGGTGGATCAGTGAGTGGAAGGGGTGGTGCTCAAGGTAAAGGAGCAATTGTTGAGAAAGGATGTGCTAATCAGACTCAGTCCAGAGAAAGCAGAGTGTATGCACCTACACAAAAGGATGCTCAAATTATACCTGATGTCATAATAGGTATAGTATCTATCCTTAATAGATATGCTAGAATATTAATTAATCCTAGTGTAACCCATTCTTTTGCATCCAGTTCTTTTTATGTAATCTATAGATGCATCTGTTACTCCTTTATTTCATAATATAACTATTAAGGTTTCCACTAGGGATAAGATTATGATCAAACATATTTATCAAGGTTGTGTTATTCACATGGGAGATAAAGAGTTTGAGGTAGGTTTAATACCCTTAAACATGGTAGATTTTGACATGATATTGGGGATGGATTGGTTGTTAGCGTATCATGCATGGGTTGATTGTTTCAGAAAGAATTTGATATTTAGAATTCTTGGGCAGAAAGAGTTTAGCTTTTAAGGAGAATGAATTATGCCCAAACAATACTATGCGGTAATAGCAGTATAGAATGAGGTGTCTATCCCACGAAGAGAACGTTCTACAATCAAAGTCTTAGGGAAAAAATAATGGAAACAAAATTAAAAATTAATATTAAGAAAATGTTAAGAATTAAATGATACAATTTAATTAAGTGAAAGAAAATCAATAATGAGTAACACAAGGGTCCAAGAATCCCTCCTAAATTTTACAGCTTCAACTTGTATCAATTCAGTAATTACAACTCAACTATATATTTCACATCCCAAATACGTAATCAAAAAATAATAGTGAAAGCACCAAAAATATTATTTTGTAAATTATTATGAGAAATCCCCTTCTTGTTTTTACAAGTAATGCAACGGTTAATCATATACGATATCCTAAATCAATGATATATTCGAAGACAATAATGCAGTAAAGGACCAGCAGATATAATTAATATACCAAAATCAATTGCATCTTAAATTCCATCATAAGAGAAGCATGACTGAACTTATATGGAAAAAAAGAACAACAATCACTGGAGTTAAATAAAATCTATGAGAGAAGAAAATATAATTGTTTGTCACACAAAAACATCAACTTCAATATTAAATAAAGGGAACAACTCAAAATAATTATTCAATGTTAAAAACTTAAATTGAATTAAATACAAGCCAAACTCGCTATGTCTAGGAGTTCATCTCTTTGCCTTGGTTGAAACTTAGCCTAGCCGATAATACATAATCACAACAGCTCTCTAGAAATTCAGTGTGTATCTCTTCATCCCCCTATTCAGGCCCCTGTTCTCTGAGTCTAAAATCCTATATAGTTGTATGGAGATGACTTTGTAGATAGAAAACTTGCCCTAGGGTTTCTATTTAGGTCACGTGCTTCTGTTGCTGTCTAGGCTATGTTCTACTACTGTACAAGCTCGCAAATCCCAAAAATATTAGAATTTAATAGCTCATTCACTTCTGCCACGATGAAATCACGCACAACCTAACCTTTGTCTACTAAAATTTCCATAATATTCTCTAGAAAAATAATATTTATGAGCCATAAAATTCTCCAAAAAATAAACATTCGGATCTTCCAAGCATATATGGCTTATCTCCTGGTTCTTTCGAAATCAATACAGTTTAATCTGCAAAATTGAATGATTTATACGGGCAATTCTGGCGATTTAGTGAAACTCTTTTCACCCTTTGCTTGTGACAACATGACTTAACAAAATGCTCAATTTATCTTTAACAGTCTACAAATGATGGGTTTTATTGCACTCCTCTTGGGAAACTTGGTTTCCCTTGCTCTGAACTGGTCCGGATGTTGTGGATTCTTTTGAACATATTTTATATATTTTTTTTGTTTAATACTTCTTCGTTTTTTTTTAAATCTGCAAAACACACTAAAACAAAGAATTCTCCAAAGGACCACACTTGTCAAGAAATTCAATTAATAATCAAAATTAATCTAAACAAATGTATATAGTTAACTCTATCTCAATTGCAATTTCATGCCCTAATCACAACCCCCAACCATCTCATTACTAGTCCCTAGTGATGCAAGCAAAACAGTAATGCATGAAAAGTAACATTGCATGAATGTTGTTTATCTGAGAAATTTTTAGAATTGTCTAGCATTCAAACAAACGTTAGCCAAAGCTCACAGATTCTAACGAGATTTTCAAATCATATCTTCTGAGAAACTATGAGTGTGTGCACTAAGCCTAAACCTTCTTACCACAAACCAATGATGCATAAAACTTTGAATTCAACTAAGAAAGAAGCCTTAATTCCATTATCCTCACAGGTTAAGTGTTTATCAATTTAAAAAGGCAAGGTATTTACTCTTGGAGTTGGAAAGCAGATAAAAGCACTCAGTGAAAGGGTCAAGTGATGAGGGTCATAAAATGCTTCTCAATAGTGGTTAATTGTTAGCATTTTAGGATTGATCTCGGTCTTTATGGCGCTTTTATGTGTTAATAACTCTAAAGTAATATTATTGGACCACTGACTTATTTCAGTGCAATTTTCAGGTACTTTGGGTTTAAAAGAGAAAAAGAAGCGATCGTTGCTTAAAAGGCCAAGATCCCATGCTTCTGAAAGGACAAGATGGACTGCTGCCTGTACTGCAATCGAGCGCACAAGTAGTACGATCGAGCTCACATCCCATATCAACCAAGAAGTACTCTGCAGCGCAACTACGATCGAGTGCACAAGCAGTACGATCGAGCGCACATCCCACATCGACCAAGAAGTACTCTGCAGCGCAACTGCGATCGAGCGCACCAATCTACGATCGAGCGCACATGCGATCGAGTGCACTAAGGCTACGATCGAGCGCACTAGGGTAGTATCCTACATCAGTTAGAAAACACATATCACTCCGGGAGTTTGCCTATATAAGATCCACTCCACTTCAGCTTTAGGCATCAATCGGAGCTCATCTGAAATCATCAGAGAGTGACTCCAGAAGGCCTTTAGGAGGAATCCGAAGTATACTTTTGGAGGGCAAGCTGAGGAATCACCGAAGCTTTCGCTACTAAGGAGGTAGTTGAGAGGCCAGAGGCAACTCAAAGAAGCATGAGCTCTATGGCCAGCTAATCTCCAAGCAAGGCGAATGGATGAATCCCTAGGTGTAGTTGTTCTTATTTTCCTTTATTTAATTCAGTTGTAGTTGGATATTATTTTCATTAAACATTGTTATGTTTTATTCTTTAATTTAATTAGTAGATTTTTTATTAGTCCAGTGATTGCATGCTTCTTTTCCATATAAGTCTAGTCATGCTCTTCTTATGTGTATTTGTTTGGGTGTGATTGAGTCCGGTAGATCTCTTTTATAGATTTGTCCATTTCTACGGTATTATCATTTAGATGTATCGTCGTCTTTTGATAATTTATAAGTTAGGTCATGTGTGCTTGAAAGTAAAGAATAATTCAAATCAATTACAATAAGGTTTATACATCCGCTTTAATTGAATATTTGCCGATTGTCTGTTTGGGATGTGAAACTTGCAATCGAGATAAAAATAACTTAATCAAGTTAGGATTAGGGAAATGAACCTAGGGAAGATTTTCTCACAATTCAGATTCTTTCAATCAATCTTTTATCGTTTGTGTTAAAGTTCACACTTTCTTTTATAGTTAACTTGTTTCCCTGTGGAATCGACACCCCAAAGTTGTGCTACAACTACCATGTTACACTTTGGGTGTAATCAAATTTTGGCGTCATTTCCAGGGAAACGCACTTAAGTACAAAGGAGATTGTCAACTTTGAGTGTGACGGTAGAAGAATTGTAAATATTTTTCTTTTCAGCAATTTGTAAATACGGTAATATTGTTCCTTTACCTTAGTTTTGATTTTCTTATTTATTTTATTTTATTTATTTCCCCTCTGATTCATTTGGTGTATGCTTAGACCGAGAGATTTGCGAGGTAGATTCATTAGAGGACCCGAACTAGAATTACCCTCTCCTTCCGAGTTTGATAGTGAAACCTCGCTTAGATCATCTAATAGTGGAAACCCAAGTGAGAATTTAGAGGATTTTGTTAACATGGCCGATAACCTTAATGAGAATGTTGCTAGGACACTTCAAGATTACCTCCACCCTACACACACAGCCACACCATCATGCATCACATTTTCAACCAATACTTGCCAACTAGATCTTAAACCAGGGATGATTCAATTAATCCCTACATTTCATGGCTTAGATAATAAAAACCCATATGTGCACATTAGAGAGTTTGAGGAAGTAGTCGCGACTTTTCATAGTCAAGATGAAACCGATGACATTGTGAGGCTTAAGTTCTTTCCTTTCACTTTGAAGGATAGAGCTAAGAGTTGTCTATACTCACTAAGACCATGATCTATTGGGTCATGGACTGAGATGACTCGGGCTTTCTTTAATAAATACTTTCCCCATTATAAGACCAATGCTTTAAAAAGACAAATCTCCACCTTTGCACAAAAGGATAGCAAGACTTTGTATCAGTCTTGGGAGAGATTTAAGGAGTTGTTGAGTATGTGTGTGACCTATAGAGAACCCAAATGGTGGTGGAATTTACCATCTTAGGGAAGAGGATAACTTTGAAGCCAAGGTCAAGATGCTCACTAGGGAACTAGAGGTATTAAAAACTAAAAGTTCAAAGCCAACACACGTGGTTAATCATGCAAAATCTTTTGAACCATGTTTTGTGTGTGGCGGGGTAGATCATCTCGCCCAAGAATGTCCCACATTTGCTAATATGAGAGGGATGTATAAGGAACAATGTAATGCCTTAGGCATGTACACGAAGCCTTCTACACCTTTCTCTAATACCTATAATCCAGGATGGCGAAATCACCCCAATTTCAGCTGGAAGTCTGAAAACCAGCAGCTTGCACAACCCCCTGCACCTTATCATGAACCATATCATGCACCTGTATCTTCTAGGAGTCCTTTAGAAAACACTTTGCATGCTTTTATTGAGGCACAGGGTAAGACTAATCAAAGGCTTGAATCTTTAATTATGCAGGTTGTTGAAGAACATAAAGAGATTAAAAGCCAAGCGTCCAAGCTGATGAGCTCCTTGAATGTGACAGAGCGAGGTAAGTTCCCTTCCCAAGCTCAGTCCACATCTTCTGGTCAGCACCTAACGCAACAGAAAAAAAAGGAGGTGAATGCCATTGAGACACTTAGTGGTAAGTCGTTACACATCCCAACACCGAACAAATCAGAGGATGTGGACGAGAACCACCAAGGATACATGATTGACTCATTCATGGAAAAGGTCCATCACCTTATTCCATTGGAGTCCACCCTCACTCATGGCTTCACAAGAGTATATATCGAGCCAAAATATGCGGGTGTTACTGATGACATCCTTGAGGCCTCTAAAAAACATACAAGCACCAAATTTAGAAATAAAGCAGTGGCTGGTGCATCCAACTCATTTTTTTTTAGGAGGGAATAAAAGTGTCTGGCTGAAAACGTAAAACTTAGCGCTCATGGAGGCAACCCACAACATATCCTTTTACTTTTACTGTTTTTCGTATTTCTTTTTCTTGATTATTATTATTATTTTGTTGTTTTCCAGTTTTACTTTAGTATTTATTTTTCAGGGACAAATAAACAAAGTAGTTCAAATGATCGTGCACAACTTTCAACTCCACGCACCGTTGGTTAAAAAGAGAGTTTCCTTAACTTTTGCTTTTTTCATTGAGGACAATGCTTATCTTAAGTTGGGGGTGGAAGATATACATTTCATATTGCATATCATTGAACTGCTTGGTGTCATTTTTGTTTGTTTTTAGCATGTTTGGTGTTAGCTTTAGAGTTAATTCACATGTCAATGATATGAGCTTAATTGAGATAGCAGATAGCATGTAGAAGAAGTTAAATCTTGCTTCGGTTTGAAATTAATTTAAGTATCAATCTTCATTTGGTTTGAGACTCTAGTTTGTGGTAGGATTGTATGATTAGTCTTAAACATTTAGAGAAAATTTGTGTGTGATTGTTTTATGAATACTTTTATGGTCTTAACAAGCTCTAGAACTTACTTGATAATCGCTTGAGGTGAATTCCTAGAATGCACATTACTGAGGATATGATATAAGCTATTTTTGGACCGTTTGAGCCTTTCAAGCTTACCATTGCTATATTTATCGCTAGTCACCTATTTGAGCCTTTTCTTGAAAAAATTTGAGCCTTGTTTCTTTTAATAGCCAATTCACTCACCTTTATGAGCCTAAAAAGATTTTATCCTTACATTTCTTTTAAAAGAACTTAGTTATACACATATTGTGAGAAGCACTTAAAAGGACTAAGGGTGGAAATGTGAAAAAAAATATCACTACCACAAACCAAGTACATTAAAGGAGATAAGTTGGGGGTTGTGGAAAAGAAAAGAAAAAAAAATAATGATGATGAAAAAAAGAAGGTGAATGGTTATGTGCAAAAAAAAAAAAACTGAATTATGGTAAAGAAAGAAGAAAGAAAGAAAAGAAAACTAAATGGTGATTTGTTGAAAGAAATGCTCGAAAAATGGTTGAAAGAGTTGGGTTGAAGTAAAGGTTATCAAGTGCTTAAAGTGATTGTGTTTAAAGCTAAGAGATTGAGTTCTTTTACTTGTGAATCCTTCCCGTTCTTCCTTAGCCTTTACCTTAGCCTAACGTTACAAGCTTATTAAAGACCTTTTGATCCAATGTAGTGTGATTTTTCTACAATAGTGGATAGTGATTTGAAAAGTGAGCCTATGGAGCTTGTTTTTGTGATTGATATCACGCAATGTATTATGTTTTTAGAGGCCAAGACTTGTATTCATGAATGTTATGCGTAAAATCATCCGGGTTTTCGGATTAATGGTTTGTGGTAAGATGGATGTAAAGAGTCAATAACGATTTTAAGATTGATGTTTGGATTAATTTTGATTTTAGGTGAAATTTAACGACTCTTTGTGCCGTGTGTTATGTGCAATTTTTGAGACAAAATGTGAATTACTCTTGGTTAATACTAATATTGCTTTTCATTTACTTTGATTCCCACGATAGAATTCAACTCTTGTTTTCGCAATAAGCTAGTTGGGGGTTGTGATGAGAGTCATAAAATGGTTCTCAACAGTGGTTAATTGTTAACATTTTAGGATTGATCTCGGTCTTTATTGCACTTTTATGTGTTAATAACTCTAAAGTAATATTATTGGACCACTGACTTATTTCAGTGCAATTTTTAGGTACTTTGAGTTTAAAAGAGAAAAATAAGCGATCGTTGCTTAAAAGGCCAAGATCCCATGCTTCTGAAAGGACATGATGGACTACTGCCTGTACTGTGATCGAGTGCACAAGTAGTGCGATCGAGTGCACATCCCACATCGACCAAGAAGTACTCTGGAGCGCAATTGCGATCGAATGCACAAGCAGTGCGATCGAGCGATCCCACATCGACCAAGAAGTACTCTGCAGCGTAACTGAGATCGAGCGCACCAATCTGCGATCGAGCACACATGCAATCGAGCGCACTAAGGCTACGATCGAGCGCACTTGGGCAGTATTCCACATTGGTTAGAAAACACATATCACTCCAAGAGTTTTCCTATATAAGACCCACTCCACGTCAGCTTTAGGCATCAATCGGAGCTCATTTGAAATCATCAGAGAGTGACTCCAAAGGGCCTTTAGGAGCAATCTAGAGGGCCTTTAGGAGGAATCCGAAGTATACTTTTGGAGGGAAAGTTGAGGAATCGCCGAAACTTTCGTTACTAAGGAGGTGATGATCGTTGAGAGGTTGGAGGCAACTCAAGGAAGCATGAGCTCCATGGCCAGCTAATCTCCAAGCAAGGTGAAGGGATGAATCCCTAGGTGTAGTTGTTCTTATTTTCCTTTATTTGATTCAGTTGTAGTTGGATATTATTTTTATTAAACATTGTTATGTTTTATTCTTTAATTTAAATAGTAGATTTTTTATTAGTCCGGTGATTGCATGCTTCTTTTCCATATAAGTCTAGTCATGCTCTTCTTATGTGTATTTGTTTGGGTGTGATTGAGTCCGGTAGATCTCTTTTATAGATTTGTCCATTGCTGCGGTGTTGTCATTTAGATATATTGTCATCTTTTGATAATTTATAAGTTAGGTCATGTGTGCTTGAAAGTAAAGAATAATTCAAATTAATTACAATAGGGTTTATACATGCGCTTTAATTGAATATTTGCTGATTGCCTGTTTGGGATGTGAAACTTTGCAATCGAGATAAAAACAAATGAATCAAGTTAGGATTAGGGCAATGAACCTAGGGAGGATTTCCAGAGCCTTGTTGTTTCTTTATTATATCCATCAAATCTATTTACACAATTACAATTTTCTCACAATTCAGATTCTTTCAATCAATCTTTTATCGTTTGTGTTAAAGTTCACACTTTCTTTTATAGTTAACTTGTTTATCTGTGGAATCGACACCCCAAAGCTGTTCTACAACTACCACATTACACTTTGGGCGTAATTATCAAGCAATTTAGGACAAGTGAACAAGAATCGATAATAAGATAGACTAATCACACAATTCAGAACACTTTATCTGACTTACCAATATGTTGAAATTTCAATGGTTAATCAGTAAGCCTTAGTGTTGAAGCTCCTTTCTTCTGAGTGTAGTGTGACAACTTATCTTCCTTAAATTGTGATTCTCCATTCTTTCGCATACAAACTGAAAACTATAGTAAACAAAAACTGATATTTTCTTTTTCTTTTTTTTTTCTTCTATATTTTTTTCTTCTTTTCTTTCTGAGAATTACAATATAAATAAATAAGTTTATAGAAGAATGATTGTTTTTTACTTATTTTTTTTCTTTTTCTTTTAGAGAATTACAATATAAATAAGTAAACTGATGGAAGAAGAATCATTCCCAAAATATTGTTGACGATCAAAACTCCACACAAATGTCAATGATGGATTTGAAGGCTTCGATGACTAACTAAATCATTTCTCTACATGTAAGGTAAGCCAAACAAAGCATCTCAAATAGCAATAAAACCAATTCAAGTAGGTAATAAAAGTTCACAATGCTAGTTTTCTCAGACTCTCTACTCAATAAATACAAATGTGCTTCAAACATTGTTAAAAACCAAAGATCATATGCATCACTCACTAAACAATCCACAAAGCTTAGTATGTGCATAGAATTGAATTTCCAGAAAACAGTTAGTGTTAATCAAGATAGTGTCATTGGAACTTAACGAAAATAGAGCTGTAATCATGCATCAACAGTTCACAAAATCACGAAATCTCACAAACATGTCATGATAGTTTCACACAAAATAATATATAACAAGCATGTATATGCTATCACCCCCAACCAGAATGTGATAGTGTCCTTATAGTCACCAAAAGATAAGAAACTCATACCGATGAGAGAAAAGAACTCCACTAATATAGCATAGGTAAACCTGCATCACACAAAACAAAACATAAAAGCAAACAAAGCAAAACAAAAGAAATTAAACTAGAAAGTAGTAAAATATAATATAGATAAAAGTACCAAACATCAATCAAAGTAGACAGGGGCAACCACAGAGATTTTATCTAAGGCAAAGACTACCACTAGCAATTCTTTTTCAGTAGTTGAATAATTCATTTGTGCATTATTAAGAGTTCTACTAGCATAGTATACAACAATGGGCTTCCTCTCCCTTCATTGTCCCAAAACTACCCCCACCGCATAATTACTCGTGTCACACATAATCTCAAACGGTAAATTCCAATCTGGTGACTGCATAATGGGGGCAGATGTAAGCCTATCAATGAGTGTTTGGAAAGTGTCCTCACACTCTTGTGTCTAATTGAACATGGCTTCCTTAGCTAGAAGGTTACACAATGGTCTAGATATAGCAGAGAAACTCTTTATAAACCTCTTGTAAAAACTGGCATGCCCAAGAAAAGACCTAACATCTTTAACATTTTTGGGTGTGGCCAATTTAGAGATCAATTCTATTTTTAATTTCTCCATTTCGATTCCTTTTTCAGAAATTATGTGCCCCAAAACTAATCCGAATGGGAACCATGAAATAACATCTTTTCAAATTAAGTACTAGACCTTTTTCTTCACATTTACTCAAAATAGCCTATAAATGGAGTATGCATGAATCAAAAGAATCGCCAAACACAATCAAATCATCTATAAAGACTTCTATAAATTTTTTGACCATATCGTTAAATATAGTCATCATACATCTTTGAAATATAGACGGTGCATTACACAGTCCAAAAGGCATACGCTGAAATGCATAAATACCAAATGGGCATATGAACATAGTCTTATCCTGATCTTCTAATGCAATCTCTATCTGATAATATCCTGAATACCCATATAGAAAGCAATAAAAGGGATGGCTAGCTACATGTTCTAAGATTTGGTCTAAAAATGGAAGTGGGAAGTGATTCTTGCGGGTGGCGGAATTAAGTTTTAGTCTATGCACATGCACCACCCTATCACTATTTGGTAGGAATAAGCATCCCCTCCAAGTTTGTTACCATAGTTACCCCAGACTTTTTAGGTACTACCTGAGTCGGGCTAATACATTTACTATCAGAGATGGAGTAAATGATACCCGCATCTAATAACTTTAAAACTTCATTTTTCACGACTTCTTTCATAGTGGGGTTAAGTCATCTCTGGGGTCTTTACGGGGTTAGTTCTTTCCTCTAAATGGATCTTATGGGAAGATATCCAGGGGCTAATACCTTTAATGTTAGCAATTATCCATCCTAATGCAGCTTTGTGTTCACTTAACATGTCAATCAATTTTTTTTTCTTATGAATCACTAAGTACAGAGGAAATAATAATAGGAAAGGTATCACTTGGTCCCAAGAATACATGTTTGAGTCCCTTAGGTAGCGTCGCTAAGTCAACCTTTGGGGTCCCCTCAGCAGATGGCTTAGGTTTCTCTCAATATCTTGGTAACTCCTCGAAACTTGGTTGCCATTTCCGTTCTCCTTTATCCTTTGACCCTGAAACAACTGAAACATTGAAAACATCATCAGGATAAAGTGAACTCTCAGAATTAGAAATACCAAGAAGATACTCTAAAGATGCTGAATTTTTGGTCAAGTGAGCCTCCTTTGGGATCAGTGTATCTATTATATAAGCATGATAGCAATCATCATCATCATGTGGTTTTCTTTCGATGTTGAAAATGTTGACCTATAGAGTCATGTTCCCAAAAGACAGCTTCATTAGACCATTCCTACAATTAATAAGAGCATTAGAGGTGGCCAGGAAAGGTCTTCCTAAAATGATTGGAATTTTAGACTCCATATCAACCACAGAATGAGTATCCAAAATGAGAAAATCAATAAGATAGTAGAAATTATCTATCGGTATCAATACATCTTTGACTATCCCCCTTGGTTGCTTAGTCGACCGATCGGCCAACTATAGTACCACAGATGTGGGTTTGATCTCTCCTAGACCTAGTTACAAGTAGACAGTGTAAGGAATTAGGTTCACACTGGCTCTTAAATCTAGCAGAGCTTAATTGATCTCATGAGTCCCAATTTGACAGGTGATTTTGGGACACCCTGGGTCTTTATATTTAAGTAGTGTCTTTTGTTCGATCACCGCACTCACTTGCTCAGTCAAGAGTGTAGTCTTCTTGACTTGATGCTTCTTTTTTATGGTGTATAGATCCTTGATTGCCTTTGCATAGGTTGGTACTTATTTAATCACATGAAGCAAAGACAAGTTAATCTTAACTTGTTTCAAATGTTCTAGGATCTCACCTTATATTATCAGATTTTTTTCCTTTTGGTCAAAGTGCTTGGGGAAAAAAGACTTGAATAAAAAAAATTTCATTTGGCTCATTCTTAGGGGCATTTTACTTGGTGCTCAGAGAGGTGTTCATGGTTATAATCTAACTTAGTCCATCTAACACCACACTTCGAGTAGTTATGGCATTGACCTCTGTGATATTTTGTGAATCTGAAGTAGGAGTTTGTGCCATATTTTGCCCGCCTTGGATTTGATTAAGGCTGAGATGGTAATTTGCCTCGCTCTTACACTGCGAGAGAACTTGTTAGCTTAGTTATTTGACTTTTAATTTCCTTGTTCTCTTCCATTACCTATGTCACAACAGGTTTCAATCTCTAAATAATTTAACCATGTGACTCCATAAATGCTTTTAATTTTTCCTCTAAAGAGATTCTATTAGGTTGCACATTGTATGAGGTTATGCTTTCAACTACACTAGGCCATGTCCAAGTGTGGGCCTTCTCAGCCAAGTCATTCAGATACTCATTTGCGTCATTGGGGTCCTTTTGGATAAAGTCCCCGTTGCATGTCATCTCTATGAATTGACTATCTCTACTCGTAAGTCCCTCATAAAAATGATGAACTACCCATGGTGTGGACACATCTTTAACAAATCCTTATACCTCTCCCATGCCTGATATAATGTCTCGCTATCCTTTTGGGTAAAGGTTGAAATTTGTCTTCTCAGACCTTTGGTTTTGTGAAGTGGGAAGTATTTATTAATGCTTGGGTCATTTCTTCTTATGAACCTATGGACCTCAGCCGCAAAGAGTATAGCCAATTCTTTGCTTTGTCCTTAAAAGAAAAGAAAAGAACCTTAGTTTAACCAAGTTAATAGCCTCAAGTCTGCTATGAAACGTGGCCACCACTTCTTCAAATTCCTTAATGTGAACATAAGGGTTTTTGCTTTCTAAACCGTGGAAGGTGGGCATCAATGCTATCATGCCTGGCTTGAAATCTATATGTGGTGTATTTGGTGGAAACATGATGCATGATGGTGTAGATGTGCATGTGGGATGAAGGTAGTCATTTAGGGTCCTAACAGGGTTATCTCCGTGATTGCTCATGGTGTTAGAGCTTGTGTTTGAACCTGTTTCACTCCTAATGTAATTCGGTGGGTATTCTAACTAAAGGATTCTAACAAATCATTCGTGTTCGTCTCTATCCCAATGTATATACCACCAACACTCTTTTTTTATTTGATTTATTTTTTTAACTATTAATTAATTAAATTTTTTTTTCTTGAATGAAAGAAAACTGAAAAATAAAGTAAATCTAGAATTAAAAAGAAACTAAAAGAAAGAGTTCGGAAAGATAGTACCCAAAAACCTCTTTGTAGACTAACACTCTCCCCAGCAATGGCGCTAAAATTTGAATTACGCCCAAATAGTACTACACAGTAGCAGCAGTATAGAATAGGGTGTCGATCCCACGAAGAGAACATTCTACAATCAAAGTTTTAGAAAAAAAATAAGGGACACAAAATTAAAAATTAATATTAAGAGAATGTTGAGAATTAAATGATACAATTGAATTAAGTGAAATAAAATCAATAATGAGTAACACAAGGGTCCAAGAATCCTTCCTAAATTTCATAGCTTCAACTTGTATCAATTCAGTAATTATAACTCAACTATGTATTTCACATACATAATCGAAAAATAATAGTGAAAGCACAAAAAATATTCTTTTGTAAATTATTATGAGAAATCCTCTTCTTGTTTTTATAAGTAATGCAATGGTCAATCATATATGATATCCTAAATCGATGATATATCCGAAGACAATAATGCAGTAAAGGACCAACAGATATAATTAATATACCAAAATCAATTGCATCCTAAATTCCGCACATAAGAGAAGCATGACTGAACTTATATGGAGAAAAAGAACAACAATCACCGGAGTTAAATAAAATCTATGGGAGAAGAAAATATATTGTCTGTCACACAAAAACATCAACTTCAATATTAAATAAAAGGAGCAGCTCAAAATAATTATTCAATGTTAAAAACAAAAATACTGAATTAAATACAAGCCAAACCCACTATGTCTAAGAGTTCATCTCTTCGCCTTAGTTGAAACTTAGCCTAGCCAATAATACATATTCACAACAGCTCTCTAGAAATTCTATGAGTCTAAAATCCTATATATAGCTGTATAGAGATGACTTTGTAGACAAAAAAGTCTCCCTAGGGTTTCTGTTCAAGTGTGGGCTTCTGCTGCTGTCCCGACCTGGTTTTGTTGCTGTCCAGGCCCGCAAATCCAAAAAAAATCATAATTTAATAACTCATTCACTTCTGCCACGCTGAAATCACGCACAGCCTCACCTTTCTCTACTTAAAATGCCATAAATTTCTCTAAAAAAATCATATTTATGAGTCGTAAAATTCTCCAAAAAATAGATATCTAGATCTTTCCAAGCATATATGGCTCATCTCCTGGTTCCTCCTGAATCAATATAGTTTAATCCGCAAAAATGACTTATCTGTATAGCCAATTCTGGCAATTTATTGAAACTTCTTTTCACCCTTTTCTAGTGACAACATGACTTAGAAAAATGCTCAATTTATCTTTAACAGTCTAGAAATGATGGGTTTTATTGAACTCCTCTTGGGAAACCCGGTTTCCCTGCTTTGAACTGGTCCGGATGTTATGGATTGTTTCGAACATATTTTATATATATTTTTATTTAAGGCTTCTTTTTTTTTAAATCTGCAAAACATACTAAAACAAAGAATTCTCTAAAGTACCACACTTGTCAAGAAATTCAAGGAATAATCAAAATTAATCTCAACAAATGCATATAATCACCTCTATATGAAGTGCATTTTCATGCCCTAATCAGAGAACATAAGACACTTTCTAATTGTCGTATTTCTGCCTTGACAACTAGTAAGTGGTTGAAGAAAGGATGTGAAGGGTATTTAGCTTATGTTGTGAATTCTAGTAAGAAAGATAGAAAATTGGAAAAAAATGCTAGTGGTGAGAGATTATCCAAAGGTATTTCATGAGGAATTATTTGGTTTACCTCTTAGTAGGAAGATTAAGTTCTTCATTGATTTGATTCAAGGTTCTACACCTATTCTATAACACTCTATAGAATGACACTCGTTGAGTTAAGAGAGATTAAAGTACAACTTCAAGAATTGTTAGATAAATAGATCATTTGTCCTAGTGTGTCACCATGGGGAACCCCAGTATTATTTGTAAAGAAGAAAGATGGTACAATGAGATTATGTATAGATTACAGACAATTAAATAGGAAAAAAAATTAAAAACAAATACTCTTTTAAACAATTACAAGGAGCTAGGGTATTCGATATATTAGACTTGAGATCAGGGTATCATCAACTAAGGATTAGAGAGGGAGATGTGCCTAAGATTGCTTCTATGTCACGTTATGGTCACCATGAATTCTTAGTGATGCCATTTGTGTTGATAAATGCTTCAGTTGCATTTATGGATTTGATGAATAGAGTGATTAAACCCTTTCTAGATAAATTTATGGTTGTGTTTATTGATGATATCCTAGTATATTCTAAGAGTGAAGAAGAACATAGGAGACACTTAAAGGTTGTGTTAGAAATTTTGAGAAAAGAGAGGTTGTATGTTAAATTTTCTAAGTGTGAATTCTGGTTGAATGAGGTAACTTTCTTAGGATATGTAGTAACAAGAGATGGAATAGTAGTTGATCCTAAAAAGTTCGAGGCAATATTGAATTGGGAGAAACCAACTAATGTAACAAAAATTACAAGTTTCTTAGGATTGGTTGGATACTATAGGAGGTTTATCTAGAACTTTTCGATAATTGCAACACCTTTAATTAACCAGATTGACTATAAAAGAGGTAAAATTTGAATGGTCTAGTAAGTGTGAAAGGATTTTCTAAATGTTGAAAGAGAAATTACTATTGCTCTAGTGTTAATGCTTCCTTCTAGAGATGATGGATTTGTAGTGTATAGTGATGCTTTACATCAAGGGTTGGAATGTGTATTGATGCAATATGGGAAAATAGTAGCATGTGCCTATAGGAAATTGAAGAATCATCAGAGAAACTACCTTACCCATGACTTAGAATTGGTTGCTATAGTATTTGCATCGAAGATTTGGAGACATTGTCTATATGGAGCCACTTATGAAATATACACTGACTATAAGAGTCACATATTTACTTACCCAGAAAGAATTAAATTTAAGATAGAGAAGATGGATGGAATTGATTAGTGATTATGATTGTACAATTCATTACCATCCTAGAAAAGTAAATATAGTAGTTGATGTTTTAAGAATAAAATCCACAGGAATATTAGTTGTTATAGAGACCTATAGTGTGAATCTGATGGTAGAATTGAGAAGTAAGAGGATGGAGTTAAAAGTAAATGAGATAGAAGGATTATCAACAAACATGATATTGCAATCATACATTGTAGAACACTTTATAGAAATTCAAGGTAAAGATAAAGAGATGAAAAAGATTAAGCATTAAGTACTATGTGGAAAACAATCAGAATTCAGAATCAAAGAGGATAGTATGATAGTATTGGGGCATAGTGATGAACAAATATTTGTCCTAGTATTTTGTAAGTTTTTCAAGTATTTAGTTATATGTTTAGCTTAAGAATTTGTTACTTTGAGTTGTTTTTCGTTGTTTTACAGGTTCACAAGTATTTGGAAAGAAGTTTCACTAAATTGCCAGAATTACCCGTATAGATTAGTCATTTTTGCATATTAAACTGTATTGATTTCGGAAGAACCAGGAGATGATCCATATATACTTGAAAAGATCTGGATGTTTATTTTCTGAAAAATTTAATGGCTCATAAATATGATTTTGCTAGAGAAAGTTATGGCAGTTTTAGTAGACAAAGGTCAGGCTGAGCGTGATTTCAGCGTGGCAGAAGTGTCATTTATGTGGACTAAACTACATTAATTTAGGAAGAACTAGGAGATGAGCCATATATTCTTGGGAAAATCCGAATGTTTATTTTCTGGATAATTTTATGGATCATAAAAATAATTTTTCTAGAGAAAGTTATGGCAGTTTTAGTAGACAAAGGTCAGGCAGAACCGGGCCTAGACAGCAGCAGAAGCCAACGACCTAAATAGAAACCCTAGCGAGACTTTTCTGCCTACAAAACTGTCTCCATATAGCTATACATAGGAAGTTTTAAACTTAGAGAATGGATTTCTGGGGAGACAACGGCAATTCTTGGAGAGATATTATCAAGAGGAGTTTTGGGAGATTGAAGGAGGAGACGGTTTCTTTCATCAATGTTTGTATTTGTCTAAGGTTTAAACATGTCTAAACATGGTTCAAAGATGGTTTAAGTCTAAATCAAGGTTGGAAGATTAAAATACAGCATGTTAAAGGAGTGCACACATGTGTGTGCATCCATTTGTGTGTGTGCACACCCTTAAACAACAAAGCAAAGTAGTGCGCACTACTGTGTGAAGGGCAGCATCAGTGTGCGCCTCACCACCCCTTCACCAGTGCCTCACCTCCCAGCAAGGATGTAGTTTGAAGAAGGGTAGCACTGCACCGCCCCTTCACCAGCACCGCACCTCCTAGAATGTGGTGCAAAGGAGCTTTGCCCAGCGCCTCACCGTCCCCTGTTCAGTGCCTAGGCGCTAGGTACACTGAAGCACACATGGACAGCTTGTTTAAACCTCCTCTTAGGTGTGTGGATGCAAGGTTAAAATGCATAGCACCACCTATGTGGTCATCAAGATCTAAGGGTGGAGATTGACTCTCAAGATTCGACAAGAAGTTGGTGCACTATATAAAGGGTCACCTAGCTTCATTCTAGACATAACATTGTGATATAATTTGAGATCAATTGTAAAGAGTGACAAGACACAATATAAGAGAGAATTATGTGAGAGTGCAAAAGACACAAAACACAAGAGGGACTCATTGTAGAGAGGCTGGTTGTAAAGAAGAGATAGTAGTATAGATAGATAGCATTGTAATAGTTCTTATCATCTTCTTTCTTCTCCTCTTGGTTTCTTCAAGAACTTGAGCTTCTTGAAGAGGGTTGCTGTAATTGTAAATAACCATTGATTTAGTGCAGAGAGTTCATAGGAACTCACGGGGATGTAGGCTATTGCTGAACCTCGATAATAAATCGCTTATCTTCTTTTCTTTCTTACTTTCAATTGCTGTATTTCTTTCTACAAGTCATTCTAGACTTGAGTGTTTGGGAGACCACCACCTGGGTATCTTGTCAAGGTGATTTCCAATAGTGGTATCAGAGCTTGCACAGCTGGGTATCGGAGTAAGAATAAGAAGTTTACGGAGTCAAGACTCCAAGAATCAAAGATTAACTTCTTGGGTCATTCAAGAACAGTGTAAAGATCAAGATTAGATCGAGTTCTTGAGGGTGATTCAAGAACGGTGTTAAGATCCATCTTCGATCGTGTTCTTGAGGTTGAAGAAAGCATTTGTGGGTATTGCATAAATCTGAGATCTTGTCTGCAAAGATGGCTTCAAATTTTGTGGTTGAGAAATTTGATGGAAAGGGAGATTTTTTCCTATGGAAGCGGAAGATCAAGGTTGTTCTTATGCAACAGAAAGTGGACTTGGCTATTGGAGAAGATGATGTTTTTTCAGTAAGTATCACGGAGGACCAGTGGGTTTAGATGAAGAAGATGGCAAACAACACCATCTTCTTACATATGTCAGATAGTGTCACAAGGGAGTGCGGAGACTCAGAAGATCCGACTGTCATATGGAAGAAACTAGATGAGTTGTTTCTTACCAAAACTCTTCCTAACAAGATTTATCTTTTTAAAAGAATCTTTGCTTTTAAAATGGATCCTAGTAAAGAGTTGCAAGATAATCTTGATGTCTTTAATAAACTAGTTCAAGATTTGGCTAGTTATAGTATTAAATTCCCGAATGAACAATTGGCTGTTATTTTGTTAAATTCTCTTCTTGATTGTTTTGATAATTTGATTAATGCTATTGAGTATGGAAGAGATACTTTAACCAAGGAGATTGTGGTCAATGCCATAAGGGCACATGACTTCAAAGCCAAGATGAAGGAGACATCAAGTGGGGATGAGTTGTTCATAAGAGGAAAGCCAGAAACTTGGAATGGCAGTAGCACTCATGGCAACTACCAGGAGAAACCAAAAGTTAGAGGGCAAAGCCATGAGAGAGCACATTCCAAATCAAGATTTGGAAAGAGGTGCTTCTACTGCAACAAGGAGGGCCATTTCAGAAAAGATTGCAAGAAGAAGATATGGGATGAGAGGAGAAGCCATACCAATAATGGAGAGACTTCGGTTACTAAGGGAGAACAGCAAGATGGTGTTCTTGTTGTGTGCTCAAATGTGAGCAGAAGGCAAGGTAGCGAAAAGTGGATTCTAGATTTCGGGTGCACTTATCACATGTGCCCTCACAAGGAATGGTTCAAGAATTTCAAGGAGATCAATGATGAAAAGGTCTTCTTGGGAAATGACAATTCTTGCCGAGTGAGGGAGATTGGAGACATTCAATTAAGGATGTTTGATGGAGTCACAAGGCTACTACAAAATGTGAGGTATCTTCCAAATTTAAAGAGAAATTTGATCTCACTGGGGCAGCCGAATTCCATGGGGTATACATGCAAAGTAGAGGGAAGAAATATCAAGGTGGCTAAGGGATCTTTGGTAGTGATCAAGGTAGCAAGAAATGATGGACTCTATGAGATGATCGGAGAGACAAAAATCAATGATCAAGCAGTAAGCTTGATGGCTGAGATGGATAAGGCAGCCCTTTGGCACACTCGCTTGGGACATATGAGCGAAAAGAGCCTGCAAGTTCTTAAAAAGGATGGTCTACTTGGTGGTGACAAAGTAGAGAAACTGGATTTCTATGAGAGTTGTATTCTTGGGAAGCAACACCGGGTCAGCTTCAACACTAGAGTGCACAAGTCTAAGGGGATTCTTGACTATATTCATTCGGACCTTTGGGGACCAGTAAGAACACCAACACAGGGAGGTAACTTTTACTTTCTGTCTTTAATTGATGATTATTCAAGAAGAGTGTGGGTTTATTTGCTTAGAAATAAATCGGATGCCTTGAATAAATTTGTTGTGTGGAAGAAGTTGCTGGAAACTCAAACGGGTAAGGTAGTTAAGGCTTTACGAACCGATAATGGCTTAGAATTTTGCAATAAGGATTTTGATAAATTCTATGAATTAAATGGCATTCTAAGACATAGAACAGTTGTATAAACACCTCAGGAAAATGGAGTTGCTGAGAGGATGAATAGAACCCTTATAGAAAAGGTTAGGTGCATGTTAATAGGATCCGGTTTACCAAAATATTTTTAGGGAGAAGCTATGGCTACAGCTGTATACTTCGTAAATAGATCACCCTCTAGAGCTTTAGAGCTCAAGACTCCTATGGAGATGTGGAGTGGGAAACCCCCTGAATTAAATAACCTTAAAATTTTTTGGTATGCTGCATATGCACATCAAAAGAGGATAACCTTAGCCCAAGATCTAGAAAATGTATATTTCTAGGATATGGTGATGGGGTTAAGGGATATAGGTTGTAGTCCTTAGAAAAGAAAGGCATGAAACTCTGATGAGTGCCAAATATTGCATATTTTGGCCTCTTAATTTACACTTTTTAGCATAGAAATTTGTTACTTTGAGTTGTTTTCATTGTTTTACAGGTTTACAAGCACTCGGAAAGGAGTTTCACTAAAATTGCCAGAATTGCCTGTACAGATCAATCATTTTTGTGGATTTTACTGTATTGATTCAGGAAGAACCAGGAGATAAACCATATATACTTTGAAAGATCCAGATGTTTATTTTCTAAGAAATTTAACGGCTCATAAAAATGATTTTTCTAGAGAAAGTTATGGCAGTTTTAGTAGACAAAGGTCAGACTGTGTGTGATTTCAGCATGGCAGATCAATCATTTTTGTGGATTTTACTGTATTGATTCAGGAAGAACCATGAAATGAGCCATATATGCTTGGAAAGATCCAGATGTCTATTTTCTGAGGAATTTCATGGCTCATAAAAATGATTTTTTTAGAGAAAGTTATGGTAGTTTTAATAGACAAAGGTCAGGCAATGCACCATGCTGCGCTCGAGCCTACAAGACTGTGATCGAGCGCACTCGGGCAGTATCCCACATCGAATTTGAAACACTTTGCACTCTTGAGTTTCCCTATAAAAGCTCCACCTCAATGAAGCAATTCAAGTGCCATTTTGGTGCAATTTGGAGGACTTCTACTAGTATTCTGGTGGATCTCCAAGGGCTTTGCTACAAAGGAGGGAAGCGCTGCTCAACAACTGCGAGTGGAATTTCTCGCAATGTATAATCAGTTTTAATTTATTTCTTTTTGAGTTTAATACTTAGCACTTTAATTGTGAAATTTAGTTTCATAATCATGAGTGGCTAAAATCTTCAGCTAAGGTTGAAGATGAAGCCTTTCCATTGTTTAACATTATATTTTAAGATATGTTCGTACAATTCTGATATTTTTAGTATTAAATATTCTATTTCAATTGTTTGAGTAAATTCTTATGATTGATAGTTTTTAAATTGTTCAAGTTGGATATTCCGTGTGTTTCATCTGATGGATACATCGAATCATTTTGATTAAATTGGATATCCTTTGTGATTTGTAAATTAAATGGATATATTGGATGGTTTTGGTTTAATTAGGATATTTGTTGTGATTTGTTTAAAGTTTGATTCATGGAATCATTTGATAAATCTCTTTTATATAGAACATGAAGATATATGTTTTGCTTTGGTGGGGTGGATTCAGAAACCTTAGTATTTTTATCATTTGTTTTTAAATCAATTTAGTTTAGTTTATATTTGTTTTGCAAAATACAATTCAAAATTCGGAACTAGGTTAAAATAGGGTTAGTTTAGATAAAAATCCATTTTCACTACCAAAGCAGGCTGGATTGACGGTAGTGATGAATAAAGACAATGAGTTAGTTCCAACTCGTGTGCAGTCAAGATGAAAAGTGAGTATAGACTACCATAAGTTGAATACTGCCACAAGGAATGATCATTTTCCACTCCCATATATTGATAAGATGGTGGAGCGCTTAGCTGGGCAGAATTATTAATGCTGGGTCTGGCTGAAGATGTTAAACTTAGTGCTTATGGGAGGCACCTCACAACATATCCTTTCTGTTTTTTTTATTATTTTACATATTTCTTGTTACTGTTTTTCTCTAGTGTTTTTTTTTATTTCCAGTCTTTATTTTTCAAGGACAAAGCATACTTTAGATCAAGTTTGGGGGTATGCTATGAGCCATACCAGTCCAGATAGTTCTCCATATCCCAGGTTAGCTTTTTCCATATTATTCACACATTGGGCTCAATGTGTAATTTAAGTTTGGGGTTATGGGAGACACATTACACACACTTTGTCCTAAGTTGTTGTTGTTTTTCTTCATTTTAAAAAAATAAAAAAGAAGTTAAATACATGCTCATGTTATTTTGAAATTTTAGTTGATCTAAACAAATACTGTGATGTGATGTCATTGGTGAGCTTAAAATTGTGAACACATGATTTGATGACAGAGTTTTAAAACTTTTTACTTACTTTAGGCATTTGAGAATTCACATGTTTGATCTAATCTGATACGAGCACATTAGTACAAAATTGTGTGAGGTATGACATGTGATTTTAATGTGTATGTTTCCTTATCTTAGCTAAAACTGGATGACTTGTTGGATAAACACTTGGGCATAGAAAAGCATAAAAAAAATAAGTAGTACTACTAATATTTATAATGATCATCATCAATAAACTTTCCACCGAGTAACTAGACCTCTTGCCTCAGTAAGCAATGAGTGTTTACGTCAAAAGGTGGGAATTTTATTCATAATGATCATTGCAAAACTTTCCACTGAGTAACTGGACCTCTTGCCTCAGTAAGCAGTGAGTGTTCACGTCAAAAGGTGAAAATTTTGCTTGGTAGCATTAAGGCTAGTTTAGTTTTGTAGCCTTTTTTACTCGAGTTAGTAAGTTCTTAGGGGTATCTTTACACCTAATGCCCTAAAACCATCTGGTTTGGGAGTCATTGACTCAACACTCGATACATGGGTCAATTAGAAAGCGTAAGGGAACTAAACATAGCAGAGCCTTATAATAAAAAATAAAATTATAAAAAAATAAATAAAGTTATACCATCGTTGTTCATTCTAATGAGAAATTCTGTGAATCTTGAGACATGGAAACATTGTACATTGAAGTTATTTGGAAACTTCATCTGTATAAGCTAATTCACTTTACACTGATTCAAGCTTGTGATGTCTTAGCCTGACTCTTGTAAGTAATTAGGTTTTAAAATTGCTATTCATTGCGAATATGGGTTATATCTTTTTCTAAGCTTGCTCATGAATGAATATCATGGTTTTGAGTGCTCCTTAAATTTTTGGATACCATCAGTGATGAACTTATCTTTATGTTCTTTGTTTTTCATTTAGTTTTTTTATTTTCTTTTGCTAAGGGACTAGCAAAATATAAGTTTGGGGGTATTTGATGAGTGCCAAATATTGCATATTTTGGCCCCTTAATTTACATTTTTTAGCTTAGAAATTTGTTACTTTGAGTTGTTTTCGTTGTTTTACAGGTTTACAAGCACTTGAAAAGGAGTTTCACTAAAATTGCCAGAATTGCCTGTACAGATCAGTCATTTTTGTGGATTTTACTGTATTGATTTAAGAAGAACCAGAAGATAAGCCATATACATTTTGAAAGATCCAGATGTCTATTTTCTGAGGAATTTAACGGCTCATAAAAATGATTTCTCTAGAGAAAGTTATTACAGTTTTAGTAGACAAAGATCAGGTTGTGTGTGATTTCAGCGTGGCAGATCAGTCATTTTTGTGGATTTTACTGTATTGATTCAGGAAGAACCAGGAGATGAGCCATATATGTTTGAAAGATCCAGATGTCTATTTTTTGAGGAATTTTACGGCTCGTAAAAATGAGTTTTCTAGAGAAAGTTATGGCAGTTTTAGTAGACAAAGGTCAGGTAGTACACCATGCAGCACTCGAGCGCACAAGACTGTGATCGAGCGCACTCGGACAATATCCCACATCGAATTTGAAACACATTGCATTATTGAGTTTCCTATAAAAAGCCCCACGTCACTGAAGCAATCCAAGTGCCATTTTGGTGCAATTTGGAGGACTTCTACTAGCATTCTGGTGGATCTCCAAGGGCTTTGCTACAAAGGGGGGAAGCACTGCTCAACAACTGCGAGTGGAATTTCTCTTAATGTATAGTCAGTTTTAATTTATTTATTCTTGAGTTTTAATGCTTAGCACTTTAATTGTGAAATTTAGTTTCATAATCATGAGTGGCTAAAATCTTCAGCTAAGGTTGAAGATGAAGCCTTTCCATTGTTTAGCATTATATTTTCAGATATGTTCGTACAATTCTGATATTTTTAGTATTAAATGTTCTACTTCAATTGTTTGAATAAATTCTTATGATTTGTAGTTTTTAAATTGTTCTGTGTGTTTCATCTGATGGATACATCGAATCATTTTGATTAAATTGGATATCCTTTGTGATTTGTAAATTAAATGGATACATTGGATGGTTTTGGTTTAATTAAGATATTTATTGTGATTTGTTTAAAGTTGGATTCATGGAATCATTTGATAAATCTCTTTTATATAGAACATGAAGATATATGCTTTACTTTGGTGGGGTGGATTCAGAAACCTTAGTATTTTTATCATTTGTTTTTAAATGAATTTAGTTTAGTTTATATTTGTTTTGCAAAATACAATTCAAAATTCGGAACTAGGTTAAAATAGGGTTAGTTTAGATAAAAAGCCATTTTCACTACGCAATTCCCTGTGGATTCGACCTCGCACTTGCACAACACTATATTACAAACGACTCGTGCACTTGCGAGTAATTTAAAACTCACAACAAACTCATTATAAGTTGGGATGTTATTTTTAATGAATTATTATTTCCCTACTTGGAGAAAACTAACCCTGTAGGGGCTAGTGAGCAAACCAGTCCGGAAGTTGTGGAGCATCGCATCAAGGAGAGTTCAGTTCAGGTAGAACAAGGAAGGCAAGAGGGTTCGGACTAGGTAGAGCCCTTGAATGAAGGCCATGCTCAAGAAACTTGAGAAGAGGCTAAACAAGAAGAGATTGATGCAGTAAGTCATAATGACTACCAGCTCACAAGAGACCGGGAAAGGAGGGCGGTTAGACCACCTTTGAGATATGTGTTTGCGGATGCTAATGTAGCAGCTCCTTAGATAGAATGAGAGGTTGAACCAGAAACTGACACGGATGCCATGGAGTGTAAGGATTCATCAAAGTGGCAGTTGGCTATAGAGGAAGAGATGGACTCTTTGATGAAGAATAACTCTTGGGAGTTGGTGCCCAAACCTGAAAAACAGAGAATTGTGAATTGTAAATGGATCTACGAGATCAAAGAAGGGAATTGATGAGAGTCATAAAATGCCTCTCAACAGTGGTTAATTGTTAGCATTTTAGGACTGATCTCGGTCTTTATTGTGGTTTTATGTGTTAATAACTCTAAAGTAATATTAATGGACCACTGACTTATTTCAGTGTAATTTTCAGGTATTTTGAGTTTAAAAGAGAAAAAGAAGCAATCGTTGCTTAAAAGACCAAGATCCCATGCTTCTGGAAGGACAAGATGGACTACTGCCTGTATTGCGATCGAGTGCACAAGCAGTGCGATCGAGCGCACATCCCACATCGAGCAAGGTACTCTGCAGTGCATATACGATCGAACGCACAAGCCGCGATCGAGCGCATGTGCGATCGATCGCACTCGGGCTGCGATCGAGTGCACCTAGACAGCATCCCACATTGGTTAGATAACACATAGCAATCTGGGATTTTTCTTATATAAAGACCCACTCCGCTCAGCTGAAGTCATCAACCAATCGGAGGTCATCAGAAATCATCAGAGGGTGAATCCAGAGGGCCTTTAGGACAAATCTGAAGTATAATTTTGGAGGGCAAGTTGAGGAATCGCCTAAGCTTTCACTACCAAGGAGGAGATGATCGTTGAGAGGCCAGAGGCAACTCAAGGAAGCACGAGCTCCATGGCCAGCTAGTCTCCAAGCAAGGCGAAGGGATGAATCCCTAGGTGTAGTTGTTCTTATTTTCCTTTATTTGATTCAGTTGTAGTTGGAATTATTTTCGTTAAACGTTGTTATGATTTATTCTTTAATTTAATTAGTAGATTTCTTATTAGCTCGGTGATTGCATGCTTCTTTTCTATATAAGTCTAGTCATGCTCTTCTTATGTGTATCTGTTTGGGTGTGATTGAGTCCAGTAGATCTCTTTTATAGATTTGTCTATTGCTGCGGTATTGTCATTTAGATATATCGTCGTCTCTTGATAATTTATAAGTTAGGTCATGTGCGCTTAAAAGTAAAGAAGATTTCATAACAATTACATTAGGATTTATACATGTGCTTTAATTGAATATTTGTCGATTGCCTGTTTGGGATGTGAAACTTGCAATCGAGATAAAAACAACTGAATCAAGTTAGGATTAGGGAAACGAACCTATGGAGGATTTCTGGAACCTTGTTGTTTCTTTATTACATTATCCATCAATCATTTACACAATTTTTACACAATTCAGATCATTTCAATCAATCTTTTATCGTTTGAGTTAAAGTTTACACCTTTTTTGTAATTAACTTGTTTCCCTATGAAATCGACACCCCAAAGCTATACTACAATAACCGCGTTATACTTTGGGTCGTAATCAAATTTTGGCGCTATTGCCGGGGAAACGCACTTAAGTGCAAGGAAGTTTGTCAACTTTTGACATAGCAATAGAAGAATTGTAGATAGTTTCTTTCAGCATTTTATTTGATATTTTGTGATCTTGCATGCCCAGATATAGGGACACTTTGGGTAGATTTGCTTGTAGGCCTGTGCTAGAGACAGAAGGAACCTTTTTAAACCCTTTGTTCGATAATCCAAGTGGGCTATTTCTTTGCAAAATTGTGCTCAATTTCATATGTGGCAATTCCGCCAAGATCTCTTCGTTAGTTGGGGGAAGAATCTGCACGAATCGGATTTTTTGAGGAACATATCGAGGGAGAATTGGATTTGGTTAGATAATGTGTGGTTGGTAAACAAGGATCGATTTTTTAGCAAGGTACGAAATGTATCGTCAAATATTCAATCCACCCTACACGCACAACCACACCATCTTGCATCATGTTTCCAGCCAACATTCCCCAATTAGATCTTAGGACAGGGATGATACAGTTACTCTCCACATTTTATGGCATGGAAAATGAGAACCCATATGTGCACATTAGGTAGTTTGAGGAAGTAGTCGCAACTTTCCCTGATCAAGGTGCAACTGCTGACATTGTGCGACTTAAGTTCTTTCCTTTTGCTTTGAAGGATAGAGCTAAGAGTTGGCTATACTCACTTAGACCACGATCTATTGGGTCATGGACTGAGATGACTCGGGCCTTGTTTAACAAGTACTTCCCTCAACATAAGACTAATGCGTTGAAAAGACAAATCTCCACCTTTGCACAAAAGGAAAACGAGACTTTATATCAGTCTTGGGAGAAATTTAAAGAGCCGTTGAGTATGTGCCCACACCATGGGTATGAAAATTGTCGTTTAGTGAGCTATTTCTATGAGGGTCTTACCTATAGAGAACGCCAATTTATAGAGATGATGTGCATTGGAGAATTTCTGAAAAAAGACCCCGATGAGGCTATTGAATACCTCAATGAGCTTACTGAGAAAGCTCATAAATGGACTGGACCTAGTGCTACTGAAAGCACGAATAGGTCACGACCTGTAGGAAACCTTAGTAGTGGAGGAATATATCATCTTAGGGAAGAAGACAACCTGAAAACTAAGGTTGAAATGTTCACTAGGGAATTAGAGGCATTGAAAACGAAGGGCTCAAAGTAAACACATGTGGCTAATCATGCCGAGTCTTTAGAGCCGTGTTTTGTGTGTGGAGGGGTAGATCATCTCCTCCAAGAATGCCCCACATTTGCTGATATGAGAGGGTTGTATGAGGAACAATGTAATGCCTTAGGCATGTACAAGAAGCCTCTTGCACCTTTCTCTAACACTTATAACCCGGGGTGGCGGAATCACCCCAACTTCAGCTGGAAATCTGAAAGTCAGCAGCATGCACAGCCCCCTAAATCATCCCCTGCATCTTATCATACACCCTAATCCTCTAGGAACTCCTTAGAAGACACCTTACAGGCTTTTATAGAGGCACAAGGTAAGACAAACCAGAGGGTTAAGGCAAGTGAAACTCAATCTTCCTCTATTGCATGTGATTAAACAAGTTCCTACTTATGCAAAAGTTCTTAAAGATTTATGCACAATTAAAAGGAAACACCATGTCAAGAAAACTGCATTTCTAACTGAGCAAGTTAGTGCTTTAATTGAGGAAAGAATTCCCCCAAAATATAAGGATGCAGGCTGTCCTACCATTGCTTGTAGCATTGGAAATCATGAGGTTGGACAAGCCTTGCTAGATTTAGGAGCTAGTGTAAACCTGATGCCATTTTCCATTTATTTATAGCTAGGTTTAGGAGAAATCAAACCAATCGGCGTGGTGCTACAACTGGCTGACCATTCAGTCAAAGTACCCCGGGGTGTGGTAGAGGATGTGTTAATTCAGATTGATAAATTTTACTATCCTGTTGATTTCCTAATCCTTGATACTACTTCTGCGATTGACACTAACTCTAAAATTCCTTTGATTTTGGGTAGACCTTTCCTTGCTACTACAAATACTCTTATTAATTGCAGGAATGGACTCATGAAGCTGTCTTTTGGAAACATGACCTTAAAAGTGAACATTTTTAATGTTGCAAAATAGCCCAAAGATGAGGACGAAAACCACCAGCTATACATGATCGAGTCACTCATCGATGAGGGAGTTTCCATGGCTCATGATTTTGATCCTTTTAAGAGTTTTCTTGTTAATTCTGAGATTGATTTATTTGATAATAAAACTGATATAATTGATACTTGTGCTGTTTTTGAGAAATCTCAGGATTATGGCATTCGGGTGTGGCACCCGAAGTTTGAGGAGTTGCTTGACAGAAGCGGAAAACAAATCCCCTCAAGTGTGGAAGCACCTAAAATCGAATTGAAGCCACTACCTAAGGGTTTAAAACATGCCTTTTCTCAGTCCAGGTGATACATTTCCTGTTATTATTTCTTCTGAATTATCTGAGACCCAATTTGAGAAATTAATTCAGACTTTAGTTGCATATAAATCGGCTTTAGGATGGAGCATGGCTGATTTGAAGGGAATTAGTCCCCTGATCTGCTCCCATAAAATAAATTTGGATGAAGAAACCAGTCCTCGTAGAGAACCTCAACGTAGACTTAACCCCACTATAAAAGAAGTAGTGAAAAATAAAGTGTTGAAACTGTTAGATGTGGGTATTATATATCCCATAGCTGATAGTAAATGGGTAAGTCCTACACAAGTCGTTCCCCAAAAGTTTGGAGTCACTGTGATAATGAATGACCTAGGAGAGTTAGTCCCTACCAAACTTGTGACCGGGTGGCGTATGTGCATTGATTACAGAAAATTAAATGCTGCCACCTGGAAAGACCATTTCCCACTCTCTTTTATTGATCAAATTCTTGAGCGTGTAGTTGTCATCCTTTTTACTGTTTCTTAGATGGTTATTCTGGCTATTATCAAATAGAAATTGCATTAGAAGACCATGATAAAACCACTTTCACTTGTCCTTTTGGCACTTATGCTTTTCATAGAATGCCATTTGGATTATGTAATGCTCCGCCACTTTTCAACGTTGCATGATGAGTGTTTTTAGTGAGACGGTTGAAAATTGCATGGAGGTTTTTATGGATGACCTAACTGTTTTTGGATCTTCATTTGATGCATGCTTAATGAATTTGGAAAGAGTTTTAATTCGTTGTGAGGAAAAAGAATTGGTCTTAAACTGGGAAAAATGCCATTTCATGGTACCATTTGGCATTGTCTTAGGGCATACTGTCTCTTCTAGAGGAATAGAGGTCGATCAATCTAAAATTGAATTAATCTCTAAACTGCCTACACCTAAGACAATAAAGGATGTGAGATCTTTCCTTGGTTATGCTAGTTTTTATAGGAGGTTCATACAAAATTTTTCCAACATATCTAGACCATTATGTGCCCTCCTAGTTAAAGATGCCCCATTTGAGTGGACTCCAGCTTGTCAAGAGGCCTTTAAAACACTGATTGGCAAGCTTACTTCAGCACCTATAATGCAGTCACCTGATTGGAATTTACCCTTTGAAATCATGTGTGATGCTAGTGACTACGCTGTAGGTGTTGTTCTTGGACAGCAAAGAGAGGGAAAACCTTTTGTAATTTACTAAGCTAGTAAGACTTTGAATAGTGCTCAGATGAATTATTCCACAACTGAAAAAGAATTGCTAGCTGTAGTATTTGCTTTGGATAAATTTCGTGCATATTTAATTGGTTCTCCTATCCTTATTTTTACAGATCATGCAGCCCTTAAGTACCTTTTTACAAAGAAGGATGCTAAGGCACGCCTAATTCGATGGATTCTACTCCTACAAGAATTTGACATCACCATCAAAGATAAGAAAGGAGTAGAGAATGTAGTAGCTGACCATCTTTCAAGGCTCACATTTGAGGACACGTCTGATAACATGCCGATCAAAGATGACTTTCCCGATGAGCATTTACTTGCTGTTACTGCCTTACCATGGTTTGCTCACATTGTGAATTACTTGGTTACAGGTGAGATACCTGTGGATTGGAGCGCTCAAGACAAGAGGAAATTTTTATGAGGTACGTAAGTTTTATTGGGATGACCCCTATCTTTTCAAGTACTGCTTGGACCAAATTCTAAGGCGTTGCATCCCTAATGAAGAGATTGCACGTGTCTTAGAATTTTGTCATTCTCTAGCTTGTGGAGGCCACTTTTCAATGAAAAAAACCGTTGGAAAAATTTTGCAGTGTGGATTTTATTGGCCTACCTTGTTTAAGGATATAAACCCCTATTGTCGCTTATGTGAAAGGTGTCAAAATTTAGGAGCTGTGTCTCGGTGAAATATGATGCCCTTAAACCCCATTTTAATAATTGAAATCTTTGATTGTTGGGGTATCGATTCTATGGGACCCTTTCCTCCTTTTGGATATCTATATATCATTGTGGTAATAGATTATGTATCTAAGTGGGTAGAGGCAGTAGCTTGCCAAAGCAATGATAATAGAACGGTACTTAAATTTCTTAAAGAAAATGTGTTATCTCGATTTGGTACACCATGTGCTATAATTAGTGATCAAGGTACACATTTTTGCAACCGTTCTTTTGAAGCTTTGATGCAAAAATACGGGGTGTTACATAAATTTTTTACTGTTTATCATCCTCAGACTAGTGGGCAAGTAGAGCTTGACAATAGGGAGATTAAACAAATTCTAGAAAAAACGGTTAACCCGGATCGCAAGGATTGGTCTTTGAGACTAGTTGATGCGCTTTGGGCCTACCATACAGCTTTTAAAACTCCCTTAGGTATGTCACCTTATCGGCTTGTTTATGGAAAGCCTCGCCAGTTACCTGTAGAGCTCGAGCATCGAGCATATTGGGCAATCAAATCTTTTAATTTTGACATAGGAGAAGCAGGTAAGCTTCAGAAATATCAATTGACCAAGTTGGAGGAATTAAGAAACGATGCTTATGAGAGCTCTAGAATCTATAAGTCTAAAATGAAAATATTCCATGATAAAAATATTTTGAGAAAAACATTTAAACCTAATGATCAGGTGTTCTTATATGAATCTAGACACCATAAGCATCCTGGAAAACTTCGGTCGAGGTGGACCGGCCCTTTTGTAGTAAAAACTGTTTTTGAAAATGGAGCGGTAGAAATTGAAGATACTAGGGATGGTCGAATTTTCAAAGTCAATGGTCAACGACTTAAGATCTTAGTCAATAGACAAGATTCAGAAGTGGAAAACATTCCGCTTATGGATCCGGTCTACGCATCTTGACCACACAACACAGGTACGTATTTACTTTTATTTTTCTTTCTTTTGTTTTGTTTGTTTCGTTTTTATTTTATTTTATTATTGAGTCCATTTTAATTTTTAGTGCACTAACACACGGTGGTACACCGCAGTTGCTTTCTTTTTTGTTTATTCTATGTTGTAGATCGGACTTTCAACAAGAAGTTGAGCATGAGGTTCAATTGGTCGTGCATGATTTTCAGCTCCACGCACCTTTGATTAAAAAAGGAGTTTCCTTAATTTTTACTTTTACATTGAGGACAATGTTTATCTTCAGTTGGGGGTGGAGGAAACACATTTCTTATTGCATACCATTAAACTGTTGAACTGCTTGGTGTCATCTTAGTGTGTGTTTAGCATGCTTTATGTTAGTCTTAGAGTCAATTTACATGTCAATGATATAAACTTAATTGAGATAGCAGATAGCATTCAGAAGTAGTTAAATCTTGCTTCGGTTTGAAATTAATTTAAGTATCAATCTTGATATGGTTAAAGACTCTAGCTTGTGGTAAGATTGTATGATTAATCGAAAGCATTCAGAAAAGTTTTATGTGTGATTATTTTGTGAATATTTTTGCGGTCTCGACAAGCTCTAGAACTTACTTGATAACCACTTGAGGCAAATTCCTAGAATGCACACTACTTAGGATATGATATAGGCCACTTTTGAACCATTTGAGCCTTTCAAACCTACCACTGCTATATTTATCACTAGTCACCTATTTTAGCCTTTTTTCTTGAAAAGAAAAATTGAGCTTTATTTCTTTGGATAAACCATTTACTTACCTTTATAAGCCTAAAAATATTTTACCCTTACCTTTCTTTTAAAAGAACTTAGTTATACACATGTTGTGAGAAGCACTTAAAAGGAGTAAGGGTGGAAATATGAAAAAATATCACTACCACAACCCAAGTACATTAAAGGAGATAAGTTGGGGGTTGTGGAAAAGAAAAAAAAAATGAATTATGGCAAGGAAAGAAGAAAGAAAGAAAAAGAAAAGAAAAAAAAATGGTGATTTGTTGAAAGAAATGCTCGAAAAATGGTTGAAAGAGTTGGGTGTGGAAGTAAAGGTTATCAAGTACTTAAAGTGATTATGTTAAAGCTAAGAGATTGAGTTCTTTTTCTTGTGAATCTTTCCCATTCTTCTTTAGCCTTTACCTTAGCCTAACGTTACAAGCTTATTAAAGACCTTTTGATCCAATGTAGTGTGATTTTTCTACAATAGTGGAGAGTGGTTTGAAATGTAAGCATATGGAGCTTGTTTTTGTGATTGACGTCACACTATTTATTATGTTTTTAGAGACCAAAATTTGGTATTCATGAATGTTATGCATAAAATCATCCAGATGTTTGGATTAATGGTTTATGGTAAGATGGATGTTAAGAGTCAATAACAATTTTAAGATTGATTTTGGATTACTTTTGGATTTGGGTGAAATTTGATGATTCTTTGTGCCATGCGTTATGTGCAATTTTTGAGACAAAATGTGAATTACTCTCGGTTAACACTAATATTGCTTTTCATTTACTTTGATTCCCACCATATAATTCATCTCTTCATTTCGCTTGAATTGCTAGGGACTAGCAATAAGCTAGTTGGGGGTTGTGATGAGAGTCATAAAATGCCTCTCAATAGTGGTTAATTGTTAGCATTTTAGGATTGATCTCTTTATTGTGGTTTTATGTGTGAATAACTCTAAAGTAATATTAATGGACCACTTACTTATTTCAGTGTAATTTTAAGGTACTTTGAGTTTAAAAGAGAAAAAGAAGCGATCATTGCTTAAAAGACCAAGATCCTGTGCTTCTGGAAGGACAAGATGGACTGCTGCCTGTATTGCGATCGAGCGCACAAACAGTGCGATCGAGTGCACATCCCACATCGAGCAAGGTACTCTGCAGTGCATATACGATCGAACGCACAAGCCGCGATGGAGCGCATGTGAGATCAATCACACTCGGGCTGCGATCGAGCGCACCCGGATAATATCCCACATCGGTTAGATAACACATAGAAATCCGGAAGTTTGCCTATATAAAGACCCACTCCGCTCAGCTGAAGTCATCAACCAATCGGAACTCATCTGAAATCATCAGAGAGTGAATCCAGAGGGCCTTTAGGAGCAATCCAGAGGGCCTTTAGGACGAATCCAAAGTATAATTTTGGAGAGCAAGCTGAGTAATCGCCTAAGCTTTCTCTACCAAGGAGGAGATGATCGTTGAGAGGCCGGAGGCAACTCAAGGAAGCATGAGCTCCATGGCCGGCTAGTCTCCAAGCAAGGTGAAGGGATGAATCCCTAGATGTAGTTGTTCTTATTTTCCTTTATTTGATTCAGTTGTAGTTGGAATTATTTTTGTTAAACATTGTTATGATTTATTCTTTAATTTAATTAGTAGATTTCTTATTAGCCCAGTGATTGCATGCTTCTTTTCCATATAAGTCTAGTCATGCTCTTCTTATGTGTATCTGTTTGGGTGTGAGTGAGTCCGATAGATCTCTTTTATAGATTTGTCAATTGCTGCAGTATTGTCATTTAGATATATCGTCGTCTCTTGATAATTTATAAGTTAGGTCATGTGCACTTAAAAGTAAAGAAGATTTCATAATAATTACATTAGGTTACATTAGGATTTATACATATGCTTTAATTGAATATTTGTCGATTGCCTGTTTGGGATGTGAAACTTGCAATCGAGATAAAAACAACTGAATCAAGTTAGGATTAGGGCAACGAACCTAGGGAGGATTTCTGGAACCTTGATGTTTCTTTATTATATTATCCATCAATCATTTACACAATTTTCACACAATTCAGATTCTTTCAATCAATCTTTTATCGTTTGCGTTAAAGTTTACACCTTCTTTTGTAATTAACTTGTTTCCCTGTGGAATCGACACCCCAAAGCTATACTACAATAACTACATTATACTTTGGACGTAATCAAGAATACTCCAGGGGATGAAGTCCGGTATAAAGCTAGGCTGGTGGAGAAGAGGTTCACACAAAAAGAAGGCATAGAGTTCACTGAAATCTTCTCACCAGTTGTGAAGTACAAGACGATACAGATAAAGTTAGCATTGGTGGTCCAATTTGATTGGGAAATCGAGCAAATGGATGTGAAGACAGCATTCTTACTTGGAGAGCTCGATGAGACCATTTTCATGAGGCAACTCGAAGGCTATGAGGAAGGAAGGCAGGGAGAGTTGGTGTGCAAATTGAAGAAATCTCTCTATGGCCTAAAGCAATCACCTCGGCAATGGAATAAGAGATTTGATTCCTTTGTAATCAGCCTAGATTTCATGAGGAGCTACTATGATTCGTGATTATACTATAAGGGGCAAAAGGTTGAGGAAGTGGTGATCATCCTCATCTATGTTGATGACATGTTACTGGTTGGGAGCAGCATGGAGAGGATAAGGAAATTGAAGGCTCAACTCAGTGAAGAGTTTGAGATGTGTATCATCCGGAAAAGGGAGAAAAACAGATTGAAGATCTCTCAAATTTCCTACATAGAGAAAATGATATCTAAATTCTCTATGGAAGATAGCAAACCAGTAAAGGTTCCCCTTGCTGGTCATTTCAAGTTCTCTAGCGATCAATGTCTGAGATCGGAGGCGGAGAAGAAGGAAATGGAAAAAGTCCCTTATTATAGTGCTATTGGTTCTATTATGTTCACCATGGTAAGCACTAGACCTAACATTGCTCATACAATGAGTGTTCTCAGCAGGTTTATGAATAATCCCAGAAAGGAGCATTGGCTTAGGATGAAGTGTGTTGTGAGTTTTAAACTACTCGCAAGCGCACGAGTCGTTTGCAGTATAGCATTGTGCAAGTGCGAGGTCGAATCCACAGGGAATTGCGTTGTGAAAGTATATTTTTAATCTAAACTAACTCTATCTTAACCTAGTTCCAATTTTTAGAATGATATTGCAAAATAAATTAAAACTAAACTAAGTTGATTTTAAAACTAATAATAAAAAGCACTAAGGTTTTCGAATCCACCCCGCCGAAGTTAAGCATACATGTTCTAAAAATATAGCCTATCAAAACATTCTATGAATCCGACTATAAGACAAAAAACAAAGAATATCCCAACTAAACCAAAAGCACCCAATGTATCCGCTCTTAACAAATCACAAAGGGAATCCAATTTAATCGAAAAGCATTCAATGTATCCATCAGATGAAACACAAAGAAAATCCAAAAGACAATTTAAACTCAATCAATTATAAGATTAACTCAAATAATTGACAGAACATTTATACTAAAAATTGTCAGATTTGTACAAGCAAATCTGAACTACTACGCCAAACAACGGCGGGGCTTCATCTTCAACCTTAGCTGAAGAGTCTAGCCACTCATAACTATAAAACTATAATAAAAAGTACTAAACATTTAAACTAAAACAACTGAATATAAAGAAATAAATAAACAACTTTACATGGGAGAAATTCCACTCGCTAACGGGCGACGAATCCCCTCGTGGTAGCAATGCCTTCGGGATCCACCAAAATGCTGGTGGAAGTCCACTAGTAAACACCAAAGTGGCTTAGGAATTGTACACTGAATGATGAGGCCAGATGGTGTTTATATAAGGGGAGTCACGGAGCACTACAGGTTTCAGATTCGATGTGGGATACTGGCTCGAGTGCGCTCGATCGCAGAATGGTGTGATCGATCGCATGTGCGCTCGATCGCATGTCTCGTGCGCATGATCGCAGATGCACTCGATCGCATGTCTGGTGCGCTCGAGAGCAGGTGCGATGCACTGCAAACATTTCGATGTGGGATTGATGACCTTGGGCTTGTTCATAGGCAGGTGCGCTCGAGCACAGGTGCGCTCGATCGCATATCTCGTGCGATCGATCGCAATGTCTTCAGAAGCTTCAAATCTCCTGAAATGCTTCATTTTCTCCACAAAGCTGTAAAAACACACAAAACACAAGAAAAACGTAAAATAAAGTAAAATACTACTAACTAAGAGCATAACAAATATAAATTAAGGGTCTAAAATATGCAATATTTAAGACTCATCAAATACCCCCAAACTTATATTTTGCTAGTCCCTTAGCAAAACAAAATAAAAGACTCACTGAAAAACAAAGAACATAAAGATAAAGTCATCACTCATAGCATCCAAAAATTTAAGAAGCACACATCACCATGATATTCATTCATAAGTAAGCTTAAAAAGGTAAACCCATCTTCACAATGAATAGAAATGTTAAAATCTAATTACTTACAAAAGGCAGGATAAGGCATCACAAGGTTGAATCAGTGTAAGGTGAATTAGCATATAAAAATGAAGCTTCCAAGTAACTCTAATGTGTAAGGTCTCCATGTCTCAAGATTCACCGAATTTCCCATCAAAAATGAACGAAGAGGCATAGTTTTTATTTTATTTTTTATTTTTTTAAGAAAAAAATGGCACGACTATGTTTAGTTCCCTTAAGCTTTCTAATTGACCCATGTAGCGAGTGTTGAGTCAATGACTCCCAAACCAGGTGGTTTTAGGGCATTAGGTGTAAAGACACCCCTAAGGACTTACTAACTCGAGTCAAAAAGGCTACGAAACTAAACTGACCTTAATGCTACCAAACAAAATTTTCACCTTTTGACGTGAACACTCACTGCTTACTGAGGCAAGAGGTCCAGTTACTCAGCGAAAAATTTCGCAATGATCATTATGAATAAAATTCCCACCTTTTGACGTGAACACTCACTGCTTACTGAGGCAAGAGGTCCAGTTACTCAGTAGAAAGTTTCTTGATGATGATCATTAGTAGTATTATTATTATATATATTTTTCTCTTTTTTTTTTTATATGCCCAAGCGTTTATCCAACAAATCATCCAGTTTCAGTTAAGACAAGGAAACGTACACATTAAAATCACATGTCATACCTCACATAATTTGTGCTAATGTGCTCGTGTTAGATTAGATCAAACATGTGAATTCTCAAAATGCCTAAAGTAAGTAACTAAATTTTATAAATTTATCACCAGATCATGTGTTCAAAATGTTAAGCTCACCAATGACATCACATCACAGAAAATGTTTAGATCAACCAAAATTTCACGATAACATGAGCATGCATTTATCTCTATGACGAAAAGACAACAAATTAGGACAAAGTGTGTGATGTGTCTCCCATACCCCCAAACTTAAATTACACATTGACCCCAATGTGTGACTAATATGGAAAGAGCTGACCTGAGATATGGAGAACTATCTGGACTGGTATGACTCATAGCATACCCCCAAACTTGAACTGAAGTACGCTTTGTCCCTGAAAAATAAAAACTGGAAAACAAAAAAAATACTGGAAACAAACATTAATCATAAAAATGCAAAATAATAAATAAATAAAAGAAAAGATAAGCTGTGGGGTGCTTCCTATGAGCGCTAAGTTTAACGTCTTCAGCCAGACCCAACATTAGTAAACAGGCCCAACTAAGCTCTCCACCATCTGATCAATAAATGGGAATGGAAAATGATCAGGCCTAGTGGCAGCATTCAATTTACGGTAGTCTAGACACTTTCTCCATCTTGACTGCACTCGAGTTGGAACCAACTCGTTGTCTTCATTTACTACCATAAATTCAGCATGTTTGGGCACGACTGGAATTTGGCTCACCCCCTTGTTATCAGAGATGGGATAAATGATCCCTGCCTCTAACAGCTTAATATCTTTTGCCCTCACAACCTCTTGCATAGCAAGGTTGAGCCTTCTTTGTGGCTCCCTCGATGGCTTGGCATTCTCCTCCAACTGTATCGTGTGTATTACCAACGAGGGGTTGATTTCCTTGACATCCTCAATAGTCCAGCCTATAGCTTCCTTATGCTCTCTTAAGACGTCCAATAATTTCTCCTCTGGAGCATCACCCAAATCTAAAGCTATAATTATAGGCAAAGAATCTACTGGACCTGGGAACTTATACTCAAGATTATCCCGTAAAGGCTTAAGTTCCTTCTTGTGAGGTTCAGGTGTTGTGGTTTCCTCCGTCTCACTGATCTTTAGAGGAGCAGACTCCAAAGTAGCATTTTCTTGCTCAAACAACTTATCTAAGCCCAAATCCTCTTCAAATTGAGCAAAGCATGCCTCCAGGGGGTCCTCAATACGTGATTCATCCATAGTCTCCTCCGTCTCACTGCTCTTCTGAGGATCAGACTCCAAAATGGCATTCACTTTCTCTAGTAACTTCTCTAAGCCCAAGTCCTCTCCAAAGTGAGCAAAGCATGCCTCCAGGGGATCCTCAAACTCCTCTCCTTTCTTGGGCGCTTGTAATCTCTCAGGGTAAGGTGTTTTAGGTAAAAACGACCTAGGGAGATCCTTAATGATAGGTGTGGCTGTAGATGGCTCAGCATCTCTCTTTTCTTTGTTGCCACTTTCTTGCCCTTGTATAGGAGTTGATAAATTTTCCACCGTAAACTGTTCCTTTGGGTTAGGATCAGGTTGACTGGGGAACTTTCTTTCCTCTCCTTCACCCACGTAACTTGCGATTTGATCAATTTGACTCTCTAGCTCAGCAATCGCTTGGGTGTTTTCTATGGTTGCACTCATCACTTCACTCATAGATTGGCTAGTCGTTTTCATGAAATCATTAAGAGCGTCCTCCAATGACTGTGAAACCGACACTGGCGCTTGAATGGGAGCTTGGTAAGTGGGTGATGGTGCTGGATAGGCATAACTTGGTATTGGTGGAGGAAATTCGGGATGGTATTGATTATAAGGGGCTCCTCCCTGATTCATCAGTTGGTTCTGCTCCCATGAAAAATTAGAGTGGTCCCACCACCCTGGATTGTATGTTTCGGAGCAAGATCTATTTGATTGCCAACAACACTCATTGAAAGCATTCATTTGTTTCATGGGATACTCGGTACAAGCTGGCATTGGTGGAAAATTCTGTGCTAAATGCAGAGGACTAGCACAGATGGAATAGCTATCAACATTGAATGTGTTGGCAGCATTGAGGGACGGGCCGGTCATTTTAATGAAATCCTTGAGGGCGTCCTCTAAAGACTGTGAAACCGGCGCTAGATTCATCCACATTTAAAAAAAAGAAAGATTAAATTAAATTTTTTTTTAAAATTGAATTAACTAGTAGAAAAATAAAATCAATTCAGACAAAAAATTTTCACAAACCAAACAATTCCCCGGCAACGGCGCCAAAAACTTGTTGTGAGTTTTAAATTACTCGCAAGCGCACGAGTCATTTGCAGTATAGCGTTGTGCAAGTGCGAGGACGAATCCACAGGGAATTGCGTTGTGAAAGTTTATTTTTAATCTAAACTAACTCTATCTTAACCTAGTTCCAATTTTCAGAATGATATTGCAAAATAAATTAAAACTAAACTAAGTTGATTTTAAAACTAATAATAAAAAGCACTAAGGTTTCCGAATCCACCCCACCGAAGTTAAGCATACATGTTCTAAAAATATAGCCTATCAAAACATTCTATGAATCCAACTATAAGACAAAAAACAAAGAATATCCCAACTACAACAAAAGCACCCAATGTATCCGCTCTTAACAAATCACAAAGGGAATGCAATTTAATCGAAAAGCATTCAATGTATCCATCAGATGAAACACAAAGAAAATCCAACAGACAATTTAAACTCAATCAATTATAAGATTAACTCAAATAATTGACAGAACATTTATACTAAAAATTATCATATTTGTACAAGAAAATCTGAACTACTACGCCAAACAACGGCGGGGCTTCATCTTCAACCTTAGCTGAAGAGTCTAGCCACTCATAACTATAAAACTATAATAAAAAGTACTAAACATTTAAACTAAAACAACTGAATATAAAGAAATAAATAAACAACTTTACATGGGAGAAATTCCACTCGCTAACGGGCGGCGCTTCCCCTCGTGGTAGAAATGCCTTCGGGATCCACCAAAATGCTGACGGAAGTCCACTGGTAAACACCAAAGTGGCTCAGGAATTGTACACTGAATGATGAGGCCAGATGGTGTTTATATAAGGGGAGTCACGGAGCACTGCATGTTTCAGATTCGATGTGGGATACTGGCTCGAGTGCGCTCGGTCGCAGAATGGTGCGATCGATCGCATGTCTCGTGCGCACGATCGCAGATGCGCTCGATCGCATGTCTCGTGCGCTCGAGCGCAGGTGCGATGCACTGCATATATTTCGATGTGGGATTGATGACCTTGCGCTCGTTCATAGGCAGGTGCACTCCAGCGCAGGTGCGCTCGATCGCATATCTCGTGCGATCGATCGCAATGTCTCCAAAAGCTTCAAATCTCATGAAATGCTTCATTTTCTCCACAAAGCTGTAAAAACACACAAAACACAAGAAAAACGTAAAATAAAGTAAAATACTACTAACTAAGAGCATAACAAATATAAATTAAGGGTCTAAAATATGCAATATTTAAGACTCATCAAAGTGGTTGCTGAGGTACTTGAAGGGAAGCCCAGAAGTAGGGCTGGTTTATGAGAAGAGGGGTAAGTCCATCTGCCTTGAGGATTTTACGGATTTGGACTTTGGAGCAGACCGGGATAAAAGGAAATCGATTACCTCCTACTTCTTAAACTTAAACGGATGTTGTGTAAGTTGGAAGGCTCAGTTGCAGCTACTGGTAGCACTCTCAACAACCGAGGCTGAGTACATAGCGGCCACGGAGGCCATTAAGGAGGCTATGTGGTGCAAAGGGTTGCTGGAAGAGTTGAAGGTACTAGAGGAGCAAGTTGTGGTGTTTCGGATAGTCAAAGTGCATTGCACTTATGTAAGAATCCGGTGTTCCATGGGAGGACAATGCACATGGATGTTCGGTATCATTTCATTTGGGAAAATGTTACGAAAGGATGCATCCATGCAGACAAGGTAGCCATGGAAGAAAATCTTACGGATTTAGGTACTAAAGTCCTACCTCTAAGTAAGTTCAATCATTGCCTTGGACTACTTAGGATTGGAGTTGGTTAATTGATGACTCAAGATGAGTTTGGATCCTGAAGCTCTCTGTACAATGGTTCAGGTTTAAACACTTAGACAAAGGTAGAGATTGTTGGTATTTATCAGTTTAAACATGTCTAAACATGGTTTAAAGATGGTTTAAGTCTAAACCAAGGTTGGAAGATTAAAATACAGCATGTTAAAGGAGTGCACACATGTGTGTGCATTCATTTGGGTGTGTGTGCACACCCCTAAACAATAAAACAAAGTAGTGCGCACTGCTGTGTGAAGGGCAGCATCAGTGTGCGCCTCACCGCCCCTTCACCAGTGCCCCTCACCTCCCAGCAAAGATGCAGTTTGAAGAAGGGCAGTGCCGCACCACCCCTCCACCAGCACTGCACCGCCCAGAATGTGGTGCAAAGAAGCTTTGCCTAGTGCCTCACTGCCCCCGGTTCAGTGCCTAGGCGCTAGGCACACTGAAGCACACATGGACAGCTTGGTTAAACCTCCTCTTCGGTGCGTGGATGAAAGATTAAAATGCACAACACCACTTAAGTGGTCATCAAGATCTAAGGGTGGAGATTGACTCTCAAGATTGGACAAGAAGTTGGTGCACTATATAAAGGGTCACCTAGCTTCATTCTAGACATAACATTGTGATATAATTTGAGATCAATTGTAAAGAGTGACAAGACACAATACAAGAGAGAATTGTGTGAAAGTGTAAAGACACAAAACACAAGAGGGACTCATTGTAGAGAGGCTGGTTGTAAAGAAGAGAGAGTAGTGTAGATAGAGAGCATTGTAATAGTTCTTATCATCTTTTTTTTTCTCTTCTTGGTTTCTTCAAGAACTTGAGTTTCTTGAAGAGGTTTGCTGTAATTGTAAAGAACCATTGATTTAGTGCAGAGAGTTTAGAGGAACTCACGGGGACGTAGACTATTGCCGAACCTCGATAACAAATGGTTTGTCTTCTTTTCTTTCTTGCTTTTGATTGCTGTATTTCTTTCTACAAGTCATTTTAGACTTGGGTGTTTGGAAGATCACCACCTGGGCATCTTGTCAAGGTGATTTCCAACAATCAAGATGGCTTATCAAGAGATTGAAAACGACGATCAATAACTTCAAGACATTGAGGACTCATCTTTAATTCAGGAAGAAATTCTATCTTTACTCATTTTGTCCTTCAATATGCTTGTAACCCTAGTCTTTGAATTCTATGATTGGGATTTAAACATGAGTGGCTGAATGCATTGTTAGGCGTTTGGCCTAGTCACCTTGATTGTTTTGGATATTTTGGTGGATTTAGTTTTACGAAATTTTCTAGATTATTTCTTATTAAGTATTCCTTTGATTATTGCTTGTGGATTAGCCATCTATTATTGATAGTCAAGGTTAATATTCGAGATTAGGTTGATGACAAATCATCTAGACCTAATTAAGCTTTCTTGAATAGGAATTTAAATCAAGATTCAAATCAAATTGTGATTTAGGTGGTTATGTTTTCCTTATACTTAATTTAACTAATTAATTGATGAACACGATCCATGGGATTTAATTAATTAGTTGTAAATTGAGAATAAACACGATTAATGGCATTCTTTAGTCTTAGAGAAAATACCAATAATCTTGGATGTTGATTAATTCTTTATATTCACAAAATGTTCCAATTCATGATTGGATAGCAAGCTAAACTACCAATTGATCTCATTGATTATACTCATCTCTTCATAATTCGTTTTGTTTAATTACTTAATTGTTTTTATTTCAATTTTCTCTTTACCAATCTTTTAATTAGAGTGTTTCAGATTTAATTTCAGAGTTTGTTTTAGTAATTTTAAGAAAGTACTTTAGGATTTAAACCACTACAATTCCTTGAGAGATCGGCCTCGAGAGTAAACTCATCGTAATACTATTTGTGATTCGTGCACTTGCGAGCATTTTAAATTTGCACATCAAGTTTTTGGCGCCGTTGCCGAGGAATTGATGTTTAATTCTTTAGTTATTTTCTTTATTTTTATTTTATTTCTTTTCTTTCTTTTAGACGTAATTTTTAGTTATTTTATTTTGTCAAATTTTTGTTATTTGCTTCTTGATTTAAATTGGCATTAATTTGTTTCTTGATTTTCGCTCTTTTGATTCCTGGTAGCTTAATTTTTCTTTTGTTTTCTTCACGTACATCCACGGTAGAAGATCCCAAGGGAGAAATCTAGTGCTAGTAATAGACAACATCCATAGGCTAAGGGAGACGTTATAGCCTATGGAAGAAGAAGAAAAGGTTGAGGGAATAGAAAAAGAGGAGCTTGAAAGAATGGAAGGAGTTGAAAGACAAATTATGTTGAAGGAGTATGCAAGGCCGATCATCGGCATTTCCACATCTTGCATCCAATTGGAGGAAGCTACACGAAATTATGAGATAAAAAATATCGACTTTAGCATGCTCCCTTCATTCTACGAAATTCCAAATGAAGACCCATTAACCTTCATAAGGGATTTCTATGCAACAATGCAGACTTTTCCTCTACAGGGGCTGAATGAGGATCAACTCAGGATGAGATGCTTCCCCTACACATTAAAAGATAGAGCAAAAGCGTGGTTGATGAGTCTTTCACCTGGTTCTTTGACTATATGGGAAGCGGTCTACAATCGATTCATAAACAAATTCTACTCCCATCATAAGACCACTGAGTTGAGAATTAAGATTGCCACGTTCTCACAAATGGAGGGAGAGCCATTCCATAAAGCATGGGACAGGTTCAAGATACTTCTAATCTAGTGTCCCCACCATCATTACCTATTGCAGCTACAAAATCAGTTCTTCTATGATGGATTGACACTATAGTGTCAATATACGGTTGATAACGTTGCCAGTGGAGCTATGGGAGAAAAGACTGCTGAGGAGACATGCGAACTATATGAGATGTTGGGTGCTAATTCCCAACAAAATAGTATAAGAAGAAGGAGAGTTGGGGTTAATGAATTGAGCTCCAACAACGATATGGCAATGCAACTTACAGAGTTGACCAAACAAGTCAAACTTCTCACTACCACAAACACGCCCAATCATGTGGTATGTGGAGTTTGTGGGGTTTTTGGTCACGGTACTAACCCTTGTTCTTTTTCTTATGAATCTTATGCAGGAAATGAACAAGAAAAAGTTAATGCAATGGAGTCTTACCAACCTAGGCTGAGGAATGATCCATATTCTAACACCTACAACCTTGGGTGGAGAAATCATCCCAATTTCTACTGGAAGACTAACAATGCTCCAGCATATGCTCAAAGTTCAAGACTGGTTCAATATCAAAATCAAGGTACACGGCCCAATTAGTATAGAAATCTAACTTTGGAGGAGAACTTGAGTGCTTTTATTCAAGTTAGCAAAGATAACCATGAGAGACATAGCCAAAGGTTGGATTCCTTAGAGGCATCAAAGAAGAGGGTGGAAGTACAAGTTAGGAAACTTGCAAAACAATTGTAAGTACATCAAAAAAAAAAAGTTGCCTAGCCAACCTGAGCAAGAAAAGGCTATCACAGTGCTACGAAGTGGTAAAATTATTAACAAAAATTCTGATGATAAAATTTCTTATGACTTGCCACGTGGTGTAGGAAAATGAATTGAGAAGCAAAAGGAGCATGACATTCTTAAAGAAAATCCAGCTAAAGATCCACAATCTTCTCAAACATCTAAGGAGAGCAAGGAGAATGAGCCATCTTTCTTCATGACACTGCACAAGGCGACTGAGCCTTACATGCCTCCTATTCCTTATCCAAGCCGTCTGAAAGATGTTAAAAAGGATAAATAGTTTTATGATATTTTTGACATGCTTTCTAAAGTGAATATTAATTTGCCTCTTTTGGATGTTATCAGGAATGTGCCATCATATACAAAATTCTTTAAGGAATTTTACACCAAAAAGAGAAAATATGAGAAGAACGAGAAAGTGATGGTGTCAGAAGTTTCTAGTGCGGTGCTCCAACAAAGTTTGCCACCTAAGCTGAAAGAACTCAGAAGTTTCATCATTAACATCACAATGGGAAACAAGAAGGTCCCCAAAGCAATGCTAGACTTAGGAGCAAGTATAAATCTCATACCATATTCGATATACTTGCAACTAGGTTTGGGGGAGCTTAAGTCAACAACTATGTCCTTTCAACTCGCTGATAGGTTAGTTAAATATTCTAAGGGAATAGTTGAGCATATATTTGTGCAGGTAGACAAAGTGATTGTGCCTGTGGACTTTGTGGTATTGGAGATGGAAGGAATCCCATCTAAGGATAAAGAGCACACAATTCTTCTTGGTAGACCATTTATGGCCACAACCAAGACTATTATTGGTGTCCATAATGGGAGGTTAACGATGACAATCTTGGGAGAGACTGTACAATTTAAAGTGTTTGATTCTCTAACCACTCCTTTTTCTATTTCTACTAACGATGAGGGTTCTTTTATTGATTGTGTGGACTTACTTGTTCATGACACTTATTTGCATACAGAAATAGAGGACAAGCTTGAAGTTGCTCTTACAACTGAGAGAGTAGAGGAAACACTAGAAGAGGAGACCAAAGGGTATCATAAGATGTTAGATAGTGCAATACCAGTGTCACCCTATAAAGAGTCTAGCAAACCTTTAGAATTTCCTAGTCTCCTACCTAGGGAAGATACTACTCCACCTAAGTTTGAACTTAAAGAGTTACCTAAGCACCTTAAGTACATATTTCTGGGAGAGGGAGATACATATCCTGTAATTATTTCATCTACTTTGACCCAAACCCAAGAGGAGAGACTTGTGAAGGAGCTTAGTAGACTTAGGAGAGCTATAGGATGGAGTATAAGTGACATCAGGGGCATTAGTCCAGCTATATATGTGCATAAGATCATTTTAGAGGACGGTGCCAAACCTGTGAGAGAAGCTCAAAGGAGACTAAACCCTAACCTACAAGAGGTAATGAAGAAAGAAATTTTAAAACTCCTAGATGCAGGATTTATCTACCCTATTTTAGATAGTAGATGGGTTAGTCTAGTTCATGTTGTGCATAAGAAGTCTGGGATTATAGTGGTAAAACAAGAAGAATGAGCTAGTGCCTACTAGGATAACTACAGGATGGAGAATGTACATTGATTACAGGAAACCAAACTTAGCTACTAGAAAGGATCATTTTCCACTTCCTTTGATTGATCAGATGTTGGAAAGACTAGCAGGGCATGATTTTTATTATTTCTTGATGGTCTTTCAGGTTATTATCAAGTTGAGGTAAGCAATCGACAAATCAAGGGCATTCTGGAAAAGACAGTGTGACCATCACGGAAGGACTGGGTAACCAAGCTTAATAACGCATTGTGGGCATACTGCAAGGTGTACAAGACACCTATTGGGATGAGCCCCTATCGGTTGGTTTTTAGAAAGGCATGCCACTTACTGGTTGAGCTTGAGCATCGGGCGTTTTGGGCAATCAAGGAGTTGAACATTGACATGGCAATGGCAGGAGAGAAGCAATTACTACAACTCAATGAGTTAGAAAAGATTCGTGATAAAGCCTATGAGAATGCAAAGATCTACAAAGAACACACTAAGTGTTACCATAACCAAGGCCTAATCCATAAGTCTCTTTATCCTGTAATGAAAGTTCTTTTGTTTAACACATGTTTCAAATTATATCCAGGAAAATTGAAGTCAAGATAGTGCAGACCATTTTCGGTAGTCAACGTTTTTTCTTATGGAGCGGTAGAGTTGCTGAACCCGAAGACTCAAGTGACATTCAAGGTTAACGGGCATCATGTGAAGCCTTACTTGGAAGGAGTCCACGAGAAGGGGGTTGTTGAGTGCATTGAGGTGCATGATCCTGAATAAGTTCAACCAACGTCTTGCTAAGACATTAAAGAAAGCGCTTGGTGGGAGGCAACCCACCCATTTTATAGAGTATGTTTTCTGTTCTTTCATTTTCATTGTTCCCTTCTAAATGTTTTTCTAAATGCGTGTTTGATTTCATACATTGAGGAAAATGTTTAGTTTAGGTTTGGGGGTGCAATTAGAACTTGTTGAGACAAAATTTTCATGCTATAATTTGTTTTATGGTTAGTAATCAAGTCTTTTATGTATGTTGAATTTAGTTTCTTTAACACTGACAAGTTGTTGTGAGGATTGATGCATATTCATATTCCATAGACCATGCTCTTGATGTTGAAACTGAGATGAACCTAGATCTAATGATTAAGAATCAAATAGTGGAGACTACCTACTAAGTTATTTGAGCCATAAGTGTTTTATTCTGAGAGTTAGTTTCTTGGTACTCTTAAACAGTCTTCATTATGACCTTAATTGTCAGACGATCTCTATAAGTTTTGCATTGAATGTTAGGATTATATAACTCACTTGAAGTATCATGTTGTGTATTCTCATTATTTTAGTTGAATGACTTAAGTAAGAAGTTTGAGTATGTGCTTATCATTATACGCCCTAGTTGCCATTGTCTCTAGAGAAAGATCCAAATCCTTATTAAAAAAAAAAGTAAAAAAAGGAATATATATATATATATATATATATATATATATATGAGAAACATATCAAAAAGGGATTTGGTTAGATAAGAAAGAGGACCTAAGATATTTCAAGCGTATTGAAGACGCTCTTAAAAAGAGTTGAAAAGAAAGAGCTTTGGTGTAAATCAGATTAGGCCAACCACGCCCATCTATCCAGAGGTTCATACTCAATATGTTTTGCTTGAGGTGTTTGACTAGAGTATGATATAGGCGATGTGATAGCTTTGCAATCCTAACATTTGATTCCTTTCATGAGATCTATTTTACGAACATATGAGCGTTCTTTGATGAAATCCATATTCATATGCGAATTTATATTTGAAATTTCTTGTTTACATAACTTCTATTCGCATATGCTTGATGACTGTTTGAAACCTAGGTTTGGTGTGCTTAATGAGTGAATCCTGTGAGGCCTAGAGCCGAAGCGAATTCGGATTCTTGACATTAGGTTTGGGGGTAATTGACGTGAGGTGTTTTGAGCATTGGAATATGGATGTGCGATATGTACTTGATTTGAGCAATGAATTATGAAGTGTTGAGATCACGAACATAATTTTGCATAAGAGATCTAGATATTAGTCATAATAAGAATTAAGGCATGAGGGTTTTGTTGATTTAAGTTTTTAGGTTTGTTTTGTTTATGTTATTCTTTTAGTTTTGCTTGAGGACTAACAAAATCTAGGTTTGGGGGTATTTGATGAAAAAATATTTGTCATAGTATTTTGTATGTTTTTCAAGTATTTATTTATATGTTTAGCTTAGGATTTTGTTACTTTGAGTTGTTTTACAGGTTCACAAGCATTTGGAAAGGAGTTTCACTAAATTGTCGGAATTGCCCGTACAGATCAATTATTTTTGCGGATTAAACTGTATTGATTCAAGAAGAAACATGAGATGAGCCATATATGCTTAGATAGATCCAAATGTCTAGTTTCTAGAGAATTTTAGGCTCGTAAATATGATTTTTCTAGAGAAAGTTATGACAGTTTTAGTAGACAAAGGTCAGGTTGTGCGTGATTTCAGCATGGTAGAAGTGTCATTTTTGCATATTAAACTGTATTGATTCAGGAAGAACTAGGAGATGAGCCATATATGCTTGGAATTATACGGATGTCTATTTTCTGGAGAATTTTATGGCTTGTAAACATGATTTTTATAAAGAAAGTTATGGCAGTTTTAGTAGACAAAGGTCAGGCAGAATTGGACCTGGACAACAGCAGAACCGGGCTTGGACATGAGCAGAAGCACACGACTTGAACAGAAACCCTAGGGTGACTTTTCTGTCTACAATTCTGTCTCCATACAGCTATATATAGGAATTTTTAGACTCAGAGAACGGAGTTCTGGGGAGATGACGGCAGTTCTTGGAGAGATATTATCAAGAGGAGTTTTGGGAGATTGAAGGAGGAGACAGTTTCTTTCATTAAGATGGCTTATCAAGAGATTGAAGACGATGATCAATCACTTCAAGAATCTGAAGATTCATCTTTTAATTTGGGAAGAAATTCTATCTTTGCTCATTTTGTCCTTCAATATGCTTGTAACCCTAGTATTTGAATTTTGGGATTTAAACATGAAAGGCTGAACGCATTGTTGGGCATTTAGCTTAGCTGCCTTAATTGTTTTGGATATTTTGGTAGATTTAGTTTTATGAAATTTTCCAGATTATTTCTTATTCAATATACCTTTGATTATTGCTTGTGGATTGGCCATCTATTATTGATAGTCAAGGTTAATATTCGAGATTAGGTTGATGACAAATCATCTAGACCTAATTAAGCTTTCTTGAATAGGAATTTAAATCCAGATTCAAATCAAATTATGATTTAGGTGGTTACATTTTCCTTATACTTAATTTAACTAATTAATTGATGAACACGATCCATGGGATTTAATTAATTAGTCATAAATTAAGAATAAACATGATCAATGGCATTCTCTAGTCTTAGCAGAAATACCAATAATCTTAGATGTTGATTAATTCTTTATATTCACCAAATGTTCCAATTCATGATTAGATAGAGTTATTTGAATACTAGAGGACATGTTGAGGGCAAGTGTAATGAGTTTATCAGGGAGTTGGGATGCTTATTTACCAGTGATAGAATTTGCATATAATAATCAGTTTCAAACTAGTATTGGAATGACACTATTTGAGGCCTTATATGATAGGGTATGTAGAACTCATATATGTTTGGAAAAAGTGGGAGAAATAAAGATCTTTCGTCCAAAAATAATAGACTTAACAACTGAAAGGATCAAATTGATCAGCGAAAACTTTAGAGTAACGTAGAATAGACAAAAAAAGTTATACTGATAACAGAAGAAAACCTCTTGAATTCCAAGTCGATGATTGAGTTCATTTAAAAATATCTCCATGGAAAGGAGTATTAAGGATCAGGAAGAAAATAAAGTTGAGTCAAAGGTATATTGGACCATATGAGATTAATGCGAGAGTTGGGCCAGTGGCTTACAGATTGGAGTTAGCTCTAGAATTCAAACAGTGCATAATGTTTTTCATGTTTCCGTTTTAAGAAAATATTTGCCTAATGAATCTTATAACATTCCATATCAATTTGTAGACCTTCACTAAGACTTAACTTTTCTGCAAGTTCCAATCAAAATTTTAGACACAAAAGAACAGGTATTACGCAATAAGATCATTTCGCTAATTCAAGTGTTGTGGCGGAATCGAGATGTTGAGAAAATCACGTGGGAATGTGAAGTGAGTGAGAAAAAAAAATACTCAAAATTTTCTTTATGTAGGTAAGAAAATTTAAAGGACAAAATTTTTATATGGTGGGTAGCCCATATCCTTCATGAAAGGGTAATTTTGTAAGTTTAAAGTTATATTTCAGTTTTTCATGCATCTATAAATAAAATGATTTGAAGTTTTTAAGTAAGAAACAATTTTTGAGAAAAGAAGTTGAATATTTTTGAAGAAAAAGAGTTAGAAATTATACAAGGAGGAAAAAGTAAAAAATTTTAAATGCAAAAAGGAGGAAAGGGTTGACCGTACGGTCGATTGGTGACCCAACTGGTTGGCTGATCGGTCGATTAGTGTAATGGACCCTTTTTTGGTTAGTTGACCGGTGATTTAAGTGTTGGCAGTTAGCTGATTTGGGTGAATCGATCGACTTGCCGGTTGGCTGGTAACCAATCGGTCGATCAGGTGGTCGGCTGGTGAGGGTAATACCCGTATTTGTAAAGTAAGGGTAAAGAAGTACTTTAATAAATATGACATGGAGTTAAATTAATATATATATATATATATATATATATGTGAAAGAACTAATTTTTTTATATAAAACAATTTTTTTTGAAAAAAAACAAATTTTCGTTGACAACATGAAGAAAAGAAAAAGTAAAAGTAGAAGTAAAAAAAAACCACACCTAGAAACAGGTGTTAGTTGTTATGTGCATGGCAAAATTAGATGGGGGGAGTGCTGACTAACGAAAATTCGTGTGTGTGTGTATATATATATCATTTGAGTTTATTTTACTTATTTCTTACCAAATCTTGTTTGGTTTTCTTTCTTCTACAATTGAAACTACTCTATTTCTCTAAACAATTGGGGACCGAAAGAAAGATTGAAAGAGTAAAATTTTGAGGGGGTTTACGGGAGAATTTTATAAAGAGTCACGAGAAGCTCTAAGAAAAACAGAAGGTAATAATATAAAGCTTATTTTTGAAATTTTGCATACATGAAATTTTTCGGAATTCAAAGTGAGAATTTTCAAAGGGTGTGAATTATGGAAGAATTGAAGAATAAATTAGAAATTTAATATAAATATTATGTCAGGTGTTGACGATCAGCAACCGGGGGAAATTATTGAGAGGAACAGGAAAGGCAAGGAGGTGATCCACGATTAGCTCTAAGTGCTACGTGGTGAGTTAGATTTACTTTAAGTAATCAAGATAAATATGAAATATATAGTGATAATATTAGAATAAATTATTAACTTATGCTTTGGTGGTAGATGAAAAAATTGGTTAATAGGTATAATAGGAATAATGGATGTGTAGAAAATTATTATATGAGAAGTAATATTATTAGAATAATAAGTCGATTTAATAATAAAGGTGATAAATAAAATTCTTGATGAGCTATAGTTGATGATTTGGTATGATTTATCAGGAGAAGAATTTAGTAGAATTTTTCAAATAATGATTTGAGAATAAATCAGGATAGCCAATTTAAATGTCTGAATACATGTTTGTTTTTTATATTATTATTCAAATGCATATTCATATCATTATTCATATGCATATGCATGAAATAAAAGAATCGGGAAGGTAGCCGGTCTAAATGGAAATAAAAGAATCGGGAAGGCAGCCGGTCTAAATGAGAATAAAAGAACCGAGAAGGAAGCTGGTCTAAATGAGAATAAAAGAACTAGGAAAGTAGTCGGTCTAAATGAGAATGAAAGAACCGGGAAGACAATCGGTCTAAGCTAAAACATGTCGACATGTGGGAAGATGTTCCCAATAATAATAACATTTAAATTCACGCATTGCATTTACTTTAAATATTGATTGTTGTTGCTTGAGATATTAAAGTACTATTCATGATTGTAAATTTATTGATAGATGAATGAGTCTCATTGAGCGATAATTATACTAAGGAAGAAATATGGAAATATAATATGATGAGAATTGTTTGAGTGAGTTATTATATGTTGTGAACCTCATAATGAGGTAAATGATAATGTTGAATTGAGAATTTAGAGATGATTAAATATATGATTGAAAGATTGATATGTCTGATGAATAACTTAAGAAGAGATTGTGTCATAAGGGAATTATGAAATTGAATAGTGATTACAGAATAGTGTTATTGAATTATTTGAGGAAAAAGATGAATGAATATTGAAAGATTTTTTAGAAGTAATTGAATTATAAAAGTTAACTGGGAGTATAAAATCAAATATTTCTAGTAAATTAAATTCACTGAGCTTGTGAAGCTCACTCCTCATTGTACAATGATTTCAAGTAGCAGGCAAGATAGATAGTTGGTGAGTTGAGATTCAGACAAAATCATTATCTGTAAGCTATGTGCATGTCCACATCCTCAGAGTAATGAGAAAATAAAATAAAAAATTTATTTGTAAATATTCATGCATATTACATTGTATATAATGTTTAAGTCAAGATCAAAATGATATATCTCCCCTGTTGAGGGTTAAGGATTAATGTAAAAATTATAGTTGGTATTATTTTTATTGTTGCATATATGTGTCGTGCTGGGATTTTCAAAATGTGACAACATCGTCTCGGGGGTGGCCAACTCGGGATGGGTCATTACAGTGAGTGAGTGGACCAACCTGTCGACCTCAAATTTGTTCATATATAAGCATGTAAGGCGTTCAAAATTTCATTTCAAATTTTAAATTTCAGTTTTCTCTCTCTATGAATCATTCTCTCTCTAGAAAATGTTTCAAAAACAATAATAAATTTAGGGATTTAACATTCATGTTTTTGAAATTGATTAAATCACTGAAGGATTTCAAGAATTTTGAAGAAAAAGCTTTGTAAGGTAAATTTCAAGAATTTGATTATAAGATTTCTATTTTGAGGGTTTAATTCTTGTACTTTCTTAAAAATGGTTTGAATTTGATTCAAACTTAAAGAGAATGATATTTTTACCGAAACTTTGAATTTGAGTTAAGATGAAACATGTATACATATTCATGAAATTAACTCGGTATAGGGTATAAATTGATTTATGAGATAGTAAAGAATTTAATAAGGATATTTTGGTTAGGTGGTGGTAAGCAATCTGGTGAATTGCTGAGAAGAGCGCTTAAGGCAAGGAAGTGATCAATGAATAGAGTTAGTGCTACGTGGTGAGTTCAATTTACTATTAGTAAGCGAGAAAAATACCGTGAACAAAACTTGAAATAAATGATATTATGTGAAAATATGAGATTTATATTATGAATATAAATTTAATGAACTAAAGAAAGAAATATCTCTTAATAGTAGAAAGACTTAATGAATATGATATGATTATGAGTTTGATGTATATGAGTATGACCTTGATGAGATATATGAACTAATGTGATATATGATGTGTATGAAATTGATGAATTAGAGAGAAGAATGTATTTTAATGACATTATATATATTTTGATAGGATGGGTAAATCCTTTGAATTAATTTCTTTTGATGATGTGAATTATATGTTATGATTATATGCTTGTATGTGACTGTACATGCATAGTAGGATTAATGAAGAGGAAGGATGTGATCCGAGATAGAACTAGAACCATAGCTGGTTTTAGAGTTAGAATGCCGGCACATGGGGAGACGTCTCTATTGAATACACTAAATGGATGCCCATACTTGTGATAGTATGAATGTGATATAATATAATGAGAGATGAGATATGAAAAATTGAAATAGAGACTTATGCATTTGCATTCATTTACATTTATTGAGATGTTGAAACATCAAGATGATTAGAAATATTGTGATGAAATTAATGTGAACCTCATGATGAGGTAATTGTGATGAAGAAATGATGAAGATGATTTCAAAAATGACATTTATAAGTCGATTGAAATATGTGAGATTATATCAAAAATAATATTTATATGATGATTGAAATACTTGAGAAATGAGAATTGATATATGAATAAAATTTTTGAATTATTTATGTAAATTGTGGTTAAAAAATATGATTAGAAGTTTACAAATTGAGAAGTGAATTGAAATTCATTGATCTTGTAAAGCTCATTCTAAATATTTAAATAAATTTTAGGCTGGGGTAGGAACTTGGTAGATTCTTTGATCCAAGATCAGAGTATTTATCTAGGTAAGTCCCATTGTTGGCATCCTCAGATGAGACAGTAAAAAAAAAAAAAGGAAAGAAAGAAATAAAGACAAGAAAAGAAAAGGAAATAAAGAAAGAATAGAAAAGCAATGAAGACATGAAAAGATAAAAATATCTATAAAATAATGTCTTAGTTTTGTATATGTAAATGCATGGTTGTAAATGTTTGTATATTTTGTAAGTATTGTAAATGAAAGAGTTGTATCTCCACTATAAAAGAGTTAAGGCAAACATTTGTAATTACTTTCAAATAACTAATGAAATAGTTATTGCATATATGTCGTGCTTGGATCTAAAACATGACAACATTGTTTTGGGTGGACTTACCCAAGATAGGTGATTACAAAAACTCTATTTTGTTGAGATATTCCAAAACAATTAGTTAGGTGAATGACTTAATGTTTTTTATGGAAATTTGAAAAATCCCCAAGAAACATTTTTTTTTGGTGTTGTCACTCATTTTTTTTTTTTGATTTTAGAGTTAAATCGTCGTTCCACGATAGAAAAAAGGATTTAAGATAAACGATGGATTTACTTTTAGTGTGCATGAAGTATGCCCAAGTAGCACGGGAGCTATCATCAACAATGGTAAAACATAATTTTTGCACCATAAGCAAAAAAAAAAAAAAGTGTGATATGGACCCTAAGCATCAAAAAAGGAGTAAACCATAACAATGGCTAGTAGATGTGGTACTAAGAAGGAATGATAATGAATTATATTTTTGATAAAATGGCAAATTATGCTAGGGGATTTATAGCAAAAGGTAATTTAAGAGTCCAAATTACGTAAATAAAGTGAGATAGAGAGGGAAGGATGACCTAAGCTCTAACACTAAACATAAAAAATGATTAATGAGACTGTCAAGCTATCACAACGGGATGAGATATACTCATGCATGGTTGCTTTACAAAGCAGTAAAGATCACCGCTTTCTTTATCCTTTCTAATCTTTTGGCCTGAACGTAGGTTAAGAATAACTTATTTACAAATTATTTCAAAAGCTTAAGCTGATGGAAAAAGGCTTAATTATTCCTTTATAGTTTAATATGCCTTATCACATGCAAGACGATTAAGGGACTGAAGGTTTTTCAAACGAAATCTAAGTGTAGAAAAGCCCAAATATCTGAAAGGGCAAAGAATTGGGCAAAATATTAAATGAGAGAGCATCTCCAATAGAAACCATGACATGAAGTTATGATGCCATGTTAAGATGAAGAAGTGTGTGAAAATTGTTTTGTACTCCTTCAATTGAGAATAAGGGAATTTATATAGTTTACATGCATGATCTATGGGATTAACATAATCCCATGATTAGATATACCATAATTGTATTGATCTGCTCTTATTGATCTAGTTTACTAACTAATATGTTTTGAGTGCTCCCTCTTTGTGACTTATTACAAGAGCAAAAGATGAGATTCGTAGGTAAAATAAGTAATTATGGCTAAATTCATGGTGAAATTTGTATTTATAAGTTGATGGTTTATTTTAATACTATATTGACATTATTTGAAGTCATTCTTTAATAGTAAATATGTGAGAAGGTACATATGCTTTATGGTAGGGTGGAAGAAAGAAAAAAAGAAGGAATTAGAATAAAAAGAAAAGAAGAAAATAGAAAGAAGAAATTCAGTTTTTGAGCAAGTGAGAGCTGCATAGGATTTCTGGAATAAACGCCTCAATACTTCTCTATTCAATGTCCTCTCAATAGGCTAATTATAAGTATTTATATAGTGCACATGCTCTGATTAGTTAGTTAGAAAACTGTAACAGAACTGTAACAGATTTCTAACTAACTTCTAACTACTGTGCTGAAGTGTCTTGATTCGTGTGCTTATTTTGAGTGTAGGCACTATCTCTGGACTTGTGTTCACTGCTCTTGTAGTAGTGTGCACTCTTCTTAACTCATTGGAAACCAACCTTGTCCTCAAGGATAAGGGATGGTTATGCTTGAGAAAACTCAGAGAGGTTTTCCAAGGAAGAATCTTCAGAGGCTAATACTTCCCAGTGTACCAGCACTTGGGGAATTAATCTGCCTTTGAGGGTAATTTTTCTTTGAGTAATGATAGCCTGAGGCAGAATCAAAGGTTGATTATTGATGCTATATGAAGGCAGGGAACTGATTTGGGATGGTGTGGTAGGGCTATCGTAAGGCTTAAGTTTAGAAATGTGGAAAACTAGGTGGATTTACTGTTCATAGGAAGTTGTAATTTCTAGGTGATGAGAGTCATAAAATGCATCTTAACAGTGCTTAATTGTTGGCATTTTAGGGTTGATCTAGGTTTCAATTGCACTTTTATACGTTAACAACTCTAAAGTGGTATTCTTGGATTGTTGATCTATTTCGGTGCATTTTCAAGTACTTTGAGTCCAAATGAGAAGGAAAAGCTATCGTTGCTTGAAGCACAATGACTTGATGAATACCAAAGTGAAGGCATGATTATGGAAGAACAAAACAAAGAGAATCAAGTTTTGAGTGTGTATGCTGCGGCCTGAAAATATCTAAGCCTTGGCCTCCAGAAGTGTGCCCAAAAGAGCCAAGTGAGGGTCGCAGCGCCCAGAACATGCACAATCACACCACCAGCCAGAGCCGCCGCCTGGACCAATGAGGGCCACAGCACCCAGAAGCTGACCCAACCAAAGAATAATCAGAGCCACGACGTCCATAAGTGAGAGCCGCGACACGCACATGAAAGTTTGTTTCCGAGTTATGGCTTAATTAGGACTTTAATGATTGTTTAAACCCTAGAACACCCTTAGACTTCTTGTATTATAAATAGATCACTTAGGGTTTGAGAAGGACATCTTTTGAAGTCTGGAAAACTCAAGAAGGCTACCATACTCTCCTTTATCAAAGTGTTTAACCATGAACTTCGTGGCGAACTAATCTCCAAGCAAGGCGAAGGGATGAATCCCTACGTGTAGTTGTTCTTGTTTTCCTTTATTGATTTAGTTGTAGTTGGGATTTATTGTCAAAACATTGTTATGTGTTACTCTTTTATCTAATTAAAGGATTTTCTCTTAATCCGGTGATTGTATCTTTATCTTTGATATAAGTCTAGTCATGCTCTTCTTATGTCAAGATTATTGGATATGATTGAGTCTGGTAGATTTATCTTTTAGGTTTGTCTATTATAGCAATATCATCGTTAAGATATACTGTCGTTTCTTGATAAATCTATAGGATAGGTCATGTGTACTTAAATCGAAAGTAAGAGTAATTCATGTCAATTACATTAGGATTTATATGTGCTTTAGTTGAATATTTCTCGATTGCTTGTTTGGGACGTGAAACTTGCAATCGAGATAAAACAATTGAATCAAGATTGGAATAAGGCAACGAACCTAGGGAGGATTCCCGGAACCTTGTTGTTTCTTTATCATATACCTCAATCTATTTACACAATTACTTCATTATTCATATCTTCTCACTTGATTATTATCGTTTGTGTTAAGGTTTGCACTTTTCCTTTATAGATCGCTTTTCCCTGTGGAATCGACACCCCAAAGCTGTGCTACAAGTACTGCGTTATACTTTGGGCATAATCGAATTTTGGCGCCGTTGCCGAGGCGACACACTCATATACAAGGAAGATTGTCAACTCTAAAACAAGACGGTACTATTGTTCCTTTCTTTACGTTTTTGATTTTTTGATTTCTTTTATTTGTTCTGTTTTATCTATTTCTCTTTAACTCATTTGGTGTATGCTTAGACCGAGAGATTCACGAGGTAGATTCACTAATGGACCCGAAATAGAGCTACTCTTTCCTTCCACGTCCGTTAGTGAAACGTCGCCTAGATTAAACCCTAGTGTACACCTAAATGAGAATTTAGAAAACTTTGTTAACATGGCTGAAAACCCTAATGAGAATGCTGCTAGGAAATTTAAATATTATTTACATCCTAGTCGAATAGCCACACCATCATGCATCATGTTTCCAGCCAACACTCGCCATCAAGACTTTAAAAAGAGGATAATTCAATTACTCCCTATATTTCATGGCTTGGAAAACGAAAACCCATATGTACACATTAGAGAGTTTGAGGAAGTAGTTGCGACTTTTCATAGTCATGATGCAACTGCTGATATCGTGAGACTCAAGTTTTTTCCTTTTTCTCTGAAGGATAAAGCTAAGTGTTGGCTATACTCGCTGAGACCACGATCTATTGGGACATGGAATGAGATGACTCAGGTCTTCTTCAATAAATACTTCCCTCAACATAAGACCAATGCTTTAAAAAGAAAAATCTCCACCTTTGCACAAAAGGAGAACAAGATTTTGTATCAGTCTTGGGAGAAATTTAAGGAGATATTAAGTATGTGTCCACACCATGGGTATGAGAGTTGGTGCTTAGTGAGCTACTTTTATGAGGGACTTACCTATAGAGAGCACCAATTCGTAGAGATGATGTGTAATGGTGAATTTATGCAAAAAGATCCTGATGAGGCCGTAGAGTACCTCAATGAGCTTGCTGAAAAAGCTCACACTTGGACTGGACCTAGTGCTACGGGAAGCACAAATAGTTCATGACCTGTAGGAAACCTGAGTGGTGGTGGAATATACCATCTTAGGGAAGAAGACAACCTGAAAGCTAAGGTCGAAATGCTTACTAGGGAGTTAGATGCATTAAAAACTAAAGGTTCAAAGCCAACAACATAGTTAATCATGCTGAATCTTCATAACCATGTTTCGTGTGTGGTAGGGTAGATCATCTCACCCAAGAGTGTCCAACATTTGCTGAGATAAGAGGGATGTATGAGGAATAATGTAATATCTTAGGCATGTATAAAAAGCCCTTAGTACCCTTCTCTAACACCTATAATCCGGGATGGTGAAACACCCCATTTTCAGCTGGAAGTCTGAAAACCAGCAGCCTGTACAACCTCTAGATCATACCTTGCACCATACCATGCACCCTCATCCTCTAGGAGTTCCTTAGAAGACACATTACATGCTTTTATTGAGGCACAGGGTAAAATAAACCAAAGGTGTGAGGCATTAATTACACAGGTTATTGAAGAGAACAAAGAGATAAGAAGATAAGTGACCAAACTGATGGGCTCCTTGAGTGTGAATGAGCGAGGGAGGTTCCCTTCCCAAACTCAGGCCACACCCCATGGTCAACACATGGCACAAAAAAATCTGGAAAATGTAAATGCCATTGTAACAAGAAGTGGTAAAATAGTACACATCCCAATAACGAACAAATCCAATGATACGGAAAAGGGTTAAAGCAGTAGTGATGCTGAACTGCCCAAGGACCCTGAGATTACTAAGAGCCCTATTAAGGCACCATTCCCACAAGCCTTAAAATCAAACAAGAAAAATCTGGAGCTAAATAATGAAATCCTAGAGAACCTAAGGCAAGTAAAACTGAATCTTCCACTTTTGCATGTGATTAAACAAGTTCCTACTTATGCAAAGGTCCTCAAGGATTTGTGTACAATTAAGAGGAAGCACCATGTGAAGAAAATAGCATTCCTAATGGAACAAGTTAGTGCTTTAATCGAGCAAAGAATTCCCCCAAAATACAGGGATCGTAGTTGTCCAACCATTGCATGTAGTATTGGAAATCAAGAGGTTGGACAAGCATTGTTAGATTTAGGAGCTAGTGTAAACCTGATGCCATTTTCTATTTATTTGAAGCTGGGTTTAGGAGAAATCAAGCCAACCGCTGTGGTATTACAATTGGCTGATAGTTCAGTCAAAGTACCTCGGGGTGTGGTACAGGATGTGTTAATTCAAATTGATCCTGTTGATTTCCTAATCCTTTATACTACTTCTGCTGTTGACATAAACTCTAAAATTCCTTTGATTTTGGGTAGACCTTTCCTTGCTACTGAAAATGCTCTAATTAATTACAGGAATGGACTCATTAAGCTATCCTTTGGAAACATAACCCTCGAGGTGAACATCTTCAATGTTGCAAAATAGCCCGAAGATGAGGACGAGAACCACCAATTATACATGATCGAGTCACTCATCGATGAGGGAGTTTCTATAGTTCATAACTTTGATCCTCTTGAATATTTTCTTGTTAATTATGAGTTTGATTCTATTAATGATAAAACTGATATAATTGATATTTGTGTTGTTTTTGATAAATCTCAGGATTATTGCACTCGAGCATGGTAACCAAAGTTTGAGGAGTTGCCCGAAAGAAGTGAGAAACAAATCCCCTCAAGTGTGGAAACACCTAAAGTTGAATTGAAGCCACTACCTAAGGGTTTGAAGCATGTCTTCCTTGGTCCAGGTGATACCTTTCTTGTTATTATCTCATCTGAATTATCTAAATATTAAGGTGAGAAATTAATTCGGACCTTAAATGCACATAAATCAGCCTTAGGTTGGAGCATGGCTGATTTAAAAGGAATTAGTCCCCTGATCTGTTCTAATAAGATATATTTGGATGAAAGGACTAGTCCTCATAGAGACCCTCAATGTAGGCTTAACACCACTATGAAAGAAGTAGTGAAGAATGAAGTGTTAAAACTATTAGATGTGGGAATTATATATCCCATAGCTGATAGTGAATGGGTAAGTCCTACACAAGTCGTTCCTAAAAAGGCCGGAGTCACTGTGGTCAAGAATGACCTAGGAGAGTTAGTCCCTACAAAACTTATGACTGGGTGGTGCATGTGCATTGATTATAGAAAATTAAATGCTGCCACCTAGAAAGACCATTTCCCACTCCCCTTTATTGATCAAATTCTTGAGCGTGTAGCTGGTCATCCTTTTTATTGTTTCTTAGATGGTTATTCTGGTTATTATCAAATTGAAATTGCATTAGAAAACCAAGATAAAACTACCTTCACTTATCCTTTTGGCACCTATACTTTTCAGAGAATGCCATTTGGATTGTGTAATGCCCCTGCCACTTTTTAACGTTGCATGATGAGCATTTTTAGTGGCATGGTTGAAAATTGCATGGAGGTTTTTATGGATGACCTAGCTGTTTTTGGATCTTCATTTGAGGCATACTTAATGAATTTAGAAAGAGTATTGATTCATTTTGAGGAAAAGGAATTAGTCTTAAATTGGGAAAAATGTCATTTCATGGTACCATCCGGTATTGTCTTAGGGCATATTGTTTCTTCTAAAGGGATAGAGGTTGATCAATCTAAGATTGAATTAATCTCTAAATTGCCCACCCTTAAGATAGTAAAGGATGTAAGATCTTTCCTTGGTCATGCTGGTTTTTATAGGAGGTTCATACAAAACTTTTCCAACATATCTAGACCACTATGTGCCCTCCTAGTTAAAGATGTTCCATTTGAGTGGACTCAAGCTTGTCAAGAGGCCTTTAAAATGCTAATTGGCAAGCTTACTTCAGCACCTATAATACGGTCACCTGATTGGAATTTACCTTTTGAAATCATGTGTGATGCTAGTGACTGTATTGTAGGTACTGTTCTCTTCGCTAGGGAAAATCTTTTTTCATTTACTATGCTAGTAAAACCTTAAATAGTGCTCAAATGAATTATTCCACCACTAAAAAGAATTGCTAGCTGTAGTATTCGCTTTGGACAAATTTTGTACTTATTTAATTGGTTCTCCTTTTCTTATCTTCATAGATCATGCAGCCCTCAAGTACCTTCTTACAAAGAAGGATGCCGAGGCACGACTAATACAGTGGATCCAACCCTTACAAGAATTTGACATCACCATCAAGGATAAGAAAGGAGTAGAGAATATGGTGGGTAACCATCTATCAAGGCTCTCATTTGAGGACTCCTGTGAAGACATGCCAATCAATGATGATTTCCCCGATGAGCAATTACTCTCCATTACTTCTTTACCTTGGTTTGCTCATATCGTGAATTATTTGGCTACAGGTGAGATACCAATGGATTGGAGAGCTCAAGACAGGAGGAAGTTCTTGTACGAGGTACTTAATTTTTATTGGGATGACCCTTGTCTTTTCAAGTACAGCCCTGACCAAATTTTAAGGCGTTGCATCCCTAATGAAGAGATTGTCAGTGTCTTGGAATTTTGTCACTCCCAAGCTTGTGGAGGCCACTTTTCAATGAAAAAAATCATTGCAAAATTTTGCAATGTGGATTTTATTAGCCTACCTTGTTTAAAGATGCAAACATCTACTGTCACTCATGTGAAAAGTGTCAGAAGTTAGGAGTTGTGTCTTGTCGTAATATGATGCCCTTAAACCCAATTTTAGTGATCGAAATCTTTGATTGTTGGGGCATTGATTTTATGGGACTTTTTCCTCCTTCTTTCGGATACCAATATATCATCTTGGCAATAGATTATGTATCAAAGTGAGTAGAAGCAGTAGCTTGCCGAAGCAATGATAATAGAACGTTAATTAAATTTCTCAAAGAAAATGTGTTATCTCAATTTGGTACACCACGTGCTATAATTAGTGATCGAGGTACACATTTTTGAAACCGTTATTTTGAAGCTTTGATAAGAAAATATGGGGTGTTACATAAAATTTCTATAGCCTACCATCCTCAGACAAGTGGTCAAGTAGAACTTGCAAATAGGGAGATTAAAATTTTTTTAGAAAAAAAGGTCAACTCGGATCGCAAGGATTGGTCTTTGAGACTAGTTATGCGCTTTGGGCCTACCGTACAACTTTCAAAACTCCCTTAGGTATGTCACCTTATAGGCTTGTTTTTGGAAAGCTTTGCCACTTACCTGTGGAGCTCGAGCATCGAGCCTATTGGGCCATCAAATCTTTCAATTTGGACATAGGCGAAACAGGTAAGCTTAGAAAATTTCAGTTGACTGAGTTAGAGGAATTAAGAAATGATGCTTATGAGAACTCTAGAATCTATAAGGCAAAGATGAAAGTGTTTTACGATAAAAATATTTTGAGAAAAACATTTAAGCCTGATGATCGAGTGTTCTTATACGATTCTAGACTCTATAAGCATCCGGGAAAACTTCGGTCGAGGTGGACCGGTCTTTTCATAGTGAAAAATGCTTTTGAAAATGGGGCGGTAGAAATTGAGGATACTAGAGATGGTTAGATCTTTAAAGTAAATGGTCAACGCCTTAAAATTTTCATTGATAGGCAAGATCCAGAAGTGGAAGACATTCCACTTATGGATCTAGGTTATTCACGTTGACTTCACCACGGAGGTATATTTTTGTTTCTGTTTTGTTTATTTTGTTCTTAATTAAATTTTAATTTTTAGTTCTTTTTCTAGTTTGACTTGATCTAATTTTTTTAGTTTAATGTTTATTTTATTTTTATTTTACTAATTTTATAGTTTTATTTTGCCCATAAACAAGTTTTTACCCAAAACAGGCCTAAGACGCGCCTAGGCCCCACCCATAGTGCTTCAGTGCCCAGCAGTAGTGCGCACCTAGGCCCAGTCCCTTACACGGCCCAGTGCCTAGCGCCTTACCTTCTCACCCCCTGCCTCATGCCTAGGCCCAGCACTGTGCGCGCTGCAGTGCACAGAATGAACACACACACACAACTTAGCCAAAATCGCGGTGCCCCCATGTGCAAGCCGCAAAGCCCACCTGAGCCTGGCCCTTTTAAATCCATAAATTCTACCTTTCCTCTTCATTTCTCTCTTACAAAAAAACCCAGCACACTTGATAAGTGCTTAAATTGTCATGTTTAAGCCCCTTAATTTACATTTGTTAGGTCCTTAGTTGTGTTATTTCACTTTATTTTATGTGTTTTCTGGGTTTTCTATGTTTTGTATGTTTTTAAATAAAAGGAAGCACTTTGGGAGCTGTTGGGCTTAAAAGAGCAAAGAGCTGCTGCCTGCACTACGATCGAGCGCAAAAGCGGTGCGATTGAGCGAACTTGCGCGTGAGTGCAACATCCCGCGATCGAGCGTATAAGCGCCATCCCACATCGACTAGAAGTACTATGCAACACCAAATGCGATCGAACGCACCAAGTTGCGATCGAGCGCACTTGGGCAGAATCCCACATCGGTTAGAAAACAAAAAGTACTCTAGGAGTTTCCCTATAAAAGCCCCTCTCCACTTCAGCTTTGAGAGCCACTAGGATCAGATCCAGAGGGCCTTTAGAAGCAATCCAGAAGGCCTTTAGAAGGAATCCGAAGAATTTTTGGAGAGCAAGCTGAGGAATCTCCGAACCTTTGCTACCAAGGGGGAGATCATTGAGAGGCCGGAGGCAACTCAAGGAAGCATGAGCTCCATGGCCAGCAAATCTCCAAGCAAAGCAAAGGGGTGAATCCTTAGGTGTAGTTGTTCTTATTTTCTTTTCTTGATTCAGTTGTAGTATGGATTTATTTTCATTAAACCTTGTTATGATTTACTTTTTTTATCTAATTAGAAGATTTCCCCTTAATCCGGTGATTGCATCTTTCTCCCCTATATAAGTTTCGTCAGGCTCTTCTTATGTGATTGAGTCCGGTAGATCTCTCATCTAGATCTGTCCATTACTGAAGTATTGTCATTATGGTATATTGTCGTTTCGTGATAATCTATAAGTTAGGTCATGTGTGCTTGAAAGTAAAGAGCAGTTCATAACAATTGCATTAAGTTTTATATATATGCTTTGATTGAAAATTTGTTGATTGCTTGTTTGGGATGTGAAACTTGCAATTAAGATAAAAACAACTGAATTGAGATTGGAATAAGGCAACAAACCTAGTTAGGATTCCCGGAACCTTGTTGCTTCCATTATAGTTTTCATTACAATTACACAATTAGCATATCACTTTACTTTATTATTCAAATTCTCTGGTTCAACTTTTATCGTTCGTGTTAAGGATTCCATATTCTCTTGTAATTAACTTGTTTCCCTGTGGAATCAACACCCCAAAGTTGTGCTACAACTACCGCATTATACTTTGGGCGTAATCAAATTTTGGCACCGTTGCCGAGGAAACGCGCTTAAGTACAAGGAAGATTGTCAACTTTTGACATGATGGTAGAAGAATTGTAAATAGTTTATCTTTTCAGCAGCTGTAAAGGTGGAAATTCGTTTTTTCTTTTATCTTGCTGCATTATTTTTTTTCCTTCTTTCTTTTTATAGTATTTTTTTTTATTATTGTTCTTTTTTCTAATTTTTGATTTTCTGATTTTTTTTTATTCTGTTTTATTAATTTCCTCTCTGATTCATGTGGTGTATGCTTAGACCGAGAGATTTGTGAGGTAGATTCATTAGAGGACCCGAAAATAGAATTACCCTCTCCTTCCACGTCCGTTAGTGAAACCTTGCCTAGATCAAACCATAGTGCATCCCCATTAGAGAATTTAGAGGATTTTATCATGGCTGATAACCCTAATGAGAATGTTGCTAGGACAGTTCAGGATTACCTCCACCCTACACGCACAGCCACACCATCATGCATCATATTTCTAGCCAATACTCGCCACCTAGAGTTTAAAACAGGGATGATACAGTTACTCCCTACATTTCATGGCTTGGATAATGAAAATCCATATGTGCACATTAGAGAGTTTGAGGAAGTAGTTGCAACTTTTCATAGTCAAGATGAAACTCATGACATTGTGAAACTTAAGTTCTTTCCTTTCGCTTTGAAGGATAGAGCTAAGAGTTGGCTATGCTCACTTAGACCACGATCTATTGGGTCGTTGACTGAGATGACTCAGGTCTTCTTTAATAAATACTTTCCCCAACATAAGACCAATGCTTTAAAAAGGCAAATCTTTACTTTTGCACAAAAGGACAGCTATTTTTATGAGGGACTTATATATAGAGAGTACCAATTTGTAGAGATGATGTGTAATGGTGAATTCTTGGAGAAAGATCCTGATGAGGCCATAGAGTACCTCAATGAGCTTGCTGAAAAAGCTCACACTTGGACTGGACCTAGTGCTACTGAAAGCACAAATAGGTCACGACCTACAGAGCACCCAAATGATGGTGGAATTTACCATCTTAGGGAAGAGGATAACCTTAAGGCCAAGGTCGAGATGCTCACTAGGGAACTAGAGGTGTTAAAGACTAAAGGCTCAAAGCTAACATAAGTAGCTAATCATGCAACGTCTTTGAAACCATGTTTTGTGTGTGGCGGGGAAGATCATCTCGCCTAAGAGTGCCCCACATTTGCTGAGATGAAAGGGATGTATGAGGAATAATGTAATGCCTTAGGCATGTACAAGAAGCCTTCAGCACCTTTCTCCAACACCTATAATCTGGGATGGCGAAATCACCCCAACTTTAGTTGGAAGTCTAAAAACCAACAGCTTGCACAAACCCCTGCACCACATCTTGAACCATATCATGCACCTATATCTTCTAGGAGTTCTTTAGAAGACACTTTACATGCTTTTATTGAGGTGCAGGGTAAGACTAATCAAAGACTTGAATCTTTAATTACGTAGGCTGTTGAAGAAAATAAAGAGATAAAGAGCCAAGTGTCCAAGTTAATGAGCTACTTGAGTGTGACTGAGCGAGGTAACTTCCCTTCTCAAGCTCAGTCCACATCCTATGGTTAGCACCTGGTACAAAAGAATTTAAAGGAGGTGAATGCCATTGTGGCACAAGGTGCGAAGTCAGTACACATCCTAACAACGAACAAATCAGAGGATGTGGATGAGAGCCACCAAGTGTACATGATTGGCTCACTCATGGAAAAGGTCCATCACCTTAATCCATTGGAGTCCATCCACGCCCATGGTTTCACAAGAGCAATTATCGAGCCAGAATCTGCATATGTTACTGATAACATTCTTGTGGCCTCTCTAAAGCATGCAAGCACCAAATTTGGCAATGAAGCAGTCGCAGGTGCATGCAACTTATGCTTTTCTAAGAGGGAATAAAAGTGTCTGGCTGAAGACGTAAAACTTAGCACTCATGGGAGGCACCCCACAGCTTATCCTTTATATTTTTATTGTTTTCCCTATTTCTTGTTACTATTTATTTTTAGTTATTTTTGTTTTTCAGTATTTTTTTAGTAAAAATTTTTCAGGGACAATGTGTGCATCAATTCAAGTTTGGGGGTATGCTATGAGCCATGCCACTCTAGCTAATTCTCCATCTCCCAGGTCAGCTCTTTCCATGTTATTCACACATTGGGGACAATGTGTAATTTAAGTTTGGGGGTATGGGAGACACAATCACACACTTTGTCCTAGTTTGTTTAAAAGAAAAGATAAATGCATGTTCATGTTGTTTTTGAAATTTTGGTTTATCTAAACAATACTGTGATGTGATGTTATTAGTGAGCTTAGATAGAATTTTAAAATTTTGTTACTTACTTTAGGCATTTGAGAATTCACATGTTTGAGCTAATCTGACAAGAGCACATTAGCACAAAATAGTGTAAGGTATGACATATAATTTCAATGTGTATGTTTTCATGGCTTAACTGAAACTGGATGACTCGTTAGATGAACATTTGGGCATACAAAAGTAGAAAAATTATATAAAAAAAAGAGAGAGAGAAAAATGCAAAGGATGATCATTGATAAACTTTCCACTAAGTAACTAGACCTCTTGCCTCAGTAAGCAATGAGTGTTCACGTCAAAAGGTGGGAATTGTATTCACAATGATCATTGAGAAAATTTGCGCTGAGTAACTGGACCTCTTGCCTCACTAAGCAGTGAGTGTTCACGTCAAAAGGTGAGAATTTTGCTTGGTTACATTAAGGCCAGTTTAGTTTCCTAGCCTTTTTTACTCGAGTTAGTAAGTCTTGAGGGGTGTCTTTACACCTAATGCCCTAAAACCATTTGGTTTGGGAGTCATTGACTCAACACTCGCTACATAGATCAATTAGGAAGCTTAAGGGAACTAAATATAGCAGAGCCTTATAATAAAAGAGAAAAGAAAATAAAACTATGCCATCGTTGTTCATTCTAATGAGAAATTCTGTGAATCTTGAGACATAGAAACATTACACTTTGAAATTATTTAGAAGCTTCATCTTTTTATGCTAATTCATTTTACACTGAGTCAGACATGTGATGCCTTAGCCTGCCTTTTGTAAGTAATTATATTTTAAAATTCCTATTCATTGCGAAGATGGGTTTACATTTTAAGTTTGCTCATGACTGAATATCATAGTTTTGTGTGATGCTTAAATTTTAGGATACCATGAATGATGGATTCATCTTTGTGTTCTTTGTTTTCCATTTAGTTTTAGTTTTGTATTGCTAAGGGACTAGCAATATGTAAGTTGGGGGGTGTGATAAGTGCTTAAATAGTCATGTTTAAGCCCCTTAATTTACAGTTTTTAGGTCCTTAATTGTGCTATTTCACTTTATTTTATGTGTTTTTTGGATTTTCTATGTTTTGTAGGTTTTTAAATAAAAGGAAGCACTTTGGGAGCTGTTGGGCTTAAAAGGGAAAAGAGCTACTGCCTGCATTGAGATCGAGTGTAGAAGCGGTGCGATCGAGCGCACTTGCGCGTGAGTGCAACATCCCGCAATCGAGCGCATAAGCACCATCCCACATCGACTAAAAGTACTTTGTAGCACCAAATGTGATCAAGCACACCAAGCTGCGATAGAGCGAACTCGAGCAGAATCCCACATTGGATAGAAAACATATAGTACTCCGGAAGTTTCTCTATAAAAGCCCCTCTCCACTTCAGCTTTGAGAGCAACTGGGATCAGATCCAGAGGGCAATTAGGAGGAATCTGAAGAACTTTTGGAGGGCAAGCTAAGGAATCTCCGAAGCTTTGCTACTAAGGGGGAGATCATTGAGAGGCCGAAGGCAACTCAAGAAAGCATGAGCTCTATGGCCAGCTAATCTCCAAGCAAGGCAAAGGGGTGAATCCCTAGGTGTAGTTGTTCTTATTTTCTTTTCTTGATTCAGTTGTAGTATGGATTTATTTTCATTAAATATTGTTATGATTTACTTTTTTATCTAATTAGAAGATTTCCCCTTAATCCGATGATTGCATCTTTCTCCCCCATATAAGTCTAGTCATGCTCTTCTTCTGTGATGTTGTTGAGGTGTGATTGAGTCCGGTAGATCTCTCTTCTAGATTTGTCCATTACTGCAGTATTGTCATTATGGTATATTTCCGTTTCTTGATAATCTATAAGTTAGTTCATGTGTGCTTGAAAGTAAAGAGTATTTCATAACAATTGCATTAGGGTTTATATATGTGCATTGATTGAATATTTGCCGATTGCTTGTTTGGGATGTGAAACTTCTAATTGAGATAAAAATAACTGAATTGAGATTGGAATAAGGCAACAAACCTAGGGACGATTCCTGGAACCTTGTTGCTTCCATTATAGTTTTCATTACAATTACACAATTCGCATATCACTTTACTTTATTATTCAAATTCTTTCGTTCAACTTTTATCGTTCGTGTTAAAGATTCCATCTTCTTTTGTAATTAACTTGTTTCCTTGTGGAATCGACACCCCAGAGTTGTGCTACAACTACCGCATTATACTTTGGGCGTAATCAACACTCATTTCTCTCTCATCCTTGCTCCAAACCCTCACTTACCCACTCACTTTTACTTAAAATTTCTCGATTCTAACATCATTTCTTGGAGGATTTAGCAATAATATTGCAGATTTTGTTAGAAATTTCTCCAAAAAGCTTGGTACTAAGAGGATTTTGGGTTCATCAAGAAAACTTCAAGTTGGTGGGTACTCCTTCTTCTCTCCAATTTTGGGAATCAATTGCTTTCTTTTTGTTTGTTTTGTTCTATGTTGTAGATTAAAATTTCAGTGAGAAGAACAACATGCAGTTCACATGATAGTGCACAATTTTCAGCTTGTGTGCACTTTTTCTTACAAAGGGAGTTTCCTTTACTTTTTCTTTCACATTGAGGTCAATGCTATTTTTAAGTTGGGGGTGGAGGAAACATATTTCTTTTTCTTTTGAACTGATTGATGTCATTTTCCTTTTTTTTTTTTTTTTTTTTTTTTTTTTTTTTTTTTAGCATGCTTTGTTATCCTTAGAGTTAATTCACAAGTCACTGATATGAGCTTAATTGAGATAGCATACAACATTTAGAAGAAGTTAAATCTTGTTTCGATTTGAGAATAATTTAAGTATCAATTTTCATTTGATTTGAGACTCTAGTTTGTGGTAAGATTGCATGATTAGTCTAAAAACATTTAGAGAAGTTTTATGTGTGATTGCTTTGTGAATACTTTTGCGAACTCGACAAGCTCTAGAACTTATTTGATAATTACTTGAGGCGAATTCCTAGAATGCACACTACTTAGGATATGATATAGGCCATTTCTGGACCATTTGAGCCTTTCAAACTTACCTTTGCTATATCTATCGCTAGTCACCTGTTTGAGCCTTTTTCTTGAAAAAGAATTTGAGCTTTGTTTCTTTCAGTAAGCCCATTTACTTACCCTTTATGAGCCTAAAAATATTTTATCCTTATCCTTCTTTAAAAAAGAACTTAGTTATACACATTTTTTGGGAAGCACTTAAGAGGAGTAAGGATGAAAATATGAAAAAATATTACTACCATAAACCAAGTACATTAAAGGAGATAAGTTGGGGTTGTGGAAAAGAAAAGAAAAGAATGAAAAAGAAGGTGAATGGTCTTATGCCAAAGTAAACAAGAAGTGAACTATGGCAAAGAAAGAGGAAAAGAAAAGAAAAGTGGTGACTTATCAAGATATATGCTCTTACAAAAAAAATGTTTAAAGAGTTGGGTGTTAAAGTAAGGTTATCCAGTGCTTAAAAGAAGGTTGTGTTTAAAACTAAGAGATTAAGTTCTTTTATTGATTGAATCTTTCCCATTCTTTCTTAACCTTTACCTTAGCCTAACGTTACAAGCTTATTAAAGACCTATTGATCCAATGTAGTGTGATTTTTCTACAATAATGGAGAGTGATTTGAAAAATAAGTCTATGGAGCTTGATTTGTGATTGATGTCACACAACTTATTATGTTTTGGAGGCCAAGACTTGTATTCATGAATGTCATGCATAAAATTATCTGGGTGTTCGGATTAATGGATTATGGTAAGATGGATGTTAAGAGTCGATAACAATTTTAAGATTGATGTTTGGATTACTTTTGGACTTGAGTGATATTTAATGATTCTATGTGCTGTATATTATGTGCAATTTCTGAGACAAAAAGTGAATTTAATGATTCTAGGGACTAGCAATAAGCTAGTTGGGGGCTGTGATGAGAGTCATAAAATGCATCTTAATAGTGCTTAATTGTTGGCATTTTAGGGTTGATCTAGGTTTTAATTGCACTTTTATACGTTAACAACTCTGAAGTGGTATTCTTGGATTGTTGATCTATTTCGGTGCATTTTCAGGTACTTTGAGTCCAAAAGAGAAGGAAAAGCTATCGTTGCTTGAAGCACAACGACTCGATGAATACCGAAGTGAAGGCATGATTGCAGAAGAACAAAACGAAGAGAATCAAGTATTGAGTTTGTGCGCTGCGGACTGAAAATATCCAAGCCTCGGCCTCCAGAAATGTGCCCAAAAGTGCCAAGTCTTTCTTCAGTGGGCGCCTAGGCTTGGGCCAGTGAGGGCTGCGGCGCCCAGAACATGCACAATATCACCACCAGCTAGAGGCGCGGCCTAGACTAGTGAGGGTTGCAATGCCCAGAAGCTCACCCAACCAAAGAATAATCAGAGCCGCAGCATCCATAAGTGAGAGCCGCGACGCGCACATGAAAGTTTGTTTCCAAGTTCTGACCTAATTAGGACTTTAATGATTGTTTAAACCCTAGAACACCCTTGGAATTCTTATATTATAAATAGATCACTTAGGGTTTGAGAAAGACATCTTTTGAAGTCTGGAAAACTCAAGAAGGCTACCACACTCTCCTCCATCAAAGTGTTCAACCATGAACTTCATGGCGAACTAATCTCCAAGCAAGGCGAAGGGATGAATCCCTAGGTGTAGTTGTTCTTATTTTCCTTTATTGATTCAGTTTTAGTTGGGATTTATTGTCAAAACATTGTTATGTGTTAGTCTTTAATCTAATTAAAGGATTTTCTCTTAATCCAGTGATTGTATCTTTATCTTTGATATAAGTCTAGTCATGCTCTTCTTATGTCAAGATTATTGGATGTGATTGAGTCCGGTAGATTTATCTTTTAGGTTTGTCCATTACTGCGATATCGTCGTTAAGATATATTGTCATTTCTTGATAAATCTATAGGATAGGTAATGTGTGCTTAAATCAAAAGTAAGAAAAATTCATGTAAATTACATTAGGATTTATATGTGCTTTAGTTGAATATTTGCTGATTGCTTGTTTGGAATATGAAACTTGCAATCGAGATTAAACTATTGAATCAAGATTGGAATAAGGCAACGAACCTAGAGAGGATTCCCGGAACCTTGTTGTTTCTTTATCATATATTTCAATCTATTTACACAATTACTTCATTATTCATATCTTCTCACTTGATTATTATCGTTCATGTTAAGGTTTGCACTATTCCTTTGTAGATCGCTTTTCCCTGTGGAATTGACACCCCAAAGCTGTGCTACAACTACCGCGTTATACTTTGGGCGTAATAAAATTTTGGTGCCGTTGCCGGGGAGACGCACTTTCATACAAGGAAGATTGTCAACTCTAAAACAAGACAGTACTATTGTTCCTTTCTTTAAGTTTTTGATTTTCTGAGTTCTTTTATTGTTATGTTTTTTCTATTTCTCTTTAACTCATTTGGTGCATGCTTCAACCGAGAGATTCACGAGGTAGATTCACTAAAGGACCCGAAATAGAGCTACTCTTTCCTTCCACGTCCGTTAGTGAAACCTCGCCTAGATGAAACCCTAGTGTACACCTGATTATGCCTAGAGTGTAATGCGATAGTTGTAGCACAGCTTTGGGGTGTCGATTCCACAGGGAAACAAGTTAAATATAAAAGAAGGTGTGAACTTTAACACAAACGATAAAAGATTGATTGAAAGAATCTGAATTGTATGAAAATAGTGTAAAGAAAATTGTGTAAATAGATTTATGATTGAGAAACAACAAGGTTCTGGGAATCCTCTCTAGGTTTGTTGCCCTAATCCTAACTTGATTCAATTGTTTTTATCTCGATTGCAAGTTTCACATCCCAAATAGGCAATCAGGAAATATTTAATTAAAGCACATATATAAGCCCTAATGTAACTGATATGAATTACTCTTTACTTTTAAGCACATATGACCTAACTTATAAATTATCAAGTTCTACATGACAATATTGCAGCAATGGACAAATCTATAAAAGAGATCTACCAGACTCAATCACACCCAAATAAATACACATAAGAAGAGCATGACTATACTTATATGGAGGAGAAGCATGCAATCATCGGAGTAATAGGAAACCTTCTAATTAAATCAAGAATAAATCATAACAATGTTTAATGAATTATTGATTACACCCAAAACATAACACGGTAGTTGTAGTACAGTTTTGGGGTGGTGATTCCATAGGGAAACTAGTTAATTACAAAAGAAGGTATGAATCTCAACACAAACGATAAAAGAAAAAAAGTGACAAAATCTGATTTGTTGATTGTATGAAAATTGTGTAAATAATTGATGGATAGTATAATAAAGAAACAACAAGGTTCCAGAAATCCTCCCTAGGTTTGTTGCCCTAATTCTAACTTGATTCAGTTATTTTTATCTCGATTGCAAGTTTCACATCCCAAACAGGCAATCGGCAAATATTCAATTAAAGTGCATGTATAAACCCTAATGTAATTGATATGAATTATTCTTTACTTTCAAGCACACATGACCTAACTTATAAATTATCAAAAGACACGATATATCTAAATGACAATACCGCAGTAATGGAAAAATCTAGAAAAGAGATCTACCAGACTAAATCACACCCAAACAAATACACATAAGAAGAGCATGACTAAACTTATATGGAAAAGAAGCATGCAACCACCGGACTAATAAGAAATCTACTAATTAAATTAAACAATAAATCAAAACAATGTTTAATGAAAATAATACCAAACTACAACTGAATCAAATAAAAGAAAATAAGAACAACTACACCTAGGGATTCATCCCTTCGCCTTGCTTGGAGACTAGCCGGCCATGGAGCTCATGCTTCCTTGAGTTGCCTCCGACCTCTCAACGATCATGTCCTCCTTGGTAGCGAAAGCTTCAGTGATTTCTCAGCTTGCCCTCCAAAATTATACTTCGGATTCATCCTAAAGTCCCTTTGGATTGCTCCTAAAGGCCTTCTGGATTCACTCTCTGATGATTTCAGATGAGCTCCGATTGATGCCTCAAAGCTGAAATGGAGTAGGCCTTTTATAGGGAAATAACACGAGTGAAATGTGTTTCCAATCCGATGTGGGATGTGGGATTTAAGCCTAAAATCACGCTGAAATCCCACACAGCCCACACAGCCTGACCTTTGTCTACTAAAACTACCATAACTTTCTCTAGAAAAATCATTTTTACAAACCGTAAAATTTTCCAGAAAATAGACTTCCGGATATTTCTAAGTATATATGGCTTATCTCCTGGTTTTGCATGCATCAATACAGTTTAATTTTCAAAGATGATTGATCTGTACGGGCAATTATGGCAATTTAGTAAATCTCCTTTCTTGGTTTCTCTTCAACTTTGCTCTTCCGCGACCATAATCTCACTCTAGTATTCATTGAAGATTCATGTTTAAAATGATGATAGCTTTTCTATCTCTTTTTTAAGCTTAAAGTACCTGAAAATGCACTGAAATAAGTCAACGATTCAAGAATAACACCTTAGAGTTATTAAGGTATAAAAGTGGAATTCCAACCTCGATCAACCCTAAAATGCTAACAGTTAAGTACTGTTTAGATGTATTTTATGACTCTCATCACAACCCCCAACTAGCTTGTTGCTAGTCCCTAGCAATTGGAGCGAAAATAAGAGATGAATTCTATGGTAGGAGTTAAAGACAAAGTAAAGCAATGCTAGCTTTGAACCAAGAGTTATTCACTTTTTATCTCAAAAATTGCACATAATATATGGCACATAGAATCATTAAATTTCACCTAAGTCCAAAAGTAATCCAAACATCAATCTTAAAATCGTTATTGACTCTTAACATCCATCTTACCACAAATCATTAATCCGAACACCCGGAAGATTTTATGCATAACATTCATGAATACAAGCCTTGACCTCTAAAACATGATAAATTTCATGACATTAATCACAAAAACAAGCTTCATATACTTATATTTCAAACCACTCTCCACTATTGTAGAAAAATCACATTACATTGGATCAATAGGTCTTTAATAAGCTTGTAACGTTAGGCTAAGGTAAAGGTTAAGAAAAAATGGGAAGGATTCATGAGAAAAAGAACTCAATCTCTTAGCTTTTAAACATAATCACTTTTAAGCACTAGATAACTTTACTTCAACACCCAACTTTTTCAACCATTTTTTGAGCATTTTTCATTTTTTTTCTTTCAAAATCACCACTTTTCTTTTCTTTTCTTCTTTCTTTGCTGTAATTCACTTTTCATTTGTATTTTGGCATAAGACCATTTACCTCTTTTTTTATTTTTCTTTTCTTTTACATAACCCCCAACTAATCTCTTTTAATGTACTTGGGTTATGGTAGTGATATTTTCTCATATTTCCATCTTTACTCCTTTTAAGTGCTTCTCAACAAATGTGTATAGCTAAGTTCTTTTAAGAGAAAGGTAAGGATAAAATATTCTCTTTAGGCTCATAAAGGTGAGTAAATGGGCTATTGAAAGAAACAAGGCTCACTTCTTTTTCAAGAAAAGGCTCAAATAGGTGACTAGTGGTAAATATAGCAATGGTAGGTTTAACAGGCTCAAATGGTCCAAAAATGGCCTATATCATATCCTAAGTAATGTGCATTCTAGGAATTCGCCTCAAGTGATTATCAAATAAGTTCTAAAGCTTGTCGAGACCGCAAAAGTATTCACAAAGTAATCACACATAAAACTTCTCTAAATGTTTTAGACTAATCATACAATCTTACCACAAACTAGAGTCTTAAACCAAATGAAGATTGACACTTAAATTATTCTCAAACTGAAGCAAGATTTAATTTCTTCTAAATGCTATATGCTATCTCAATTAAGCTCATATCATTGACATGTAAATTAACTCAAAGGCTAACACCTAGCATGCTAAAAACACACAAAAGAGAAAATGACACCCAACAATTCAAAGGAATGCAATAGGAATTGTGTATCCTCCACCCCCAACTTAAGATAAGTATTGTCCTCAATGTAAAAGCAAAAGTTAAGGAAACTCCCTTTTTTAACCAAAGGTGCATGGATCTGAAAGTTGTGCACGATCAATTGAACTGATGGGCATATTTGTCCTTGTAAAAGAAATACGAAAGTAAAACTGTAAAATAGCAAAATAATGATAATAAACAAAAAAAAAAGAAATATAAAAAACAGTAAAAATAAAAGGATATGTTGTGGGTTACCTCCCATGAGCGCTAAGTTTTACATCTTCAGCCAGACGCTCTTATTCCCTCCTAGAAAAACATAGGTTGAATGCACCAGCCACTGCTTCACTGCCAAATTCAGTGCTTGTATGCTTTGGCGATGGCAAGAAATACTTAAAGTCCACCACATGTGGCTCAAGTGTTTTTGGTGATGCCCATTTACTATCAACAGTAGGGTATTTGATTCCCGCATCCATGTGACCTCTCAAGCAACTTCTCAAAGCATGGTTGGCAAGATGTCTTAATAAATTCCTGTAGCTTGTCAAAAACATCAACAACATTAACGGCATAAGGATAATTTGAAGAATCTTTGAACTCAAGATTATTAGGAATGAATTCCGAAGAGTTAGAATTATCTTTGATGTACTCATCCTCTTCATGTGCTTGCCATGGGACTCGAAAAACATTTACCTCTAGGGTCCTATTTCCAAATGATAATGTCATTAGGCCATTCCTAAAATTAATGATGGCATTGGCGATGGCAAGGAATGGTCTTCCAAGTATCAAAGGAATTTCGGACTCCGTGTTTATAGTAGAAACAGTATCTAAAACCAAAAAATCAACTGGATAGTAGAAATTATCAATTTGTAACAAAACATCTTCTACAATACCTCTTGGTTTTCTTACCGATCTATCCGCTAATTACAGCACCACAAAAGTTGGTTTGATCTCACCTAGACGGAGCTGCAAGTACATGGAGTATGACATGAGGTTTACACTAGCACCCAAATCTAGCAATGCTTGGCCACAAGGTTTATTTCTAATTTGGCAAGCCACCGTTGGACAACCCGAATCTTTATATTTGGGTGGTGTCTTGCTGTTAATTACAACACTTGCTTGCTCCATTAAGAATGTCATCTTCTTCACATTGTGCTTCCTCTTGAGTGTGCATAGATCCTTGATGACTTTCGCATAGTTGGGAATCTGTTTTATGACATGAAGAAGAGGAAGATTAATTTTAACATGCTAAAGTTGTTCAAGAATCTCACCTTTTAATGCTGTATTTATCTCCTTAGGTTTAAGGAGTGCTTGAAGGAAAGGCACCGATGGGTGATAAAAATCACAGACTTCTTGTTCCTTGGGGGCTTTATCCTTGTTGCTCATGGTATTAGGAATCTAGTGTGATGGTAGAGTGGGACCATCAATTATCTTACCACTGCGAGTAATTATGGCATTAACCTCTCTATTGTTTTGATTTTCAAGATTTGAAGATTTGTGCCATATGTTGTCCCCTTGGATTAGGTTTTGGCTATGAAGGAAACCGACATTGCTATTGAATCATCAAGAAACTAGTCAACTTGGTGAGTTGACTCTATATTTGCTTTTGTTCCTCTTTGATCGATTGTTGTTCCTCTAACAACCGTTGATTTATTTTTCCTTGATCTTCCATACTCTTGGCATGTACCTGCATAAATGACTTAAACAGATCTTCCAAAGGTAAAGATTTTTTAGGTGCATTAAATGAGGTTGCTTCCGGTTGCCATTGGGTACTAGAGTGGGCAGGGGGTTGTATGTCGGATTTCCAACTGAAATTAAGGTGATTCTTCCAACCGGGATTGTAAGTGTTAGAGTAGGGTGAGTGTGGTTTCCCAAAGGGTATACCTATAGTGTTACACTCATCCTTCATCTCAAAATAAACTGGACAATCCTTAGGTAAATAATCTACCCCATTACACATGAAACAAGGCTCATAGGACTCTACCCTAGCAACCGGTTTAGGGGTTCCAGTATCCTTGGTTTTTAAGGCTTCAATTTCCTTAGTTAGGACCTCTAAACGGGTTTTAAGGCTGTCCTTTTCCTTAAGTTGGTAAATCCCAGTGGGTTGATTTCTCCTAGTGCCTTCTATGGTATTTGGTTCAGTCTAAGTGTGGGCTTTTTCTGATAGGTCATCTAGGAAATCTATGGCTTGGTCGGGATCTTTTTGAAGAAAATTCCCATTGTACATCATTTCTATGAACTACCTTCCCCTACTTAGGAGTCCATCATAGAAATAGCTAACTACCCGACAACTCTCATACCCATGGTGTGGACAAGAATTCAAAAGGTCCTTAAAACGTTCCCAAACTTGATATAAGGTTTCACTCTCCTTTTGTGCAAAGTTTGAGATTTATTTCTTGAGGTTGTTGGTCTTATGGGTTGGGAAGTGTTTTTGGAAGAAAACTTGGGTCATCTCATCCCAACTACCTATGGACCTAGGCTTTAACGAGTACAGCCAAGCCTTGGATTTTTCCTTAAGTGAAAAATGGAAAAACCGAAGTTTGACGGTGTCTATCATATCAGCCCTATTGTGAAAAGCAGCTACTACTTCCTCAAATTCCCTAATATGGATATAGGGGTTTTCATTCTCAAACCCATGGAAAGTTGGTAGCAATTAGATCATGCTCGGCTTAAAATCAGGTTGTTGAACATTAGGGGGAACATGATACACGATGGTGTGGCCGTACGGTTAGGGTGCAAATAATCCTTAAGTGTCCTAGGGGGTTGATCTTCAAGTTCACTCATTTCTTCGAGACTAGATGGATTGTCAAATAAAGGATTTGAAAAAGAATTAAATTCTGACTCTAACACAGGCCTACAACCAAATCTACCCACAATGTCTCTATGTCTGTGCATGTGAGGTAACAAAATAATAAAAATACTATATAAAAAAAGAAAAAGTTAAATAAAATTAAAAATTAAAAATTAATGCAGCAAGCTAAAAGAAGGAACGAACTTACCATCTTTACAGCTACTGAAAAAAAACTATTTACAACTCTTCTACTGTCATGTCAAAAGTTGACAATCTTCTTTGTACTTAAGTGCGTTTTCCCAGCAACGGCGCCAAAATTTTATTACGCCCAAAGTGTAATGCGGTAGTTGTAGCACAGCTTTGGGGTGTCGATTCCATAGGGAAACAAGTTAACTATAAAAGAAGGTGTGAACTTTAACACAAACGATAAAAGATTGATTGAAAAAATATGAGTTGTGTGAAAATAGTGTGAAGGAAATTGTGTAAATAGATTTATGATGGAGAAACAACAAGGTTCCGATAATCCTCCCTAGGTTCGTTGCCCTAATCCTAACTTGATTCAATTGTTTTTATCTCGATTAGAAGTTTCACATCCCAAACAGGCAATTAGCAAATATTCAATTAAAGCACATATATAAGCCCTAATGTAACTGATATAAATTACTCTTTACTCTCAAGCACATATGACCTAACTTATAAATTATCAAGAGACGATCATATATCTACATGACAATATCGCATCAATGGACAAATCTATAAAAGAGATCTACTGGACTCAATCACACCCAAACAAATACACATAAGAAGAGCATAACTAGACTTATATGGAGGAGAAGCATGCAATCACCGGATTAATAAGAAATCTTCTAATTAAATCAAGAATAAATCATAACAATGTTTAATGAAAATAATTCTAAACTACAACTGAATCAAATAAAGGAAGATAAGAACAACTACACCTAGGGATTCATCCATTTGCCTTGCTTGGAGACTAGTTGGCCATGGGGCTCATTCTTCCTCGATTTACCTTGGGCCTCCCAATGATCATCTCTGGCCTCTAATTTTCCTCCTAAGGGCCCTCTAGATTGCTCTTAAAGGCCCTCTGGATTCACTTTCTGATAATCTCAGATGATCCCAGATGATTCCCAAAGCTGAAGTGGAGTAGGACTTTTATAGGGAAATACCATGAGTGCAATGTGTTTCCAATCCGATGTGGAATGTGGGATATAGAAATATGTTTCTAACCGATGTAGGATGTGGGATTTAAGCCCAAAAACTTTTGCTCACACTGAAATCCCTCACAGCTCGCACAGCCTGACCTTTGTCTACTTAAACTGCCATAACTTTCTATAGAAAAATCATTTTTACAAACCGTAAAATTCTCCAAAAAATAGACTTCTGGATTTTTCTAAGCATATATGGCTCATCTCCTGTTTCTTCTTGCATCAATATAGTTTAATTTTCAAAAATGACTGATCAGTATGGGCAATTCTGGCAATTTAGTGAAACTCCTTTCTTGCTTTCTCTTCATCTTAGCTCTTCCGTGACCATTATCTCACTTAAGTATTCATTGAAGCTTTGTGTTTAAAATGATGATAGCTTTTCTATCTCTTTTCTAAGCTCAAAGTACCTGAAAATGCACTGAAATAAGTCAACGATTCAAGAATAACACTTTAGAGTTATTAAGGTATAAAAGTGTAATTCCAACCTCGATCAACTCTAAAATGCTAACAATTAAGTATTGTTTAGATGCATTTTATGACTCTCATCAACACCTAAACGAGAATTTAGAAAACTTTGTTAACATGGCTGAAAACCCTAATGAGAATGCTACTAGGACACTTAAAGATTATTTACATCCTAGCCGAACAGCCACACCATCATGCATCATGTTTCCAGCCAACACTCGTCGTCAAGACTATAAAACTGGGATGATTCAATTACTCCCTACATTTAATGGCTTGGAAATGAAAACCCATATGTACACATTTGAGAGTTTGAGGAAGTAGTTGCGACTTTTCATAGTCAAGATACAACTGATGATATCGTGAGACTCTAGTTTTTTCCTTTTTCTTTGAAGGATAAAGCTAAGAGTTGGCTATACTCGCTGAGACCACGATCTATTATGACATAGAATGAGATGAATTAGGTCTTCTTCAATAAATACTTCCCTCAACATAAGATCAATGCTCTAAAAAGACAAATCTCCACCTTTGCACAAAAAGAGAACGAGACTTTATATTAGTCTTGGGAGAAATTTAAGGAGCTGTTAAGTATATGTCCACACCATGGGTGTGAGAGTTGGCGCTTACTGAGCTACTTTTATGAGGGACTTACCTATAGAGAGCGCCAATTCATAGAGATGATGTGTAATGGTGAATTTCTGTAAAAGTTCCTGATGAGGCCATAGAGTACCTTAATGAGCTTGCTGAAAAAGCTCACACTTGGATTGGACCTAGTGCTACTGAAAGCACAAATAGGTCACGACTTGTAGGAAACCCGAGTGGTGGTGGAATATATCATCTTAGGGAAGAAGACAACCTGAAAGCTAAGGTCAAAATGCTTACTAGGGAGTTAGATGCATTAAAAGCTAAAGGCTCAAAGCCAACACACATGGTTAATCATGCCGAATCTTCAGAATCATGTTTTGTGTGTGGTAGGGTAGATCATCTCACCCAAGAGTGTCCCACATTTGCTGAGATGAGAAGGATGTCTAAGGAACAATGTTATGGCTTAGGCATGAACAAAAAGCCCTTTGCACCCTTCTCTAACACCTATAATCCAGGATGCCGAAATCACCCCACTTTTTACTGGAAGTCTGAAAACCAGCAGCCTGCACAACCCCCTAGATCATACCCTGCACCATACCATGCACCCTCATCCTCTAGGAGTTCCTTAGAAGAAACTTTACATGCTTTTATTGAGGCACATGGTAAAACAAGCCAAAGGTGTGAGGCATTAATTACACAGGTTGTTGAAGAGAACAATGAGATAAGGAGCTAAATGACCAAACTAATGGGCTTCTTGAGTGTGAATGAGAGAGAGAAGTTCCCTTCCCAAACTTAGGCTACACCCCATGGTCAACACACGGCACAAACAAATCTGGAAAATGTAAATGCCAATGTAAGAAGAAGTGGTAAAACATTACACATCCCAACAATGAATAAATCTGATGATATGGAAAAGGGTCAAAGCAGTAGTGATGCTGAACTGCCCAAGGATCCTGAGGTTACCAAGAGCCCTGTTAAGTCACCATTCCCTCAAGCCTTAAAATCAAACAAGAAAAATCTGGAGCTAAATAATGAAATCCTAGAGAACCTAAGGCAAGTAATACTGAATCTTCCACTTATGCAAAGGTCCTCAAGGATTTGTGTACAATTAAGAGGAAGAAACATGTGAAGAAAACAGCGTTCCTAATGGAACAAGTTAGTGCTTTAAATAAGCAAAGAATTCCCCCAAAATACAAGGATCCTGGCTGTCCAACCATTGCATGTAGCATTGGAAATCAAGAGGTTGGACAAGCATTGCTAGATTTAGGAGCTAGTGTAAACCTGATGCCATTTTCTATTTATTTGCATATGGGTTTAGGAGAAATCAAACCAACCACTGTGGTATTGCAAATGGCTAATCATTCAGTTAAAGTACCTTGGGGTATGGTAGAGGATGTGTTAATTCAAATTGATAAATTTTACTATCCTGTTGATTTCCTAATCCTTGATATTACTTCTGCTGTTGACACTAACTCTAAAATTCCTTTGATTTTGGTTAGACCTTTCCTTGCTACTGAAAATTCTCTAATTAATTGCAGGAATGGACTTATGAAGCTATCCTTTGGAAACATGGCCCTCGAGGTGAACATCTTCAACGTTGTAAAATAGCCCGAAGATGAGGATGAGAACCACCAATTATACATGATCAAGTCACTCATCGATGAGGGAGTTTCCATAGCTCATAACTTTGATCCTCTTGAATATTTTCTTGTTAATTATGAGATTGATTCTATTAATGATAAAACTGATATAATTGATATTTGTGCTGTTTTTGATAAATGTTAGGATTATGGCACTCGAGCATGGCAAACAAAGTTTGAGGAGTTGCCCAAAAGAAGCGAGAAACAAATCCCCTGAAATGTGGAAGCACCTAAAGTCGAATTGAAGCCACTACCTAAGGGTTTGAAGTATTTCTTCCTTGGTCTAGGTGATACCTTTCTTGTTATTATCTCATTTGAATTATCTAAATCTCAAGGTGAGAAATTAATTCGGACCTTAAATGCACATAAATCAACCTTAGGTTGGAGCACGACTGATTTAAAAGGAATTAGTCCCCTGATCTGTTCTCATAAAATATATTTGGATGAAGGGACTAATCGTCATAGAGATCCTCAACGTAGGCTTAACCCCACTATGAAAGAAGTAGTGAAGAATGAAGTGTTAAAACTATTATATGCGGGAATTATATATCCCATAACTGATAGTAAATGGGTAAGTCCTACACAAGTCGTTCCTAAAAGGTCCAGAGTCACTGTGGTAAAGAATGACCTAGGAGAGTTAGTCCTTCCAAAACTTGTGACTAGGTGGCGCATGTGCATTGATTATAGAAAATTAAATGCTGCCACCCGGAAAGACCATTTCCCACTCCCTTTTATCGATCAAATTCTTGAGCGTGTAGCTGGTCATCATTTTTACTGTTTCTTAGATGGTTATTCTGGTTATTATTAAATTGAAATTGCATTAGAAGACTAAGATAAAACCACCTTCACTTGTCCTTTTGGCACCTATGCTTTTCATAGAATTCCATTTGGATTGTATAATGCCCCTGCCACTTTTCAACGTTGCATGATGAACATTTTTAGTGACATGGTTTAAAATTGCATGGAGGTTTTTATGGATGACCTAACTGTTTTTGGATCTTCGTTTGAGGCATGCTTAATGAATTTAAAAAGAGTGTTGATTCGTTGTGAGGAAAAGGAATTAGTCTTAAATTAGGAAAAATACCATTTCATGGTACCATCTGGTATTGTCTTAGGGCATATTGTTTCTTCTAAGGGGATAGAGGTTAATCAATCTAAGATTGAATTAATCTCTAAATTGCCCACCCCTAAGACAGTAAAGGATGTAAGATCTTTGCTTGGTCATGTTGGTTTTTATAGGAGGTTCATACAAAACTTTTCCAACATATCTAGACCACTATGTGCCCTCCTAGTTAAAGATGTTCCATTTGAGTGGACTCAAGCTTGTCAAGAGGCCTTTAAAATGCTAATTGGCAAGCTTACTTTAGCACCTATAATGCGGTCACCTGATTGGAATTTACCTTTTGAAATCATGTGTGATGCTAGTGACTATGCTGTAGGTGCTGTTCTTGGACAGCGAAGAGAGGGAAAATCTTTTGTCATTTACTATGCTAGTAAAACCTTAAATAGTGCTCAAATGAATTACTCCACCACTGAAAAATAATTGCTAGCTGTAGTATTTGCTTTGGACAAATTGCATGCTTATTTAGTTGGTTCTCCTATTCTTATCTTCACAGATCATGCAACCCTCAAGTACCTTCTTATAAAGAAGGATGCCAACGCATGACTAATACGATGGATCCTACCCTTACAAGAATTTGACATCACCATCAAGGATAAGAAAGGAGTAGAGAATGTGGTGGCTGACCATCTATCAAGGCTCACATTTGAGGACACCTTTGATGACATACCAATCAAGGATGATTTCCCCGATGAGCAATTACTCTCGATTACTTCTTTACCATGGTTTGCTTATATCATGAATTATTTGGCTACAGGTGAGATACTAATGGATTGGAGTGCTCAAGATAGGAGGAAGTTCTTGTATGAGGTACGTAATTTTTATTGGGATGACCCCTGTCTTTTCAAGTACTACTCTGACCAAATTTTAAGGTGTTGCATCCCTAATTAAGAGATTGCCAATGTCTTGGAATTTTGTCACTCCCAAGCTTGTGGAGGCCACTTTTCAATGAATAAAACCGCTGCAAAAATTTTGCAATGTGGATTTTATTGGCCTACCTTGTTTAAAGATGCAAAAATCTATTTTCACTCATGTGAAAAGTGTCAGAAGTTAGGAGTTGTGTCTCGTCATAATATGATGCCCTTAAACCCAATTTTAGTGATCGAAATCTTCGATTGTTGGGGCACTGATTTTATAGGACCCTTTCCTCCTTCCTTTGGATACCAATGTATCATCGTGGCAATAGATTATTTATCAAAGTGGGTAGTGGCAGCAACTTGCCGAAGCAATGATAATAGAGCGGTAATTAAATTTCTCAAAGAAAATGTGTTATCTCGATTTGGTACACCACGTGCTATAATTAGTGATCGAGGTACACATTTTTGCAACTGTTCTTTTGAAGCTTTGATGAGAAAATATGAGGTATTACATAAAATTTCTACAGCCTACCATCCTCAGACAAGTGGTCAAGTAGAACTTGAAAATAGGGAGATTAAACAAATTTTAGAAAAAATGCTCAACTCGGATCGCAAGGATTGGTCTTGGAGACTAGTTGATGCGCTTGCTTTTGGAAAGCCTTGCCACTTACCTATAGAGCTCGAGCATCGAGCCTATTGGGCCATCAAATCTTTCAATTTTGACATAGTCGAAGCGGGTAAGCTTAGAAAATTTCAGTTGACCGAGTTAGAGGAGTTAAGAAATGATGCTTATGAGAACTCTAGAATCTATAAGGCAAAGATAAAAGTGTTTCATGATAAAAATATTTTGAAGAAAACATTTAAGCCCAATGATCGAGGGTTCTTATATGATTTTAGACTCCATAAGCATCCGGGAAAACTTTGGTCGAGGTGGACCGATCCTTTCGTAGTGAAAAATGCTTTTGAAAATGGGGCTGTAGAAATTGAGGATACTAGAGATGGTCGGATCTTTAAAGTAAATGGTAAACGCCTTAAAATCTTCATTGATAGGCAAGATCCGGAAGTGGAAGACATTCCATTTATGGATTCGGTTTATTCATGTTGACTTCACCACTAAGGTATGTTTTTGTTTTTGTTTTGTTTATTTTGTTCTTAATTAAATTTTAATTTTTAGTTCTTTTTCTAGTTCGACTTGATCTAATTTTTTTAGTTTAATGTTTATTTTTATTTTTATTTTACTAATTTTATAGTTTTATTTTGCCCACAAACAAGCTTTTACCCAAAACAAGCCCTGGACACGCCTAGGCCCAGCTCACAGCACTTCAGCGCCCAGCACACACACTAGCCCAGCAGTAGTGCACGCCTAGGCCCAGTCCTTTGCGTGGCCCAATGCTCAGTGCCTTACCTTCTCACCCCCTGCCTCATGCCTAAGCCCAACACTGTGCGCGCTGCAGCGCACAGAATGAACACACACACACACCTCAGCCAAAGCCGCGATGCCCATATGAGCAAGCCGTAGCGCCCACCCGAGCCTGGCCCTTTTAAATCCCTGAATTCTGCCTTTCCCCTTCATTTCTCTCTTACAAAAAAACCCAGAACACTCATTTCTCTCTCATCCTTGCTCCAAACGCTCACTTACCCACTCATTTTTACTCAAAATTTCTTGATTCTAACATCATTTCTTGGAGGATTTAGCACTAATATTGCAGATTTTGTTGGAAATTTCTCCAAAAAGCTTGGTACTAAGAGGATTTTGGGTTCATCAAGAAAACTTCAAGTTGGTGGGTACTCCTTCTTCTCTCCAATTTTGGGAATCAATTGCTTTCTTTTTGTTTGTTTTGTTCTATGTTGTAGATCAAAATATTAGCGAGAAGAACGACATGCAGTTCACATGATGGTGCACAATTCTCAGCTTGTGTGAACTTTTGCTTACAAAGGGAGTTTCCTTTACCTTTTCTTTCACATTGAGGTCAATGCTATTTTTAAGTTAGGGGTGGAGGAAACGTATTTCTTTTTCTTTTGAACTGCTTGATGTCATTTTCCCTTTTTTGTTTGTTTGTTTTTAGCATGCTTTGTGTTTAGCCTTAGAGTTAATTCACATGTCAATGATATGAGCTTAATTGAGATAGCATACAACATTTAGAAGAAGTTAAATCTTGTTTTGGTTTGAGAATAATTTAAGTGTCAATCTTCAATTGATTTGAGACTCTAGTTTGTGGTAAAATTGCATGATTAGTCTAAAAATATTTAGAGAAGTTTTATGTGTGATTGCTTTGTGAATACTTTTGTGGTCTCGACAAGCTCTAGAATTTATTTGATAATCACTTGAGGCGAATTCCTAGAATGCACACTACTTAGGATATGATATAGGTCATTTTTTGGACCGTTTGGGCCTTTCAAACTTACCTTTGCTATATCTATCGCTAGTCACCTGTTTAAGCCTTTTTTTTGAAAAAGAATTTGAGCCTTATTTCCTTCAATAAGCCCATTTACTTACACTTTATGAGCCTAAAAATATTTTATCCTTACTCTTCTTTTAAAAAGAACTTAGTTATACACATTTTTGGGAAGCACTTAAAAGGAATAAGGATGGAAATATGAAAAAATGTCACTGCCATAAACCAAGTACATTAAAGGAGATAAGTTGGGGGTTGTGGAAAAGAAAAGAAAAGAATGAAAAAGTAGGTGAATGGTCTTATGCCAAAGTAAACAAGAAGTGAATTATGGCAAAGAAAGAGGAAAAGAAAAGAAAAGTGGTGACTTATCGAGAGATATGCTCTTACAAAAAAATGGTTGAAAGAGTTAGGTGTTGAAGTAAGGTTATCCAGTACTTAAAAGAAGGTTGTGTTTAAAACTAAGAGATTAAGTTCTTTTATTGATTGAATCCTTCCCATTCATTCTTAACCTTTACCTTAGCCTAACGTTACAAGCTTATTAAAGACCTATTGATCCAATGTAGTGTGATTTTTCTACAATAATGTAGAGTAATTTGAAAAATAAGCCAATGGAGCTTGATTTATGATTGATGTCATGCAACTTATTATGTTTTAGAGGCCAACACTTGTATTCATGAATGTCATGCATAAAATCTTTTGAAGTCTGGAAAACTCAAGAAGGCTACCACACTCTCTTCCATCAAAGTGTTCAACCATGAACTTCATGGCCAACTAATCTCCAAGCAAGGCGAAGGGATGAATCGCTAGGTGTAGTTGTTCTTATTCTCCTTTATTGATTCATTTGTAGTTGGGATTTATTGTTAAAACATTGTTATATGTTACTCTTTTATCTAATTAAAGGATTTTCTCTTAATCTAGTGATTTTATCTTTATCTTTGATATAAATCTAGTCATGCTCTTCTTATGTCAAGATTATTAGATGTGATTGAGTCCGATAGATTTATCTTTTAGGTTTGTCCATTACTGCGATATCGTCATTAAGATATATTTTCGTTTCTTGATAAATCTATAGGATAGGTCATGTGTGCTTAAATCGAAAGTAAGAGTAATTCATGTCAATTACATTAGGATTTATATGTGCTTTAGTTGAATATTTGCTGATTGTTTGTTTGGGACGTGAAACTTGCGATCGAGATAAAACAGTTAAATCAAGATTGGAGTAAAGCAACGAACCTAGGGAGGATTCCCAGAACCTTGTTGTTTCTTTATCATATACTTCAATCTATTTACACAATTACTTCATTATTCATATCTTCTCACTTGATTATTATCATTCGTGTTAAGGTTTGCACTTTTCCTTTGTAGATCGCTTTTCCTTGAGGAATCGACACCCCAAAGCTATGCTACAACTATCGTGTTATACTTTGGGTGTAATCAGTAGGCCACCTTTCCAACCCGTTGAAGGATTTGAAATAGCCCAAAATATCATTTTCTAAGCTTGTTATAAACCTTGTATGCTATAGACATCTGTGTATTTGGCTGGAGCTTGACTAGTACCCAGTCACTACTTAGAACGACCACTCTTTTCTGTGCTTGCCAACTTATGCCTTCATTATGGCATGTGCTTGTAGTAAATTGCTTTTAAGCTCTTATAATAGCTGTGTCCTGGAGACTAGAAGTTGATTTATTGCCTCAATGTTGGAAGATTGTGGAGTGTAAGTCTGGACAATAGGTGGTAATCTGCCATAAACAGCTTGGAAAGGGAGCATGCTATCAACTGAGTGGAAAATAGTGTTATACCATAGTCCAACCCAAGGTAATAGGGTATGTCACAATTGACAAAGGTCATGGACAAATGCCCATAGATACTATTACAAGCATCTAGTTAAGACTTTTGTTTGTCCATAAGATAATGGATGGTAAGAAGAGCTTCTATTGAGAGTTGTTTCACTAAGAGTGAACAGCTGGTCCCAAAACTTACTAATGAAGATGGGGTCTCTATCAGAAACAATGGACTTAGGAAACTAATGATGTTTGATTACTATACTGACAAATAATTAGGCCACTGATACTGTTGTATAGTGTGTAAGGAGTGTTCCAAAATGAGCAGCCTTGGAGAGCCTATCCACTGCTACCAGGATGATTGTGCAATCTTTGGATTAGAGTAGTCCAATTATGAAATCCATGGACATTTCTTCCAAGATTTGTGTTATAAGTGCAAGGGTTGGAGCAAGCCTGTAGGCTTTATGGTGGAATATTTGGTAGCCTAGTAGATGCTATAGCTTTTGACAAATGTCTGAACCTCTTGTTTCATAATGGGCCAATAAAAATTGGTTGAAATCTTGAGTATGCTTCTAAGTGCCCTCTCAATAGATTAGAGTGAAACTGATTAATGAGAGGTTCTCTTAAAGCTGATGAGGAATGGAGTCTCAACTTCCTTTAAAGTAGTAGGTCTTCTTTAACTCTATAGTTAAGAAAAGTTATAGGATCTTGCTGTAAGGCTTTGTGAATTGTAATCAAATCAGATGTAGTGGCATTTTCCTGTTTAAAGGTAAGAATAAAAGTAGACTGCTAGGAATCAACCCTGATGAAGCTCAACTGGTTGGTCATGTTCAGTCTCATGGCATTCTGGTAGTCTAGATAAAGAATTTGCTACATTATTGTCCTTACCACATCTGTAGACTGTTGTGCAGTCAAATCCCAGTAACTTACTGAGGTAATGGTGCTGTTCATGGGTTTGAATAACCTGATTTATGAGATTCTTTAAGTTTCTATGGTCAATCTTGATAACAAACTATATTGCCAATAAGTATTGTCTCCATTTCATTACTGCTTGAGTAATGGCATGAAGTTCCTTGACATAGGCAAAGGCTAGGCACATTCTTGGTCCCAATTTCTTTATAAAGAAAGCCAGTGGATGTCCCTTTTGAGTGAGTACAACCCTAATGCCTACATTGGAGGCATCTGTTTCAACCTCGAAAGTCTGGTTGAAGTCTAGAGATCCTAATATAGGTACTTGGGTCATAGCCTGCTTAAGAGTGGTAAAATAGTTCAAGGCTTTATCACTCCAATTGAAGACATTTTTCTTTAAGAGAGCAGCGAGGGGGGAAACTATGGTAGCATAATGCTCCACAAATTTCCTGTAGTAGCCAGTCAACCCTAGGAATCCTCTTAATTGTTTCAATGTCTTGGGTATAGGCCAGTCCACCATGGCTTAAATTTTCTCCTGATCAGGTTGGACTCCTTGTGTAGAAATAATGTGACCTAGATACTCAATGGATTATTAACAAAATTCACACTTGCTCTTGTTAGCAAACAACTTGTTGTTTACTAGGCATTGCAGCACTTGTTGAAGATGATGTTGATGATCTTCCATTGAGGCACTGTAGAACAAGATGTCATCAAAGAAAACAGTAACAAAGTGTCTCAAGAATGGCTTAGAGATGATTTTTATATGTAAAATTTTGAAATCTAATTGTCATCTCATTATAGTAACACAATGGAAACATGTTGGACCATAACCTATGGGTCCTAAAATTGAAACCTGGATCTAGTACTAAAATAAAAAATGATAATATTAATTCAAACAAAATTTTAAAATTAATTATCACAAATGGAAAATCAATTATAAATCAAGCAATAATAACACAATATTAGGGAAAAAAACCAAAGAGACACAATCAAGAAAGATGTGAAAAATAAAAGACAAAAAAAATATCAAATTTGAAATTGACTTAGTTCAGATTTTCAAGCCAATTTTGGATAGAAGTTAGCATGACTACGAATCTAAAGACTATTGTGGCTATAGATTTGAATCGCAATTGTTGAATTCCTAGTCCGTACCTTGTATTTGGCAATCATTATAATCGTTACACTAGTGGTCAACACATGAATTTTACGGCTACCTCGACTATCGATCTGGAAGCTATCACAGTTGATACACCAACGGTAAGTGGAATGTGGTATGATTGGCCTGTTGGGAAACCACCTTACATGATACCCAGGAGGTGATCTTCCAAACACCCGAGTCTAGAGTGACTTGTATAAAGAAAAGAGACAGCAACCAATCAAAGCAAGAAAGAAAAGAAGTCAGTCACCCGGGCAGCTAGAGAGAGAAGCTCTCAACTGTGAACAGTGCTGCCCATGGTCTCCCGACCATCTCTCCTCCTTCTACACCTCTTTCTGTCCCATTCCCTCCTCCATCTACAGCATGGGGAAGAAGAACCATCATAGGAAGCCTCCTCTCTCAGTTCAGGAGCAACATGATCTGGATTTTGTCCAGAATCACTTCAAGAACAAAGCTGCTACAGTAGCTCTGTCGAGAGAAGAAGATTCAGTCAGCTCTAGCAAGAATAGTGCCATGGCTCCATCTAAAAGGTCAGCCTCCTCTTCCTGCTCCTTGGGTGAGAAGGTTCCCCAATCCGTTGGGTCTCAGGAGGAAGCCACTGTCTCAGACAAGCAGGGAAGCTCTGCGAGAGCTTCAATGGTGAACAGTACACAAGTTCAAATGAAGGGCAATGCAGCTAGCAAGGCAATGCAAGAAGAGTCCCAGGATCCTGAGGAGGAGCTCTCTATCTCTTCTGAGGGGAGTGGAGAGGGCTCAGACCAATTAGAGTCCTACTCCACTAGTGAAGAAGAAGACACAAGCTGCTAAGCAACTGTTCATGGTACTGTTCATGGAAAGCCTGCTGCAGGGCAAGGTAGGAGAATGGAAAGCAATGAGGCCAGTCCTCCCTCCTCCTTGAAGAATAGAAGTGCTCAGTCTGACTCAAGGGACAATGCAGCTCCTCCAGCTCCTAGTCCTCAAGGAAACCTGCCTACTAACTCCACAGGCCTGAGGCCTACTTCACATGAAGAAGCTAAGAAAGCTCCTTGGGTCAGCCTCTTTGCAGAGAATAGAATGCAAAGCAAGGGCCTCCAGCTCTCTTCCATAGCTAGTGAGGGAGGAATAGTCAGTGTCACTCAGGAAGACATGCTGGAAGTGTTTGAAGACCAGTCTTTCTGCTTGGTGGGCTACTTTGCTGGCAGATTCCCAGGGAGGACAGCACTGAAAAAGCTCACGGATTCCTGGAAGGTAAGAGTCTCTACACAGTTTCATGAAAATGGTTGGATTGTGTTTAGATTTGGTAATGAAGAATCAAGTTTAACTATGTTGCAAGAAGGCCCTTACCAAGTTTATGGTAGGCCTTTGCTCCTGAAATCTATGCCTAAACTATTTAAGTTTGGTAATGAGGAAATCACTACTATCCCTGTATGGATTCAACTAAAAGGGCTTCCCCTAGAGCTATGGTCAGCAAGCTGCCTCAGCAAGATAGTTCATTTCTGGGTAAACCCCTCTATGCTGATCAATTCACTAAGAGTAAAGAAAGAATCTCTTATGCTAGACTCCTTGTGGAAATTGATGTTGCTAAAGACATCCAATTCACTGTTCCATTGACTTTAGTAAATGGTGATTCATTTGAACAGAAGGTCTCCTATGAGAACCTTCCTAGGTTCTGCTCCAAATGTAAAGTGGTTGGCCATGACCTCCACTCTTGCAGCCTCAATTCAAATGCTGTTAAGGGGAACAAACCAAAGAGTAAAGGGAAAGAGCCTTCTAGACAGGAAGAGCCAGTGCTCCATAATAAGCAGACAGGAGATATAAACATCCTAAAGGAGAAGAATATGAGGGATGCCTCTAAGCTAGTCTCACATGCTAAGGGTGACCCTGTCCAAGAGCATAGAGAAGCAATCCAAGTTGAGAATGCTCAAGCCAGACCTGATCCCCCACCTGATGTAAGGGTTGAGGAGGGCCAGGAGATTCCTGTTCCCCCTATTCAGGTGGTGGCAGGATTGACATCTACTCCCCACCCAGGGAACATTTGGAAGGAGCTTAGGAAAAAGCCTGCCCATGGGCAGGAAAGTGTGAAAGAGATATGGGGCAGAAGGATCCTAAGGGGCAGGAAAGTGAGTTCCAATTAGTCAAGGAAAAGAAAAGAAGAGTGGGCCACAAAGAGACACATTCTACCAGGAAGGGAGGAACAACCTCCTTGCCTCATAAATGATAGCTGCATGCTGGAATATCAGGGGCTTTCACAAGCCCCTGAAACATAATGGGGTTCTAAACCTTATGAAGATACATAAGATAGATATTATGGGAATCTTGGAGTGCAAGCTTGATGAGACCAAGCTGGTGAAGATAATGGACAACAAATTCAAGGGGTGGAGCCAAGCCAACAACTTCTCTTCTCACACTTCAGGCAGGATTTTGATACTTTGGAACCCTTCCAAGGTTTGCTTATCTATTATTGATTCTACCCCCCAAGTTATACACTGTAATGTATCATGCTTAACCACTTCATACAGTTTTGTAATTAGTTTTGTGTATGGTTTTAACTCCATTGTATCAAGGAGACCCTTGTGGAACAATCTATGTAATTTTGGCTTTGATTTGCATTCTCCTTGGCTTGTCTTGGGTGATTTTAATAATGTATTTGCTATTGATGAGAAAACTAATGGGCTGCCTGTTTCTGACTATGAGATTAGGGACCCCTCTAATTGTTGCAGGGAGACTGGCCTTTCTGATGTCAATTCTAGTGGATGCTACTTCACCTGGTCCAACAACAGAGTTTGGTGCAAGTTGGATAGAGCTATAGTTAACAATGTGTGGTATCAAAAGGGATTGAGAGCCCAAGCTTCCTTCCTACCTGCTGGCTGTATCTCTAACCACTCACCATGTATTATTCAATCGATGGATGAGGTTTGTGGGGGTAGGAGATCTTTCAAGTTCTTTAACATGTGGGCTGACCATGACAATTTCCTGGAGTTGATTAGTTCCCATTGGAACTGTCCTAGGAGAGGCTCTAAGCAGTTCATTTTATGCAACATCTTGAAAGGCCTCAAACCCCATCTCAAGAATCTCAATGAGAAGCACTTCAGTCATATATCCAAGAGAGCTTCTGAGGCTGCAATAAAGCTAAACTGCATGCAGCAAGAGCTACATGATAATCCTAATGATGCTGATCTTCAAGTGAGGGTGGCCAATGCTAAGCTCAAAGCTTTTCAGCTTGCAGAAGCTGAGCAAAGTTTCCTTTCTCAATAGGCCAAATGCAAGTATTTGCTCAACAGTGATAGGGGGACCAAACCATTTCATGCCCTGGTCAAGAGAAGGTCTATCAAAAATCATATTGCCTCAATAAGGTTAGCCAATGGCTCCCAATCAGCCTCTGAGAAGGAAGTGGTCCTGGAATTCACTAGGTTTTATAAGGTGCTGCTGGGCTCTTCTGGTAGCTGCAATCCTATTGAGACAAAGGTTATTAGTGGGGGGCCTCTTCTTCATGAGAACCAGGCTGCTGAGTTGATCAAAGATGTGACTGAGGAAGAAATCAAGGCAGCTCTGTGGAGTATTGGGGAGGATAAATCACCTGGTCCGGATGGATACTCTTCTAAATTCTTTAAGAGAGCATGGGATATCACTCACAAAGAGATCATTGAGGCAGTTCAAGAATTCTTTCAGAGTGGTAGGCTTCTTAAACAGCTCAACCATTCCTCCCTTGCCCTGATCCCCAAAAGTAAGCAAGCTTCTAGAGTTGAGGACTTCAGGCCCATAGCTTGCTGCAATGTGATATATAAGATAATCTCCAAGATTATAGCTGCAAGACTGGCCCCTTGTTTGAATCAACTTGTCAGCCCTACTCAAGCTGCCTTCATTAAAGCCAGGAGTATGGCAGAAAACATATACTTGGTCCAAGAATTGCTTAGAAAATATTGTAGGAAGAGGATCCCTCCTAGATGCATGATCAAGATAGGCCTTAGAAAGGCTTATAACACTGTGGAATGGGAGTTCTTGAACAGCCTTTTAGAGGGGCTTGGATTCCCTGAAAAGTTTAGAGCATGGACCATGGAATGTGTATCCACAACATCCTTCTCCCTCTCCATCAATGGCAGCTTACATGGTTTTTTTAAAGGTAAAAAAGGGATTAGACAAGGGGATCCTCTATCTCCCTACCTCTTTGTACTGATAATGGAGTACCTATCTAGGCTGCTTAGAAGATTGAATGTAAAGGATGGCTTCAGATACCACCCCAAATGTGACAAACTCAAAATTACTCACCTGGCCTTTGCTGATGATCTTATCTTATTTGCTAGAGGTGAAGCTAAATCAGTGGGGTTACTCATGAATTGTGTTAACACCTTCAGTGAGTGTTCTGGTCTAAAGGCTAGTCTCTTAAAGTCTAACATCCTCCATGCAGGAGTTAAGCCTGAGGAGCTCAGGGAGATTAGAAGATGTACTGGAATGGAGGATGGCAGCCTCCCTTTCAAATATTTAGGGGTCCCTCTTGCCTCTTCAAGGCTGAATGCTACACACTATGCTCCCCTCATTGAAAAGATTTTAGGATACATTAATGTGTGGGCTGGCTCCTCCTTATCATATGCTGGAAGAACTGAGCTCATCAAGTCTGTCCTCCAAGGAGTGGAATGCTTTTGGCTAGCTATCTTCCCCATTCCTGGCAACATTCTAGATAAGATTGTCAGACTATGCAGAACCTTTCTATGGAATGGTAAGAATGGTGGTATGAGAAAAGCTCTTGTTGCTTGGGCTGACATATGTAAACCTAAACTTGAGGGAGGTCTTGGGCTGGTGGAGCTTAAAACTTGGAATAAGGCTCTCCTTTCCAGAGTTTTGTAGAACATTCATATGAAGAAAGACTCCTTATGGAAACAATGGGTTCAGCATTACTACCTTTTGAACAAATCCATATGGGAGATTAGAGCATGCAAGGAGGACTCCCCTCTTTGGAAGAGAATCTTAGAAATCAGAGATGAGATAGTTGGGCAACCCCCTAATATATTACAAGCTGCCAAAAAATTGATGGACTGGAGGCTGCATGATGGGTTGAGCATCAAGAAGGTGTATAATGCATTGAGGCAGAAAAGTAATGAAGTTAGATGGGCTTCACTGGTTTGGAATTGCCACTGCCCCCCTAAACAATCCTTCATTCTTTGGCTGGCAATAAAGGACAGACTCCTCACAAAAAACAAACTCCACCTTGAAGGAACTGACAAGCTGTGCCCCTTATGTTCTGAGCAGGAGGAGAACAAAGAACACCTCTTCTTCTCCTGTAGAGTCAGCAAGGAAGTATGGGTATCCATCAACAAATGGCTGGGATACAGGAGACAAATGATATCTATTGAGAGTGCCATTAGATGGACTATCAAAGCTAAAGGCACTGGTCCCCCTGCTGTGGCCAAAAAGTCTGCCCTTGCTAGCACAGTCTACAATATCTGGCTGGCTAGAAATGCTAAGCTGTTTGACAAAGCCCCTGCCCAGCCTGCTAGTATTGTGAAGAAGATCCAGCTGGGTATTTATAGAACTGTATATGCTGCCTGTCCTGAGCATAGGCTGCTGCTGTAGGGTCCTTCCCTGCTAGGTTGCCACCATTTGCTCCATGCTGGCTTTGTTTTGTTTACTCCCTGGGTTTGCCCAGTTCCCATGTAAGCTTTTGTATGTTGATGCTGTTGTAAATGCTGTTGGCATTGATGCCTATCTAGGTCCAGCAGGTTCCATTTTGTTCATAAGTCCTTTTCAGCTTTAGGCTTTTGTTAAAGCTTTTTTTTATTTGTATATGCCTCAAATGTAAATCTCCTGGGTATGCCCAGTGATTATTTTTGTACATTTTGATCACTTAATACAAGTTTATTTACAGATCAAAAAAAAAAAGAAAGAAAAGAACACAAGCAATTTGTTGATGAGGTTCGGCAATATGCCTACGTCCTCGTGAGCTCCTTCGAGCTCTCTGCACTATCTTATCAATGGAGTTCTTTACAATCAGCAAAACCCTTCCAAGAACTCATAGGTTCTTGAAGAACGAGAAGAGAAGAAAGAAAGTGATAGAACTATTTCAAAAGCATTCTACCCACAATCTATACTACTTCTTTCTTTACAACCAGCCTTTCTTTTGAGATCTATTCTAGTGCCTCTCTATTTGCACTCTCACACTTACACATTAACTCTATTGTATGATGATCACTTGTATATCACATTGTGTTATCTGTTTTAGATTGAAGCTAGGTGACCCTTTATATAGTGCACCAACTTCTTGACCAATCTTGAGGGTTAATATCCACCCTTAGATCTTGATGACTAATTAACCATAGCCCTTCATTAATCCTTAGTAAAGCTATGCATTTTAAATATGCCTCATGCACCCTTTAAATTGCTGAATCAGTGTGCATCAGTGTGCCTTCAAGCCACGGCCTAGAATAGGGCAAGCCGCGGCCTGAAGAAGGGCTGAAGCATCTCCTCTTATCACCTTTCTAGGCACCGCGGCCTGGGGGAGTCTAAGCAGCAGCGTACACCTAGTGCTGGGCCTCCTCCATGCTGGGCACTGCAGCCTGGAAAGAGTTGGGCCATGGCGCACACTGGTGCTGGACCTTTTTACCTTGCTGTGTACTGAGGCGCCAATGACAAATGTTGAACCTCTTCCAACCTTGTTTAAACCTTTGACAAATACCAACAATCTCTACCTTTGTCTAAGCGTTTAAACCCAAACCCATTGTGTAGAGAACTTAAGATCCAAACTCATCTTGAGTCATCATATCAATCGACTCCAATCCTAAGTAGTCTAAGGCAATTATTGAACTTACTTAGAGGTAGAACCTTAGTACCTCAATCCGCAAGGTGTTCTTCTGTGGCCATCTTATCCACATGAATACATCCTTCCGTAACATTTCCCCAAATGAAATGGTATCAAACATCCATGTGCTTTGTCCTCTCATGGAACACCAGATTATTGCACAAATGTAATGCACTTTGGCTATCCAAATACACCACAACCTGCTCCTCTAGTAACTTCAACTCTTCCAGCAACCCTTTGCACCACATAGCCTCCTTCACGGCTTCTGTAGTCGCTACATACTCAGCCTAGGTTGTTGAGAGTGATATCACCAGCTGCAACTGAGCCTTTCAACTTATACAACATCTGTTTAAGTTAAAGAAGTAGGAAGTAATCGATCTTCTTTTATCCTGGTCTGCTCCATAGTCAGAATTAGCATAACCTTCAAGGCAAATGGACTTACCCCTCTTCTTATAAACCAGCCCCACATCTGGGCTTCCCTTCAAGTACCTCAGTAGCCACTTTATCCCAAGCTAATGCTCCTTTTCAGGATTACTCATAAACCTACTGAGGACACTTATTGCATGAACAATATCAGGTCTAGTGCTTACCATGGTGAACATTACAAAACCAACCGCACTAGAGTAGGGGACCTTTTCCATTTCCTTCTTCTCCTCATTCGATCTTGGACATTGATCACTGGAGAACTTGAAATGACCAGCAAGGGGAACCTTTAATGGTTTGCTATCTTCCATATAGAACTTAGATATCATCTTCTCTATGTAGGAAGTTTGAGAGATCTTCAATCTATTTCTCTCCCTTTCCCGGATAATACACATACCAATGATCTTCTGTGCATGGTGTTGTGCATTTATCTGCCTAAATAAATAAGTAAATAATCATACAGTTTTACTTGCAAGTGCACAAGGTCAATAGTAGCATAGTGTGCAAATGCAAGAACATCTCCACAGGGATTGGTAAATTTTGATTTAGAATTAGTTTCGCAATAATACAAATAAGAGAAATAAATATTGAGTTGGAATTTAATAAAGATAAAGGCGTAGAGACTTGATATCCACCACTAATCATGCTAACACAACAAAACAGTATGCCAATGCTTTACTCATGTCATGAATACCTAATGTTTGTCATCCTAAGGGCATGGTATCTACTCCTTAAGCTATTGATTTCCCTAAGCAACGAGTTAGGCATGGTATCTACTCTAACTTTTTTCTCTCTCAAGGAATGCAGCATGGTGTATACTGAGTTGTTCCTTAAGAGAGCCTAGGATCTGTGGAAATTGACAACCACACGGGACCTAGGATATGGTATCTACTCCCAATATCCCATGTTGATTAACCTAAGAATCTGGCGTGGATATCTTTTGTTACTAATGTTAAACCCAGGACTCGGTCATCCAAATTGATTCAACTAACTAATCCATACATGATGAGAGCTATAAAATGCATCTTAATAATACTTAATTGTTAGCATTTTAGAGTTGATCTAGTTTTTAATTGCACTTTTATATGTTAACAACTCTAAAGTGACATCTTTGGATCACTAATTTGTTTTGATGCATTTTCAGGTGTTTTGAGTCTTAAAGAGATAGAAAAGCTATTGTTGAATGAAGCACAAAGATTCCATGTATATCGGAGCAAAGGAGTGCTTTCGAAAAGGCTAAACAAAGAGATCCAAGCATCTGCGCCGTGCCCTGGAACCAGTTGGGCCGTACCCTCCAGAACAGAGGCCAAAGCAAACAAAGAAGGCCATCAGGTCAGGGTGTGCCTTGGACTAAGGGGTGTAGCGCCATGAGGTGTGAGATGCGCCTTGGATTAATCTAGGGTGCACCCTGAAGGGCTGAGGTGCACCCTGGATGGAGCTGGGGCGTACCTTCCAGAAAGTTCACAAGGCTGGCCTAAAACCGAGCCTAGGTGCAAGAAAATCCAAGCCTAGGCGCGAACACGAACTTTACTCTCTGAGTTAGGTCTGAATTAGGTCTTTAATGATTGTTTAAAACCCTAGAACACCCTTGGACCCTTGTATTATAAATAGATCACTTAGGGTTTGATATTATTCATTGATTAAGCTGGAAGACTCAAGGAAGCAGCAAGTTCTCCTCCATCAAAGCGTTCAACCATGAGCCTGTTGTGCGAAAATATACCTAAATAAATAGGTGAATAATCGTACTTTGTTTTACTTGCAAGTGCACAAGGTCAATAGTGTAGGATAGTGTGCGAATGCAAGATCATCTCCACAGGGATTGGTAAAGTTCGATTTAGAATTTATATTTGCAATGTAAAAAGATAGAAATAATAAACTGAAGGGTGATTTGATAATAATAAAGACATAGGACTTTGATATCCACCACTAGTCATTCATTCCTGATTTTGTATAAGGTATCAATGCTCTAGCCTTATTATGTGTACCTACTGGTTGCCAACCTAAGGGCATGGTATCTACTCCTTAAGCTATTGATTTCCCTAAGCAACGAGTTAGGCATGGTATCTACTCTAACTCTTTTCTTCCTTAAGGGATTCAGCATGGTATCTGCTTGAGTTGTTCCTTAAGAAAACATAGGTACTGTGGAAACCGACAACCACATGAGACCTAGGGCATGGTATCTACTCCCGGTTTCCCATGTTGATTAACCTGGGTATCCGGATAAGATGGTCCCTTGTTACTAATGTTAGACCCAGGACTCGGTCATCCAAATTGATCTAACTAACTCATCCATACCACATGCATACGTTGGCCTTACACATACATATGAGGAATTTAAATAAGCACAGGTGTTAATCAAGTTAAGTAACATAATAAGCTATGCAAAGATTTAATCAATGAATAAAAATATGGGAATGCATAACTAGGGCTTCAATCGAGCCCTATAAGAGATTTAGTTACACATACTAACTGAAGTAAACATAATTAAACTAAACATAAGGGAGAAGAATAAACCCGAGAGAAGAGGCGTCAATTCTCTCCCAAGCTCTCCACTCCAAGTAAAAGAAAAGAGAAAAGTGTTTCTTTCTAAGGTGTTGTGTGAGTTACAAGTGTATTTATAGGTCTTTGAGAAGTCCTAATAGACTCATGAGTTTCTAAACTTTCCTAAAACACAAAACTCCTTTATTTCCAAAATAGAGTTATTTCCAAAATAGGGTTATTTTCAAAATAGGGTTCTGCAGTTTACTATTCACGCCTGTACATTTGCGCTCGATCGCATGTGTCCTTGCGCTCGATCGCAGTGTGCGCTCGATCCTACAAGTGTGCGCACGATCGTATGTGCGCTCGATCGCACTGCATGTGCGCTCGATCGCACTTTGTCCAGAAAGTGCTCCAGGGCTTCTAGATTTCTTCCTTAAAGTGCCAAAACTGCTTTTTTTTCTCCAAGTCCCTATAAAAACATGTAAAACACACAAATGGAGTAAAAGATACCAAATTAACATAATAAAGGATCTAACAAGTGTAAATAAGAGGGCTTAAATATGTATATTTAAGCGTCTATCACACCCCCAAACTTACATATTGCTAGTCTCTTAGCAATACTAAATTAAAAACTAAAACAGAAATATAGATAAATCCAATGTTCATAGTGTCAATAAAAAATCTAGATTTTACACAAAACAATGATGCGCATTCATGAGCAAGCTTAACAAGTGTAAACATATATCTGCAATGAATAAGAGTTTTGAACATAAATCATATTCACTAGGTATTCTAAGATATCACAAGTTTGACTTCGGTGTGTGGTGATTATCACATAAAAGATTAAGTTTCCAAGAAATTCAAATTGGTAGTGTTTCGATGACTCAAGATTCACCAAACTTCCTATTAGAGTCAACAAATATGGCATAGACTTTTATTTGCGAGATTTTTGCCAAGTTAGTTCCCTTAAGCTTTCCTGATGACTCGTGTAACGAGCGTTTGGCCAATGACTCCCAAACCAGATGGTTTTAGGGCATTAGGTGTAAAGACACCCCTAAGGACTTACTGGCTCGAGTCAACAAGGCTACGAAACTAATTGATTTTTATGCTACCATTTAGAATTTTCCACCTTTTGACGTGACACTCAATGCTTACTGAGGCAAGAGGGCCAGTTACTCAGCAGAAAATTCCTTTTTAATGATCACTTAAGATTTTCCACCTTTTGACGTGACACTCAATGCTTATTGAGGCAAGAGGGCCAGTTACTCAGCGGAAGATTTGTTTTTATTGATCATTAGGAGCATTTTTTTTCTTTTTGAGTACGAATCAATCTTTTCTATTTTTATATGCCAAAATGTCAATCTAATAGGTCATCTAGTTCACAGTCAAGCAAAAGAAACATACCAATCCAAATAACATGTCATACCCCACACAGCTATGTGCTAATGTGCTCGTGATAGTTCAAGTTAAACTTGTGAATTCTTAAATGCCAAAAGGGAAGTGATCTAGGTTCAAAACTTGTTTATTGACCTATATGTTCAAAGTGTTAAGCTCACTGATGAAGACAAATCATAACATTTTGTTTGGATCATAAAAAGTTTATTGGACATAATGAACAAGCATTTATCTATGAAAATAATAACAAAACAACAAAAAAAATGTGGGACATAGTGAGTGTGTGAATGTGTCCCCATACCCCCAAACTTAAATTGCACATTGTCCCCAATGTGTGAATAGCATGGAAGGAGCTGACCTAGGAGATGGAGAACTGATGGCTGACATAGCTCGTAGCACACCCCCAAACTTCAACTTGATGCACTCACGTTGTCCTCGAAAAAGAAAGAAAAACAGACATAAAATGGAAAACAAGTAATAAACAACAATAGAAAATTAAACTATGAAATACTAATAATAAACTATGAAAAGGATATGCTTTGGGGTGCCTCCCATGAGCGCTAAGTTTAACGTCTTCAGCCAGACGTGGTACCCTCTCACTGCTGGTCTCCAAGTGGTGCAGTCGAGAAGGAACTGGGTGCAGGAGGTGGAGGTCGACAGTTTAGGCATCATGGCAAGTTGCTGTCCAATGTGCGCTCGATCGCACTGTGAAGTGCGCTCGATCGCACTTGTGGCAGAGAGTGCGTACTCAGGGGTCTTACTGCCACTGACCTCAATAGAGGCACTTGAGCTACACGTTTATCAAAGTCTAAACTGCTCAAATGCTCTCTATAGTAGCTTCATCATTTAGTCTTTTGGCAAAGAGTACTTAAAATTCACTGCATGTGGCTTAGGTGTTCTGGTTGCTGTTGCATACTGAATAATTTGGGGTGTTAAATCCTCATCCCTTGGTTGCACTATAATTTCTGAGTGTGGTGTGACTTTGTGTCCATGTACTGTGAAGGTCTGATTTCTTGCAGGCAACTGCTGCAATTCTAAGTTTGGTACCTGGACAATAGATGAGAGAAAAGTAGTATTAGTATGCTCAAGATTTTCAAACGGAGGAGTGAACTTACTTGGATACTTTAGAGAGGCTTCAAGGAGGTGCACGGCTTCAAAAATGTCATCATAGACAGTTTCTAATGTTGGCTCAATATCAGGTCCTGTGAAGCTATGGGTGAGGGCGGCCTCCAATGGATCAATGTGATAGACCTGAAAAGCTTGCTTGATAGCACTTTGCATAAAAAATTCATCAACACATTCATCATCATTATCATCTTGGGGTAATTTCATTGCATCAAATATCTTAAATTCTATTATCTCACCATTTACCGTCATACTTACAATACCCTTTTTTACATTAATTATTGTATCAGTCGTCCTCATGAAGGGTCTTCCTAAGATGATGGGCAGAGGTAATGGCATAGGGCATTCTTCCATATCTAACACAATGAAGTCAGCAGGCAAAATAAACTCTCCTACCTTTACCAATACATCTTCAAGTATACCTCTAGGTCTTTTGATGCTTCTATCTGCCAATTGCAAAGTGATAGAGGTTGGTTGAAGCTCCCCCAAATCTAGCTTTTCAACTACTGTGTATGGTAGCAAATTGACACTTGCTCCTAAATCTAGTAATGCTTTCTCAAACAACTGATCACCTATCCTACTGGGAACAGTAAAACTACCCGGATCTTTTAGTTTTGGTGGTAGTTTTGGTGGTAGTTTTCTTAACAAAATCGCACTTACCTCTTCAGTTAGAGCCACTGTTTCATGTTCTTGAAACTTTCTTTTATTAGTGCAACAATCTTTTAAAAATTTAGCATAGGAAGGGATTTGTTTAATTGCATCTAATAAGGGAATGTTAATTTCTACTTTTCTCAAAGTTTCAAAGATATCAAACAATTTATCTTTCTTTGGTGTTACTAACCTTTGAGGAAAGGGTGGTGCATTCCACTTTTCTACTTCACTTACCTTGGATGTGGATGGCTTAGCTTGAGATGCTTGAGCTGGCTCATTAACTCCTATGATCTTCCCATTTCGGAGAGTTGTAACGGCTTTCAACTGCTGATGTCCTCTTGGATTTGGTAGTGTTTGTGCAGGAAGTTCTCCTTGCTGTCTTCCACTTAACTCCTTAGCCATTTGCCCCATTTGTACTTCTAGCCTTTGGATGGTTTGCTCATGCTTTGCAATTGTTTGCCTTTGCTGATCTTGTGAAGTTATCAATGTTGCCATTAGTTGTTGTTGCTGAGTGGCCAATTGTTTTACAAGACTTTCTAGATCATCCTTCTTGGGTTCTGGAACTGGTTGGGCTGCTTTATGACAGTTCCTTTGTTGCCCTTGAAGGTTTAAGTTGCTTTGATTGTTGCTCCATGGGAGGTTGGGGTGGTTCCGCCATTCAGGGTTGTATGTATTTGCATATGCATTGTTCGATCCCACATAGTTCACTTGCTCGGGATCTGTAGATGAATACAAATGACAGGTCTCAGTAGTGTGATCAAATTTAGAACATAATGCACATACCTCGCGTTGTGTGACTTGTGGAATCGGTGAGGTGTTCTGAGCAGTCATGGCTTTTACAAGCATATCTAGTTTCCTCTCCATTCCATCTATCTGAGTTGGAATTCCACCAAGTAAGTTAACTGCATACATGCCCTTGCTCTTTATTCCTTGTCTCCCTTTCGAGGAGAATTGCTGGGTGTGCTCACTTAAAGTCTCAAACAACTCCATGGCTTCTTCACTAGTCTTCTCCATCAGCATACCTCCACAACCAGAATCCACTATATTTTGATTTATGCCACTCAAACCTTCATAGAAAGCCAGGACCAGCTCATCTTGAGGTAAGTTGTGATGTGGACATTTGAGTAGCAGCTCATTAAAGTGTCCCCATGCCTCGAAAAAAAGGTTACCATCCCTCTGTTGGAATGATTGAATCTCCTTCCTAATCTGCCTTGTCTTTTGGGCTGGAAAAAATTTCTTTAAAAATCTATTGGATAGCTCTTCCCAAGTATGGATGGAGTCTGCAGGCAATGAATGGTACCACATTTTAGCATTATCTTTTAATGAAAAAGGAAAAAGAATTAACCTGATTCCCTCTTGATCTAGGCCTTGAATATGCTGGAACTTGCAAAGATCAATAAATTCTCGGAGGTGCAAGTGTGGTTCTTCATTAGGAGTGCCCTTATAATGAGTCAAAGCATTCAAGATTTGCAGAGATATGTAATAGTTTCCCGCTGCCTCAGGTTGATATGCGATGCATGATGGTTGATCGATGTTCCAAGGGATGAAGGATTGTTTCATTGGAACTCGTGCAGGTGGTTGCTGGTTTTCGAGCTGTTCCGCCATTTGTGTTTCATTCTTGATTTCTCCTTTGTTCTCCTCAAAGTTGTCCCTAAGCCTTTGTCGGATGGTCCGTTCAAGCTCGGGATCGAGGGAAAAGAATTCTGGATGTCGGGATCGAAGTCCGTGCATAAAGCAGAAAAACCAGTTTTAGTGCAGCAGTGCAACTCTGCTGCTCGGGTACTCTCTGCCCCAAATGCGCTCGATCGCAAATTCCACAGAAAGTGCAAGTAGGGTTTCATGCCTGAAGCAGAAAACAACTTGATTTAAGTTTTGATAAAAGATGGTAAAAATAAAATAATAACAATGATAAAATGAAAGTAATCCTAAAAGGAACTTTTAGCGCAATCCCCGGCAACGGCGCCAAAAACTTGTTGTGCGAAAATATACCTAAATAAATAGGTGAATAATCGTACTTTGTTTTACTTGCAAGTGCACAAGGTCAATAGTGTAGCATAGTGTGCGAATGCAAGATCATCTCCACAGGGATTGGTAAAGTTCGATTTAGAATTTATATTTGCAATGGAAAAAGATAGAAATAATAAACTGAAGGGTGATTTGATAATAATAAAGACATAGGGCTTTGATATCCACCACTAGTCATACATTCCCGATTTTGTATAAGGTATCAATGCTCTAGCCTTATTATGTGTACCTACTGGTTGCCAACCTAAGGGCATGGTATCTACTCCTTAAGCTATTGATTTCCCTAAGCAACGAGTTAGGCATGGTATCTACTCTAACTCTTTTCTTCCTTAAGGGATTCAGCATGGTATCTGCTTGAGTTGTTCCTTAAGAAAACATAGGTACTGTGGAAATCGACAACCACATGAGACCTAGGGCATGGTATCTACTCCCGGTTTCCCATGTTGATTAACCCGGGTATCCGGATAAGATGGTCCCTTGTTACTAATGTTAGACCCAGGACTCGGTCATCCAAATTGATCTAACTAACTCATCCATACCACATGCATACGTTGGCCTTACACATACATATGAGGAATTTAAATAAGCACAGGTGTTAATCAAGTTAAGTAACATAATAAGCTATGCAAAGATTTAATCAATGAATAAAAATATGGGAATGCATAACTAGGGCTTCAATCGAGCCCTATAAGAGATTTAGTTACACATACTAACTGAAGTAAACATAATTAAACTAAACATAAGGGAGAAGAATAAACCCGAGAGAAGAGGCGTCAATTCTCTCCCAAGCTCTCCACTCCAAGTAAAAGAAAAGAGAAAAGTGTTTCTTTCTAAGGTGTGTTTTTGTGTGTGAGTTACAAGTGTATTTATAGGTCTTTGAGAAGTCCTAATAGACTCATGAGTTTTTAAACTTTCCTAAAACACAAAACTCCTTTATTTCCAAAATAGAGTTATTTCCAAAATAGGGTTTTGCAGTTTACTATTCATGCCTGTACATTTGCGCTCGATCGCATGTGTCCTTGCGCTCGATCGCAGTGTGCGCTCGATCCTACAAGTGTGCGCACGATCGTATGTGCGCTCGATCGCACTGCATGTGCGCTCGATCGCACTTTGTCCAAAAAGTGCTCCAGGGCTTCTAGATTTCTTCCTTAAAGTGCCAAAACTGCTTCTTTTTCTCCAAGTCCCTATAAAAACATATAAAACACACAAATGGAGTAAAAGATACCAAATTAACATAATAAAGGATCTAACAAGTGTAAATAAGAGGGCTTAAATATGTATATTTAAGCGTCTATCAGAGCCCCATGGCTAACTAATCTCCAAGCAAGGCGAAGAGATGAATCCCTAGGTGTAGTTGTTCCTATTTTCCTTTATTTGATTCGGTTGTAATAGAGCTTTATCATTGAGACATTGTTATGATTTACTTTTTAATCTAATTATAAGATTTCATCTAATTCGGTGATTGTATCTTTCTCATTGATATAAATTTAGTCATGCTTTCCTTATGTCAAGATTGTTTGGGTATGATTGAGTTCAGTAGGTTTAGCCTTTAGGCTTGTCCATTACTGCAATATTTTCATAAAAGATATATTGTTGTTTCTTGATAAACCTATAGGATAGATCATGTGTGCATGAATCGAAAAAAAAAGTATTTCATAACAATCAAATTAGGGTTTATACATGTTCCCATTGAATATTTGCCAATTGTATGTTTGGGATGTGAAACGTGCAATCGAAATAAAAACAACTGAATCAAGTTAGGATTAGGAAAACGAACCTAAGAAGGATTCCTGAATCCTTGTTGTCCCTCTATTATATTTTATAACCTACACAATTACTTCATCATCAATTTCAGATTCTCTATTTATTTTGATTATATCGTTTCATATTAAAGTTTACATCTTTCTTTATAGTTAACTTGTCTCCCTGTGGAATCGACACCCCAAAGCCCTGCTACAACTACCGCATTACTGTTTTGGGCGTAATCAAATTTTGGCACCATTGCCGGGGAGATGCGCTTACATACAAGGAAGTTTGTCAACTCTAAGACAAGACAGTACTATCGTTCTTTTCTTTAAGTTTTTCATTTTTTGATTTTTCTTTTCTGTTCTATTTATTTCTTTCAAAATCAGTTGGTGTATGCTTAGACCGAGAGATTCGCGAGGGAGATTCATTAAGGAACCCGAAATAGAGATACCTTTCCCTTCCACGTCCGTTAGTGAAACCTCGCCTAGATCAAACCCTAGTGTACACCCATCCAAAAATTTAGAAAATTTTGATAACATGGCTGAAAAACCCTAATGAAAATTTTGCTAGGACACTTAAAGATTACCTACATCCTAGCCGAACAGCCACACCATCATGCATTACGTTTCCAGCCAACACTCGCCATCAAGACTTTAAAATAGGGATGATACAATTACTCCCTACTTTTCATGGCTTGGAAAATGAAAACCCATATGTGCACATTAGAGAATTTGAGGAAGTAGTTGTGACTTTTCATAGTCAAGATGCAACGGATGATATCGTGAGACTCAAGTTTTTTCCTTTTTCTTTGAAGGATAAAGCTAAGAGTTGGTTATACTCGCTAAAACCACAATCAATTGGGTCATGGAATGAGACGACCAAAGTCTTTTTTAACAAGTACTTCCCTCAACATAAGACTAATGCAGTAAAAAGACAAATCTCCACCTTTGCACAAAAGGAAAACGAGACTTTGTATCAGTCTTGGGAGAAATTTAAAGAGTTGTTAAGTATGTGTCCACATCATGGGTTTGAAAATTGGCGTTTAGTGAGCTATTTCTATGAGGGTCTTACCTATAGAGAACACCAATTTGTAGAGATGATGTGTAATGGTGAGTTCCTGCAAAAAGACCCTGATGAGGCTATCAAGTACCTCAATGAGCTTGCTGAAAAAGCTCACACATGGACTAGACCTAGTGCTACTGAAAGCACAAATTGGTCATGACCTATAAGAAACCCTAGTGGTGGAGGGATCTACCATCTTAGGGAAGAGGATAACCTTAAGGCCAAGGTCGAGATGCTTACTAGGGAGTTAGAGACATTAAAAACTAAAAAGCCAACACACATGGTTAATCAAGCCGAACCTTTAGAACCTTGTTTTGTGTGTGGCGGGGTTGATATGAAAAGGTTGTATGAGGAACAATGTAATGCCTTAGGCATGTACAAGAAGCCTCAAGCACCCTTCTCTAACACTTATAATCCGGGGCGACGAAATCACCCCAACTTCAGCTAGAAATCTAAAATTCAGCAACATGCACAGCCCCCTAGATCATACCCTGCACCTTATCATGCACCCTCATCCTCCAGGAACTCTTTAGAAGACACCTTACATGCTTTTATAGAAGCACAAGGTAAAACAAACCAGAGGTGTGAGGCGTTAATTATGCAGGTGGTTGAGGAAAACAAAGAAATTAGGAGCCAAGTGTCCAAATTAATGGGCTCCTTAAGTGTGACTGAGCGAGGTAAGTTCCCTCCCCAAGCTCAGTCCATACCTCACGGTCAACATATGGCACAAGAAAATTTGAAAGATGTAAATGCCATTGTGACCCGAAGTGGTAAGTCACTACACATCCCACCAATGAATAAATCCGAGGATGTGGACAAGAGGCAAGCTAATAGTAATACCGAACAGCCCAAGGACCCCAAAGTGACCAAAAGCCATATTAAGGCACCCTTCCCTCAAGCCTTAAAATCAAACAAGAAAAATCTATAGCTAAATAATGAAATCCTGGAGAACCTAAGGTAAGTAAAACTGAATCTTCTACTCTTGCATATAATTAAACAAGTTCCCACCTATGCAAAGGTTCTCAAGGATTTATGCACAATTAAGAGGAAACACCATGTCAAGAAAACAGCATTCCTAATTGAGCAAGTTAGTGCATTAATTGAGCAAAGAATTCCCACAAAATACAAGGATCTGAGCTGTCTTACCATTGCTTACAGCATTAGAAATCATGAGGTTGGACAAGCCTTACTAGATTTAGGAGCTAGTGTAAACCTGATGTCATTCTCTATTTACTTACAGTTGGGGTTAGAAGAAATCAAACCAATTGGCGTGGTATTACAATTGGCTGACCATTCAGTCAAAGTACCCCGGGGTGTGGTAAAGGATGTTTTGATTCAAATCGATAAATTTTACTATCCTGTTGGTTTCTTAAATCTTAATACCACTTCTGTTATTGACATTAACTCTAAAATCCCTTTGATTTTGGGTATACCTTTCCTTGCTAGTGCAAATGCTCTAATAAATTGTAGGAATGGACTCATGAAACTGTCCTTTGGCAATATGACCCTCGAAGTAAATATTTTCAATGTTACAAAGCAGCTTGAAGATGAGGACGAAAACCACCAGCTTTACATGATCGAGTCTCTCATCAATGAGGGAGTCTCTTTAACTCATAATTATGATCCTCTTGAAAATTTTCTTGTTAATTCTGAGATAGATTTATTTGATGATAAAACTGATATAATTGATATTAGTGCTATTTTTGACAAATTTCAGGATTATGGCAATCGGGCATGGCAACCAAGATTTGAGGAGCTGCCCGAAAGAAGCAAGACACAAGTTCCCTCAAATGTGGAAGCACCTAAAGTCGAATTGAAGCCACTACCTAAGGGTCTAAAACATACCTTTCTCTGACCAGGTGATACCTTTCTTGTTATTATTTCTTCTAAATTATCTGAGACCCAAGGTAAGAGATTAATTCAAACTTTAAATGCACATAAATCAGCCTTAGGATGGAGTATGGCTGATTTAAAGGGAATTAATCCCCTAATCTGCTCCCATAAAATAAATTTGGATGAAGGAACTAGTCCTCGTAGAGACCCTCAAAGTAGGCTTAACCCCACTATGAAAGAAGTAGTGAAAAATGAAGTGCTGAAACTGTTAGATGCGGGTATTATATATCCCATAGCTGATAGTAAGTGGGTAAGCCCTACGCAAGTCGTTCCTAAAAAGTCCGGAGTCACGGTGATAAAGAATGACCTAGGAGAGCTAGTCCCTACCAAACCTGTGACCGGGTGGCATATGTGCATTGATTACAGAAAATTAAATGCTGCCACCTGGAAAGACCACTTCCCACTCCCTTTTATTGATCAAATTCTTGAGCGTGTAGCTGGTTATCCCTTTTACTGTTTTCTAGATGGTTATTCTAGTTATTATCAAATAGAAATTGCATTAGAAGATTAAGAAAATACCACCTTTACTTGTCCCTTTGGCACTTATGCTTTTCGTAGAATGCCATTTGGATTATGTAATGCCCCTGCTACTTTTCAATGCTGCATGATGAGTATTTTTAGTGACATGGTTGAAAATTGCATGGAGGTTTTTATGGATGACCTAACTGTTTTTGGTTCTTCATTTGAAGAATGCTTAATGAATTTAGAAAGAGTGTTAATTCACTGTGAGGAAAAAGAATTGGTCCTAAATTGGGAAAAATGCCATTTCATGGACCATCCGGTATTGTCTTAGGGCATATTGTCTCTTCTAAAGGGATAGAGGTTGATCAATCAAAGGTTGAATTAATCTCTAAACTACCTACCCCTAAGACAATAAAGGATGTAAGATCTTTCCTTGGTCATGCTGGTTTTTATAGGAGGTTCATACAAAAATTTTCAAACATATCTAGACCACTATGTGCCCTCCTAGTTAAAGAGACCCCCTTTGAGTGGACAGAAGCTTGTCAACAAGCATTCCAAATTCTGATAGGTAAGCTCACTTCCGCACCTATAATGTAGTCACCAGATTGGACTTTGCCTTTTGAAATCATGTGTGATGTTAGTGACTACGCTGTAGGTGCTATTCTTGGACAGGGAAGGGAAGGTAAACCTTTTGTCATTTATTATGCTAGTAAGACTTTAAATAGTACTCAAATGAATTACTCTACAACTGAAAAAGAATTGCTAGCTGTAGTATTTGCTTTAGATAAATTTCGTGCTTATTTGATTGGTTCTCCTATCCTTATTTTTATAGATCATGCAGCCCTCAAGTATCTTCTTACAAAGAAGCATGCTACGGTGCGACTAATCCGATGGATCCTCCTCTTGCAAGAATTTGATATCACCATCAAGGATAAGAAAGGAGTAGAGAATGTAGTAGCCGACCATCTCTCGAGACTTACATTCGAGGACACTTGTGATGACATGCCAATCAAAGATGACTTTCCCGATGGGCATTTACTCTCCGTTACTTCTTTACCATGATTTGCTCACATCGTGAATTATTTGGCTACAGGTGAGATACCAATGGATTGGAGCGCTCAAGACAAAAGGAAATTCCTACATGAGGTATGTAATTTCTATTGGGATGGCCCCTATCTTTTCAAATACTGCCCTGACCAAATTCTAAGGTGTTGCATCCCTAATGAAGAGATTGCAAGTGTCTTAGAATTTTGTCACTCCCAAGCTTGTGGAGGTCACTTTTCAATGAAAAAAACCGCTGCAAAAATTTTGCAGTGTGGATTTTATTGGCCTACCTTGTTTAAAGATGCAAACACCTATTGTCACTCATGTGAAAGGTGTCAAAAGTTAGGAGCTGTGTCTCACCAAAATATGATGCCCCTAAACCCTATTTTAGTGATTGAAATCTTTGAGTGTTGGGGCATCGATTTCATTGGACCCTTTCCTCCTTCTTTCGGATACCAATATATTATTGTGGCAATAGACTATGTATCTAAGTGGGTACAAGCAACAGCTTGCCGAAGCAATGATAATAGAACGGTGATTAAACTCCTTAAAGAAAATGTGTTATCTCGATTTGGTACACCACGTGCTATAATTAGCGATCGAGGTACACATTTTTGCAACCGTTCTTTTGAAGCATTGATGAAAAAATATGGGGTATTACATAAAATCTCTATTACCTATCATCCTCAGACTCGTGGACAAGTAGAGCTTGCTAATAGGGAAATTAAACAAATTTTAGAAAAAATGGTTAACCTCGATCACAAGGATTGGTCTTTGAGACTAGTTGATGCGCTTTAGGCTTACCGTACAACTTTTAAAACTCCCTTAGGTATGTCACCTTGTCGTCTTGTTTTTGGAAAGCCTTACCACTTACCTGTGGAGCTCGAGCATAGAGCTTATTGGGCCATCAAGTCTTTTAATTTTGACATAGGAGAGGCGGGTAAGCTTAGAGAGGCAGGGAAGCTTAGAAAGTATCAACTAACCGAGTTAGAGGAATTAAGAAACGATGCTTATGAGAACTCTAGAATCTATAAGACCAAGATGAAATCATTCCATGATAAAAATATTTTGAGAAAAACATTTAGACCTAATGATAGAATGTTCTTATACGACTCTAGACTTCATAAGCATTCTAGAAAGCTTCGGTCAAGATGGACCGACCCTTTTATAGTAAAAAATGTTTTTTGAAAATGGAGCAGTGGAAATTGAGGACACTAAGAATGGTCGGATTTTAAAGTGAATGGTCAACGATTTAAAATCTTAATCGATAGACAAGATCCGGAAGTGGAAGACATTCGGCTTATGGATCCGGTCTATTCACCTTGACCACACAACAAAGGTACATTTTTACTTTTATTTTTCTTTTTTTGTTTTGTTTTTAATTAAGTTTTCTTCAAAAAAAAATTTTATTTTTTTATTTTTTCAGTTTAATTTGATTTTTTTTAGAATTTTTTTCGCTAATTTTCTTTCATATTTTTTTTTTCTTCCTTTTGGCACCAAACAAAAATTTTCTTCTGTAGGATCAGACCTATCTCGTGCCGCGCCCCACAGAGCGCGCCCACTTCGTACGAGCTCGTGCCGTGCCCCAGCTGTTCCTGCGCCACACCTCATAGAATGCAGCACACACTCGCCCAGCTCAAGCCGTGGCGCGCCCTCTGCCAAGCCGCGCCTTGACCTGTTCTGCCACCTTTACCTGCACACAAATAAAACCCCTTTTCTGCACCTCTCCTCTTCATTTCAAACACATGAAACCAGCAGCCCTTTTTTCCCCCTTTCTCTCCCTCTCTCAAAACCATAACCTCCCTCATCATCTTTCCTAATTTTTTTTTTTATTTTAACTCCATTTCTTGAAGGATTTTGCTCTAATCTTTCAACTTTTGTTGAAAATTTCTCCAACCTACTTGGTTCAAAAAAGTTTTTGGTGTTTATCAAGCAACCTTAAAGTTGGTGGTTAGTTTTCTTCCCTCCAATTTTGAGTATCAAGTTAGATCGTCAAGACCCATTCTTGGCTCATCAAGACCGATTCTTGGCTCGGCAAGCCAATTATCAAGCAGAAGTAAACTCCACCTTTGGTCAGACGTACCAACACCTTGCCTCCACCACTAGTTGCAATATGAGTTATTTTGCTACCATGCCAACCTATTTGGGTTCATCTTTTGATCCACCTCCCGAGGAAGGTGAAGAGAGTGAAGGGAATGCGGATGATGATGAGAATTTAGAGGACTAATTTTGGGTTCTATCTCTTATTTTCCCTTTTCCTCAGATTATTTTTCGTTATTTTATTTTTCTCATTTTAGTGATTTTTCTACATTTTATGTGCTAACCTAACATATGGTGGGAATCTTAAGGGTACACCATAGTTGTTTTCCTTTTGTTGTCTTATTTTATGTTGTAGATTGGAATTTCAGCAAGAAGAATGGCATGCAATTCCCTGGTGGTACACCTTTTTCAGCACCTGTGCACTCGTGCTTACAAAGAGAGTTTTTCTTTACTTTCTCTTTAACGTTGAGGACAATGCAAATTTTAAGTTGGGGGTGGAGACCTATTTCTTAAAAATTGCTTGGTGTTACTTTCCTTTACCCTTTGTTTTTAGCATGTTTGGTGTTAGCCTTAGAGTTTATTCACATGTCAATGATATGAGTTTAATTGAGATAGCATATAGCATTTAGAAGAAGTTAAATCTTGCTTTGGTTTGAAATTAATTTAAGTATCAATCTTCATTTGGTTTGAGACTCTAGTTTGTGGTAAGATTGTATGATTAGTCTAAAACATTTAGAGAAGTTTTATGTGTGATTGCTTTGTGAATACTTTTGCGATTTCAACAAGCTCTAGAACTTACTTGATAACCACTTGAGGCGAATTCTTAGAATGTACATTACTTAGGATATGATATAGGCCATTTTTGGACCGTTTGACAAACCCACCATTGCTATATTTACCACTAGTCACCTATTTGAGCCATTTTTCTTGAAAAAGAATTTGAGCCTTGTTTCTTTCAATAGCCCACTTGCTCACCTTTATGAGCCAAAAAAAATATTTTATCCTTACCTTCCTCTTAAAAGAACTTAGCTATAAACATTTGTTGAGAAGCACTTAAAAGGAGTAAGGATCACTACCATAACCCAAGTACATTAAAGGAGATAAGTTGGGGGTTATGGAAAAGAAAAGAAAAACGGAAAAGGAAGTGAATTGTCTTATGCCAAAATACAAAAAAAAAATAGAAAAAAAAAAGAAAAGAGAAATGAATTATGGCAAAGAAAGAAGAAAAGAAAAGAAAAGTGGTGATTAGAGAAAAATGCTCGAAAAATAGTTGAAAAAGTTGGGTGTTGAAGTAAGGTTATCTAGTGCTTAAAAGTGGTTGTGTTTAAAGCTAAGAGATTGAGTTCTTTTACTTATGAATCCTTCCCATTCTTTCTTAACCTTTACCTTAGCCTAACGTTACAAGCTTATTAAAGACCTATTGATCCAATGTAATGTGATTTTTCTACAATAGTGGAGAATGGTTTGAAATGTAAGCCCATGGAGCTTGTTTTTGTGATTGATGTCACGCAATTTATCATGTTTTAGAGCTCAAGACTTGTATTCATGAATGTCATGCATAAATTCATCCAGATGTTCGGATTAATGGATTGTGGTAAGATGGATGTTAAGAGTCGATAACAATTTTAAGATTGATGTTTAGATTACTTTGAACATGGGTGAAATTTAATGATTCTATGTGTTATGTGCTATGTGAAATTTTTGAGACAAAATGTGAATTACTCTTGGTTAACACTAATATTGCTCTACTTTGTTGTGATCCCCACCGAAAAATTCATCTCTTGTTTTCGCTTGAATTGCTAGGGACTAGCAATAAGCTAGTTGGGGGTTGTGATGAGAGCTATAAAATGCAACTTAATAGTACTTAATTGTTAGCATTTTATAGTTGATCTAGGTTTTAATTGCACTTTTATATGTTAACAACTCTAAAGTATCATCTTTGGATCACTAATTTGTTTTGATGCATTTTCAGGTATTTTGAGTCTTAAAGAGATAGAAAAGCTATTGTTTAATGAAGCACAAAGATTCCATGTATACTGGAGCAAAGGAGTGCTTTCGAAAAGGATAAACAAAGAGATCCAAGCATGTGCACCGTGCCCTAGAACTAGCTGGGCCGCACCCTCCAGAACAGAGGTTAAAGCAACCAAAGAAGGCCATTAGGTCAGGGTTCACCTTGGACTAAGGGGCACCGCACCCTGAGGTGTGAGATACACCCTTGATTAATCTAGGGTGCACCATGAAGGGCTGAGGTGCACCTGGATGGAGCTGGGGTGCACCTTCCAGAAAGTTCACAAGGCTGGCCTAAAATCGAGCCTAGGCGCGAGAAAATCCAAGCCTAGGCACGAACACGAGCTTTGCCCTCTGAGTTAGGTCTGAATTAGGTCTTTAATGATTGTTTAAAACACTACAACACCCTTAGATCCTTGTATTACAAATAGATCACTTAGAGTTTGATATTATTCATTGATTAAGCTGGAAGACTCAAGGAAGCAGCAACGTCTCCTCCATCAAAGTGTTCAACCATGAGCCCCATGGATACCTAATCTCCAAGCAAGGCGAAGGGATGAATCCCTAGGTGTAGTTGTTCCTATTTTTCTTTATTTGATTCAGTTGTAATAGAGCTTTATCGTTAAGATATTGTTATGATTTACTTTTTAATCTAATTATAAGATTTCATCTAATCCAGTGATTGTATCTTTCTCCTTGATATAAATTTAGTCATGCTTTTCTTATGTCAAGATTGTTTGGGTATGATTGAGTCCAGTAGGTTTATCCTTTAGGCTTGTCCATTACTGCAATATTTTCATAAAATATATATTATCGTTTCTTGATAAACCTATAGGATAGATCATGTGTGCATGAATCGAAAATAAAAAGTATTTCATAACAATCAAATTTGGGTTTATACATGTTCCCATTGAATATTTGTCGATTGCAGGTTTGGGATATGAAACGTGCAATTGAGATAAAAACAACTTAATCAAGTTAGGATTAGGGCAATGAACCTAGTTAGGATTCCCGGATCCTTGTTGTCCCTCTATTATATTTTACAACCTACACAATTACTTCATCATCGATTTCGGATTCTCAATTTATTTTGATTATATCGTCTCATATTAAAGTTTACATCTTTCTTCATAGTTAACTTGTCTCTCTGTGGAATCGACACCCCAAAGTTGTGCTACAACTACCGCATTACTGTTTTGGGTGTAATCAATACTACATGCATACGTTGATCAGACACAGACATATGAGGAATTTAAATAAAAACATGTATTAATCAAGTTAAGCAACACAATGTAAATATCGCAAATGCACCAATACTGAATTTATTTAGTAAACATAATTAGGGCTTCAACCAAGCCCTTACTAAAAGTTTACTTACACATAATAAAAATAAAGGAAAGAAGAAACCCAAGAGGAGAGTCGTCAATTCTTCTCCACAGTTTCCTTCTCTGATATCTCCGAACAGAAACTAAACTAAAAGGAAGATATGCTCCTCAAAATGGAGATCCTTTTTTTGTGTTTTACAGGCCTATTTATAAGGTTTAAGTAACCCTGGAAACCTTAGGAGTCTAAAAACAAAACCCTAATTTATTTCCAAAATAGGTTCTGTTGTTTTACTGTTTACTACCGTACGTGTGCGCTCGATCACAGTCTCCTTACGCTCGATCGCACTGGTGTGCGTGAGCCTTCTTTGTGTGCGCACGAGCGCAGGTGCTGTGCGCTTGATCGCACCTACCAGATGACAGTTTTTTCTAGCTTTTCTCTTTAAGCCCGAGAAGCTTCCAAATTGCTTTCTTTTCTCCAAAAACCTATAAAAACATGTAAAACACATAAAGGAAGTAAAATAGAATAAAATATGCAAACTAAGAGCTTAACAGATGTAAATTAAAGGGCTTAAATATGAATATTTAAGCTCCTATCACATGGCCAAGATCCTTCATCTCAAACTCCTCACTAAGTTGAGTCTTCAATTTTCTTATTCTCTCCATGTTGCTCCCAACCAGCAACATATCATCAACATAGATCAGGATGATCACCACTTCCTCCACCTTATGCCCCTTGTAATACAAGCATGAATCATAGTAGCTCCTCATGAAACCTAGGCTGGTTACAAAGGAATCGAACCTCTTATTCCATTGTCGAGGTGATTGCTTCAGGCCATATAGAGATTTCTTCAGTTGGCACACCAAATATCCCTGCCTTCCTTCCTCATGGCCTTCGGGTTGCCTCATGTAGATGGTTTCATCAAGCTCTCAATGTCAGAACGTTGTCTTCACATCCATTTGCTCAATTTTCCAATTGAATTGGACCACCAATGCTAACACTATCCTTATTGTCTTGTATTTCACAACTAGTGAGAATATTTCGGTGAAGTCTATGCCTTCTCTTTGTGTGAACCCCTTCGCTACCAGCCTAGCTTTATACTGGACTTCATCCCCTGGAGTGTTCCCTTCTTTGATCTTGTAGATCCATCTACAATCCACAACTCTCTGTTTTTCTAGTTTGGGCACCAATACCCAAGAGTTGTTCTTCCTCAAAGAATCCATTTCTTCCTCCATAGCTAGCTGCCACTTTGATGAATCCTTACACTCCATGGCATCCATGTAAGTTTCTGGTTCAACCATCCCTTTTTCTGTCCAAGGAGCTACTACATTAGCATCCGCAAACCTATATCTCAAAGGTGGTCTGACCACCTCCTTTCTCGGTCCCTTGTGAGCTGGTAGTCATTCTGATTTGCTACATCAACCTCTTCTAGTTTAGCCTCCTCTTAAGTTTCTTGAGCTTGGCCTTCATCAATGGGCTCTACCTAGTCTGAACCCTCTTACATTTCTTGCTCTACCTGAACTGAATTCTCCATGATGTGATGCTCCACAAATTCTGGATTGGTTTGCTCACTATCCCTGCAGGGTTAGTTTTCGCCAAGTAGGGAAATAACAATTCATTAAAAATAACATCCCTACTTATTATTAGTTTCATTCCTTTTGGTTCTAAGGACCATAACCTATATCCCTTAACCCCATCACCATACCCTAGAAATACACATTTTCTAGACCTTGGGTTAAGTTTATCATCCTTTTGATGTGCATATGCAGCACACCCAAAAGTCCTAAGGTTGCTCAACTCAGGGGGTTCCCCACTCCACAATTCCATAAGATTCTTGATCTCTAAAGCTCTAGAGGGTGATCTATTAACCAAGTACACAGTTGTAGACACAGCTACTCCCCAAAAATATTTTGGTAAACTGGACCCAATTAACATGCACCTAACCTTTTTCCATAAAGGTTTTATTCATCCTCTCAGCAACTCCATTTTGTTGAAACATTGTTACAACCGTTCTATGTCTTAGAATGCCATTTAATTCACAGAATTGATCAAAATCCTTATTAAAAAATTCTAAGCCATTATCGGTTCTTAACACCTTAACTACCCTGCCCATTTGAGTCTCCAGCAACTTTTTCCATACCACAAATTCATTTAAAGCATCTGATTTATTTTTAAGCAAATAAACCCAAACCACTCTTGAATAATCATCAATTAAAGATAGAAAGTAACAATTACCTCCCTGTACTGGTGTCCTTGCTAGTCCCCAAAGATCTGCATAGATGTAGTCAAGAATCCCTTTAGACTTGTGCACTCTGGTGTTGAAGATGACCCGATGTTGCTTCCCAAGAATGCAACTCTCACAGAAATCTAGTTTCTCTACTTTGTCACCACCAAGTAGACCATCCTTGCTAAGAACTTGTAGCCCCTTTTTGATCATATGTCCCAAGAAATTGTGCCAAAGTGTTGCCTTATCCATCTCAGCCATCAAGCTTGCTACTTGATCCTTGATTTCTGTCTCACCGATCATCTCATAAAGTCTTGATTTCTGCTTTGATCACTATCAATGAACCCTTGGATACCTTGATCTTTCCTCCCTCAGCTTTGTATGTATACCCCATGGAATCCAGCTACCCTAATGAGATCAAATTCCTTCTCAAATCTGGGAAATACCTTACATTTCGCAGCAGCCTTGTGACTCCATCAAACATCCTCAGCTGGATGTCTCCTATCCCCCTCACTTGGCAAGAATTGTAATTCCCCAAGAAAACCCTTCCAGCATTGATCTCCTTAAAATTATTAAACCATTCCTTGTGAGGGCACATGTGATAAGTGCACCCGGAATCCATAATCCATTTCTTACTGCCTCACTTCCTGCTCACATTTGAGTGCACAATAAGAATATCATCATGCTGTTCTCCTTTGGCAACCGAAGCCTCTCCATTGTTGGTATGGCTTCTCCCTCTCTAATTCTACAACCTCTTCTTGCAATCTTTCTTGAAATGACCCTCCTTGTTGCAGTAGAAACATCACCTTCCTCCAAACTTCTGTTTAGAATGCGATCTCCCATGGCTCTGCCCTCTACCTCTTGATTTCTCCTAGTAGTTGCCATGAATGTTACTACCATTCTGAGTTGCTGGCCTTCCTATCACGAACAACCCTTCCCCACTTGATGCCTCCCTACTCTTGGCTTTGAAATCATGAGCCCTTATAGCATTGACCACAATTTCTTTGGTTAGTGTATCTCTTCCATATATAATTGAATTAATTAAACTATCAGAACAATCAAGAACAAAATTTAATAACATAACAGCCAATTGTTGATCCGGGAATTTATTACTACAACTAGCCAAATCTTGAACTAGTTTATTAAAAACATCAAGATTATCTTGTGATTATGCCTAAAGTATAACGCGGTAGTTGTAGCACAGCTTTGGGGTGTCGATTCCATAGGGAAACAAGTTAATTACAAGAGAAGATGGAATCTTTAACACGAACGATAAAAGTTGAACGAGAGAATTTGAATAATAAAGTAAAGTGATATGTGAATTGTGTAATTGTAATGAAAACTATAATGGAAGCAACATGGTTCCGGAAATCCTCCCTAGGTTTATTGCCTTATTCCAATCTCAATTCAGTTGTTTTTATCTCGATTACAAGTTTCACATCCCACACATATAAACCCTAATGCAATTGTTATGAAATACTTTTTACTTTCAAGCACACATGACCTAACGTATACGATTATCAAGAAACGACAATATATCATAATGACAATACTGCAGTAATGGACAAATCTATAAGAGAAATCTACTAGACTCAATCACACCTCAACAACATCACATAAGAAGAGAATGACTAGATTTATATGAGGGAGAAAGATACAATCACCAGATTAAGGGGAAATCTTCTAATTAGATAAAAAAGTAAATTGTAACAATGTTTAATGAAAATAAATCCATACTACAACTGAATCAAGAAAAGAAAATAAGAACAACTACACCTAGGGATTCACCCCTTTGCCTTGCTTGGAGATTAGCTGGCCATGGAGCTCATACTTCCTTTAGTTGCCTCCGGCCTCTCAATGATCTCTCCCTCGGTAGCAAAGCTTCGGAGATTCCTCAGCTTGCCCTCCAAAAGTTCTTTGGATTCCTCCTAAAGGCCCTTTGGATTGCTCCCAAAGGCCCTCTGGATCTGATCCCAGTTGATGCTCAAAGCTGAAGTGGAGAGGGGCTTTAATAGGGAAACTCCGGAAGTACTATGTGTTTTCTAACCGATGTGGGATTCTGCCCGAGTGCTCTCGATCGCAGCTTGGTGCTGCAAAGTACTTTTAGTCGATGTGCGATGGCGCGTATGTGCTCGATCGCAAGTGCACTCGATCATATTGCTTCTGCACTCGATCGCAGTGCCGGCAGCAACTCTTTGTTCTTTTAAGCCCAACAGCTCCCAAAGTGCTTCTTTTTATTTAAAAACCTACAAAACATAGAAAACCCAGAAAACACATGAAATAAAGTGAAATAACACAACTAAGAACCTAACAACTGTAAATTAAGGGTCTTAAATATGACTATTTAAGCACTTATCACACCCCCCAACTTATATATTGCTAGTCCCTTAGCAATACAAAACTAAAACTAAATGGAAAACAAAGAACACAATGATGAATCCATCATTCATAGTATCCTAAAATTTAAGGATCATACAAAACTATGATATTCAGTAATGAGCAAACTTAAAATGTAAACCCATCTTCATAATGAATAGGAATTCTAAAATATAAATACTTACAAAAGGCAGGCTAAGGCATCACACATCTGACTCAGTATAAAGTGAATTAGCATAAAATGATGAGGCTTCTAAATAATTTCAAAGTGTAATGTCTCAAGATTCACAGAATTTCTCATCAGAATGAACAATGATGGCATAGTTTTATTTTTTTTTCTCTTTTATTATGAGGCTCTGCTATGTTTAGTTCCCTTAAGCTTTCTAATTTACCCATGTAGCGAGTGTTGAGTCAATGACTCCCAAACCAGATGGTTTTAGGGCATTAGGTGTAAAGACAGCCCTCAAGACTTACTAACTCGAGTCAAAAAGGCTACGAAAGTAAATTGGCCTTAATGCTACCAAGCAAAATTCTCACCTTTTGACATGAACACTCACTGCTTACTGAGGCAAGAGGTCCAGTTACTCAGCGAAAATTTTCTCAATGATCATTATGAATATAATTCCCACCTTTTGACGTGAACACTCACTGCTTACTGAGGCAAGAGGTCCAGTTACTCAGTGGAAAGTTTATCAATGATCATTCTTAGCATTTTTCTTTTTTTTTATATATATAATTTTTTTGCTCTTGTATGCCCAAGTGTTCATCTAACAAGTCATCCAGTTTCAGTTAAGCCATGGAAACATACATATTGAAATTATATGTCATACCTCACACTATTTTGTGCTAATGTACTCATGTCAGATTAGGTCAAACATGTGAATTCTCAAATGCCTAAAGTAAGTAACAAAATTTTAAAATTCTATCATCAAATCATGTGTTCAAGATTTTAAGCTCACCAATGACATCACATCATAGTATTGTTTAGATCAACCAAAATTTTAAAAACAACATGAACATGCATTTATCTCCTCTTAAAAAAAATACTGAAGTTGCAACACTACCCCCCAACTTAATTGAAACATTGTCCTCAATGTTTAAGAATCAAATAAGGGTAGAATACACCTGATGAATGATGTGGGTAGCCTGCGATGTACCAAAAATGGTAACCTGAATTGACAAAAGAAAACTAACCTGCAAACAAAAAGAAAAAGAAAGAAAATACAAGAAAAACTAAAATAAAGCAAAACAAATCATACCTACGTGGTGTGGTCATGGTGAGTAGACCGGATCCATTAGTGGAATGTCTTCCACCTCCAGATCTTGCCTATCAATTAAAATCTTAAGACACTGACCATTTACTTTAAAAGTCCGACCATCCCTAGTATCCTCTATTTTTACTGCCCCATTTTCAAAAGCATTTTTTTACTATAAAAGGGCTGGTCCACCTCGACCGAAGTTTGCCTGAGTGCTTATGGAGTCTAGAATCATATAAGAACACCCAGTCATTAGGTTTAAATGTTTTTCTCAAAATGTTTTTGTCATGGAATACTTTCATTTTAGCCTTATAGATTCTAGAGTTCTCATAAGCATCATTTCTTAATTCCTCTAACTCGGTCAACTGATATTTCCTAAGCTTACCTGCCTCTCCTATGTCAAGATTAAAAGACTTGATAGCCCAATAAGCTTGATGCTCGAGCTCTACAAGCAAGTGGTAAGGATTTCCAAAAACAAGCCGATAAAGTGACATACCTAAGGGAGTTTTAATGGCTGTACGGTAAGCCCAAAACGCATCAACTAGTCTCAACGACTAATCCTTGCGATCTAGGTTAACTTTTTTTTCTAAAATTTGTTTAATTTCCCTATTAGCCAGCTCTACTTGTCCACTAGTCTGAGGGTGGTAGGTAGTAGAAATTTTATGTAACACCCCATATTTTCTCTTTAAGGCTTCAAAAGAATGGTTGCAAAAATGTGTACCTCGATCACTAATTATAGCACGTGGGGTATCAAATCGAGATAGCACATTTTCTTTAAGAAATTTAATTACCATTCTCTTAACGTTGGTTCAGCAAGCTGCTGCCTCCACCCATTTAGATATATAATCTATTGCCACGATGATATATTGGTATCCGAAGGAAAGAGGAAAGGGTCCCATAAAATCAATGCCTCAACAATCAAAGATTTTAACCACTAAAATAGGGTTTAACGGCATTATATTTCGGTGAGACACAGCTCCTAACTTCTGACACTTCTCATATGACTGATAATAGATGTTTGCATCCTTAAACAAGGTAGGCCAATAAAATCCACACTGCAAATTTTTTGCAGCAGTTTTTTTCATTGAAAAGTGCCCTCCACAAGCTTGGGAATGACAAAATTCCAAGACGTTAGCAATCTCTTCATTAGGGATGCAACGCCTTAAAATTTGGTCAGGGTAGTACTTAAAAAGGTAGGGGTCATCTCAATAGAAATTACATACCTCATATAAGAATTTCTTCTTGTCTTGAGCGCTCCAATCCATTGCTATCTCACCTGTAGCCAAATAATTCACGATGTGACCAAACCATGGTAAAGAAGTAACGGAGAGTAAATGCTCATCGGGAAAGTCATCTTTGATTAGCTTGTCGTCAGAGGTGTCCTCAAATGTGAGCCTTGATAGATGGTCAACCACTACATTCTCTACTCATTTTTTATCTTTGATGGTGATGTCGAATTCTTGTAGGAGTAGGATCCATCATATTAGTTGTGCTTTAGCATCCTTTTTTGTAAGAAGGTACTTAAGGGTTGCATGATCTATAAAGATAAGAATAGGGGAACCAATTAAATAAGCACAAAATATATCTAAGGCAAATACTACAGCTAACAATTCTTTTTCAGTTGTGGAGTAATTCATTTGAGCACTATTTAAAGTCTTACTAGCATAGTAAATGACAAAAGGTTTTCCCTCTCTTCGCTGTCCAAGAATAGCACCTACAGCGTAGTCACTAGCATCACACATAATTTAAAAATGTAACATCAAATCTGGTGACTGCATTATAGGTGCAGAAGTAAGCTTACTAATCAGTGTTTTAAAGGCTCCTTAACAGGCTTGAGTCCATTCAAAGGGGGTGTCTTTAACTAGGAGGGCACATAGTGGTCTAGATATGTTCTAAAATTTTTTTATGAACCTCCTATAAAAACCAACATGACCAAGGAAAGATCTCACATCCTTTATTGTCTTAGGAGTAGGTAATTTAGAAATTAATTCAATCTTAGATTGATCAACCTCTATTCCTTTATAAGAGACAATATGCCCTAAGACAATGCCGGATGGTACCATGAAATGGCATTTTTCCCAATTTAAAACCAATTCTTTTTCCTCACAGCGAATCAATACTCTTTTTAAATTCATTAAGCATACATCAAATGAAGATCCAAAAACAGTTAGGTCATCCATAAAAACCTCCATGCAATTTTCAACCATGTCACTAAAAATACTCATCATACAACGTTGAAAAGTGGTAGGGGCATTACACAATCCAAATGGCATCTTACAAAAAGCATTGGTGCCAAAGAGACAAGTAAAAGTGGTTTTTTCTTGGTCTTCTAATGCAATTTCTATTTGATAATAACCAGAATAACCATCTAGAAAACAGTAAAAGGGATGACCAGCTACACACTCAAGAATTTGATCAATAAAAAGGAGTAGGAAGTGGTCTTTCTGGGTTGTAGCATTTAATTTTCTGTAATCAGTGCACGTACGCCACCCGGTCACAAGTTTGGTAGGGACTAGCTCTCCTAGGTCATTCTTTACCACAGTGACCTCGGACTTTTTAGGGACGACTTGTGTAGGGCTTACTCATTTACTATCAGCTATGGGATATATAATACCTGCATGTAACAGTTTCAGCACTTCATTTTTCATTACTTCTTTCATAGTGGGGTTAAGCCTACGTTGAGGGTCTCTACGAGGACTAGCTCTTTTATTCAAATTTATTTTATTGGAGCAGATTAGGGGATTAATTCCCTTTAAATCAGCCATGCTCCATCCTAAGGCTGATTTGTGTGCATTTAAAGTTTGAATTAACTTCTTACTTTGGGTCTCAGATAATTTAGAAGAAATAATAACAAGAAAGGTATCACCTGGACTGAGAAAGGCATGTTTTAAACCCTTGGGTAGTGGCTTCAATTCGACTTTAGGTGCTTCCACACTTGAGAGGACTTGTGTCTTGCTTCTTTCGGGCAACTCCTTAAACTTTGGTTGCCATGCCCAATTGTTGTAATCCTGAGATTTGTCAAAAACAGCACAAATATTAATTATATCAGTTTTATCATCAAATAAATCTATCTTTGAATTAACAAGAAAATTTTTAAGAGGATCATAATCATGAGCTAAGGAAACTCCCTCATTGATGAGTGACTCGATCATGTAAAGCTGGTGGTTTTCTTCCTCATCTTCGGGCTGTTTTGCAACATTGAAAATATTTACTTCAAGGGTCATGTTTCCAAAGGATAGCTTCATGAGTCCATTCCTACAATTTATTAGAGCATTAGCAGTAGCAAGGAAATGTCTACCCAAAATCAAAGGGATTTTAGAGTTAGTGTCAACAGCAGAAGTAGTATCAAGAATTAAGAAATCAACAGGATAGTAAAATTTATCGATTTGAATCAAAACATCCTCTACCACACCCCGGGGTACTTTGACTGAACGATTAGCCAATTACAATACCACGCTAGTTGGTTTGATTTCTCCTAAACCCAGTTGTAAGTAAATGGAAAATAGCATTAGGTTTACACTAGCTCCTAAATCTAGCAAGGCTTGTCCAACCTCATGATTTCCAATGCTGCAAGCAATGGTAGGACATCATAGATCCTTGTATTTTGGGGGAATTCTTTGCTCAATTAATGCACTAACTTGCTCAGTTAGGAATGTTGTTTTCTTGACATGGTGCTTCCTTTTAATTATGCATAGATCCTTGAGAACTTTTGCATAGGTAGGGACTTGTTTAATCACATGCAAAAGAGGAAGATTAAGTTTTACTTGCCTTAAGTTCTCTAGGATTTCATTATTTATTTCCAGATTTTTCTTGTTTGATTTTAAGGCTTGAGGGAATAGGGCCTTTGAGTAGCTCGGCTTCACTATTAGTTTGACCTTTTCTCACATCCTCGGGTTTATTCATTGGTGGGATGTGTAGTGACTTACCACTGCGGGACACAATGATATTTATATCTTTCAGATTTTCTTATGCCATGTGTTGACTATGTGGAGTGGGCTGAGCTTAGGAAGGGAACTTCCCTCACTCAGTTACACTTAAGGAGCCCATTAATTTGGACACTTGGCTCCTTATTTCCTTATTTTCTTCCACAACCTATGTGATTAATGCCTCATACCTTTGGTTTGTCTCACCCTGTGCCTTATTAAAACCATGTAAAGTGTCTTCTAAAGAATTCCTAGAGGATGAGGGTGCATGATATGGTGCAGGGTATGATCTAGGGGGTTGTGCAAGCTGATGGTTTTCAGACTTCCAGCTAAAGTTGGGGTGATTTCGCCATTCCGAATTATAGGTGTTAGAGAAAAGTGTTGAAGGTTTCTTGTACATGCCTAAGGCATTGCATTGTTCCTCATACATCCCTCTCATCTCAGCAAATATGGGACATTCTTGGGCGAGATGATCTATCCTGCCACACACAAAACATGGTTCTAAAGATTTGGCCTGATTAGCCACGTGTGTTGGCTTTGAGCCTTTAGTCTTTAATGCATCTAACTCCCTAGTGAGCATTTCTACTTTAGCTTTCAAGTTGTTTTCTTCCCTAAGATGATATATTCCACCACCACTCGGGTTTTCTACAGACCGTGACCTGTTTGTGCTTTCAGTAGCACTAGGTCCAGTCCAAGTATAAGCTTTTTCAGCAAGCTCATTGAGGTACTCTATGGCCTCATCAGGATATTTTTGTAAGAATTCACCATTGCACATCATATCTACAAATTGGCGCTCTCTATATGTAAGTCCCTCATAAAAATAGCTCACTAAACGCCAATTCTCATACCAATGGTGAGGGTACATACTCAATAACTCCTTAAATCTCTCCCAAGATTGATACAGAGTCTCGCTGTCCTTTTGTGCAAAGGTGGAGATTTGCCTTTTTAAAGCATTGGTCTTATGTTGGGGAAAGTATTTATTAAAGAAGACACGAGTCATCTCAGTCCACGACCCAATAGATCATGGTCTAAGTTGGTATAGCCAACTCTTAGCTCTACCCTTCAAAGCGAAAGGAAAGAACTTAAGTCTCACAATGTCAGCAGTTGCACCTTGACTATGAAAAGTCGCAACTACTTCCTCAAACTTCCTAATGTGCACATATGGGTTTTCATTTTCCATGCCATGAAATGTAGGGAGTAACTGTATCATCCCTATTCTAAGATCTAGTTGGGGAATATTAGCAGGAAACATGATGCAAGATGGTGTGGCTGTGCGTGTAGGGTGGAGGTAGTCCTGAAGGGTCCTAGTAGGTTGATCTTCGTGTTCACTCATTTCCTCAGGATTAGATGGATTATCAAATAAAGGGTTTAAAAAGTTTAATTCTGACTCTAGCACAGGCCTACAAGCAAATCTACCCAAAGGGTCTCTATATCTGGGCATGCAAGATCACAAAATAATAAAAATACTATAAAAAGAAAGAATAAAATAAAATAAAATTAATGCAGCAAGCTAAAGAGGGAACGAAGTTACCACCTTTATAGCTGCTGAAAAGAAAAACTATCTACAATTCTTCTACCATCTTGTCAAAAGTTAACAATCTTCTTTGTACTTAAGTTCGTTTCCCCGGCAACGGCGCCAAAATTTGATTACGCCCAAAGTATAATGTAGTAGTTGAAGCATAGCTTTGGGGTGTCGATTCCGCAGGGAAACAAGTTAACTACAAGAGAAGATGAAATCCTTAACACAAACGATAAAAGTTGAACAAGAGAATTTGAATAATAAAGTAAAGTGATATGCGAATTGTGTAATTGTAATGAAAACTATAATGGAAGCAACAAGGGTCCGGGAATCCTCCCTAGGTTTGTTGCCTTATTCCAATCTCAATTCAGTTGTTTTTATCTCGATTTCAAGTTTCACATCCCAAACAAGCAATCGGCAAATATTCAATCAAAGCACATATATAAACCCTAATGAAATTGTTATGAAATACTCTTTACTTTCAAGCACACATGGCCTAACTTATAGATTATCAAGAACCGACAATATATCATAATGACAATACTGTAGTAATGGACAAATCTATAAGAGAAATCTATAGGACTCAATCACACCTCAACAACATCACATAAGAAGAGCATGACTAGACTTATATGGGGGAGAAAGATGCAATCACTGGATTAAGGGAAAATCTTCTAATTAGATAAAAAAAAGTAAATCATAACAATGTTTAATGAAAATAAATCCATACTACAACTGAATCAAGAAAAGAAAATAAGAACAACTACACCTAGGGATTCACCCCTTTGCCTTGCTTGGAGATTAGCTGGCCATGGAGCACATGCTTCCTTGAGTTACCTCTGGCCTCTCAATGATCTCCCCCTTGGTAGCAAAGCTTTAGAGATTCCTCAGCTTCCCCTCCAAAAGTTCTTCGGATTCTTCCTAAAGGCCCTCCGAATTGCTCCTAAAGGCCCTCTGGATCTGATCCCAGTTGATGCTCAAAGTTGAAGTGGAGAGGGGCTTTTATAGGGAAACTCTCGAAGTACTATGTGTTTTCTAACCGATGTGGGATTCTACCCGAGTGCGCTCGATCGCAGCTTGGTGCGCTCGATCGCACTTGGTGCTGCAAAGTACTTCTAGTCAATGTGGGATGGTGCGTATGCGCTCGATCGTGGAATGTTGCACTTGATCGCAAGTGCGCTCGATCGCAGTGCAGGCAACAACTCTTTGCTCTTTTAAGCCCAACAGCTCCCAAAGTGCTTCTTTTTATTTAAAAACCTACAAAACATAGAAAACCCAGAAAACACATAAAATAAAGTGAAATAACACAACTAAGGACCTAATAATTTTAAATTAAGGGGCTTAAATATGACTATTTAAGCACTTATCATCTTGCAACTCTTTATTTGGATCCATTTTAAAAGTAAAGATTCTTTTAAGAAGATAAATCTTGTTAGGGAGATTTTTGGTAAGAAACAACTCATCTAGTTTCTTCTATATGACAGCAGGATCTTCCGAGTCTCCGCACTCCCTTGTGACACTATCCGACATGTGTAGGAAGATAGTGTTGTATGCCATCTTCTTCATCTTAATCCGCTGGTCCTCTGTGATACTTGCTGGAAAAGCATCATCTTCTCCAATAGCCAAGTCCACCTTCTGTTGCATAAGAATAGCCTTGATCTTCTACTTGCGCAGGGAAAAATCTCCCTTTCCATCAAACTTCTCAACAACGAAATTTGAACCCATCTTGTGGAGAAGATCCCAGATTTGTGCAGCACCCACAACTGCTTTCCAACTTCTTCTAAACCTCAAGAACACGATCGAAGATTGATCTCAACACCATTCTTAAATCATCCTCAAGAACACAATCTGATCTTGATCTTTAATCCTTTCTTGAATCATCCAAGAAGTTTGTTCTTTAATTCTTGGGTCTTTTTCTCTTTTTCTCACTGTAACTGTCTCTCTCTAGGAGATTCATCCATCTATAAATAAATTCACAATAATATACCACACATCAACATTTCAATAATGCAAGCAATAATTAACACGGATGCATTGCATGAATGATTATGATGGGAACGTCTTCCCACCTGTCGACAGGTTGTTATTATCTTAGACCGACCCCTTCTCGGTTCTTTACAGCTTATCCCGGCTGTCACGAAATTTATTTTCAGCATGTACCGGCTGTCACGGTGTCCCTATTATTTCCAGCATATACCTGCTGTTACGGTGGTTCCATTAGACCGGCCCTTTCCCGGTTCTTTCGGTTATATTATTAAATGCATATGCACATAAATAATAAAATAAAAGCAAGCATGTATTTAGACTAGCTATCCTTATTTTTCTCAAATTGCATAAAAAATTTCACTAAATTCCTCTCATCTCAACTCACATCAAATCATCCATCAAAGCTATCAATATCCACTAAATTTCATCACAAATCACATCTAATCATCCACCAAAGTTTGTCTAGATACATTAAATTTGTTTCCTCATAATTCGTATCAAAACATCAACCAAAACTCATCAAGAATTTATTTATCACCATCATTATTAAATCAACATATCATTCTAGTAATATTTCCTTTCACATAATAATTTTTTTACGTGTCCAATATTTATACCATACCTATCAACCAAATATTTATCTATCACCAAAACATAAGCTAATAATTTATTTTAATGTTAACACTAGATATTTCAAAAATTTTATTTAGATTACTTAAAGTAAATCCAACTCACCACGTAGCTCTTAAAGCTACCCGTAGATCGCCTCCTTGCATTTCCAATTTCTCTAAAAAATTTCCCTCAGTTGTAGATCGTCAATACCTGACATTGTATTTATATTAAATTTATAATTTATTCTTCAATTCGTTATAAACCACACACTTTGAAAATTCCCACTTTCAATTCAGGAAAACTTCATAATGTCAGAAATTCAAAAATAAACATTATATTATTACATTCTATTTTTCTGATAACTTCTCATGATTCTTTATGAAATTCCGCAATAAATCCCTTTAAAATTATGTCTTTTCAACTTTTCTTTGAGTTCCCAAGTGTCTAAAGAAATAAAGTAATTGAAAAAAGATTTAACAAAACTTATAAGGATAATTACGTTTACGTATTATACCAATATATATATAGATGAAAATATTTGTGAAGATATATATATACATATATATATATATATGTATATATATATATATATATTTTTTTTTCTTCTTTCTTCTACCATCCTTAAACGTTTTAGACTATTTTTTCAGAAAACTTTATTAATATTTTATTTTTTTCTTTTCTTATAATGACATCCATGTCCTTTTTAAAAAAAATTATTTTATTTAATATTAATCCTTCGCATAAATAATTATTTAAATTTCTTGTAATATTTATTAAATTACTTCTTTACCCTTACTTCACGATTACGGGTATTACATGCATAAATCTTGGGATTTTCTCCGCAAGATGGGTTTAAAATTTCATTGTTGAGAAGTTTGATGGAAAGGGAGACTTTGCTCTTTGGAAGTGGAAAATCAAAGCTGTTCTTATGTAACAGAAGGTTGACTTGGCTATTGGAGAAGATGATGATTTTCCAGCAAGTATCACGGAGGTCCAGCAGAATGAGATGAAGAAGATGGTGTACAGCACCATCTTTCTGCACATGTCAGATAGCGTGATAAGGGAGTGCAGAGACTTGGAAGATCCAACTGTCATTTGGAAGAAACTAGATGAGTTATTTCTTACCAAGACTCTCCTTAATAAGATATATCTTCTTAAAGGAATCTTTGCTTTTAAAATGGATCCTAATAATGAGTGGCAAGATAATCTTGATGTGTTTAATAAACTAGTTCAAGATTTGGCTAGTTATAGTATAACATTCCTGGATGAACAATTGGCTGTTATGTTATTGAATTCTCTTCCTGATTATTTCAAAAATTTGATTAATGCTATTGAATATGGAAGAGATACACTAACTAAAGAAATTGTGATCAATGCTATAAGGGCTCATGATTTCAAAGCCAAGATGAGGGAAGCATCAAGTGGGGAAGGTCTGTTCGTTAGAGGAAAGCCTGTAACTTGGAATGGCAGCAGCATCCATGGCAACTACGGGAACAAATCAAAGGGTAGAGGGCAGAGCCATGGAAGATCGCATTCTAAACCGAAGTTTGGAGGAAAGTGATGCTACTACTACAATAAGGAGGGTCATTTCAAGAAAGTTGCAAGAATATGATGAGGGGTGAGAAAGAAAGAGGCCATACCAAGAATGGAGAGGCTTCGGTTGCGAAGGGAGAACAGCAAGATGATGTTCTTGTTGTGTGCTCAAATGTGAGCGAAAGGCAGGGCAACGAGAGATGGATCTTGGATATCGGATGCACTTATCATATGTGTCCTCACCGGGATTGGTTCAAGAATTTCAAGGAAACCGATGGGGGAGTCGTTTTCTTAGGTTACAATACTTTATGCCAAGTGAGGGGCATGGGAGACATCCAATTGAGGATGTTTGATGGAGTTACAAGGCTGTTGCGGAATGTGAGATATCTTCCGAATTTGAGAAGAGATTTGATCCAATTGGGGTAGCTAGATTCTATGGGGTACACATACAAATCAGAGGGAGGTAAGATCAAGGTAACTAAGAGATCTTTGATAGTGATCAAAGCAACAATCAAGAATGATTTCTATGAGATGATTGGAGAGACGAACATCAAGAATCAAGCAGCAAGCTTGATGGCTGATTTCGCTCAAACTAATATGCAGTTATTGTGTATAGTTGAGGTGTCGATCCCACGAGGAAAAGTAATCTACAAAGGAACAGTGCAAACCTTAACACGAACGATAACAATCAAGTGAGAAAATATGAATTTTGATAATGAAGCAATTGTGAGAAAATTGTGCAAATAGATTGAAGAATATAATAAAGGAACAACAAGGTTCTGGGAATCCACCCTAGGTTTGTTGCCTTATTCCAATATTGATTCAGTTGTTTTTATCTCGATTGCAAGTTTTGCATCCCAAACAGGCCATCAGCAAATATTCAATCAAAGCATATGTAAACCCTAATGTAATTGATATGAATTACTCTTTACTTTTGATTTAAGCACACATGACCTATCCTATAGATTTATCAAGAAACGACAATATATCTTAATGACAATATTGTAGCCATGGACAAACCTAAAAAATAAATCTACCAGACTCAATCACATCCAAACAATCTTGATATAAGAAAAGCATGACTAGACTTATATCGAGGAGAAAGATATAACCATCGGATTAAGAAGAAATCTTCTAATTAAATTAAAGAGTAAATCATAACAATGTTTTGACAATAAATCCCAATTACAACTGAATCAATAAAGGAAAATAAGAACAACTACACCTAAGGATTCATCCCTTCGCCTTGCTTGGAGATTAGTTGACCATGGAGTTCATGCTTGAACACTTTGATGAAGAGTGTGGTAGCCTTCTTGTGTTTTCCAGCCTTAATAATTGTCCTCTTCTCAAACCCTAAGTGATCTATTTATAATACAAAAGGTCCAAGGGTGTTTTAGGGTTTTAAATAATCATTAAAGTCCTAATTAGGTCATAATTCGGAGAAGGGGATCATGTGCGCACTGCAGCTCTCACTTCCTTGTGCCCCGACTCTGCCTGGTATTTGGTTTCCTCACTTTTTGTAGGCCGCGGCTCTGCCTGGTCCAGGCCGCGGTGCTCACTGAAGCTCCTTTCTTGCTTTCTTGGTTTGGTTCTGGAGGTCGAGGCTTGGATATTTTCAAGCCGCAGCGCACACACTCAAGACTTGATTTCTCTTCATTTGTCCTTCCACAACCATGCCTTCACTCCAGTATACCTTAAGTCTTTGTGCTTCAAGCAACGATAACTTTTCCTCCTCTTTTGAACTTAAAGTACCTGAAAATGCACTGAAATAGATCAATGATCCAAGAATGACACTTTAGAGTTGTTAACGTATAAAAGTGCAATTAAAACCAAGTTCAACCCTAAAATGCTAACAATTAAGTTCTGTTAAGATGCAATTATGACTCTTATCACAACCCCCAACTAGCTTATTGCTAGTCCCTAGCAATTCAAGCGAAAACAAGAGATGAATTCTACGGTAGGATTCAAAACAAAATAAAGCAATGTTAGTGTTAAACTAGGAGCAATTCACTTTTTGTCTCAGAAATCGCACATAACACACAGCATATAGAATCATTAAATATCACCCAAGTCCAAAAGTAATCTAAACATCAATCTTAAAATTGTTATCGACTCTTAACATCCATCTTACCACAATCCATTAATCCGAACACCTGGATGATTTTATGCACAACATTCACAAATACAAGTTTTGGCCTCTAAAATATATTAAATTTCGTGACATCAATCACAAATCAAGCTCCATAGGCTTATTTTTCAAATCACTCTCCACTATTGTAGAAAAGCCACACTATATTGGATCAATATGTCTTTAATAAGCTTGTAACGTTAGGCTAAGGTAACAGTTAAGAAAGAACGGGAAGGATTCAATCAAAAAAAGAACTTAATCTCTTAGTTTTAAACACAACCTTCTTTTAAGCACTGGACAACCTTACTTCAATACCCAACTCTTTCAACCATTTTTTTTAGAGCATATCTCTCGATAAGTCACCATTTTTCTTTTCTTTTCCTCTTTCTTTGCCATACTTCACTTCTCTTTTTCTTCTCTCCCCTTTTTTTTTCTTTTCTTTTCTATTTTTGCATAAGACCATTCACTTCTTTTTTTATTTTATTTTTTTACTCTTTCCACAACCCCCAACTTATCTCCTTTAATGTACTTGGGTTGTAGCAGTAATATTTTTTCATATTTCCATCCTTACTCCTCTTAAGTGCTTCTCAACAAATGTGTATAACTAAGTTCTTTTAAAAGAAGGGTAATGATAAAATATTTTTAGGCTCATAAAGGTGAGTAAATAGGCTATTGAAAGAAACAAGGCTCAAATTATTTTTCAAAAAAAAGGCTCAAGCAAGTGACTAGCGATAGATATAGCAGTGGTAAGTTTGAAAGGCTCAAACGGTCCAAAAATGGCCTACATCATATCCTAAGTAGTGTGCATTCTAGGAATTTGCCTCAAGTGATTATTAAATAAGTTCTAGAGCTTGTCAAGACTGCAAAAGTATTCATAAAACAATCACACATAAAATTTCTCTAAATGTTTTAGACTAATCATACAATCTTACCGCAAACTAGAGTCTCGAACCAAATGAAGATTGACACTTAAATCATTCTCAAACCGAAGCAACATTTAATTTCTTCTAAATGCTATATGCTATCTCAATTAAGTTCATATCATTGACATGTGAATTAACTCTAAAGCTTAACACAAAACATGCTAAGAACAAATGAAAAGGGAAAATGTCACTAAACAATTTAATGGAAAAAAATAAATATGTTTCCTCCACCCCCAACTTAAAAATTGCATTGACCTCAATGTGAAAGAAAAGGTAAAGGAAACTCCCTTTGTAAGCAAAAGTGCACAGGTCCTGGTTCTAAATAAAACACCTTATTTGTGTGCCAAATAAAAATATAAAATTAGCAAAATAAAAAATAAATGTTAAACTAAAAACTAAATTAAACCAAACTAGAAAAAGAACTAAAAATTAAAATTGAAATGAACTTAATTAAAAACAAAATAACCAAAAGAAAAATAAAAACATACCTTTGTGGTGTGGTTAAGGTGAATAGACCGGATCCATAAGCGGAATGTCTTCCACTTCTGGATCTTTCCTATCTATTAAGATTTTGAGGCGTTGACCATTTACTTTAAAAATCCGACCATCTCTAGTATCCTCAATTTCCACCGCCCCATTTGCAAAAACAATTTTCAATATAAATGGACCGATCCACCTCGACCGAAGTTTTCCTAGATGCTAATGGAGTCTAGAATCGTATAAAAACACCCGATCATTAGGCTTGAATGTTTTCCTTAAAATTTTTTTATCATGAAACACTTCATCTTCGCCTTATAGATTCTAGAGTTCTCATAAGCATCATTTCTTAACTCCTCTAACTCGGTCAACTGATATTTCCTAAGCTTACTCGCCTCTCTTATGTCAAAATTAAAAGACTCGATGGCACAATAAGCTCAATGCTCGATCTCTATAAGTAAGTGGCAAGGCTTTCCAAAAACAAGCCTATATGGTGACATACCTAAAGAGGTTTTGAAAGCTGTATGGTAAGCCCAAAGCGCATCAACTAGTCTTAAAGATCAATCCTTGCGATCCAGGTTGACTGTTTTTTTCTAGAATTTGTTTAATTTCCCTATTTGCAAGTTCTACTTGTCCACTTGTCTGAGAGTGGTAAGCTATAGAAATCTTATATAACACCCCATATTTTCTCATCAAAGCTTTAAAGGAATGGTTGTGAAAATGTGTACCTCGATCACTAATTATAGCATGTGGTGTACCAAATCGAGATAACACATTTTTTTTGAGAAATCTAATTACCATTCTATTATCATTGCTTTGGCAAGCTGTTGCCTCTACCCATTTTGTCACATAATCTATTGCCATAATGATATATTGCTATCCGCAAGAAGGAGGAAATGGTCCCATAAAATCAATGCCCCAACAATCAAAGATTTCAATCACTAAAATTGGGTTTAAGAGCATCATATTACGATGAGATACAGCTCCTAACTTCTGACACTTTTCACATGAGCGACAATAGATGTTTGCATCTTTAAACAATGTAGGCCAATAAAATCCACACTGCAAATTTTTTGCAGCGGTTTTTTCATTGAAAAGTGGCCTCCACAAGCTTAGGAGTGACAAAATTCCAAGACGCTGGCAATCTCTTCATTAGGGATGCACCGCCTTAAAATTTGGTCAGGGCAGTACTTGAAAAGACAGGGGTCATCCCAATAAAAATTACATACCTCATTCAAGAAATTCTCTTGTCTTGAGCGCTCCAATCCATAGGTATCTTACCGGTAGCCAAATAATTCACAATGAGCAAACCATGGTAGAGAAGTAATAGAGAGTAATTGCTCATCGGGAAAATCATCCTTGATTGGCATGTCGTCAGAGGTGTCCTCAAATATGAGCCTTGAGAGATGGTCTACCACCACGTTCTCTACTCCTTTCTTGTCCTTGATGGTGATGTCAAATTCTTGCAAGAGTAAAATCCACCGTATTAGTCGTGCCTTAGCATCCTTCTTTGTAAGAAGTTACTTGAGGGCTGCATGATCTGTGAAGATAAGAATAGAATAACCAATTATATAAGCACGAAACTTGTCCAAAGCAAATACTACAGCTAGCAATTCTTTTTCAGTGGTGGAGTAGTTCATCTGAGCACTATTTAAGGTTTTACTAGCATAGTAAATGACATAAGGTTTTCCCTCCCTTCGCTGTCCAAGAACAACACCTACAGCATAGTCACTAGCATCACACATGATTTCAAAGGATAAAATCCAATCAGGTGACTACATTATAGGGGCTGAAGTAAGCTTGCCAATCAGCATTTTAAAGGCCTCTTGACAAGTGGTCCACTCAAATGGGACATCTTTAACTAGGAGGGCACATAGTGGTCTAGATATGTTGGAAAAGTTTTGTATGAACCTCCTATAAAAACCAGCATGACCAAGGAAAGATCTTACATCCTTTACTGTCTTAGGTGTGGGCAATTTAGAAATTAATTCAATCTTAGATTAATCAACCTCTATCCCCTTAGAAGAAATAATATGCCCTAAGACAATACCGGATGGTACCATGAAATGGCATTTTTCCCAATTTAAGACTAATTCCTTTTCCTCATAACGAATCAACACTCTTTCTAAATTCATTAAGCAAACATCAAATGAAGATCCAAAAACAGTTAGGTCATCCATAAAATCCTCCATGCAATTTTCAACCATGTCACTAAAAATGCTCATCATGCAACGTTGAAAAGTGGCAGGGGCATTACACAATCCAAATGGCATTCTAAGAAAAACATAGGTGCCAAAAGGACAAGTGAAAGTGGTTTTACTTTGGTCTTCTAATGCAATTTCAATTTGATAATAACCAGAATAACCATCTAAGAAACAGTAAAAATGATGACCAGCTACACACTCAAGAATTTGATCGATAAAGGGGAGTGGGAAATGGTCTTTCCGGGTGTCAGCATTTAATTTCCTATAATCAATGCACATGCATCACCCAGTCACAAGTTTTGTAGGGACTAACTCTCCTAGGTCATTCTTTACCACAGTGACTCCGGACTTTTTAGGAATGACTTGTGTATGACTTACCCATTTACTATCTAGCTATGGGATATATAATTCCCGCATCTAATAGTTTTAACACTTCATTCTTTACTACTTCTTTCATAGTGGGGTTAAGCCTACGTGGAGGGTCTCTACGAGGACTAGTTTCTTAATCCAAATTTATCTTATGAGAACAGATCAGGGGACTAATTCTTTTAAATAAGCCATGCTCCAACCTAAGGCTGATTTATGTGCATTTAAGGTCCGAATTACTTTCTCACCTTGAGACTCAGACAACTCAGATGAGATAATAACAGGAAAAGTATCACCAGGACCGAGAAAAATATGCTTTAAACCCTTAGGTAGTGGCTTCAATTCGACTTTAGGTGCTTCCACACTTGAGGAGATTTGTTTCTCGCTTCTTTCGGGTAACTTCTCAAACTTTGGTTGCCATGCTTAAGTGCCATAATCCTGAGATTTGTCAAAAATACCACAAATATCAATTATATCAATTTTATCATTAATAGAATCAATCTCAGAATTAACAAGAAAATATTCAAGAGGATAAAAGTCATGAGCTATGGAAACTCCTTTATCAATGAGTGACTCGATCATGTATAAGTGGTGGTTCTCGTCCTCATCTTTGGGCTGTTTTGCAACGTTGAAAATGTTCACCTCGAGGGTCATGTTTCCAAAGGACAGCTTTATGAGTCCATTCCTACAATTAATAAGAGCATTTGCAGAAGCAATGAAAGATTTACCCAAAATCAAAGAAATTTTAGAGTTAGTGTCAACAGCAGAGGTAGTATCAAGGATTAGGAAATCAACAGGATAATAAAATTGATCAATTTGAATCAAGATATCCTCTACCACACCCCGGGGTACTTTGACTGATCGGTCAGCCAATTGTAATACCACAGCAGTTGGTTTTATTTCTCCCAATCCCAGCTGCAAATAAATAGAAAATGACATCAGATTTACACTAGCTCCTAAATCTAGAAAGGCTTATCCAACCTCATGATTTCCAATGCTACATGCAATGGTTGGATAGCCAGGATCCTTGTATTTTGGGGGAATTCTTTGCTCAATTAAAGCACTAACTTGCTCTGTTAGGAATGTTGTTTTCTTTACATGGTACTTCCTCTTAATGGTATATAAATCCTCGAGAACTTTTGTACAGGTAGGAACTTGTTTAATCATATGCAAAAGAGGTAGATTAAGTTTTACTTGCCTTATGTTCTCTAGGATTTCATTGTTTAGGTCCAGATTTTTCTTGTTTGATTTTAAGACTTGAGGGAATGGTGCCTTAACAGGACTCTTGGTAACTTCAGGGTCTTTGGGTAACTCGGCATCACTATTACCTTGACCCTTTTTCACATCCTCGGATTTGTTCATTGTTGGGATGTGTAATGTCTTATAACTTCTTGTCACAATGGCATTCACATTTTCCAGATTTGTTTGTGCCATGTGTTGACCATGGGGTGTGGACTGAGCTTGGAAAGGGAACTTATTGGAAATCACCTTGACAAGATGCCTAGGTGGTGATCTTCCAAACACCCAAGTCTAGAATGACTTGTAAAGATTAGGAATCGAAAACAGAAATAGAAATCAAAGAAATAAAGATGACAAGCGATTTGTTATCGAGGTTCGGCAATAGCCTACGTCCCCGTGAGTTCCTCTGAACTCTCTGCACTAAATCAATGGTTCTTTTACAATCATAGTAACCCCTCTCCAAGAAGCCTAAGTTCTTGAAGAAACAAAGAAGAGAAGAAAGAAGATGATAAGAACTATTATAAAAGCTCTCTATCAAATCTATGCTACTCTTTCTTTACAACCAGCCTCTCTACAATGAGTCCCTCTTGTGTTTTGTGTCTTTGCACTCTCACATAATTCTCTCTTATATCTCTTGTATAATGATCACATTAATCTCTTGTATTGCTTTGTCACAATTGTTGTTGAGAATGAAGCTAGGTGAACCTTTATATAGTGCACCAACTTCTTGTCCAATCTTGAGGGTCAATATCCACCCTTAGATCTTGATGACCAATCAACCATGGCCCTTGATCATTCCTTAGTGATCCTATGCATTTTGAACATGTCTCACGATCCACTTGAAAAGCTGAATCATGTGTGCTTCAGTGTGCCTGAAGGTGTGGCTTGAAACAGGGGGCGCCGCGGCTCAAGGCAAAGCACCAATTCACCACTTTCTGGGCACCGCGGCCTGGAGCAGGGGGCGTCGCGGCCTGGCCCTTCCTCCAGCCCTACTCCTTTTTGATGCTGTGGCCTAGCCTAGGGAGGGCTGCGACCTGACCTGATGCGCACACTCATTTCGCTGGACCCTTTTTGTTGCTTGTATGCTGAAGCACACTCCTAGTGTGCTGAGGCTTGATGCTTGAACTTCTTCAAACCTTTTCCAACCTTGTTTAAACCTTAACCATGTTTAAACCTTTGACAAATATTAACAATCTCTACCTTTTTCTAAGTGTTTAAACCCAAACCATTATGCACAGAACTTCAGGATCCAAACTCATCTTGAGTCATCAATCAACCGACTCCAATCCCAAGTAGTCCAAGGCAATGATTGAAATTACTTAGAGGTAGAACATTGGTGCCTAAATCGCAGGATTTTCCTCCGTGGCTACCTTGTCCACATGAATGCATACTTCCGTAACATTTTTTCGAATGAAATGATACCGAACATCTATGTGCTTTGTCCTCTCATAGAACACCGGATTTTTACACAAGTGCAATGCACTTTGACTATCCGAAAATACCACAAACTGCTCTTCTAGGATCTTTAACTCTTCCAACAACCCTTTGCACCACATAGCCTCCTTTATGGCTTCTATAGCCACTATGTACTTAGCCTCGATTGTTAAGAGTACTACCACAGGCTACGACTGAGCCTTCCAACTTACACAACATCCGTTTAAGTTGAAGAAGTATGAGGTAATCGATATTCTTTTATCCTGGTCTGCTCCATAGTCCGAATCCGTATAACCCTCAAGGTAGATGGACTTACCACTCTTCTCATAAATCAGCCCCACATCTGGGCTTCCCTTCAAGTACCTCAGCAACCACTTCATCCCAATCCAATTCTTCTTCCCAGGATTACTCATAAACCTGCTGAGAACACTTATTGCATGAGCAATATCAGGTCTAGTGCTTACCATGGTGGACATAACAGAACCAACCACACTAGAGTAAGGGACCTTTTCCATTTCCTTCTTCTCCACCTCTAATCTTGGACATTGATCACTGGAGAACTTGAAATGACCAGCAAGGGGAACCTTCACTGGTTTGCTATCTTCCATAGAGAACTTAGATATCATCTTGTCTATGTAGGAAATTTGAGAGATCTTCAATCCGTTTCTCTCTCTTTCTCGGATGATACACATCCTAAGGATCTTCTGTGCCAAGATCCTTCATCTTCAACTCCTCATTGAGTTGAGCCTTTAATTTTCTTATCCTCTCCATGCTGCTCCCAACCAGCAACATATCATCAACATAGATGAGGATGATCACCACTTCCTCAACCTTCTGCCCATTGTAGTACAAGCACGAATCATAGTAGCTCCTCATGAAACCTAAGCCGATCACAAAGGAATCAAACCTCTTATTCCATTGCTGAGGTGATTGCTTCAGGCTATAGAGAGATTTCTTCAATTTGCACACCAACTCTCCATGCCTTCTTTCCTCATAGCCTTCGGGTTGCCTCATGTAGATGGTCTCATCAAGCCCACCATGTAAGAACATTGTCTTCACACCTATTTGTTCGATTTCCTAATTGAATTGGACCACCAATGCCAATACTATCCGTATCGTCTTGTACTTCACAACCGGTGAGAAGATTTATGTGAAATCTATGGCTTCTTTTTGTGTGAACCCCTTTGCCACTAGCCTAGCTTTATACCAGACTTCATCTCCTGGAGTGTTCCCTTCTTTGATCTTATAGATCCATCTACAATCCACAACTCTCTGTTTTTCTGGTTTGGGCACCAATTCCCAAGAGTTTTTTTTCCTTAAAGAATCAATTTCTTCCTCTATGGCTAGCTGCCACTTTGACGAATCCTTACACTCCATGGCATCCATGTAAGTTTCTGGTTCAACTATCCCTCCTTCTGTCAAAGGGGCTGCTACATTAGCATCTGCAAAGCCATATCTCAAAGGTGGTATCACCACCCTCCTTTCCCGGTCCCTTGTGAGCTGGTAGTCATTCTGACTTACTGCATCAACCCCTTCCAGTTCAGCCTCCTCCTAAGTTTCTTAAGCTTTGCCTTCATCAATGGGCTCTACCTGGTCTAAACCCTCTTGCTTTTCTTGCTCTACTTGAACCGAATTCTCCTTGATGCGATGGTCCACAAATTCTAGACTGGTTTGCTCACTAGCCCCTGCAGGGTTAGTTTTCTCTAAGTAGGGAAATAACAATTCATTAAAAATAACATCCCTACTTATAATGAGTTTTATTCCTTTTGATTCTAAGGACCACAACCTATACCCCTTAACCCCATCACCATACCCTAGAAACACACATTTTCTAGACCTTGGGTTAAGTTTATCATCCTTTTGATGTGCATATACAGCACACCCAAAAGTCCTAAGGTTGCTCAACTCAGGGGGTTTTTCACTCCACATCTCCGTGGGAGTCTTAAGCTCTAAAGCTCTAGAGGGTGATCTATTTACCAAGTATGCAGCAGTAGCCATAGCTTTTCCCCAAAAATGTTTTGGTAAATCGGATCCTATTAACATGCACCCAACTTTTTCCATAAGGGTTCTATTCATCCTTTCAGCAACTCCATTTTGCTGAGGTGTTTTGACAACCGTTCTATGTCTTAGAATGCCATTTAATTCACAAAATTTATCAAAATCCTTATTACAAAATTCTAAGCCATTATCTGTTCGGAAAGCCTTAACTACCCTACCCGTTTGAGTCTCTAGCAACTTTTTCCACACAACAAATTTATTCAAGGCTTCTGATTTATTCTTAAGCTAATAAACCCAAACTTTTCTTGAATAATCATCAATTAAAGACAGAAAGTAAAAGTTACCTCCCTATGTTGGTGTTCTTGCTAGTCCCCAAAGGTTCGAATGAATGTAGTTAAGAATCCCCTTAGACTTGTGCACTCCGATGTTGAAGCTGACCCAGTGTTGCTTCCCAAAAATGCAACACTGGCAGAAATCCAATTTCTCTACTTTGTCTCCTCCAAGTAGACCATTCTTGCTAAGAACTTGCAGGCCCTTTTCACTCGTATGTCCCAAGCGAGTGTGTCAAAGGGCTGTCCTATCCATCTCAGCCATCAATCTTGCTGCTTGATCATTGATTTTTGTCTCTCCGATCATCTCATAGAGTCCATCCTTTAATGTTGCTTTGATCACTACCAAAGATCCCTTGGCCACCTTGATCTTTCCTCCCTCTACTTTGTATGTGTACCCCATGGAATTCAGCTGCCCTAATGAGATCAAATTCCTCTTTAAATTAGGAAGATACCTCACATTTTGCAGCAACCTTGTGACTCTATCAAATATCCTCAATTGGATGTCTCCAATCCCTCTCACTTGGCAAGAATTGTCATTACGTAAGAAGACCCTTCCATCATTGATCTCCTTGAAATTCTTGAACCATTCCTTGTGAGGGCACATGTGATAAGTGCACCCGAAATCCAGAATCCACTTCTCGCTGCCTTGCCTCTTACTCACATTTTAGCACACAACAAGAACATCATCTTGCTATTCTTCTTTAGCAACCAAAGCCTCTCCATTATTGGTATGGCTTATTCCTCTCTCATCCCACAACCTCTTCTTGCAATCTTTCTTGAAATGGTCTTCCTTGTTGCAGTAGAAGCACTTCTTTCCTCCAAGTCTTGTCTTGGAATGAGATCTTCCATGGCTCTGCCCTCTACCTCTTGATTTTTCCCGATAGTTGCCATGAATGCTGCTGTCATTCCGAGTTGCTGGCCTTCCTCTAATGAACAACCCTTCTCCACTTAATGCTTCCCTTATCTTGGCTTTGAAATCATGTGCCCTTATGGCATTGATCACAATCTCCTTGGCTAAAGTATCTCTTCCATACTCAATAGCATTAATCAAATTATCAAAACAATCAGGAGGGGAATTTAACAAAATAACAGTCAATTGTTCATCCAGGAATTTAATACTATAACTAGCCAAATCTTGAACTAATTTATTAAATACATCAAGATTATCTTGCAACTCTTTACTAGGATCCATTTTAAAAGCAAAGATTCTTTTGAAAAGATAAATCTTGTTAGGGAGAGTTTTGGTAAGAAACAAATCATCTAGCTTCTTCCATGTGACAGTCGGATCTTCCGAGTCTCTGTACTCCCTTGTGACATTATCCGACATGTGTAAGAAGATGGTGCTGTATGCCATCTTCTTCATCTCAATCCACTAGTCCTCCATGACACTTGTTGGAAAAGCATCATCTTCTCCAATAGCCAAGTCCACTTTCTGTTGCATAAGAACCGCCTTGATCTTCCATTTCCAAAGGGTAAAGTCTCTTTTTTCAATCAAACTTCTCAACACAGAAATTTGAAGCCATCTTTGCGAAGAAGATCCCAGATTTGTGTAATACCCACAAATGCTTTCTACAACCTCAAGAACACGATCGAAGATGGATCTTAACACCATTCTTGAATCACTCTCAAGAACACGATCTGATCTTGATCTTTACACTATTCTTGAATCACCCAAGAAGTTGATCTTTGATTCTTGGAGTCTTGACTCTATCACCTTCTTATTCTTATTCTGATACCCTCTAACTAAAGCTCCTCTGGCTCTGATACCACTTTTGGAAATCACTTTGACAAGATGCCCAGGTGGTGATCTTCCAAACACCCAAGTCTAGAATGACTTGTAAAGATTAGGAATCGAAAACAGAAACAAAAATCAAAGAAAGAAAGAAGACAAGCGATTTGTTATCGAGGTTCAGCAATAGCCTACGTCCTCGTGAGTTCCTCTAAACTCTCTGCACTAAATCAATGGTTCTTTTACAATCACAGTAACCCCTCTCCAAGAAGCCTATGTTCTTGAAGAAACAAAGAAGAGAAGAAAGAAGATGATAAGAACTATTATAAAAGCTCTCTATCAAATCTATGCTACTCTTTCTTTACAACCATCCTCTTTACAATGAGTCCTTTTTGTGTTTTGTGTCTTTGCAGTCTCACATAATTCTATCTTATATCTCTTTTATAATGATCACATTAATCTCTTGTATTGCTTTGTCACAATTGTTGTTGAGAATGAAGCTAGGTGACCCTTTATATAGTGCACCAACTTCTTGTCCAATCTTGAGGGTCAATATCCACCCTTAGATCTTGATGACCAATCAACCATGGCCCTTGATCATTCCTTAGTGATCCTCTGCATTTTGAACATGTCTCACGAACCACTTGAAAAGCTGAATCATGTCTGCTTTAGTGTGCCTAAAGGTGCGGCCTGAAACAGGGGGTGCCGCGGCTCAAGGTAAAGCACCAATTCACCACTTTCTAGGTGCCGCGGCCTGGAGAATGGGGGGTTGTGGCCTGGCCCTTCCTCCAGTCCTCCTCCTTTCTGGGCGCCGCAGTCTGGACTAGGGAGGGCCGCGGCCTAACCTGATGCGCACACTCATTTTGCTGGACCTTTTTTGTTGCTTGCATACTGAAGCACACTCCTAGTGTGCTGAGGCTTGATGCTTGAACTTCTTCAAACCTTTTCCAACCTTTTTTAAACCTTAACCATGTTTAAACCTTAGACAAATACTAACAGAACTTACCTTGCTCATTCACACTCAATGAGCCCATCAATTTGGACACTTGGCTCCTTATTCTCTTCCACAACCTGTATGATTAATGTTTCACACCTTTGGTTTGCCTTACCATGTGCCTCAATAAAAGCATGTAAAGTGTCTTCTAAAGAACTCCTAGAGGATGAGGGTGCATGATATGGTGTTGGGTATAATCTAGAGGGTTGTGCAAGCTACTGGTTTTCAGACTTCCAGCTGAAATTGGGGTGATTTCACCATCCCATATTATAGGTGTTAGAGAAGGGTGCTAGAGGCTTCTTGTACATGCCTAAGGCATTACATTGTTCCTCATACATCCCTCTCATATCTACGAATTTGGGGCACTCTTGAGCGGGATGACATACCCCACCACACACAAAACATGGTTCTGAAGATTCGATATGATTAACCACGTGTGTTGGCTTTGAGCCTTTAGTCTTTAACGCATCTAACTCCCTAGTGAGCATTTCGACCTTAGTTTTTAGGTTGTCTTCTTCCCTAAGATGGTATATTCCACCACTACTTGAGTTTCCTATAGGTTGTGACCTATTTGTGCTTTTAGTAGCACTAGATCCAGTCCAAGTATGAGCTTTTTTAGCAAGCTCATTGAGGTTTTCTATAGCCTCATCAGGATCTTTTGCAGAAATTCACCATTACACATCATCTCTACAAATTGGCGCTCTCTATAGGTAAGTCCCTTATAAAATTAGCTCACTAAGCGCCAACTCTCATACCCATGGTGAGGACACATACTTAATAGCTCCCTAAATTTCTCTCAAGACTGATACAAAGTCTCATTATCCTTTTGTACAAAGGTGGAGATTTTGTAAATAGATTGAAGAATATAATAAATGAACAACAAGGTTTCAGGAATCCACCCTAGGTTCGTTGCCTTATTCCAATCATGATTCAGTTGTTTTTATCTCGATTGCAAGTTTCACATCCCAAACAGGCCATCGACAAATATTCAATCAAAGCATATATAAACCCTAATGTAATTGATATGAATTACTCTTTACTTTTGATTTAAGCACACATAACCTATCCTATAGATTTATCAAGAAAAGAAAATATATCTTAATGACAACATCGCAGCAATGGACAAACCTAAAAGATAATTCTACTGGACTCAGTCACATCCAAACAATCTTGACATAAGAAGAGCATGACTAGACTTATATCGAGGAGAAAGATATAATCACCGGATTAAGAGGAAATCTTCTAATTAAATTAAAGAGTAAATCATAACAATGTTTTGATAATAAATCCTAATTACAACTGAATCAATAGAGGAAAATAAGAACAACTACACCTAGGGATTCATCCCTTCGCCTTGCTTGGAGATTAGTTGGCCATGGAGTTCATGCTTGAACACTTTGATGAAGAGTGTGGCAGCCTTCTTGTGTTTTCCCACCTTAATGATTGTCCTCTTCTCAAACCCTAAGTGATCTATTTATAATACAAAAGGTCCAAGGGTGTTTTAGGGTTTTAAACAATCATTAAAGTCCTAATTAGGTCATAACTCGGAGAAAGGGATCGTGTGCGTGCCGCAACTCTCACTTCCTTGTGCTGTGGCTATGCCCGGTCTTTGGTTTCCTCACTTTTTGTAGGCCGCGGCCTTGCCTGGTCCAGGCCACGACACTCACTGAAGCTCCTTTCTTGCTCTTTTGGCTTGGTTCTAGAGGCCGAGGCTAGGATATTTTCAAGCCGCAGTGCACACACTCAAGACTTGATTTCTCTTCATTTTTCCTTCCACAACCATGCCTTAACTCTGGTATGCCTCGAGTCTTTGTGCTTCAAGAAATGATAACTTTTCCTCCTCTTTTGAACTTAAAGTACCTGAAAATGCACTGAAATAGATCAATGATCCAAGAATGACACTTTAGAGTTGTTAATGTATAAAAGTGCAATTAAAACCTAGATCAACCCTAAAATGCTAACAATTAAGTTCTGTTAAGATGCATTTTATGACTCTCATCAATGGCTAAGATGGATAAGGCAGTACTTTAGCACAATCACTTGGGACATATGAGTGAAAATGAGCTATAAGTTCTCAGCAATGATGGATTACTTGATGGTGACAAGGTAGAAAAACTCAATTTCTGTGAGAGTTGTGTCCTTGAGAAGCAATATCGGGTTAGCTTCAACACTGGAGTGCACAAGTCAAAGGGGATTCTTAACTACATTCATGCTGATCTTTGGGGAGCAGCAAGAACACCAACACAGGGAGGTAATTTTTACTTTCTGTCTTTAATTGATGATTATTCTAGAAAGGTTTGAGTTTATTTGCTTAAAAATAAATCAGATGCTTTGAATAAATTTGTGGTGTAGAAAAAACTGGAAGAAACTCAAACAGGTAAGGTAGTTAAGGTGTTAAGAATCGATAATGGCTTAGAATTTTTAAATAAGGAATTTGACAAATTCTGTGAGTTAAAACGGCGTTCTAAGACATAAAACGGTTGTGAAAACACCTCAGCAAAATGGAGTTACTAAAAGGATGAATAGAACCCTCATAGACAAGGTTAAGTGCATGATAATAGGCTCCAGATTACTCAAATGTTTTTGGGGGGAAGCTGTGTCAACTGCTGCATATTCCAAATCACCCTCTAAAGATGTGGACCTTAAGACTCCCGATGAGATGTGGAGTGGAAAACCCCCTGAGTTAAGTAACCTTGGGACTTTTGGATGTGCTATGTTTGCACATCAAAAGGATGATAAACTTGGCCCAAGATCTAGGAAATGTATGTTTCTAGGATATGGTGAAAGGGTTAAGGGGTATAGGTTGGGGTCCTTAGAACCAAAAAGAACCAAACTCATAATAAGTAAGGATGTCATTTTTAATGAGTATTTATTTACCTATTTGGAGAAAACTAACCCTGCAGGGGAAAGCGGGCAAACCAGCCCGGTTTATGTGGAGCATAGCATCAAGGAAAATTCTGTTCAGGTATAGCAAGGAAAGCAAGAGGGTTCGGACCAGGTAGAGCCCATTGATGAAGGCCATGCTCAAGACACTCAAGAGGAGGCTGGACTATTAAGGGATGATGCAGGGAATCGGAATGATTATCAGCTCATAAGGGACCGAGAAAGAAGGCTGGTCAGACCACCTTTGAGATACGGTTTTGCGGCTGCGAATGTAGCAACTCCTAATTCAGAATGAGGGATAAGTGAACCAGAAACTTACATTGATTCCATGGGATGTAAGGATTCATCACGATGGAAGCTAGCTATGGAGGAAGAAATGCATTCTTTGAGGAAGAACAACTCTTGGGAATTAGTGTACATTCCAAGAAAATAGAGAGTTGTGGATTGTAAGTGGATTTACAAGATCAAAGAAGGGAACCCTCCAAGGGATGAAGTCTGGTACAAGGCTAGGCTAGTGGCAAAGGAGTTCACGCAAAGAGAAGGCATAGATTTGATAGAAAATTTCTCACTGGTTCACAAGGTGGAGGAAATGGTGAGTATCCTCATCTATGCTGATGATATGCTATTGGTTGATAATAGCAAGGAGAGGATAGAAAGGTTGAAGTCTCAACTCAGTCAAAGTTCGAGAGGAAGGATCTTGGCCTTGCACAAAAGATCCTTGGGATGAGAATAATTCAGGAATGGGAGAGAAACAGGTTGAAGGTTTCTCAGTCTTCCTACATAGAAAAAATGTTGTATAAGTTTTCTATGGAAGATAGTAAGCCAGTAAAGATTCCCCTTGCTGGTCATTTCAAGTTCTCCAGTGAATAATGTCCTGGAACGGATGAGGAGAAGAAGGAAATGGAAAAGGTCCCTTACTCTAGTGCGATTGGATCAGTTATGTTCATGATGGCAAGAACTAGACCCAACATTGCTCAGGCAATTAGTGTTCTCAGTAGATTTGTGTGTAATCCCGGAAAGAAGCTTTGGCTTGGGATGAAGTGGTTACTGAGGTACTTGAAGGCTCAATTGCAGTCGGTGGTAGCACTCTCAACCAGGGCTGAGTACATAGCGGCAACGGAAGCCATAAAGGAGGCTATGTGGTGCAAAGGGTTGTTAGAAGGGTTGAAGGTCCTAAAAGAGCAGGTGGTTGTGTATTCGGATAGCCAAAGTGCATTGCACCTGTGTAGGAATCCAGTGTTCCATGATAGGACTAAGCATATGGATGTTCAGTATCATTTCATTCGGGAAAATGTTACAAAAGGATGCATTCATGTGGAGAAAGTCATAACGGAAGAAAATCCTTGAGATTTAGGCAACAAAGTTCTACCTCTAAGCAAGTTCAATCATTACCTTGGACTTCTTAGGATTGGAGTCAGATGATATAGTGACTCAAGTTGAGTTTGGATCCTGAGTTCTCTACACAATAGGTTCGGGTTTAGTTACTTAGACAAAGGTAGAGATTGTTGGGATTTATCTAAGAACTAAAGAGAGAAAAATTCAGCATAAGATACAGGTGTGCGCCGCGGTCTCCAGCAAAGGAGCAAAGGTGGAGGTACTCCCCCCAGGTATGCGTCGCAACACAAGGAGGTGTGCACTGCAGCACCCAGCAACTGGAGGTTTTCAGCCCTGTTGTGTGTTGCAGCTTGCCTTGTTCTGGGCTGCTGCACCAGGCACACCTGGTGCCTCTGATTCAGCATGTTGAAAGATGCGTGGGACTTGGTTAAAATGTACAGGATCACTTAGACTTGTTGAAGGGCTATGATTGATTGGTCCTCAAGATCTAAAGGTTGACATTGTCTTCAAGATTGGTTCAAGAAGTGGTTGCACTATATAAAGGATCATCTATGAGCAATTCAAAGAGAACATAAGAGCATCAAGAATGTGTGTGAATGTGTGTGAAATAGAACACATGGTGTGTGAGAGTGCAAAGACACTAAACACAAGAGAGACTTGTTCAAGAGAGGTTGGTTGTTTAAAGAAAGAGTAGTCTAGATTGGGGATTCAAGGGCTTTGTAATTGGAATTTTCTTGGGGAAAATTCCAAGGAAATACTTAGTTCTTATCACTTTCTTTTCCTCTTCTTTCGTTCTTCAAGAATAAGAAGGTTCTTGAAGAGGTGTTGCTGCAATTGTAAGAACTCCATTGATTTAGTGCAAAGAGCTTGGAGGAGCTCATGGGGACATAGGCACATTGTCGAACCTCGATAACAATTGCTTGTATTCTTTCTTTGACTGTTTGATTCTTGTTTCTTACAAGTCATTGTGGACTTGAGTGTTTGGAAAGATCACAACTTGGGATTCCGCAAGAAGGTGATTTTCCAACATAAACTTTAAACTTTAAAACTTAAAAGAAATAAATTAAAACTAATAATACATGGAGAGAGAAATTCCACTCGCAGCTATTGTGCGGTGCTCCCCCCCAATTGGTAGCAAAATCCTCTAGATTGCACCCCTTGGTAGCAAAGCCTCCGAGATTGCACACCCATTTGATGAAGTGAAATGGGGCTTTTATAGGGGAACTCTATGTGTGCAATGTGTTTCTAATCTGATGTTTGATGTGGAATGTAGAATGTGTTTCCAACTGATATGGGATGTGGGATTTAAGCCTTCACATGCCCTTCAAAACTTCTGCCCACGCTGAAATCATGCACAACCTGACCTTTGTCTAATAAAACTGCCATAACTTTCTTTAGAAAAATCATATTTATGAGCCATGAAATTCTTATAAAATAAACATCCGTATATTTCCAAGGGTATATGGCTCATCTCCTGGTTCTTCCTAAATCAATACAGTTTAATCCGCAAAAATGAATGATCAGTACGCTGAAATCATGCACAGCCTAACCTTTGTCTACTAAAACTGCCATAATTTTCTCTAGAAAAACCATATTTATGAGCTGTAAAATTTTCTAGAAAATAGACACCCGGATATTTCCAAGTATATATGGTTCATCTTTTGATTCTTCCTTAATCAATACAGTTTAATCCACAAAAATGATTTATCTGTATGAGCATCCTGCAATATTTTGCACTCATCAGGATGCTACCACTGGAACCCACCTAGATACTCATACTGGCTTCAAGTCAAGGAATCCTACCAGCTTCCTGCACATAATTTGAAATTTGATTAAAATAATGAGGAATCAATGACATTCAATTTATGAGAAGTATTCGATTTGTATACACTAGTTCATAATTATAATCTCAAACTAATATTCAACTCATTATTCATACTTTCTCATATCATATTATAATTCATGTATTTCATGTAACACATTGATATCACTCTAGATATCCAATTCATTGCATTTCTCATCACAATCATCTCATCATAAGATTCACAATTATCTCATCACAAATTTTCATAAATCATTTTGATGTATCAAATCGCAATAAAATAATATATATGTATCATGAATGCATATGCAATATTATCTTCTTTTTTTCACATCATATCTTATCCATATTCAAGTATGTGTATTTCATCCATTGTTGGGTATCCATTCGAGTCTCTAGTTTAGTAGTTAGGGACATCTCCCGTTATGTCGACACACTCTCCCAAGGACTAGCCATGGTTCTAGCCCCCCCTCAGACCACATCTTGCATCTCTTGTGGTCCTACCATTCATATGTACAACCACATACAAGCAGACAAAACATAACAATATATAAATCAAATGATTTTCCTCTCATGCAATCTCTAATTTGTCATACTAATTGAATATATAAGATTTACTCATCCTTTCAAGGACAAAATTCACATCAGTTCATTATATATTTCATAAATCTAGTCTTTTAATCATTAAAAGATATATTTATCTTTAATCATTCAATTCATATTTATCTTGTATTTCATCATATTTAACATATTCATAATATATATTCATTCACTTTTCTCATTTTTATTCTATTTCAAGTTTTACTCATAGTTCTATTTCTTCTCGCTTACTAGTAGTAAAGTGAACTCACCACGAAACACTAAACATTATCCGTAGATCACTTTTTTACCTTTTGTGTCCCTCTCCGTGACACCACTAGATAGTTCACATCCACCTAACTAGAATATGATTATTAATCTCACTATTTCATAGCTTGATTCAAACCTTATACTAGGTTAAATTCATGAATAGATGTATGCATGTTCTATCTTAGTTTTAAATTCAAAAGAAAAATACAGACTAGAAGACCAAACCCAACCGACCGGTTGGGCCATACAGTCGGTGGGTCTAGTCCTGGGTCTGACTCGCAACGCTATCTAAGTTTCTTATTTGCACACTAGAATCACTACAAGAAAAAAAAAGTATCTTCGACAGACAAAATCCATCGATGATACTATATTTCTCGTCGGTGATAGACATCATCGACGGACTTCCGTCAGTGATGACTTGTTGGTGATAACCTTCTCAGCGATACTACTTTTCTCCAATGGATCAAATATCCATCAGAGAAAATAGTATCACCGACAGCTATTACCGATGGATAATCCATCAGCGACGTTTCTACAAAAAAAAATTAATTTTGATCGTTTTTAATAAATAAATAATAATAAAATAACTTATCACTGACGGTTAATCCGCCGATGATGCTTCTTCAAAAAAAATGAATTTTGGTAGTTTTTAATAAATAAATAAATAATGATAATTTATCACCGATGGATAATTCCGTCGATGATAGTGAATTTCAAAACAAAAAATGTTATCACTGATAAAATATTATGTGATTGTGTGTTAAGTATTATAGTGTGTAACAATAATTTGCTATAATTGTTGTTTGCCCAATTGCATGATAAATTGTTATTGTGTGTGAAGTATGGTAGCGTGTAACAATAAAGAATTGTTTGTTAATTCCTAAATGTTTTTCCAAGAACACGAGGGCTAGGCTTCGACTTAGGTAAATGGGAAGTTTTAATTTCATCTTCTCTAGCGCCCCAATCTCTAGCCCATAATCTCTCTCGCAAACCAATGAAAAGGGATTTTAGCCCCCTTAAGCTCAAATGGTGACTCCAATTTATCTGTTGTCGTTGTTTTGTGCTTTGATGATACATCCCTAAAAAATGTCCTTCAGTAAGAGCTAACACCAAAAACATTGAATGTTGCTAGTCTAACACTCTTAGACCTACTAGGTTCTAAACCTTGCATATCCTAACCCACTTTGACCCGCACCCTCCCTTATTCATCCTTCTTTGAAGGGATTAGCTCGAAGTTGTGAGGTACGACGGAAAGGTGTGGTACCTATAGATGAGAATAATTTGATAGATGGGATCTTGATTATGGATCGAAGGAAAATAATTTTCAAAAAAGGTAACATTCCGACTAGTATAAGCATTTTGAATCACTATGTATCCAATTAAAATGCTAGGTTTGTCATGATATATCAAATTTATGTTGCATGTTCATAACATTATGACTATAAGAAATTGAATCAAACATAGACAAATGACAATAAGTTAGAATTTTGCCAAAGAAGATCTGTATGGTGTTTTCCCATTAGAACTTTGGTTGGTAAGAGATTGATTAAGTGGCCGGCAGCAGTGAGGCACAATCACCCCAAAATTCTAAATTTAATTTGGCTTGATACCATAGATAAAGGTATTTGCGCTAAAAACATTGTTTTGTTGAGGCATTCCTAAACAATCATTAGGTGAATGACTCTTTGGGTTTTAAGGAAAAGTTAAAAATCCCCCAGGAAATGATTTTTTTGGTGCTATTAGTCGTTATTTGTTTGATTTTAGAGTTAAATTATCATTCCACCATAGCAAAAAAGGATTTAAGATGAACAATGGATTCACTTTTAGTGAGCATGAGGTATGCCTAAGTAGCACAAGAGTTATTATCGACAATGGTAAAAAAATTCATGCACCATAAAATAAACAAAAAAGTGTGATATGGAACCAGACATCAAAAAGGAGTAAATGAAAAGAATGGCTAGTAGATGTGGTACTAAGAAGGAATGACAATCAACAATGTTTCGATAAAAGAGAAAATTGTGCGAGGGGAATTTTAGCAAAAGGTTACTTTATAGTCCAAATTACGTAAATAATGTGAGATGGAGAGTGAAGGATGACCTAAGCGCCAATGCCAAACATCAAAGAATGATTGATGAGACTGTTAAGCTACGACAACAAGAGGAGATATACTCATGCTCGGTTGCTTCACAATGCAATGAAGATCACCACTTTCTTTATCCATTCCAATCTTCTAGCTTGAATGTAGGTTAATAATAATTGAGTAACAAATTATTTCAAAATCTTAAGCTAATGGAAAAAGACGCAATTATTTCTTTTATAGTTTAAAATGCCCTATCACGTGCAAGACGATTGAGGGACTAAAGGTTTTGCATATGAAACCCAAGCGTAAGAAAGCCTAAATATCTAAAAGGGCAAAGAATTGGGCAAAATATTAAATGAGAGAGGGCATCTCCAATACTTGAAACCATGACCTGAAGTTCTGATGCCATATTAAGATGAAGTGTCTGAAAATTGTATTGTATTCATTCAAATGAAAATAAGGGAATATATATAGTGTACATGGATATGTGGGATCAACATACTTCCATGATTACATATACCATAATTGTATCGATTTGCTCTTGTTGATCTAGTTTACCGACTATTATGTTTTGAGTGCTCTCTCTTTTTGACTTATTCCAAGAGCAAAAGATGAGATTCATAGGTAAAATAAGTAATTGTGGCTAATTTCATAGTGAAATTTGTATCCATAAGTTGATGGTTTATTTCAATGCTTTATTGACATTGTGTGAAATCATTCTTAGATGGTAAATATGTGAGAAGGTACATATGCTTTGTCTTTTTAAGTACTTTCAACACTTGGATGAATCTTTAAAGATTAATCACACATTAATGGTGGTTGGTTAGAGATATTATCTATTAAGTCACTTTCAGAGAAAATTGAGAATGTAGAAAATTGTTACTTAATTAGAATATAAATCACCTAAAAATTAAAAGAAAACTATTTAAGCTAATTAAATCAATATGCGGGATAAAAACGAACTAATGAAGAAACAAAAAACCAAAGGAACTGAAAAGGACACATTAAATCTCTCCATTTGTTTTTAAGTATATCGCTGCCCAACTTGAGCTCATATCCAATTATATTTAAAAAACTTGTAATCTACCAAAATAAGGTAATCCAATCAATACTATTTCTATTCAGGATCCTAAAATCATTACTCTTGTTATTCCCTTAAAAGCAATAACATTTTCCATTAACATTATCACTCAAAAGGAATGTTACAATCAAATTTTGTCCCACATAATAAAATTATCTTTTTTTACCACTATTTTTTTTTTCTTTTGAGTCACTTTTTAAATGTTGATAAGGGTTTTAAGAATGGTTTTTTGCTTGTTTTATCAAGTAAGGCAAAGAATGTGATGGATATAATTGTCATTGGATATGCCAATTCTTGACACTATTATGTATTTACATTAACTTTTTTCTTATTTAGATTTTATGAACAATTTTGGGTTAAATACATTACTACTTTGTGTTATAGTGAAAAGAATGTACCTTGTATAAGTACATGCACACTTTCAATTGGTGAGAAGATATTGAAATTGTAAATCAATTCTATATTTTAAATTAAAATTTAAGTATTTTTAATTATCTGGTTGTAACCTTAAATTTTAGGTTTAGTCTCAATTTACACTATGCAATCTCATTTGCATCAATTTAACATCGCACTTTTAAGTCATATACAGTAGACCCTTCTCACTTGAAATTTCATTGAAAAATAAAAAAATAAGCACATGTGCATCATGTGGGTATGCCGCATATGACACCAGATGATCATTAATTTGTGCAAGAAATAAAAATATTATTTTATTTTTTTAATCGTGTTTAAACGGCAAGATATACTTAAAATGAGCATCTCTGTTCATTAAAATTATTCAAATAGATTAGTGGTAATGTGATATCAAGTGCAATCATCGCACATGTCACATGTGTGCTCAGATTTTAAAAATCATTTTCACTTTAAGAAAGACCTCGAGGATACTTTTAAAATTTTAAACCTAATTGTTATTTAGTTACATGTTATTAAAAGTATAGCTTGTAGCTTAGAGTAAGAAAAACATAGTGCAACAAAATACATATGTTATAGGAGTAGTAGTTAGCTATAACAGTTGACACATTTAACACGACAAGTTCAATTTTTCATATTTTTATTCGCAAAAAGCCCATTTTAATATTGCTTATTGTTCTACTTGAACAATTATTTCTATCACCTAATATGCTCAACTATACTATAAGAGAGGTGCAGAGGTACCATCCAGAGATGGTAATTTATTTATTTTTATTTATTTTAGAGATTATATTTTATATGTAAAATTTTGAAATCTAATTGTTAAAATTTTGAAATCTAATTGTGAACTCATCATAACGACGCAATGGAAGCATGATGGGCCTATAAACTCTGGGTCCCAAAATTGAAATCTGGATCTAATACTAAAATAAGAAATAATAATATTAATTCAAACAAAATTATAAAAATAATTTTCAAAACTGGAAGGTCAATTATAAATCAAGCAACAAGAGCACGATATCAAGGAAAAAAACCAGATAGAGATAATCAAGAAAGATATGCAAAATAAAAAATAAATCAAATTTGAAATTGGCTTAGGCAAGATGTTCAAGCTAAATTTGGATAGAAGCTAGCCCGATTGACTGTTGTGGCTGCGGATCTGTATCATGATTGTTGAATACCCGGTTTGGATTTGGCAACTATTACGATCGTTGCACTAGTGACCAACACATGAATTTTGTTGCAAACTTGATTGTGGACCTGGAAGTTATCATGGCCGAATCAGATCACATGTCAAATTTTTGATAAAGAACTGAGCTCTAATCAGATCAGTAATTTACCATAAAATCAAAAAAAAAATGCCATTTAATTGTTTTTTTGGTAAATTACCAACTGACCAGAGTTCATCTTCAGTTGGTATTTTCCTGTGTAAACTTTGTACTATGTAAATCACTATATATAGTGTTTTGTGCTGAACATTTATGGTAGGATATCAACATGGTCTTTAATCATAATCTATCAATATGAGGTAACTCAATTAAAGCTATTAGATATAGAATCTTCACATTTATGGTAGAATATCAACATGGTTTTTAATCGTAATCTATCAATATGAGGCAACTCAGTCTGAACATTTTTATATTTTAAACTAAATTTTATGAAATTAAAGATAATTTTATTTTGAGAAGAAACATTGAAAATCTCCACTAGTAAAATATATTATAAAACATCTCTACACATGAAAGTAAGAAAGAAAAAGAAAAAGAATTGGAGTAAAATTTCATGCACAAAAAAAATATTTGATATTCACAAATTCAAATCTAAAGGCTTGATATTTCTACAAAGTAGCACTTTTGTTTTGAGAATTTTCATTATTATAATTGTTTATAATGCTAATTTAGTGATTCAAGTTTTTTCCTTTGTTATCACAAGCAAGTAACATGTAATTTTGAGCATTCCATGTACGCATAGCATGTAATTGATCTACTAAAAAAACAATCAAGAAAAGAAAGAAGAAAAAGAAAAAAATGACAATTATGTAGAAGGCTTGCTATAGTTAAATTAATCATAGAAGCGTGTTGATGGAAAATTCGAGTTGAAGAGAATAATGATTGAATGTGTTTTTGGATGATATATATACTAAAACAATTGTTATACACGTGCTGGCTAAAATATGGGCATTTATGCCTTTATCTAGTTTTTTCATATATGTTTTTCCACTAACATCGGATGATTTGATAATGACGTGTGTGTATATATATATATATATATATATATATATATGTGTGTGTGTAATTTTACTCAAATCTTAATAATATTTTTACAATTTTCTCTAATATTATTCTCATTTACTTTTGTAAGACACTAATTTTCATTTAATTATTTGTTGTTAAAAGTGTCGGTGGTAGCTTAGACTTTCGAGTATAGAAAAACATATTGCAACAGAGTACATATGTTATAAAAGATAGCTACAGTCTATAGAACATTGGAGAAATTTAAAACAAACAGTTTCTAATTTAGATATTTTTCGTATTGTTATTAGCAACGACCCATTTTAACTGAGCATATGGATTTTTTTACTTTGCACGATATCTTGTTTCCAAGTGTATTCTAAGAGAGGATACTTAAAAGATGTTTAAGTAAAACTATTGCAAGCAAGTTTTTAATTTTTTTCTTTTTCCTTTGCCCTCTGTGGCCCTTTTTTCAAGTGGAATTATACGTAATCAACTCTATTTTTAATATCTTTTTTCTCCCTATGTTATCTTTTAAATTACAAAAGTGCCACCATGGTCTATAAAATTTAAACCATGATTATTTGGTGAGCTCTTTCTATATCAAACCATATTTGTTTCCTTCATGTGCTATTTTTTACCTTTTGTGTTTTCCAATTAACAAAATACTTAGAATTAGGGGTGAGCATAGAACCTGGTTGACTCGACCCAAACTGATACAATGGGTTGGGTTAGGTTGGGTCATGGGTTCAAAATTTTCAAACCGACCCAAACCGGTAATCCGGTCAAATATATAATTAAATTATATTTATTACATATAAAATTGTGTTTAAATAATTATAGTATAATGAATGAGTAAAATTATATATAGCACAGTCCAAATCCAAACAGCCAAACAGGGCATAGCTTGTTGTAATTAGATAATAAAATGATGGGTATTTTGGGAAAAAGAAATTACAATTCACTAAACCTAACCTCTTTGATTGAGAATTTCAGTCTCCTCATTATCTCTTTCTTCGTTTCTTTGTGGGGCTATCGTTTTCTCTTGAAAGAAACCCAGGTGGCGAATGTGAAGTTTGGTGAGAGAAAGCCAGAAAGGTATGCAGTACTATGCAGTCTTCCTTTTCCTTAGAAGGTGCTGGCCTGGTTTTCCACTTTTTCTTTTCCTCTTACACTTTTACTTTTTGAAAACAAACAGTATCAAGTTTGGAACCAATGTTTTAATTTCTCAGAAGGTTGAATTCTTTACTTGTTTATGAGCTCTTGCTTTACTTGTATTGTAAATTGATTGGTTTGAATATATGTAAACCACAAATTAGATTGAATTGTTTGTATTTTGTTTCTAAAAAATATTTATATTCTGGGTTTTCATATATTATCCAGTTTGTATCATGATGAAAGGTTGAATTCTTTTTTGCTTTCCCAGTTGTGGTAGAAGAGAAAATTAAAATTTATTTCAAATCTCAAGTTTCAAAATGAGAAATAAACTTTATCAGAGATAGTAATAGCTGTAGGGGTAGTCTGTAGACTGTAGAATTCTTCTGTTTGCCATGTACTAAATGGTAAACTATTAATCAATAAAAACTAAATGGTAGACCTTTTTTTTAATTAATTGTGATTTTATCATTTTCTTCACCCTGCCTTAGCAACCAGTGTGCTGGGTATATTTTCTTATACTGTTCTATGTTATGATATTTATTATTTAATGTGTATAAATTTTTTCTTGACCTTATAATGATAAACTTCATTATTTTGACAAATTGCTTCTCAACGAGATTTTCAGAAAATTTGTTGAGTAGTTGTCGTCTATATCATTTTGCTGCATCTCACTTGCGTACTTTGTGTGAGGAGGACGCTAGACTGTGAACCTTTACCTTAAATCTTGCATGCTATTGTGTTTTTGTTGAAACAATTTGAAGTCTGCATAGGATGTATTTTAGGCTATATTGATGCATAGAAATAATATTTTCATGGTTTCTGACAGATTGCTTCTGAAGGACTCAAACATCGAGTCTTTGAGGTTTCACTGGCTGACCTCCAAGGTGATGAAGACCATGCTTACAGAAAGATCATATTGAGAGCTGGAGATGTTCAAGGGAGAAATGTTTTGACAAATTTCTGGGTATGATAGATATGGAAAATTTCATTTGGTTCCCCTATAATTTTGTCTAAACTGTATTCTCAAGTGACAATCTTTTATCTTTATGGTTTTTGAAATTGAAATCTGAAATTTCTTATTTATAATAAACTTGTTTATCATGTCTAAGTCTTATATCGATAATATGATGACGTTATTGCATCTATTACAGAGTTTATATAAAGCTGATGCACACAACTTTTACTTGCAATATGTATGGATTTAGTTTTGGATTTAGTATAATATTTTTTTTGTTATGTAATATGTATGATTTAATTTTTTAGTAGAAAAAATATCTCAACCCAGTGACTCAAACCGACCCAAACCGATTAGAATGGGTTGGATTGAGTTGAGATTTGATGGGTTCATGGGTTAGGTTGGATTGAGATTTTTCCAACCCGGTATGAATGGGTTGGCTTGAATTTTTAAGCTAAACCGACCCAAACCGACCCATGCTCATCCCTACTTAGAATTGACACATCAAATGCATGAACAATGAGATCTAGTGAAATTGATACATCTGATGCATGACTATTAGCTAGCTTAAAAGCAATTTTGGAATGGAATCTATTTCACTTTAATAACCTATGAACATTTTAAATTTTCAACGTAAATACTTATATATATATATATTTTTTTTTACAATAAAATCAGTATTATTATTGATTTGTTGCACAACTCTACTTCAGATTTTGTTTCCATTCAATTCAATACAAGGGAAGTTTGTATACTTATATTTGAGACTTCAATGGTAAGGATAGTTGGAAAAGTGGCTACTAATAGAGGTTTCAAATTTTATTTGGCCTAACTTAATCCAAATCCAACCTGAGCCCAAAAACAACATTAAGATAATATGACTTGAATTCGACCCAAAACCTGAATAATCCAAACCAAAAGGGACTCCAACCCAAAATGGTAGCATTTTTTAAAATAAATTAAAAAAATTATTTTCTCATTAAACTGAGGTGATAATTGACTAGTTATCAAGAAAAATAAATTATATCATAATTAATTATTGAATTTTTTATCAACTAGTCAGCTACACATTTATAATATAAGGGGTTCTTTGAATTTTCAAGACTTTTATAGGTTTCTTTGTTGGTGCACAATAATGATGTTGATTTGGTGTTTCAAATTTTGAAAGAAAAAAAGCTTGTGTTTGTGTAAATGTGCATGGTTCAACAATCTTTTAACATGTTAAGCTAGCTTAGCTTCAAATAAAAAATAGAGTGTACTTTGCTTATCACTCTGTAAAACAATTTTTTTCTTAGCTATATGCTTAACATGTTTTAAGAGTTTCACATGATTACATAAACATATGTCAGTAGACGACCAATGCATTCGTTCAAAACAACATGGAGTGTAATACCAGTGTTCTTAAAGTAAGTAAAAGAAGTAATTTGATAGATATTATATGGAATTAAAATATTATATATATATATATGAAAGATTTACTATTGAGTGAAATAATTCTTTTGAAAAAAAGGCTGGACCATTATTGTCATAAAGAGAAGGAAAAAAAAGAGAGAGAAAGACACTTGGACGTCTAATTGTCTTATTTCTACCCTGACTGCTAGTAGATGGTTGAAGAAGGGTTGTGAGGGGTATTTGGGGTATATCGTGGATTCTAGAAAGGAGATTAGGAAGTTAGAAGACATCTTAGTAGTGAAATATGTTTTTGATGTGTTCCTTGAAGAGTTATCTACTTTACCTCCCAACAAGGAGATTGAGTTTTCTATTGAGGTGGTTCTAGGATCAGCACCCATATCTATAGCACCTTATAGAATGGCATCAACTAAGTTAAGAGAATTGAAAGTTCAGCTTCAAAAGTTGCTAGATGAATAGTTTATTCGACCTAGTATGTCACCTTGGGGAGCTCCTGTGTTGTTTGTGAAGAAGAATGATAGAACGATAAGGTTATGTATTGATTATAGACAGTTGAATAAGATCACCATCAAGAATAAATATACTTTGCCCAGAATAAATGATTTATTCGAGCAATTACAAGGGGCTAGGGTGTTTTCTAAGATAGATTTGAGATCGGGTTATCAACAGTTGAGGATAAAGGAGGGAGACGTGCCTAAGACTGCTTTTAGGACACGTTATGGCCATCATGAGTTCCTTGTAATGCCATTTAGGTTGATTAATGCTCCTAAAGCATTTATGGATCTAATGAATTAGGTGTTTAAACCAGTCTTGGATAGATTTGTGATTGTATTTATTGATAATATTCTGGTATATTCTAAGAATGAAGAGGAGCATAAGAAACATTTAGAGATAGTGTTGGAAATTTTGAGGAGAGAGAAATTGTATGCAAAGTTCTCTAAGTGTGAATTTTAGTTGAGTGAAATATCTTTCTTCGGGCATGTTGTGTCAGGAGATGGTGTAGTAGTTGACCCACAGAAAGTATAGGCAGTGTTGAATTGGGAAAGACCCACTAGCGTGCCTGAAATTAGAAGTCTTTATGAGTTTTGTTGGTTATTATAGGAGATTTATCCATAATTTTTCTATTATTGTTGGCCTATTGACCAGGAAGGAAGTGAAGTTTTTGTGGTCAGAAGAATGTGAGAGGAGTTTCCAACTGTTGAAAGAGAAATTGATGACTGCTCCGATATTAGTGCTTCCTTCTGGTGATGAAGGTTTGTGGTATATAGTGATGCAACATGGAAGAGTTATAGCTTCTGCTTCTAGGAAATTGAAGAACCATGAGAGAAACTACTTGACCCATAATTTAGAATTAGCTGCTCTAATTTTTGTTTTAAAAATTTGGAGACATCATCTGTATGGAGCGACTTGTGAAATTTTTACTGATCATAAAAGTTTAACGAATTTACCTACCTAGAAAAAGTTGAATTTTAGGCAGAAGAGATGGATGGAGTTGATTAATGACTATGACTGTATAATTCATTATCATCCAAGGAAGGCTCATGTAGTAGCTGATGCATTGAGTAGAAAGTTTACAGGAAAATTAGCTGCTATTGGGAGTCATGATATTAGCTTGATGGTAAAACTGAGAGAAATGAGGATGCAGTTGAGTATTAGTGATATAGGCGTATTGATGGAAAATATGGTGGTACAATCTTCTATTATTGGTTGCTTGTACAGATGCAAAGTAAAGATGAAGAGACAGAGAAGATCAAACAGGAAATATTGAGTGGGAAACCGACTGAGTTTAGAATTAGAGAAAATGGTATGGTGATATTGAGACATAGAGTTTGTGTTCCCAATGATGTTGAGATGAGAAAGGAGATAGTAAGAGAGGCTCATGATTTTGTGTATTTTATACACCCAGGTAATAATAAGATGTACAGGGGGTTGAGACAGAATAATTGGTGGTTAGGAATGAAGAATGATGTAGCTGAGTATATTTCTAGATGTTTGATTTGTCAACAAGCAAAATCTGAAAATAGACATCCAACAGGTTTATTACAGCCTCTTTCGGTACTTGAATGACTATGGGACAATGTGAGCATGGATTTTGTTTCTGGTTTTCCTCGTACCTAGAGAGGTCATGATGTTGTATGGGTTATAGTGGATAGATTTTCTAAGTCTTCGCATTTCCTTCCTATTAAAACTACTTGGAGTCCTGAAAAGTTGGCTGAATTATATGTAGTAGAGATTGTGAGATTATATGGAATACCTTTGAGCATTGTATCAGATAGAGATTCAAGATTTACTTCTAGATTTTTTAGGAGTTTTTAGGAAGCTATGGGTACATAGTTGCAGTTTAGTACAACTTTTCATCCCAAAACAGATGGGCAAATAGAGAGAATCATCAAAATACTAGAAGATATGTTGAGGGCAAGTGTATTGAGTTTTTCAATGAGCTAGGTTGCTTATTTACCTTTGATCGAGTTTATATACAATAATCAGTATCAAACTAGTATTGGAATGGCACCATTTCAGGCTTTATATGGTAGAAGGTGAAGAAGTCTAATATGCTGGGAAATAGATGGAGAAAGAAAGACATTTGGTCAAAAAATGATAGATTTGACTATTGAAAGGATCAAACTGGTTAGAGAGAACTTTAGAGCAACACAGAACAGACAAAAGGGATATGCTGATAATGGAAGACGACCTCTTTAGTTTCAGGTTAGTGACTGGGTGTTTTTGAAGATATCTCCGTGGAAGGGTGTATTGAGTTTAAAAAGAAATGAAAGTTGAGTCCGAGATTTGTGGGGCCATATAAGGTGATTGAAAGAGTTGGACTAATAACATATAGATTGGATTTGCCTCCAGAGTTAAAGAAATTACACAATGTGTTTCATGTTTCACTTTTGAGAAAGTGTTTACATGATGAATCCCATAGTATTTCGAATCAGGCTATAGAATTTCAGGAAGATTTGACCTTTATGGAAATACCAATCAGAATTCTAAACAGAAATGAACAAGTCTTGCATAATAAAGTTATTCCTTTGATTCAAGTATTAGGCAAAACAAAGATTTTGAAGAACTTACTTGGGAGCATGAGGTAAGAATGAGAAAAGAGTACCCCCCAACTTTTTAATGAGTTAAGTAAGAAAATTTTAGGACCAAAATTTTAATAAGGCGGGTAGAATTTTAATACTCATGTTCTTAAAGTAAAGGTAAAGAAGTAATTTGATAGATATTACATGAAATTAAAATTATATATATATATGAAAGATTTACTATTAAATGAAATAATTCTTTTGAGAAAAAAAAGGTTGGATAGTTGCTGTCACAAGGAGAAGAAAAAAAAAAAGAGAAAGACACCTGGACGTCTAGGTGTCTAGTTTTTGAAAGTTAAAAAAAAAAAACAGAAAAAAAGAGGTGCACACACCTGGAGCAGACACCTGGAGCTCAGGTATAAATTGCCTAACATGAAATTATGCATGTTGGACAACAAAGAAGAATGGTGCAAATGGTTTGAATATATAAAATTTAGTTTTTCTTTATTTTATATTTTTCTTACCAAATCCTGTTTGGTTTTCTTCTTTCTTCAATTCAAATTTCTTAGCAAAAATTTATAAAGAAAATTTCTCCAATATTAGAGATAGTACAGCCATTCAATTACAATAGCAATACTTCATCACATTTGAGATAAATTTTCAATAAGACTCATAATTAAATAATTATATTGTTTGAATTAAGTTATGAAATAGTAAGATTTATAAAAGTTTATGATTAGGTGTTGGAGATCAACAATCTCAAGAAATTGCTGAAAGGAGCAGGAAAGACAAGGAAGTGATCCACGGGTAGCTTTAAGAGCTACGTAGATTTACTTTTAGTAATTGAAACCAATAAAAATATGAAATTATGATATTTGAATAAATGGGTGAATTACAATTATTTAATGATGTATTTTATGTTATATATAAAATTTATTGATTTAATGATTAGGAATTGAAAAGTGTGTTGTATATTAATTATATTAGAATTTATATTTTAAACAGGATGGATGAATGAAAAATATACTGAAAAGTTTTATGAAATTTCTGAAAATTATGATTGAAAGGTGGATATGATATATGAGGAGATAATTTAATGAATATGATAAAAATAATAATTTTTAGAAAGAGCTGGATAGTTAAATTGAATGTTTGAATATATGTTGGTTTTCATATTATTGCTCATATGCATGAAGTAAAAGATCAGGAAGGCAGTTGGTCTCCTTGTTTTCATATTATTGCTCATATGCATAAAATAAAAGACCAAGAAGATAGCAGGTCTAGCTGAAAATAAAAGACTGAATAGGTAGTTGGTCTAGCTGAAAATAAATGACTGGGAAGGCAGCCGGTCTAACTGAAAATAAAAGACCGGGAAGGTCAATCTAGCTGAAAATAAAAGACCAAGAAGGCAGTCGGTCTAGCTGATAATCCTTGTGTCACATCAATGGAGAATTAAATCTCTCTACTTGGAGGCAACCTAGACAACTCAACAGGAATTACATTAGAATAATCTTTCACCACTAAGATTTATTCTGACTTCCTATTTTTCTTTCTAGAATCCATTATGTATGCTAAATACTCCTCACAACCCTTCTTCAACCATTTCTTAGTGGTCAAAGCAAAATAAGATAGTTCGGAAGTATCTTATGTTCTCCCTGAAAGTTTAACTCTTCATGTTCATATCTTGAACACTATCATCCTTCTAGAACAATCAACCCAAGCGTAATACGTCGACAACCAATTCATTCTCAAAATTAAATGAAATTATATCATATTCAAAGATAATAAATTAGCTTCTGATTCTTTATCACTGATATGAATCACACAACCCTTGTAAACATTTATGATTATTAATCTATCTTTAGTGGAAACTTCAACAAAAAATTTTGCATCAAAGGATTAATATATACTTCAATAGACTTCATATGAATACTAGATGCAAAAGAATAGGTTGCATCAAGATAACCCAACATTGCTATATCCACAAAACACCTCAAATTAGAGAAATTATGGTATAAATGTTTTATCAGATTACATCTATAATAAACTTCTGTCTCTTAATCATATATTAAATTACCACTTCCTCTTGGTGGCATACTTACTTCCTCTGCCATAACTACTAGTTCTCATAATCTGTCTCCCAAGTCTAACGGTCCCACCGATAGTATTCTGAGCTATAGAAGTAACAGATCATGCTTGCCTCTGACTTTGTACTTCGGTTTCCTGTGACAAGGAACACTTCCTCTGAGTGGTCTCCTACTCTGCACACTCATACTGGTACCACCTCTGGGTTTTTCAAATCTAGGCCTCTTCCGTCGATTCCTCCAACCTCTAATTACAATCACATCCTTCTCAATCTAAAGTATTATATCCACCAATCTGACATAATTCATATGCCTTAAGTAAGATAGTTTTGATCAAATCTTAAAACATAGTTCATATTTGAACCTCTTACACTTCTTCTCTTTTAGGTCTACTATTTCCGGTACAACCATTGACAAGACCATAAATTTGCTATCATACTGAGCCACAGTCAATCCATTTGTCTAAAATAATAAAATCTCTATCTTGTTGGGCTCTAAAGGTCTAAGGAAAGTATTTATCAAGAAAATCTTCCTTAAACCTATTCCAGGTTAAGGATCTATTAACTTCTGCACTTACCCTTGGAAGAGTATCCTCTCATCATTCCAAAGCTTCTCCTTCTAACTCAAAAGAAACAAAGGCAACCCTCTACCTGTCAGTTACTAGTAAAATACCAATTTAAATCTCTCTACATGTTTCTCCCAAAACTAATGCTTAAAAGGATTCATAGATCCTTTAAACAACAAGGCATTCAACTTAATTATATCTCTCTGCATCTCATGCATAAACTCACTTTCCCCCATTTTTAACTGTTTATCATTACTCGATTTACAACAACCTCAGGCACTGCTCTAGCCTGTTTATCAAGTCTATGCTATAAGCTACCAACTCTATCATCTGTTACCTTCACTTCTCAAGAGCATGTGCGAGAGCTTATCTTAGCTCATCTCTTTCAACTTCAGATTATCTCATACCTTTACTAATATTAATTATACTACTAATATCAATCATATTATCAACATGTTCCCTTCTAGGAACCACAGATTCAGATTCAACCTCGACTTGACAAAAAATATTGGGGGCCTACCACGCCCTCTCAAATCAACAACTCTAACTCTAGCTCTAGCATGTCCACATATCATCCTCAGACTACTAAACTATAATTTATTTTAATCTTCCACTTTCTTACTTTTTATGCAGTCTACAGAATCATAAAACCTAATGCTTTGATACCAAAATTGTAACGACCCATCCCGGGTTGGCCACCCCCGAGACAGTGTCATCACATTTTGAAAATCACAGCACGACACATATATGCAACAATAAAAATAAATAACACCAATAGAAAATTTAACATCAATCCTCAACCCTCAACGGGAGTTACATCCATCTGATCTTTTAAACATTAGATACAACTTAAAATGCATGAACATTTACAAATAAAATTTTATTTTCTTTCTCTTTAGTCTGAGGATGTTGACACATACGTGATTTACAAAAAATGATTTCTTCTTAACCTCAACTCACCAAATTATTTGTCATGCTTGCTACCTGAAATCATTGCACACTGAGGGGTGAGCTTCACAAGCTCAGTGAATTAAATTTACTAAAATTATTCAGTTTGCATAATAGCCCTTTTTAATTTAATCATTTATATTTCACATAACTTGATGATAAATTTCAACTATCACTACACATGTCATAAGATTCATTCTCTATCAATCTCTTATTCTCATTCACTGGTTCACCTTAAGATCATCAATTATCTCATAATTACCTCATAATGAGGTTTACATCATAAAGTCCACCATTTAGATGGTTCTTATCATTCTCTGTTTCTTTCTCACCATAACTGTCTCTCTCTATGAGACCAATTCATCTATAAACAATTTTATAATAACACCCACACATCAACATTTCAATGATACAAGCAATAATTAGAACAGATGTAATGCATGAATGATTATGATGGGAATATCTTCCCACCTGTTGACAGGTTGTTATTATCTTAGACCAGCCCCCTCCCAGTTCTTTTCTTTGCAGCTTGTCCTGGCTACCACGGAATTTTTCTAGCACATACCGTCTATCACGATGTCCCTTTTATTTCCAGCACATATTGGCTGTCACTGTTTTTCAATTAGACCGGCTGCCTTCCCGGTTCTTTTCTTTTAAATTAATGCATATGCATATGAACAATGATGTGAAATATGCATCTGAATAGTAATATAAAAACAACATGAACTCAAAATATCTAAATTGACTATCCTGATTTTTCTCAGTTTATATAAAAATTTCATAAAAATCCTCTTATCCCAAATCACATCAAATCATTCATTAAAGCTTGTCAAGATCCACTAAATTTCATCACAAATCACATCAAATCATCTATCAAAGTTTGTCAAGATCTACTAAAATTCATCTCAAATCACTTCAAATCATCCATCAAAGTTTGTCAAGATCCACTAAAATTCATGTCCAATATTAACATCATATCTATTAACCAAATATTTATCTATCACCAAAACATAAGCTAATAATTTATTTTAATATTATCACTAGACATTTGATTTTTATTTAGACTACTTAAAGTAAATCCAACTCACCACGTAGCATTTAAGGCTACCCGTGGATCACCTCGTTGTCTTTCTCGTTATTCTCTGAAACTTCCCCCGATTGCTGACCGCCAACACCTAACATAATATTTGTATTCAATTTCTAATTATTTCTTTATTTCTTCATAAACTAAACCCTTTGAAAATTCCCACCTTAAATTTGGGAAATTTCAGGTATGCTAAAAATTCAAAAATAAACACTACGATATTACCTTATGTTTTTCTGATAGCTATTTGTGATTCTCTATGAAATTCCGTAGTAAATCCCTTCAAAATTTTATACTTTTGACCTTTCTTTGGGTCCCCAAATATTTATAGAAATATAATAGTTGTAAGAAAATTTAAACGAATTCGATACATATTAATAAAATTAACGAAAGTATAGTATATATATATTTTTTACACTTTGAAACATCAGCTCCCAAACTTGCAATTACTGTCCACGTTAATGGCCTTGCTGTAACACATGCAAGGCCATTTTTTTTCCTTTCACTTGCACTTGGCAGTAGGTGTTGCCACCTGCTACCGCATGTACTTTTTTTTTTAACCTTTAATTTTTATTATATATATATATATTCTTCTTTCTTCTACTGTCCCTGAACTTTCTTTGACATTTTTTTAATTAAACTTTTTATTTATTATTATTTTGTCTTCTTCTATTAGGGACATAAATGTCTTCTTTTCCTTTTTTTTGAAATTGCTTTATAAAATTTTTAACTTTCTGCATTTAAGAGATATATGTATTATTTTAATTCTATGTCATATTTTTGAAATTACTTCTTTACCCTTACTTTATGATTACGGGTATTACAGCTAGTCTAGCCGAAAGGACTAGGAAGACAGCTGGTATGGATGAAACATGTCGGCATGTGGGAAGATGTTCCCAAATGATAATATGAAATGATTTGATGAGAAAGAAAGAAAGAAAGAAAATTTAAATTTATGCATTACATTTATTTTAAATATTGATTATTATTGATTGAGATGCTAAAGTATCATTCTTGATTATGAAATTATTGATAGACAAATGAGTCTCACATAAAGATATATATAATGAGAAAGAAATGTAAAAGTATGATACGAAAAAAATTATTTGATTGATTCATTATACGCTGTAAACCTCATAACGAGGTAAATAATGATGTTAAATTAATAATCTCAAGATGATTAAACATATGAGAAGAAAAATTGATATGTTTGATGATTAATTTAAGATGAGATTGATAAATGGTTGAAATTATAATAGAATGTTATTATTTATTTATATGAGATAATAGATGAATGAATATGGGAAGATTATTTAAAAGATCGAATGATTATCTATGAGGAAATAGATGATTTATATTGGTAAATTATTAAAGATTGAATTATAAGATGTGATTGGAAGTATATAATCGAGTACTTCTAGTAAATTTAATTCACTGAGCTTGTGAAGCTCACTTCTCATTGTTAAATAATTTCAAGTAGCAGCAAGACAAATAGATTGGTGAGCTGAGATTCAGACTGAGTCATTATCTGTAAACCACGTGGTCCACATCCTCAGACTAATGGAAAGAAAAAAAATTGTAAATATTCATGTATAATATGTTGTATATAATGTTTCAGTTGAGATCTTAATAATGTAACTCCCCTGTTGAGGGTTGAGGATTTATGTATGTAGATAATTTTAGTTGATGTTTTTATATTGTTGCATATATGTGTCATGTTAGGATTTCAAAATGTGACGAAACTATCTCGAGGGTGGCCAACCTAAGATGGGTCGTTACATGGAGGTACTAAATGATCAATGTACACGTATTGATAAAATGGACAAAAGGATTTTAACTTGATTGACAAGGGAGTTGCTGAGTGGTAAAGTATATATCGATAAGAGAAGCAGAGGGGAAACTAAATCGACCAGGTTGTGGTCTTTTAGATCAGAATTACCTATTGATATGGGACATGCAACTCTTATCGATTAGGAAGTTTGAAGAAGAAGAGCCATATGCTTACTATCAATTTGTTGTGTCAATCACGATCGATGAAGGGGGTTAGGGAGGTGGTACAATTGGATAGAAGATACTATCATTAGGAAATGGAAAAAGGAACAGTGGTGGTGAAGGCATCCAATTTCAATCCGAATATAAGAACAAACCACATGTGGAGCCTAATAATGAAATTTTGGTCCCAAAAAATTTATAATATATGAATGTATAGTGGAAAATTAATTTTGGACGATAATTGATCAAGGAAACTCGATACAAATCAGTCCAAATTAATTAAATGAAATGAACCGGGCCAATACAAAGGGAAAATACATACCAAAAGACCAGACCCACCGGATCAGTTGGGCCATAGGGCCAATCGGTCCAGTCATGGGTTTGACCCACTGCGCCACCTAAGTTTCTTGTTTGCACCTCTCCAAGTAATCTTGATGACCGTCAGATTAAATTAGACGTATATCAGTCATTTGTTAGCCAAACATTAGCTCCCAGTTTTTCTATATAAACCTCCCTTAATAGACACAAACAAATACCAATTTCAACTGAGAAAAGCATCCAGAGACACCTTATATCTCTACAACTTTCTCTAAAATTCATAAACACTATTTTTCTAAACCCTAAACCCCAAATTCTTTCATAACTCTAAATCTATACCAAAATCCTAACTTTCCAATAAACCTTACACATATAAATCCTTATTTTCCTTCAAATCCATAAACCCAAAATCACATTTTACAATCAATTCAAGTTCAAGATTAAATATTCCACATGCATTCATTTGCTACATACAACAATCAATCTCTAATAGCATCCACACCACACGTGAAAATTCATTGTTAATCCTTTCGTACCAACACAAATATATCGTTCGTAAAAAAGATTAGTATTTTACTTTTAGTAATTTAATTATAACACAAGCATGATGATTATTTATTTTGAGCCACCAAGATTTAATTTTTTTAAGTTGTCACTTAGATTTATTTTATCAAGTATGATCTAGGATGGTTTTGGGGTTTGGATTAGAATTTATACGTCATATAGATTAAGAATATTACATTTAAATAATTAATTAAATTAGCATGCCCTCTAGTAACAATTATATTAGGATTATTTGCATACCTGCATGTAGATTAGAATTTTAAGTGGTTTTTCGTAGTTAAAATCATAATCGAAATTGTCTGAAAACACATTTTCTTTCAAAACTCAAGAATATGCCAAAACCACTGTCAAGTGGATAGGCTAATTCATCATTGAAGCTTACTGACTCTGTACTTAGACTACCCAAGTCTTATCTGGATCAGGTCGGCTAACCTGATCTCGATTTCTCTGATTTTGAGTTCTTTGATTCATTTTTTGGATTTTAATGTTTATTCCCTTATATGTTAGCATTTTATTTCTATTGTCAAGGGAAATATATTTTTTGATAGTTTCCTGATATTTTTTTGTTATTTAATTGTCTCTAAAAACGATTAGTGTTTTATTGCTGGATTGACATAATTGTTGAGTGAAATATTGTTTGCTATAACTACTATTTTCCCAATTGCATGATAAATTGTTATTGTGTGTGAAGTATGGTAGTGTGTAAAAATAAATAATTTTTGTTAATTCTTAAATTTTTTTCCAAGAACACAAGGGCTAGGCTTTGACCTAGGCTAAAAAGGAAGTTTAGATTTCATCTTCTCTCGTGCCCCAATATTTTACCCTAAATCTCTCTCGCAAACCAATGAGAATGGATTTTGTCCCCTTTAAACTCAAATAGTGACTCCAATTTATCGATTGTCCTTGTTTTGTGCTTGGATGATATGTCCCTTGAAAATATCCCTCAGTAAGGCGTTGCTAGTCTAATATTCTTAGACCTAGTAGGTTCTAAACCTTACATATCCCAACCCACTTTCACCGCACCCTCCCTTATTCATCCTTCATCGAAAGGATTGCCCTTAGGTATTAAGTTCGAAGTTGTGTGGTATGACGGAAAGGTTTGGTACCTACAAGTTAGAATAATTTGATGGAGGGGATCTTGATTATGGGTTGAAGGGAAAATAATTTTCACAAAATTTAATATCCCGACTGATATAATCTTTTTGAATGGCTAGGTATCCAATTAAAATGCTAGGTTTGTGTAACAACCCATCCCTGGTTGGCCACCCCTGAGACGGTGTCATCACGTTTTGAAATCCAAGCACAATCTCAACTGAAATATTATATACGACATATTATGCATGAATATTTACAATTAATTTTTTTATTTCCATTAGTTTGAGGATGTGGACCACGTGGCTTACAGATAATGACTTAGTCTAAATCTCAGTTCACCAATCTATCTGTCCTACTTGCTACCTGAAATTATTGAACAGTGAAGAGTGAGTTCATAAGCTCAGAGAATTAAATTTACTAGAATTACTCAATTATATACTTCCAGTCACATCTTATCATTCAAGTGCCTCTAATAATATTTCGATATTCATTCATCTGTTTTCTCATATAATTCAATAACAACATTATGTTATCACTACTCATTTCATAATTCCCACCATTTTATAATCTCTTCTTAAATTAATCATCAAACATGTCAATTTTTCAATCATGTATTTAATCATCTCTAAATTTTCAATTCAACCTCATCATTTACCTCGTTATGAGGTTCACAGCATATAATCAATCACTCATATAATTCTTATCATATCAACTTTCATATTTCTTTCTCATTATATCTGTCTCTATGTGAGACTCTTTCATTTATCAATAAATTTACAATCAACAATGACACTTTTGCATCTCAAGCAATAATAATCAATATTTAAAACAAAAGCAATGCATGAATTTAAATTATCATATCACTTCATATTATCATTTGGGAACGTCTTCCCATATGTCGACATGTTTTAGCTTAGACCAGCTGCCTTCCTGGTTCTTTTATTTTCATTTAGACCGACTGATATGATCCACACCAAGAACTAAGAAATTGATAGATCAAGAAGACTTCCAAGATCGTCTAGAAGCAGATTTATGTGAGACTGTGACCCGTTGCTTATATTAAAGCAAGAACCTTGGTATAATGAAGACTGAGACCGCGACCCGTTGCTTATCTTGAAGCAAGAACCTTGGTATAATGAAGATGCCACAATCAATTATGGAAGGATTGATTGATAAGTCGAAGATGAACGCCACGGAAACTCCGATAAGTTCAGAAGTTCTAAAAGAACTAAAGAGAAATTTCTCTCCAAAAGTATGAATCAAATCTGAATTGTGTTATTCCAAAAGCCAATGGCTATTTAAATACATGAGAATTCGTAACCAATTACAAAAAGGAAACCTAAGAAATAGGAAATAAACCTAAACAGAATTTTGGTAGGAATAGGAAACTACAAAATAGGAAATAAACCTAAATAGAATTCTGGTAACCTAAAATCCAAATAAAGAAAGTACCTAACTTGGCATGCAAGCTTTATAATGTAACAATTAAATTCAAAAGGAAACAATTAAGAAAAGGTGCAAGGTGCAAGCCCAAAGTGGAAGAAGATTCGGATGCAACAGCCTACTGGATTTAGACCCATCATAGCAGGCCCAACCAATATCCTTTTTGAAACTTTCTTAAGTCTAAATTGAAGTTCAAGACGTCATCTTTCCACCTCAACAAGTTTAAGCCCATTTGGAGTTATGGTCAAGAAGATATGACTGTTTTAATTCTGGTCGTTAAGTCCTCCAGAAATTCCAAAGTGGATGTTCCCTTGGATCATGGAAACCCATCCTTGTGGATCATGTATAGCATCATCCTTGGGCCCCCAAAGATGGTTCTTACCCCAAATGTGTTGAATAAGCTAATTGAGAGTTTTCTTGAACTGTTTAGCTCCGGCCCTTATAACTGGACCAATTGGAACTTGAATAAACCGTTTAGCTCGGGCCTTGTAACTTGATCAATTAGAACTTGAATATGATCCCCCTCCCATTTGTTAGCCGTGTCCTCATCATTCCCCTCCTCTTGAAAAGGATTTGTCCTCAAATCATCACCTACATCAAAAGGGTGTAAATCAGAAACATTGAAAGTGGTATTAACATTGTACTCACTTGGTAAATCCAATTTGTATGCATTGTTATTGATGCGCTCAAGGACTTGAAAAGGAGCATTAGTTAATTTTTCTTTGATCAATTGGAACCCCTTCTCTTGCTCGTCTCCCCATTTGAATCCAACGTTCTTCTTGATGACTTCGATAAGCAGTGCGGCAATACTGCTAAAGTCTTTCATAAACCTCTTGTAAAAACTAGCAAGTCCATGAAAACTACGAACTTGACCTACACTCGTGGGACTTGGCCATTCTTTAATTGCACGGATCTTCTCATCATCAACCTGTATTCCTTGTGCACTCTCAACAAAACCAAGAAACACAAGCTTATCGGTGCAAAAAGTGCACTTCTTCAAGTTAGCAAACAACTTTTCTTTTCTAAGCACATCCAAAACTGATTTTAAATGTACAACATGATTATCTAAGTTTGTGCTATAAATGAGAATATCATCAAAGTAAACAACAATGAATCTGCCTATAAAAGCTCGCAAAACATGGTTCGTTAATCTCATGAAAGTACTTGGTGCATTTATTAGTCCAAATGGCATAACTAACCACTCATATAAACCATATTTCGTTTTAAAAGCAGTTTTCCATTCATCACCCTCTTTCATTCTTATTTGATGATATCCACTTTTTAAATCAATTTTAGAGAATACACATGCACCGTGTAGTTCATCTAGCATATCATCTAAATGAGGAATAGGATGTCGATACTTTACCATTATATTGTTGATTGCTCGGCTATCAATGCACATTCTCCACGCCCCATCCTTTATAGGAACCAAAATCACCGAAATAGCACACAGGCTCATGCTTTTTCTTACGTACCCCGTTTCCATTAATTCACTAACCTGCCTTTGTAGCTCCTTTGTCTCTTCGGGATTGCTTCGATAGGCTGGTCGGTTTGAAATTGTAGCACCGGGCACGAAATCAATTTGATGTTCAATTCTTCGAATAGGAGGTAAGCCATATGGAATCTCCTCAGGAAATATATCATCAAACTCCTGTAAAAGAGAAACAATAGAACTAGGCAAAGATGAGTCAAATTGGTTAGTGTTTAACGCCTCTTTGTACAAAAGTACAATCATTGGCTGATTTAAAATCATTGCTATTTTTATTTCACTCGTTCTTGCATAGAAATTTGTTTTTCTCTCAATTGCCGAATCAGCTCTCTTATTTTTTATCTCAATTTTTTTGACCTCTCTCATTTTCTCTTTCTGGTTTTCATTTGTTCTCTTTTTCTCACTCTCTTTCGTTTGCTCACTCTCTTTTTGTAACCTCACTTGTTCTTCATAAACCTGCTTTGGTGTCAAAGGAACTAGAGTGATTGTTCTTTGATTTCTTACAAATGAATATTTGTTGGTGAAGCCATCATGCTTAACACGACGATCGAATTTCCATGGCCAGCTTAGTAACAAGTGTCCAGCTTGCATCGAAACTACATCACACAAAACTTTATCTTCATATTTTCCAATGCGAAAGGAAACTAACACCTGTTTGTTCACCCTCAGTTCACCACTATTATTGAGCCATTGTAACTTGTAAGGTCGAGGATGTTTAATCGTTGGCAGCCCTAATTTCTCAACCATTGTAGTGCTAGCAACGTTAGTACAACTACCTCCATCAATAATCATACTACATACCTTGTTTTTCACGTGGCATCTAGTATGGAAGATGTTTTCTCACTGCACTTCATCATCTTCTTTGATTTTCACACTTAGAGCTCTCCTTGCAACCAACAATTCTCCTTGGGCAACGTATTCCTCATCACTCTCATCCTCCAATGGAGGCATAGATTCGACATCTTCTTCGCTCTAGGTTTTAGTTTCACCATTATCTCACAATACCATAACTCTTTTGTTCGGACATTGGCTTGCTATATGACCCCTGCCTTGGCATTTAAAACACTTAATATCATGATTTCTAGTGGTGGAAGAGTTAGTTTTACCTTGATTTCCATAGCTGGTACTTTCTTGCTTTTACTCGGTTTTGGGCTTGGCCGTGGCTTGCTTCACAAAATTCGGCCTCCAAGATGAACCCGAGTTAGGGTTTTGTCGTGTATTGTTGCCCCTCTTCTTGAGCTGGTTCTCAATTTTGACAGCCATGTGCACCATATCTTCCAACTCCACATAATGATGCAACTCCACCGAATTAGCAATTTCCAGGTACAAACCAGCCAAGAACCTAGCCATAGTAGCCTCTCGATCCTCCTCTACATTTACTCGGATCATAGCTACTTCCATCTCTTTATAATTTCCATGTGTAAGACTTTGCAATTTTTGGTACAACTCATGGTAGTAATGGCTTGGAATAAACCGTTTCCTCATCACGGTTTTCATCTCCTCCCAAGTCTCTATTGGATGCTCTCTATTTCTTCTCCTATTTAACACTAGTTGATCCCACCAAACAATCGCATAGTAAAAAAATTCAATGGCCGCAAGTTTAACCTTTTTAAGCTCGGAATAATTATGATAATCAAACACTAATTCTATCTTCTTCTCCCACTCAAGGTAAGCTTCAGGATCATTTTTGCCTTGAAACGATGGAATTTTCATCTTAATACTACCCAAGTTATTGTATTCCCGATTCCTAGCTTCTCTACCTCGACCACCAAATCCCCTATGGCTAACAACTGATTCCTGTCATCTTCTTCATCAAATCCAATCCCATAATACTCTTCATCTTCAACTCTTTCTCTCCTAGGTTGAACTTTCTCTCTCCTACGCACATTAGGAGCGTTTTGTTGCTGCCCCACACGTGCATTCTCTACCTGATCTATCCGCTCATGAACCTGTTCCATCTCCGTTCGCAATACTCTTCTCATCTCACCCATTAAAGCCTCCATGAGCAACTTCGGATCACCCTCTCCCGACATATCTCGCGAATTATTTTTATTCTTGTCGTTTGACATGTTTGCTGCAAAAACAACGTTAGAAAAACAAAAAGACCTCACGCACTCCCTGACATGTTTAACTCAAAGAATGAGTCACTCAATTTCACTCGTGTTTTCACATAAAAATCAGATTGGCTTTTCCCCTCTTATATGCTCGCCGCTCTTGCCTTTTTCCACTCATAATAATCCTCTATAGGTTCTTATCAAACTAACCGAACAAGTATCAAAGTTTCCAGCAACAATTCACCAATAACTCACAAAGAAATTCGGATTTAAAGGCTAATTTAAAGGCTAGAATACAAGGAAACAAAGATGATAAATTGAAATAAGAATTGAAAGGATTGAATCGAAATATTACACAATTTCTTTTTTTTTCACTTTTTTTTCTGTTTTTTTTTCAGTTTCAATTTTTTATGAACCAAAACAAAAGATAAGCAAACCTACAACTAGAAAGCTCTGATACCAACTGATATGATCCACACCAAGAACTAAGAAATTGATGGATCAAGAAGACTTCCAAGATCGTCTAGAAGCAGATTTATGTGAGACTGTGACCCGTTGCTTATATTAAAGCAAGAACCTTGGTTTAATGAAGACTGAGACCGCGACCCGTTGCTTATATTGAAGCAAGAACCTTGGTATAATGAAGACACCATAATCAATTATGGAAGGATTGATTGATATGTCGAAGATGAACGCCATGAAAACTCCGATAAGTTCAGAAGTTCTAAAAGAACTTAAGAGAAATTTCTCTCCAAAAGTATGAATCAAATCTGAATTGTGTTATTTCAAAAGCCAATGGCTATTTAAATACATGAGAATTCGTAACCAATTACAAAAAGGAAACCTAAGAAATAGGAAATAAACCTAAACAGAATTCTGGTAGGAATAGGAAACTACGAAATAGGAAATAAACCTAAATAGAATTCTGGTAACCTAAAATCCAAATAAAGAAAGTACCTAACTTGGCATGCAAGCCTTATAATGCAACAATTAAATTCAGAATGAAACAATTAAGAAAAGGTGCAAGGTGCAAGCTCAAAGTGGAAGAAGATTCGGATGCAACAGCTTACTGGATTTAGACCCATCATAACAGGCCCAACCGATATCCTTTTTGAAACTTTCTTAAGTCTAAAATGAAGTTCAAGACGTCATCTTTCCACCTCAACAAGTTTAAGCCCATTTGGAGTTATGGTCAAGAAGATATGACTGTTTTAATTCTGGTTGTTAGGTCCTCCCGAAATTCCAAAGTGGATGTTCCCTTGGATCACAGAAACCCATCCTTGTGGATCATGTATAGCATCATCCTTGGGCCCCCAAAGATGGTTCTTAGCCCAAATGTGTTGAATAAGCCAATTGAGAGTTTTCTTGAACCGTTTAGCTCGGGCCTTTATAACTGGACCAATTGAAACTTGAATAAACCGTTTAGCTCGGGCCATTGTAACTTGACCAATTGGAACTTGAATAGGATCCACTGCCCATTTGTTAGCTGTGTCCTCTTCACCGGTTGCCTTCCTGGTTCCTTTATTTTTCAGCTCTACTGGTTGCCACGATTCTCTTATTTCATTTGGACTGGGTGCCTTCCCGGTTCTTTTCTAGTTAGACTAGCTGCTTTCCTGGTCCTTCTATTTTTTATGCATATGAGCAATAATATGAAATCAAGCATACATTCAAGCACCCAATTCAACTATCTAGCTTTTTCTCAAATTTATTATTTTTATCATATTCATTAAATTATCTTCTCTTATATCCTATCAAACAACTTTCATATATCATCTAATCATAGTTCAATAATTAATTCAATTATCATCACTTTATAGTTCATATTTATCTCGATTACTAAAAGTTAATCTAACTCACCATGTAACACTTAGAGCTACCCGTGGATAACCTCCTTGCCTTTTCTGCTCTTTTCAACAATTTCTCCTGATTGTTGATTGTCAACACCTGAAAAAAAATATTTATATTAAAATTTCTATTTCATTCTTCAATTTTTCTGTAATTCATACCTTTAAATTTCTATATCAAATTCTAGGAAATTTTCGTGTATGCTAAATTTCAAAAATAAAATTCACATTATTACATTTTGTTTTTCTTAGAGCTTTCCTCGACTCTCTTAAAAATTCTCTCGTAAAACTCTTCAAAATTTTACTCTTTCAACCTTTTGTCTAGTCCCCAAGTGTTTAAAGAAATAGAGTAATTTGAATTGAAGAAAGAAGAAAATCAAACAGGATTTGGTAAAAATAATTAAAATAAAGTAAAAGTGTATATATATTGTAACGACCTATCCCGAGTTGGCCACCCCCGGGATGGTGTTTTTAGATTTTGAAAATCCCAGCATGACACATATATGCAACAATAAAAATAATACCAACAGAAATTTTTATATCAATCCTCAACCCTCAACAGGGGAGATACATCATTTTGATTTTGACTTAAATATTATATACAACGTAATATGCATAAATATTTACAATTAAATTTTTATTTTATTTTCCCATTAGTTTGAGGATGTGGACACGCACGTGGCTTACAGATAACGATTTTGTCTGAACCTTAACTCACCAAACTATCTGTCTTGCCTGCTACTTGAAATCATTGTATAATGAGGGTTGAGCTTCACAAGCTCAATGAATTAAATTTATTAGAAGTATTAAATTTGTATAAATAGTCTTTTAATATTTAATCATTTATATCTCATATAACTTGATAATAGCATTCTACTATCACTACACAAATTATAAGTCCCATTCTCTATAAATCTCTTCTTCTTATATATTTGTTCACCTTAAGACCATAAATTATCTCATAATTACCATGTTATAAGGTTCACAGCATATAGTCTACCATTTAGATAGTTCTTATCATATTATACTTCCATGTTTCTTTCTCACCATAACTATCTCTCTGTGAGACTAATTCATCTATAAATAAATTTACAATAACAATATTTAAAACAGATGCAATGCATGAATTATTATCAAGGAACATCTTCCCACATGTCGACATATTTTTTTAATCTTAGACCAGTGATAAGTGCTTAAATATTCATATTTAAGCCCCCTTATTTATATTTGATAGGTCCTCAGTTATGTTAATTTAGCCTATTTTACTTCATTTGTGTGTTTCACATGTTTTTAAAGGGTCTTGGAGAAAAAGAAGCAGTTTTGGCACTTAAGGGAAGAAGCCTGGAAATCTTGGAGCAGCTTCTGGTCATAGTGCAATCGATCGCACTACTACATGCGATCGAGCGCACATGCGATCGTTCGCACACAAGAAGGATCGAGTGCAGCACTGCGATCGAGCGCAAGACGCATGCGATCGAGTGCACATGTACGGGCATGAACAGTAAAACGGTTTAACGTTATTTTGGAAATAAGAAAGTTTTTGCGTTTTTTGAAGTTAGGGTTTCCATAGCCTTCTAGGACTATTCAAGCCCTATAAATACACTTGTAAAGCACACACAAATGATCACTTCTTAGAGAACACTTCTTTTATCTTTTAGCTCAGAGTTTTAGGCTTTGGAGAGGATTGACAACCCATCTCCCTAGTATTCTTCGGGTTTTATATTTTATGCTTAGTTTATATATGATGTTTATCTTAGACAGCATGTGTAACTAACTTTTTATAAGGCTCAATTGAAGCCCTAGTTATGCTTTCTCATATAATAATTCATTGATGAAATCTTTGCCAATAGCCTTTATTATGTTGCTTAACTTGATTAATGCCTGTGCTTATTTAAATTCCTCATATGTATGTGTATGGCCAACGTATGCATGTGGTATGGATTGGTTTGTTAGATCAATTTGGATGACCGAGTCCTGGGTCTAACATTAGTAACAAAAGATATCCACACCAGATTCTTGGATTAATCAACATGGGAAACCGGGAGTAGATACCATGCCCTAGGACTCATGTGGTTGTCGATTTCCATAGCCCTTATGCTTTCTTTAGGAACAACTCAGTATATGCCATGCTGAATCCCTAAAGAAAGAAAAGAGATAGAGTAGATACCATGCCTAACTCGTTGCTTAGGGAAAACAATAGCTTAAAGAGTAGATACCATGCCCTTAGGTTAGCGACCATTAGGTATACATGATAAGGCTAGTGCATTGATACATTATGCAATTGGGAAAGTACGACTAGTGGTGGATATCAAAGCCTTATGTCTTTAATATTATCAAATCACATTTAGTAGTTATTTATTTCTTTTTACTTTGAAGAAACTAATTCTAAAACCGAACTTTACAAATCCCTGTGGCGATGATCTTGCTTTCGCACACTATACTACACTGTTGATCTTGTGCACTTGTAAGTAAAACGAGTGCAATTATTTACTTATTAATTTAGGTATATTTTCATCCAACAAGTTTTTGGTCGGGGATTGCGCTAAATTTCATTTTAGGATTACTTTCGTTTAGTTTAATCATCGTTATTATTTTATTTTCTGTTTATCATCTTTATTTTTACTTTTCATCAAACCCTAAATGATTTCTTTTTTGTTTTAGTCACATCAAACCCTAAATCACACTTTCTGTGATACGTGCGATCGATCGCAGCCTTCTGTGCTATCGAGCGCAATTAGGGCAGAGAGTTACCCGAGTAGCAGAGTTGAACTGCTGCACTGAAGCTGGTTTGACTTGATTTATGCACGGACTTCGATCCCGACATCCAACATTCTTTCCCCTCAATCCCAAGCTTGAACGGACAATCTGACAAAGGCTTAGGGACAACTTCGAGGAGAACGAAAAAGAAGTCGAGAACGAAACACCGATCGCGAAACAGCTCGAAAACCAGCAACCACTTGCACGAGTATCGATGAAGCACTCTTTCATCCCACAGAACATTGATCAACCATCATGCATTGTATATCAACCTGAGGCGGCAGGAAACTATTACATATCTCCGCAAATATTGAATGCCTTGACTCACTTTAGGGGTACTCCTAATGAAGATCCACACTTACACCTCCGAGAATTTTTCGATCTTTGCAAGGTCTAGCACATACAAGGCCTAGACCAAGAAGGAATAAGGTTAATTCTTTTTCCTTTTTCCTTGAAAGATAATGCTAAACTATGGTACAATTCTTTGCCTGCAGTTTCTATCCATACTTGGGAGGAGTTGGCTAACAAATTCCTAAAGAAGTTCTTCCCAGCCCAAAAGACGAGACAGATGAGGAAGGAGATCCAGTCCTTCCAACAAAAGGATGGAGACCTCTTCTTCGAAGCGTGGGGACACTTCAACGAACTGCTACTCAAATGCCCACACCACAACCTACCTTAAGATGAATTGGTACAAGCCTTTTACGAAGGTTTGAATGACACTAACAAGAGTATTGTTGATTCAGGTTGTGGATAAGTGTTGATGGAAAAAAGCAGTGAAGAAGCGATGGAGCTCTTCAAAACCCTCAGCGAACACACTCAGCAGTTCTCCTCTCGAGGTAGACATGTGACCAAGGGTAAGGGTATGTATGAGGTAAATGTAAATGGAGGATCTTCTCCTCAAATAGTTGCTATGGAAAGAAAAATAAACTTATTGGTAAAAGCCATGGCTGCTCAAAATGCCTCATCCAGCCTACCATCTACCCCACTGCAGGTATGTGCAATATGTTCCCAGTACGACCATAATACTGATACTTGTCCTTTGTGTTCACCTACAGATACAGAACAAGCAAATTATGTGAGACCTAATAACTATCCGCCGAAGAACAACCCTTATGCACACACATACAACCCTGGATGGCGGAATCACTCAAATTTCTCATGGAGCAATAATCAGAACAATCAAGGACAGCAACAAAACCCCTAGCCCACTGCTCATAGTACTCCCGAACCAAAGAAGAACGACCTCGAAAGTCTAGTAAGACAACTAGCCACTCAGCAGCAGCAATTGATGACATCATAAGAACAGTTCATGACTCAGCAAAGACAAACCAATGCAACACATAAGCAAGAAATTCAAAGACTAGAGGTACAAATGGGACAATTAGCTAAGGAACTGAGCAGTAGAAAGCAAGGTGAGCTTCCCACCCAATCAATACCTAACCCGAGAGGACATCACCAAGTGAATGCTATGATAACCCTGAGAAGTGGAAAGATCATAGGCATCGATGAGCCTGCATGAGCATCTCCTGATAAAGCATCCACCTCTAAGGTAAGTGAGTTGGAAAAGGTAAATACACCCCCACCATTTCCTCAAAAGTTGGTGAAACCTAAGAAAGAAACCAAATCGATTGACATTTTTGAAACCTTGAAAAATGTAGAGATTAATATTCCTCTGTTCGATGCCATTAAAAAAATTTCTACATATGCCAAGTTTTTAAAAGATTACTGCACTAACAAAAGGAAGTTTCAGGAACATGAGACGGTTGCCTTAACAGAAGAAGTAAGTGCTGTGCTTTTAAGAAAATTACCACCTAAACTAAAAGATCCGAGTAGTTTTACTATTCTTTGTAGGCTAGTTGACCAGTTGTTTGAGCATGCACTATTGGATCTAAAAGTGAGTGTCAACCTGCTGCCATATAGTGCATACGAGACACTAGGTTTGGGGGAGCTTCAACCAACCTCTGCCACTTTGCAATTAGCTGACAGAAGCCTCAAACGACCGAGAGGTATCCTTAAGGACGTGTTGGTAAGAGTAGGTAAATTTATTATACTTGCTGATTTTATAGTATTAGATATGGAAGAATGTACTCTCCCATTGCCCCTCCCCATCATCCTAAGACGCCCCTTTATGATAACAGCTGACACTAATATTAGTGTAAAAAGGGGCATTGTCACTATGAGGGTAAATAATGAGGAGATAGAATTTAAGATATTTAATACATTAAAATCAACCAATAATGATAATAAATATTCTAATATGAGCTTCATGCAAAGTGTTGTTGAGAAAGCTTCTCGGGTCCATCACACCACTACATTGGAGACAATCCCCAACCATGAGGACACAAGAGTTGATATTAGGCCTGAGGATGACAATGTGATTAAAGACATCAATATAGCTGCACACCTCCTCAAGAACACACCACAGCCTTCAAGTAAGTATGTTCTTCAAATTGACCCTTCTGCAAATACTAATACTACTTTTCCTTACTTTATTAACTAAGAATCAAAAGTGGCGATGAAACAACTATCAAGGGCACTTGAACCACCTGATGTAGGCTCTAAGTGGCCCCTTCAATGGGAGTAGCACTGTATCAAGAGAGCGCTTGAGACATTTCACATTTGCCGATCATGTAGCTCAAGTGTCTCTACTGAGGTTAGTGGTACTGAGGCCACTAACACATGGTAAGGTTGTATTGTTCCAAAATTTTTAATTTTCAGCTAAGGTAAGTTTTTTTATTTGTGCCTATGCACACTGCTTGCGATCGAGCGCACCATTCAATGCGATCGAGTGCAAGAGGGCAATTGAGCGCGCCTGTCAATGTGTTCGAGCGCACTCCGTGTGCAATCGAGTGCACTCGTGGCAGAAGGTTTACTTATAAGTCTAAAAATCTCCACACTCACTATCTCTTCACATTTCACTCACTCCCTCTCGCTCGCACTCTCTGGTTACAAACGAGCACTCCCACATTATCTCCTCAACTCCCACATTCTCAACCCCAGCATCATCATCTCCCATCACCAACCATCACCACCAACCATCACCCCTATCGCACATCATCACCATCATGTCACCACCCTATCTCCCTCCCTGTTACATATTCCCTTCATCCACATGGTACTCCTTGCACACACACACAAATTTTACTGTTTCATTTCCAAATTCTTTCTATATACGAGTAAACTTGTGTATGATTGTTTGATTTTCTGCTTGCAGGAGGTCAGGAACTAATTCAAATCCTCAAGACCAGAGCTTGGTCTTTTGTTGCACACCACCTGTTCGAGGAAACGCTTGACCGTGTGCGATCGAGTGCACGACTGTTGCGATTGAGCACATAGTCCAGTGTGCGATTGAGCGCACCTATTTGAGATCGATCGCAAATTAGGCAGAACCTAATAGCAGCATGTCCAAACCATCTGTTTCCACCTCCGGTGCATCAAGCAGCCGTGCCTAGTCATCTCGACCCAGCATCGAGTAACCAGAGCTCTTATTTGAGACCGCCTTCGCCATCGATGACGTATTTAAGCACATGGACGCCACTCAATGGATCGTCCAAGCATTTAGACATCGAGGGTTGAAAAGGCTTTTCAAGTTGGTTTGCTCGACTGCTTACACCCATCTCATAGTCCAGTTCTATGCGAGCCTATCCTTTGACTGCAATAGACCGGGAGTACTTACTTTTTCAGTCCAGGGCACACCCATAGAGGTGACTAGTGCCGATATAGCCACTGCTCTTCATTGCACTGACGAGTCCCCTCCTGAGGACACCAATATCGAGGAGCAGCCAGAGTCCTTGGTCTTGTTTGAGATTAGTACGGATATGTGCGCTAGTCAGTATGCTGACAGACACAACAACTCAGCCAGCCGATCAAAGTTGCCTCCACGACTTTGGCTTGTCGACACTATCCTTCAGCGCAATGTGTGTCCTTTGGGCCACAAGATACAACAGAGAGACCAATTTCTACAAACCCTATATACCTTCTACAGAGGTCACTGGTACTCTATTTCGGCTATTATATGGAGCCAGTTGCACAAATTTTGGGATCACGTCCATGGCCGACAGACCACCACGGCTAATGCATAGGGTCTCCCTTTCCCGTTCCTACTCTCCTACATACTCAAGAAGAAAGGGATTAAGGGGACCACCAGCGATGGACCAGTGTGAGAGCATCCCTTCTTTGGGAAGGCTCAGTGGACACATAGCCTCTCGCACATGCCTAGAGGACTCCCAGCACCTGCTCCAGCAGCTAAGAGAGTTGAGGAGGATCGTATGGAGATCGAGACCCCTGTCGTTAGCCCAGTGCGAGAGGTGGACCATCCAGACATGGGACCCACCGAGTCCCAACACTTTCTAGTTGAGCTGTCCTCCTTCCGAGGTGAGGTCTCTGCCGCTACCATACTCGTGCATCAGTGCATAGATAGTTTGGAGGCACAGTTTGCCCGACAGGAGGCTATGTTGCAGGCTATTCTTGATCGCCTACCTCCGACACTTGGTACCTTTTCGACTGCACCACCTGATGATCAGCAGTGAGAGGATACCATGTTTGGCTGAAGATGTTAAACTTAGCGCTCATGGAAGGCACCCCAAAGCATATCCTTTTTCGTATTTTTTTTCCTTATTGTTAATGTTTACTTTTTCATTTCTGTTTATTATTACTTATTTTCCCTTTTATGTTTGTTTTTCTTTCTTTTTCAAGGACAGCGTGAGTGCATCCTGTTGAAGTTTGGGGGAGTGCTACGAGCCATGCCAGCCATTAGTTCTCCTTCTCCCAGGTCGGCTCCTTCTATGCTATTCACACATTAGGGACAACGTGCAATTTCAGTTTGGGGGTATGGGGACACACTCACTATGTTCCACATTTTTTTTGTTGTTTTCATAGATAAATGCATGTTCATACTGTTCTAAAAAAATTTTTGGTGATCTAAACAAAGAATATGATTTGACTTCATAAGTGAGCTTAACACCTTGAACATATAGGCCAATAATTAAGTTTTGAACATAGATCACCTCCTTTTAGGTATTTAAGGATTCACAAGTTTAACCTAAACGATCACAAGCACATTAGCACATAATTGTGTGGGGTATGACATGTAATTTTGATTTGTATGTTTCTTTTGATCGACTGTGAACCAAATGGCCTATTAGACTAACATCTTGGCATAAGAAAATAGAAACAAATTGTTAGTACTCAAAAAGAAAAAATTCTCCTAATGATCAATAAAACAAACTTTCCACTGAGTAACTGGCCCTCTTGCCTCAGTAAGCAGTGAGTGTCACGTCAAAAGGTGGAAAATTTTTTAACTCAAAAGATCATTAAAAAGAACTTTTCGCTGAGTAACTGGCCCTCTTGCCTTAGTAAGCAGTGAGTGTCACATCAAAAGGTGAAAATTCTGATTGGTAGCATTGAGATCAATTAGTTTCGTAGCCTTTTTGACTCGAGTTAGTAAGTCCTTAGGGGTGTCTTTACACCTAATGCCCTAAAACCATCTGGTTTGGGAGTCATTGGCTAAACACTCGTTACATGAGTCAAATAGAAAGCTTAAGGGAACTAACTTGGCAAAAATCTCACAAATAAAAGAAAAGAAGAAAACTTATGCCATCTTTGTTGATTCTAATAGGAATATATATAGTTTACATGCATGATCTGGGGGATTAATATAATTCTATGATTATATATACCATAATTGTATCGATCTGCTCTTGTTGATCTAGTTTACTGTCTAACAAGTTTTGAGTGCTCTCTCTTTTTGACTTGTTACAAGAGCAAAAGATAAGATTCATAGGTAAAATAAGAAATTAAGACTAATTTCATGGTGAAATTTATATCCATAAGTTTATTGTTTATTTTAACACTTTATTGACATTGATTGAAGTCATTCTTCGATTGTAAATATGTGAGAAGGTACATAATCCTTAAAGATTAATCACACATTAATGGTGGTCGGTTTGTGACATTTTCTATTAAGTCACTTCAAGAGGAAATTGAGAATGTAGAAAATTGATACTTAATTAGAATATAAATCACCTGAAAATTAAAAAGAAAACTATTTAAGTTAATTAAATCAATATGTAGGATAAAAATGAACAAATGAAGAAACCAAAAACCAAAGGAGATGAAAAGGACACATTGATCTCTCCATTTGTTTTAAGTATTTTGCTGTCTGGCCAAAGTTCATCACCAATTATATTTAAAAAACTTGAAAATACTTATAAAATTATAGATGGAGAACTAAGTTCTTGTCGAAAATGATTTACGAGAAAACCAAAGAAAAATGTTATTCCTTTAACTATTTTCTTGTAAATCACAAATTGACCAAATTTCATCTCTAATTTGTATAATTTTTTTTTTATTATTTTGTACTATGACAATCACTATATATAGTGTTTAGTCAAGCACCTTGCTGAATATTTACAATGAAAGGGTTTGGTATTTTTTTAATATTATTTTAAATAACAAGAGTGTATTTCTGTAATACTCGAATATTTTTGTTTAAGGGAATTTAGGTAAATTTAAATATTTTGACTAAGTAATAATAAAAAATATTTAAAAAAAGATGGCATGAGAAGGTGTTGAACCCACAACCTCACTAATAATAATCAAAAACCATAACCAAGGAGCCTAGCTAGCTCTTTTGTAAATTGTTTCAAACATAACTTATTTAAAGTCGAACTACCAAAAAAGGTATGTGCATAAGAGGGGGTTTAAACAAGCACACTAACTTGGAGATATGTGCCTTAACAACTACACCAACAAGATCTTCTTGTTACTATCTTACTTGGTTTATATTTAAATTAATTAGTAAAAATAAAAAAATTAATTAAAAGAAAGGTGAACATAATAACTTGAACCTTCTCCCTCTCATTACTGTAATGCCTTAACCATTAGACAACCTAGATTTCTTACTATACATTCTATGTATTTTATATTTAAGGTAGCAAAAGGTATATTTAAAAAAAAGAGATTGCTCCTAAAATATCTGCATACTGCAAACTTCCAGAAGTTGCGAAAGAAATAGAAATGGAAAGGGAGAGAAAAGAGAAGAGAGAAGAGAGAAGGAGAAAGAGGAAAAAGAAAGAAAGAAAGAGAGAAAGATAAAGAGAAAGAGAGAGATATTGAAGAAGATTTTCGTTTTTTTTTTTGCAAGAATAACAAATCATGGTATTTCCATATCATAGGTCTTGTTAACTTGATGTGTTCCATGGTTTCTTTAACTTTCTTATTTATATAGTTTAGGTTAATAAGTTGGATTTTGGTTTGATTTGAATTTAAATTGATGAAAGCTTGAGATAATTGAAGTTAGGGTTGATCTTTTGGTAATTTCTTGAACTAACTTAAGATTTAGGATGCATGAGCATGAATTGATTTATGGGTAATGTAAAATATGAAATTTGAGACCTGAAAGAGTATGAGTATGATTGGATTTGATTTAATTTCATAAATTGGAGAGTTTCCTTGAAAAGGTTATAATTTTCATGAGTTAGGACAAGAAAATTTGGATGAAAGTTTTTGAGCAAATTTATTCTAAACACTTTTAATTTTGGAAACCTTGATTTTTCCATGATCTAGTTTTTGAAATATTCTATTAAAATTAGAACATTAACATTTTGGCATTAACTTGAAATTTTGGAAGATTGTAAAGAAAGTAAGGGATTTGGGCATACTTTTGTAAATTAGAAATTTGTTTTCTATCGATAATTTTGGATAAATTTATTATGTGAATCCACCTTTAGTTCTCTTGACTTTGAAACTCCATTTTCCCTTCATGATGTGATTCTTGAAGGGTTTTAGCTAAAATAAATAAGTAAAGCCTTTGTCTTTATGTATAAACTTAAAAATCTGAAAGAAAAGTAGGAAGCAAAGAGAAAGTGAGCATATCCATGTTTTTGAAAAGTGTTATCCTTAATTGATTTTTGATAATTTGTCCACCAATTAATTATTAAGTAAGAAATGGAAGGGAAATTAAGGATAATGAACAATTATGAGTTTCTTGGCAAATTGCATCATAGTAAGAAGTTAGTTTGTATGCTTGCTTGGTTCTTAAAGAAAGGTTAAATGTTATACATATATTTAGGTACTATTAAAGATAACACAAAGGGGAAGGATGCTATGCAATGATAATTATAGGTGGCATCATGAGGTGAGTTCACCTTAATCATAGTAAGCTTGAGAAGTTAAATAACGAAGTGAAAAGCTAATATTGTATATAAATATAATGATTAAAGAATATATATTACATGGATAAATGTATGAAAGTGAATGAGATACATATAAATATGTCTTATATGCTTGAAGAATTTAGTGATGTTATTGATTGTGCTTGAGATTTGTTTGTAATGTGAATACATTTACATGAATATGATTTTATGGTTGTGTATAAATGAATTGTGTGCATTGAGAAAAATTGTAGAACCCGTCCAGGAGGGGTGAAAGGGGACCAAAGATAAGATCGGAATGGTAGGACCCCACCTAGGAAGGGTGAAGAGGATCCGATGATAATGTTGATATGGTAGGACCCTGCTTGGGAATGGGTGAGGGGGATCCAAGGATATATGATGAGAAACATATTGGTACATAGGGATTCGTCCTCGTCATTATATGATTTGCCCAGTGAGGGGCATTGTGATGAGATTAGCCCAATAAGGGGCAATAATATGAGAAGAGATGAAGTGAGACATAATCAAGCATTGCATTTCATTTCATTGATGATTGATGCATTGATGTGATTGGCCCATTTAGAGGCACGTGACATGATTGGTCCAATGAGGGGTATGTTTTTGTTGATTGTTTGTGATCAGGAAAAAGTAGAGATGAGTGTTACTTATTAATGAATTACCATTGTGATTTGTATGGTGTGGTTTGATCACTTCTTATATGATTACTTAAAAGCATTAGTATTTCATTGATTTATAATTGTTCTTCTCTATAATAAGTAGTGGGAAAGTATACGAAGATGTTAGAATATATAAATACCTATTTATATATACATTTGAATAAGAACTGGCTATGTAACAAGGTTCGAAAATAACAAAATGAGTTTTAAATCGATTACTTCAAGTAATGTGAAAACTCACTTAGCTTTTTAGCTCACCCCCTCCCTATTTTACCAACATTTCAAGAAAAATACTGAAAGACTTTGGATCAAGCCAATGAGGTAAATCAACGAAGAAATGAGTCCTTAGCAATGTCCTCGTCAATGGCAACCTCATCTTTTTGTTTTGGGAGTCTAGATATATGTGTATGATCTCATTTTCAAAATGTATATTGTAAATGTCATAGATGTAACTTTTCATAAAACTTTTGTCTTATGTTAACTCTTGGTATTAACCAAGATATAATGTAAACAAACTATGGAAATGTGGAATTAAGTATGCATGTAGTAGGGAAGTAGTACAGAGATGTATTGTATGACTTAAAGTGTAAGATTTGTATGCTTGCATTTCGGGTTAGGGTGTTTAATGCTTAAAAGTAATGATGTCGTTTCAAGTATGGCCCGCTCGGGATAAGTCGTTACATTTTTGGTATCCGAGCTTTAGGTTTTAGATTCTATAGACTTAAATTGCGTGCGTATGGTGCATTGGGAGTTTGTAAAGATTCGGTTGTGTAGGAATTGTAGCTAGTTTTGAAAGGGTTTGTAGTATGGAATTTCAAGGATAAAGTTGTGCTGATTTTGTATTGTGTGGATGATTTTATGTTGATTGTGATGACTTTGTCATACTTGAAAATTCCGTGGTAATGCCCTTAATAAAAATCATAGATATGAATATATTATCTTGTTAGTAGATTGTTAAGTTTATACATACATGTATATATGGCTTGTACTATTATGTGCTCTAGTTACATATTGAAGGTGTAGGAATATGAGAAGGGTTAGTGATTTTCCTCAAATGATTTTTATTAATGTAAGAATTTTACATTTATTACAAGTTTCATTGGTAAATTATTGGTTAAATGTTAGTTAAATAAATTAGAAATGATTTTATGGATGATCTTCTAAACTTAAGATTAAATTGTATAATGTTTGACATAACTAGTAGTTATTAAGGAGATTGTAAACTTGAATTAGATTTAATGTAATACTCGTCTTCTTAAAGTAAGGGTAAAGAAGTAATTGGTTAGATATTACATGGAATTAAAATAATATATACATAAAAAATTTATTATTGAATGAAATAATTCTTTTGATAAAAAAGGAGCAACACCTGGATGCCCAAATGTTGTCTCCACATGCATAAAACTTTGCATGTAAGACACAGGGGAGGGAGCAAATATGCTGAAACAGTGAATGGTTTATATGTGTGTATATATATATATATATATATATATATATATATATATATATATATGTGTGTGTGTGTGTGTGTGTGTGTGTGTGTGTGTGTGTATATATATGTGTATATATATATATGTATGTATATGTATAATGTATAATGTATATGTATATGTGTGTATATATATACACACATATGCATGTATATATATATATATATATATATATATATATATATACATTTTTGAAATCTAGTTTCGAAGAAATCCTTGAATCCCTCTCCCCTATGCGATAACTCCATCCCTAAGAGCGAACACATCGCCACTTTAGCATGGCAGAGCAAAAAAGAAATGGATAAGAGAGAAGACATTCAATGTTCTTCCATATTAGAGCGAATGTCCAAGACCATAACAATGTTGGCAAGTCAACAAACACGCAACAATGGTGTATCACAAGTTCAGTTTTCCTTCCTTTTTTTTGGTTTTCTTTTCTTTGAATTTCAAGGTTTTCATTTTCAAATCCATGAATAAGGAGTGAAAGTAATATACTTCTATTTTTTTTTCAGTTACTTCTTATTTCTTATTCATTTTGATTCAATAAATATATTTCTAGATGTCTTGGATCTTAACCGATTTTGTTATCATGTAGGGGTTTGGCATATTACACATAAAAGGCTAATGTAAAATAGGTATATGGTGAAGCCTTTCTTCTAGCTTGTAGTTAAGGATAAATTTCTTCAAAAAGCAAGCATTTATAAGTACAAGTAGATGCTCAAAATTCGGATGAGAGATAAAATAGTATTTAGGTTGGTGGGCTTTGAGGATCTCATAGGGTCTCTCCCACATGGGTGTGAACTTGGGGTTTAAAGTGTATATATATATATATATATATACACACACACACACACACATATACATATAAATATACGTATACATGTATATATATACACATATATATATAGTTTTTATTTTATTTTGATTTTTCTTACCAAATCCTGTTTGGCTTTTTTTTTTCTTTAATTCAAATTACTCACTTTCTTTAAATACCTAGGGACTCAATGAAAGGTTGAAATATTGAAATTTTGAAGAATTTTTAAGAGATTTGAAGGAAGCTTTAAGGAAAACAAAAGGTAATAATATGAATTTTATTTTTGATATTATGCATACATGAAATTACCAGGAATTTGATATAGAAATTAAAGGGTATGAATTATGGAAGAATTGAAGAAAAAATTAGTAATTTTAATATAAGTATTATGTCAGGTGTTGACGATAAGCAATCAGGTGAAATTGTTGAAAATAGCAGAAAATGTAAGAAGGTGATCCACAAATAGCTTTAAGTGCTACGTGGTGAATTAGATTTATTTTTAGTATTCAAGACAAATATGAAATATAAAGTAATGATATTTGAATTAATTATTGAACTATGACTGGATGATATATGAAAGTTGGTTGAATGATATTATATGAATAATTGATATGTTAAAAATTTATTATATGAGAAGTAATATTATTGAAATAATGAGTTGATAAAATAAATATAATGAAAGGATAAATGAAATTCTTAACAAGCTATGATTGATAATTTGATATGATATATGAGGAGATAATTGAATTAATATGATAAAAATAATAATTTTTAGAAGGAACTGGATAGCTAAATTGAATGCTCACTATATGCTTGTTTTTATATTATTGCTCATATGTTATAATGCCCGTATTCATAAAGAAAAGGTAAAGAAGTAATTTAATAAATATGACATGGAGTTAAAATAATATATATATATATATATATATATATATATATGTATATATGTATATACATATGTGAAAGATTTAATTTTTATAAAACAATTCAAAAAGAAGAAAAAAAAAAGAAAAAGGATGCGTGGTGGTGTAAAGAAAAAAAAATCGTCCAGAAAAAGAAAAAGAAAAAGAACAGAAAAACAAACAAAAAAAAAATTTCGTGCAAGACCTGGAAGTCCAGGTGTTGCAACATTTTGTAATTGTGCTGCATGTTATGCAGCTGTTGAATTTGAAGCGGTGATGGTGCCGCTTAAAGTATTTTATATATTGAATTGTTTTATTAGTTTTATCAAATCCTGTTTGGTATTCTTCAATCTCAACTTTAAATTAATCTATTTCTTTAAACACATGGGGACCGAAAGAAATGTTGAGAGAGAAAATTTTTGAAGGGGTTTACAGGAAAATTTCATAGAGAATCACGGGAAGCTCTAAGAAAAACATAAGATAATAACGTGAAATTTATTTTTGAATTTTTAACATACATGAAATTTCCCGAAATTCAAAGTGGGAATTTTCAAAGGGTGTAAATTAGGAAGAATTGAAGAATAAATTAAAATTTAATATAAATATTATGTCAGGTGTTGACGATCAGCAACCGGAGGAAATTGCTGAGAGGAGCACGAAAGGCAAGGAGGTGATCCACGGGTAGCTCGAAGTGCTACGTAGTGAGTTAGATTTACTTTAAGTAATCAAAATAAATATGAAATATCTAGTGATAATATTAGAATAAATTATTAACTTATGCTTTGGTGATAGATGAAAGTTGGTTGATAGGTGTGATAGGAATAGTGGATGTGTAGAGAATTATTTTATAAAAAATAATATTATTGGAATAATGAGTCGACTTAATAATAAAAGTGATAAGTGAAAATCTTGATGAGCGCTATGGTTGATGATTTGATAGAATTTGTGAGGAGAGGAATTTTAGTGGATCTTGACAAGCTATGATTGATGATTTGATGTGATTTATGAGGAGATAAATTTAGTGGAATTTTTCAAATAATAATTTGAGAATAATCAGGATAGCTAATTTAAATATTTGAATTCATGTTTGTTTTTAAGTTATTGTTCATATGCATATGCATGAAATAAAAGAACAGGGAGGGGGCCGGTCTAATTGAAAAACCGTGACAGCCGGTATATGCTGGAAATAAAGGAAAACCATGACAACCGGTATAAGTTGGAAATAAATGAAAACCGTGACAACCAGTATATGCTGGAAATAAATGAAAACCGTGACAGCCAGTATATGCTGGAAATAAAAGAATTGGGAGGGGCCGGTCTAAGATAAAAACATGTCGACATGTGGGAAGATGTTCCCTAATAATAATTCATAAATTGCATCTGTTTTAAATATTTATTTTATTACTGAATTGCTGAAGTGCTGTTTGTTATTGTAAATTTATTTTTAAATGAATGAGTCTCATAGAGAGATAGTTATGGTGAGAAAAAAAAAAACATAGAAGTATAATATGATAAGAACTGATGAGAGTCATAAAATGCATCTAAACAATACTTAATTGTTAGCATTTTAGGGTTGACCTCGATTGTAATCGCACTTTTACAGGTTAAAAACTCTAAAGTGATATTCATATATCGTTGACTTAATTCGATGCATTTTCAGGTGCTTTGCATCCAAAAGAGATGATAAAGTGATCCATGTTTAAAGCACCAAAAGATCTTGCATGTTGGTGTTCGTATTTGTCCAAGGTTTAAACATGTCTAAACATGGTTCAAAGATGGTTATAGTCTAAACCAAGGTTGGAGTAATAGAATAAAGTAAGTTAAAAGACTGCACACAAGTGTGTGCATCACTTTGGAGCAAGGTAAGGGTAGGCACACCACTTAGAAAGGCGTTTCACTAAATTGCCAGAATTTCCCGTGCAGATCAATCATCTTTGCAGATTAAACTGTATTGATACAGGAAGAACCAAGAGATGAGACATATATTCTTAGAAAGATCCGGAAGTTTATTTTCTGGAGAATTTTACGGTTCATAAAAAGGATTTTTCTAGAGAAAGTTATGGCAGTTTTAGTAGACACAGGTCAGGCCTCCAGATCAGCATCCACCTAGCGCCGCGCCCCTCACTCTCCAGCACCGCACCCTCACTTTCCAGCACCCACTCGTTCCAAGACCAAATTAGGGCTGCACAATGATATTTTCTGGACCAAAATGCCCCTAACTACTTGTGATCTATAAATACATCTTTAAGGAGTGTGCAGCCAGCATCATTAAGCTTGAAGGGGATCCAAGGGATCCAAATCCTTAATATTTCCAAGTCTTTTGAGGGCTGGAACTCAAGGGGAGAGCATCCATATTGTTCTTCCTCCTTGAGCTCCATGGCCATGAAATCAAGGGGAGAACATCCAGTGCTTGAAAGCAAAGAGTATTTCATAACAATTACATTAGGGTTTATATATGTGCTTTAATTGAATATTTGCCGATTGCTTGTTTGGAATGTGAAACTTGCAATCGAGATAAAAATAACTGAATCAAGAATAGAATAAGGCAATGAACCTAGGGAGGATTTCTGGACTCTTGTTGTTCTATTATATTTACACAATTATTTCACACTACTTCAAACTCAGATTTTCTCGTTTAACTTTTATCATTTGTTTTAAGGTTTGCACTTTCTCTTGTAGTTAGTTTGTCTCCCTGTGGAATCGACACCCCAAAGCCGTGCTATAACTACCGCACAATACTTTGGGCGTAATCAAATTTTGGCGTCGTTGCCGGGGAAACATGCTTAAGTACAAGTAAGCTTGTCAACTTTGAGTGTGACGGTAGAAGAATTGTAAATATTTTTCTTTTCAGCAGTTTGTAAAAACGGTAATATTGTTCCTTTACCTTTGTTTTGATTTTCTAATTTTCTTTTATTATTCTGTTTTATTTATTTTTTTCCTGTTTTATTTATTTTATTTCCCCTCTAAATTAATTGGTGCATGCTTAGACCGAGAGATTCGCGAGGTAGATTCATTAGAGGACCCGAATTAGAGTTACCCTCTCATTCCACGTCCGTTGGTGAAACCTCACCTAGATCAAACCATAGTGCACCCCGATCCGAGAATTTAGAGGATTTTGTTAACATGGTCGATAATAATAATGAGAATGTTGCTAGGACACTTCATGATTACCTCCACCCTACACGCACAGCCACACCATCATGCATCATGTTTCCAGCCAATACTCGCCAACTAGATTTTAAAACAGAGATGATACAATTACTCCCTACTTTTAATGGCTTGGATAATGAAAACCCATATATGCACATTAAAGAGTTTGAGGAAGTAGTCGCGACTTTTCATAGTCAAGATGAAACCGATGACATTGTGAGGCTTAAGTTCTTTCCTTTCGCTTTGGAGGATAGAGCTAAGAGTGGGCTATACTCACTAAGACCACGATCTATTGGGTCATGGACTGAGATGACTCGAATTTTCTTTAATAAATACTTTCCCCAACATAAGACCAATGCTTTTAAAAGAAAAATATCCACCTTTGCACAAAAGGACAGCGAGACCTTGTATCAGTCTTGGGAGAGATTTAAGGAGTTGTTGAGTATGTGTCCTCACCATGGGTATGAGAATTGGCGCTTAGTGAGCTATTTCTATGAGGGTCTTACCTATAGAGAATGCCAATTTGTAGAGATGATGTGTAATGGTGGATTCTTGGAGAAAGATCCTGATAAGGCCATAGAGTACCTCAATGAGCTTGCTGAAAAAGCTCACACTTGGACTGGACCTAGTGCTACTGAGAGCACAAATAGGTCACGACCTATAGAGAACCCAAATGGTGGTGAAATTTACCATCTTAGGGAAGCGGATAACCTTAAGGCCAAGGTCGAGATCCTCACTACGGCTAGAGGTATTAAAGACTAAAAGTTCAAAGCCAACACACGTGGTTAATCATGCAAAATATTTTGAACCATGTTTTGTGTGTGGCGGGGTAGATCATCTCGCCCAAGAGTGTCCCACATTTACTGAGATGAGAGGGATGTATAAGGAACAATGTAATGCCTTAGACATGTACACGAAGCCTTCTACACCCTTCTCTAATACCTATAATCCGGGATGGCGAAATCACCCCAATTTCAGCTGGAAGTATGAAAACCAGCAGCTTGCACAACCCCCTGCACCATATCATGCACACGTGTCTTCTAGGAGTTCTTTAGAAGACACTTTATATGCTTTTATTGAAGCACAGGGGAAGACTAATCAAAGGCTTGAATCTTTAATTATGCAGGTTATTAAAGAACATAAAGAGATAAAGAGCCAAGTGTCCAAGCTGACGAGATACTTGAGTGTAACTGAACGAGGTAAGTTCCCTTCCTAAGCTCAGTCCACATCTTATGGTCAACACCTAATGCAACAAAATAAAAAGGAGGTGAATGCCATTGAGACACTTAGTGGTAAGTCATTACACATCCCAACAACGAAAAAATCAGAGGATGTGGACGAGAACCACCAAGTATACATGATTGACTCATTCATGGAAAAGGTCCATCACCTTAATCCATTAGAGTCCACCCTCACCTATGGCTTCACAAGAGCATATATCGAGCCAGAGTATTTAGATGTTACTGAAAACATCTTTAAGGTCTCTCCAAAGCACACAAGCAGCAAATTTAATAGTAAAGCAGTTGCTGGTGCATTCAACTCATGTTTGTCTAGGAGAGAATAAGAGTGTCTGGCTGAAGACGTAAAAATTAGCGCTCATGAGAGTTACCCTATAGTATATCCTTTTATTTTTATTGTTTTTCATAATTCTTTTTCTTGTTTATTATTAGTATTTTGCTGTTTTCCAGTTTTACTTTCGTATTTCTTTTCCGGGGACAAATATATGAAACAGTTCAAATGGTGGTGCACAATTCTCAGCTTCTGTGCACTTTTGGCTACAATGGGAGTTTCCTTATCTTATGCTTCCACGTTGAGGAAAATGCCTATTTTAAGTTGGGGGTGGAGGAAACATATTCCTGTTTCTTGTGTTTTTCATTGAACTGCTCGGTGTCATTTTACCTTTTTGTTTGTTTTTAGCATGCTTTGTGTTAGCCTTGGAATCAATTCATATGTCAATGATATGAGCCTAATTGAGATAGCATCTAGCAGTTAGAAGAAGTTAAATCTTACTTTGCTTTGAGAATAAATTAAGTGTTAATTTTTCTTTGGTTTGAGACTCTAGTTTGTGGTAAGATTGCATGATTAGTCTAAAGCATTTAGAGAAGTTTTATGTGTGATTGTTTTGTGAATACTTTTGCGGTCTCAACAAGCTCTAGAACTTATTTAATAATCACTTGAGGCATAAATCATAGAATGCACACTACTTAGGATATGATGTAGGCCATTTTTGGACTGTTTGAGCCTTTTTAAACTTACCCTTGTTATATTTATCGCTAGTCACCTATTTGAGCCTTTTTCTTGAAAATAAAAATTGAGCTTTGTTTTTTTTTCGATAAACCATTTATTTACCTTTATGAGCCTAAAAATATTTTATCCTTACCTTTCTTTTAAAAGAACTTAGTTATACACATGTTATGAGAAGCACTTAAAAGGAGTAAGGGTGGAAATATGAGAAAATATTACTACCATAACCCAAGTACATTTAAAGAGATAAGTTGGGGGTTGTGGAAAAGAAAAGAAAAGAATGAAAGAGGAGGTGAATGATCTTATGCCAAAAAAAAAAAAGAGAAAAATGAATTATGGCAAAGAGAATAAGAAAAAAATGGTGATTTGTTGAAAGAAATGCTCGAAAAATGGTTTAAAGAGTTGGGTGTTGAAGTAAGGTTATCTTGTGCTTAAAGTGGTTGTATTTAAATTAAGAGACTTAGTTCTTTTATTTATTTAAACTTTCCCGTTATTTCTTGACCTTTACCCTTTAAAGACCTATTGATCCGATGTAGTGTGATTTTTCTACATAGTGGAGAGTGATTTGATAAGTGAGCTTATGGAGCTTGATTTGTGATTGATGTCATGTAATTTAATATGTTTTTAGAGGCCAAGACTTGTGTTCATGCTCTGTTGTGCATAAAATCATCCGGGTGTTCGGACTAATGTATTGTGGTAAGATTGATGTTAAGAGTCGATAACGATTTTAAGGTTGACATTTGGGTTATTCTTGGACTTGAGTGATATTTAATGATTCTATTTATTGTATGTTATGCATGATTTTTGAGACAAATATTTTTAAATCACTTTTGGGTAACACCAGCATTGTTGTATTTTGCTTTGATTTTTGGAGCAAGGTAAGCACACCGCTTGGAAAGGAGTTTCACTAAATTGCCAGAATTTCCCGTGCAGATCAATCATCTTTTTAGGTTAAACTATATTGATACAGGAAGAGCCAAGAGATGAGCCATTTATACTTAGAAAGATCTGGAAGTCTATTTTTTGGAGAACTTTACGGTTCATAAAAAGGATTTTTCTAGAGAAAGTTATGGAAGTTTTAGTAGACATAGGTCAGGCCTCCAGATCAGCATCCACCTAGCGCCGCGCCCCTCACTTTCCAGCACTGCACCCTCACTTTCCAGCACTGCACCCCTCACTTTCCAGCACCCACTCGTTCTAAGACCAAATTAGGGTTGCACAATGACATTTTTTGGACCAAAATGCCCCTAACTACTTGTGCTCTATAAATACATCTTTAAGGAGTGTTCAGCCAGCATCATTAAGCTTGAAGGGGATCCAAGGGATCCAAATCCTGAATATTTCCAAGTCTTTTGAGGGCTGGAACTCAAGGGGAGAGCATCCAGATTGTTCTTCTTCCTTGAGCTCCATGGCCATGAAATCAAGGGGAGAACATCCAGTGCTTGAAAGTAAAGAGTATTTCATAACAATTACATTAGGGTTTATATATGTGCTTTAATTGAATATTTGCCGATTGCTTGGTTGGGATGTGAAACTTACAATCGAGATAAAAACAACTAAATCAAGAATAGAATAAGGCAATGAACCTAGGGAGGATTCCCGGACCCTTGTTGTTCTATTATATTTACACAATTATTTCACACTACTTTAAACTCAGATTTTCTCGTTTAACTTTTATCGTTTGTTTTAAGGTTTGCACTTTCTCTTGTAGTTAGTTTGTCTCCCTGTGGAATCGACACCCCAAAGCTGTGCTACAACTATCGTGTTATACTTTGGGCATAATCAAGAACCATCTAAATGGTAGACTTTATGCTGTGAACCTCATTGCAAGGTAAATATGAGATAATTGATGCTCTTAAGGTGAACCAATATATAAGAAGAAGAGATTGATAGAGAATGGGACTTATAATATGTGTAGTGATAGTGGAATTCTATTATCAAGTTGTATGAGATATAAATGATTAAATATTGAAAGAATATTTATACAAATTGAATACTTCTAGTAAATTTAATTCACTGAGCTTGTGAAGCTCATCCCTCATTGTACAATGATTTCAGGTAGCAGGCATGACAAATAGTTTGGTTTGTTGAGGTTCAGACAAAATCATTATCTGTAAGCCACGTACGTGTCCACATCCTCAGACTAATGAGAAAATAAAATAAAAAATTTATTTGTAAATATTCATGCATTTTACGTTGTCTCTCATGTTTAAGTCAAGATCAGAATGATGTATCTCCCCTGTTGAGGGTTAAGTATCGAAGTAAAAATTTATGTTAATATTATTTTTATTGTTGCATATATGTGTCGTGCTGGGATTTTCAAAATGTGATGACACAGTCTCGAGGGTGGCCAACTCGGGATGGGTCGTTACATATGCATATTTCATATTATTGCTCATATATATGAAATAAAAGAACCGAGAATGCAGTCGGTCTAGCTGAACCGGGAAGGCAACCGGTCTAAGCTGAAGCATGTCAACGTGTGGGAAGATGTTCCCAAATGATAATATGAAATGATATGATAATTTAAATTCATGCATTGCATTTGTTTTAAATATTGATTATTATTGCTTAAGATGCTAAAGTATCATTCTTGATAGTGAATTTATTGATAAACAAATGAGTCTCACTGAAAGACAGATATGATGAGAAAGAAATATGACGATATGATATGATAAAAATTTGTTTGATTGATTGATTATATACTGTGAACCTCATAACGAGGTAAATAACGATGTTAAATTGATAATCTCAATATGATTAAATACATGAGAAGAAAAATTTATATGTTTGTTGATTAATTCAATATAAGATTGATAAATTGTTGAAATTATAATAAGATGTTATTGATTTACATGAGATAATAGATGAATGAATATGAGAATATTATTTGAAAGATTGAATGATTATCTGTGAAGAAATAGATGATTTATATTGGTAAATTAGAAAAGATCGAATTATAAGATGTTACTAGAAGTATACAATCGAGTACTTCTAGTAAATTTAATTCACTAAGCTTGTGAAGATCACTCCTCATTGTTAAATAATTTCATATAGTGGGTAGGACAGATAGATTGGTGAGCTGAGATTCAGACTAAGTCATTATCTGTAAGCAACATGGTCCACATCCTCAGACTAATAGAACAAAATGGAAAAAATATTTGTAAATATTCATGCATCATATGTTGTATATATTATTTCAGTTGAAATTTTAATAATGTAACTCCCTTATTAAGGGTTGAGAATTGATGTATAGATATATATATACATTCAGTTGATATATGCTTTTATATTGTTGCGCATATGTGTCATGCTTGGATTTCAAAACGTTACAACACCGTCTCGGGGGTCACCAACTTGGGATGGGTTGTGATTATGCCCAAAGTATAATGCGGTAGTTGTAGCACAGCTTTGGTGTGCCAATTCCACAGGGAGACGAGCGATCTACAAGAGAAAGTGCAAACCTTAAAACGAACGATAAAAGTTAAATGAGAGAATTTGAGTTGTGATATTGAAGTAATGTGAAGTAGTGTAAATATAATGGATAAATAACAAGGGTCTGGGAATCCTCCCTAGGTTCGTTGCCTTATTCTACTCTTAATTCAGTTGTTTTTATCTCGATTGCAAGTTTCACATCCCAAACAAGCAATCGACAAATATTCAATTAAGCACATATATAAACCCTAATGTAATTGATATGAATTAATCTTTACTTTCGAGTTAAGCACACATAACCTATCCTATAGATTTATTAAGAAACGACAATATATCTTTAATGACAATATTGCAGTAATGGACAAACCTAAAAGATAAATCTACCGAACTTAATCATACCCAAACAACGTCACATAAGAAAAGCATGACTAGACTTATATGGAGAAGAAAGATACAATCACCGGATTAAGAGAAAAATCTTCTAATTAAATTAAAGAGTAACTCATATAATGTTTTGATAATAAATCCAAACTACAACTGAATCAATAATGGAAAATGAGAACAACTACACCTAGGGATTCATCTTTTTGCCTTGCTTGGACATTAGTTGGCCATGGGGCTCATGCTTGATGGAGTTTTCCCCAACCTTCGGCCTCCAATGAATGTCCTCCTCTCAAACCCTAAGTGATCTATTTATAATACAAAAGGTCGAAGGGTGTTTTCAGGGTTTAAACAATCATTAAAGACCTAATTAGGTCATAACTCGGAGAAGGGGATCGTGTGCGCGCTGCGACCCTGCCTGATCCTTGGTTGGGTGTGCTTCTGGGTGCCTAGGCTCTCTCTTCTGGGCGCTTAGGCTCTCTCTTCTGGGTGCCTAGGCTTCCTTGCCCATAAACCCTTCATCTTGTCCTTTTGGAAGCACTCCTTCACTCCGATATGCATGGAATCTTCGAGCTTTAAGAAATGAGAGCTTTTCCATCTCTTGTGAACTCAAAGTACCTGAAAATGCACCGAAATAGATCAATGATCCAAGAATGACACTTTAGAGTTGTTAACGTATAAAAGTGCAATTAAAACCAAGATCAACCCTAAAATGCTAACAATTAAGTACTGCTAAGGTGCAGTTTATGACTCTCATCACAACCCCCGACTAGCTTATTGTTAGTCCCTAGCAATTCAAGCGAAAATAAGAGATGAATTCTATGGTAGGAATCAAAACAAAGTAAAGCAATGATAGCGTTAAACCACGAGTAATTCGCTTTTTTGTCTCAAAAATCGTACATAACACACGGCTCGTAGAATCATTAAATATCACCCAAGTCCAAAAGTAATCCAAACATCAATCTTAAAATTGTCATCGACTCTTAACATCCATCTTACCACAATCCATTAATCAAAACATCCAGATGATTTTATGCATAACATTCATGAATACAAGTCTTGGCCTCTAAAAACATAATAAATTGCATGAAATCAATCACAAATCAAGCTCCATAGGCTTGCTTTTCAAACCACTCTCCACTATTGTAGAAAAATCACACTACATTGGATCAATAGGTCTTTAATAAGCTTGTAACGTTAGGCTAAGGTAAAGGTTAAAAAAGAACGAGAAGGATTTACAAATAAAAGAACTCAATCTCTTAGCTTTAAATACAACCACTTTTAAGCACTGGATAACCTTACTTCAACACCCAACTCTTTCAACCATTTTTTTTTATAAGAGCATATCTTCGATAAGTCACCACTTTTCTTTTCTTTTCTTTTCTTCTTTCTTTGCCATACTTCACTTCTCTTTTTCTATTCTTATTATTTTTTTTTTATTTTCCACAACCCCCAACTTATCTCTTTTAATGTACTTGGGTTATGGCAGTAATATTTTTTTTTTCATATTTCCATCCTTACTCCTTTCAAGTGCTTCTCAACAAATGTGCATAACTAAGTTCTTTTAAAAGAAGGATAAGGATAAAATATTTTTAGGCTCATAAGGGTAAGTAAATGGGTTATCGAAAGAAATTCAAGAAAAAGGCTCAAACAGGTGACTAGCGATAAATATAGCAATGGTAAGTTTGAAAGGCTCAAACAGTTCAAAAATGACCTATATCATATCCTAAGTAATGTGCATTCTAGGAATTCGCCTAAAGTGATTATTAAATAAGTTCTAGAGCTTGTCGAGACCACAAAATATTCACAAAGAAATCACACATAAAACTTCTCTAGATGCTTTAGACTAATCATACAATCTTACTGTAAACTAGAGTCTCAAACCAAATGAAGATTGACACTTAAATTATTCTCAAACTGAGGCAAGATTTAACTTCTTCTAAATGCTATATGCTATATCAATTAGGCTCATATCATTGACATGTGAATTAATTCTACGGCTTAACACAAAGCGTGCTAAAAATTAACGAAAAGGGAAAATGACACCAAACAGTTCAATGAAAGGAAGAAATACGGTTCCTCCACCCCCAACTTAAAAATTGCATTGACCTCAATGTAAAAGAAAGAGTAAAGAAAACTACCTTGGTAACCAAAAGTGCACAGAAGCTGAAAATTGTGCTCCACCATTTGAACTGCTTTGTATATTTGTCCCTGAAAAAGAAATACGAAGTTAATACTGGGAAATAACAAAATACTAACAATAAACAAGAAATATGAAATATGAAAACAATAAAAGGATATGCTGTGGGGTGCCTCCCATGAGAGCTAAGTTTTACATCTTCAGCCAGACTCTCTTATTCCCTCCTAGAAAAACATAGGTTGGATGCACCAACGACTGCTTCACTGCCAAATTTGGTGCTTGTATGCTTTGGAGAGGCCTCAAGGATGTCATCAGTAACATCCGTAGATTCTGGCTCAATATATGCTCTTTTGAAACCATGGGTGTGGATTAACTCCAATGGATTAAGGAGATGGACCTTTTCCATGAGTGAGTCAATCATGTATACTTGGCGGCTCTCGTCCACATCTTTTGATTTGTTTGTTGTGGGGATGTGTAATGACTTAACACTTTGGGTCACAATGACATTTACCTCCTTCAAATTCTTTTGCACCAGGTGTTGACCATGGGGTGTGGACTGAGCTTAGGAAGGGAACTTACCTCGCTCATTCACACTCAAGGATGTCATCAATTTGGACATTTGGCTCTTTAGATCCTTATGTTCTTCATCAACCTGCGTAATTAAAGATTCAAGCCTTTGATTAGTCTTACCCTGTGCCTCAATAAAAGCATGCAAAGTTTCTTCTAAAGGACTCCTAGAAGGTGCAGGTGCATGATATCATGCAGGATATGATCAAGGGGGTTGTGCAGGTGGCTAGTTTTCAGACTTTCAGCTAAGATTGGGCTGATTGCGCCACTCCAGATTATAGTTATCAGAGAAGGGTGAAAAAGACTTCTTGTACATACCTAAGGCATTACATTGTTCCTATTACATCCCTCTCATCTTCGCAAATGTGGGACACTCTTGGGTGAGATGATCTACCCCGCCACACACAAAACATGGTCCAAAAGATGCTATATGATTAGCTATTTGTGTTGGCTTTAAGTTCTTAGTCTTTAACGCATCTAGTTCCCTAGTGAGCATCTCGACCTTAGCCTTTAGGTTATCCTCTTCCTTAAGATTGTATATTCCACCACCATTTGGGTTCCTTACAGGTCGTGGCCTATTTGTGCTTTCAGTAGCACTAGGTTCAGTCCAAGTGTGAGCTTTCTCAGCAAGCTCATTGAGGTATTCTATGGCCTCATCAGGATCTTTCTGTAAGAACTCACCATTACACATCATCTCCACAAATTGGCGCTCTTTATATGTAAGTCCTTCATAAAAATAGCTCACTAAACACCAATTCTTATACCCATGGTGAGGGCACATACTCAACAACTCTTTAAATCTCTCCCAAGACTGATACAAAGTCTCACTGTCCTTTTGTGCAAAGATGGAGATTTGCCTTTTTAAAGCATTGGTCTTATATTGGGGAAAGTATTTAATTAGGGTATTCATTGTGATTTGTATATCGATGGATTCATGAAATTATTTGATAAATTACTTTTATATAGAACATACATAGGATGTAATTGTTTGTCAGAACAAAAATCATGAAAATATATGCTTTAATTTGATTGGGTGGATTCAAAAACCTTAGTACTTTTATCATTTGTTTTAAATCAATTTAGGTTCATATTCTTTGCACGACACAGTTCGAAATTCAGAACTAGGTTAAAATAGGTTTAGTTTAGATAAAAATCTATTTTCACGATGCAATTCCCTGTGGATTCGACCTTGCACTTGAACGCGCTATATTGCAAACGACTCGTGCGCTTGCGAGTAATTTAAAAACTACCAACAAGTTTTTGGTGCCGTTGCCGGGGAGTTGTTTTGTTTGTGAAAATTAAATTTTTGTCTAAATTGATTTTATTTTTCTACTAGTTTAGTTAGCATTTTTGTTTTATTTTTCTTTTTGCAATTTTATTTTAGTTTATTTGTTTCTATTTGCAATTTTCCAAAAAAATAAAAATAAAAAAAGTATATAAAAAAACAAAAGAAAATTTTGGTGTTTGATATGTTTTTGTAGTCTATCGAATCATACTTTACCTGTGCTCGAGCGCATCTCCGCAGACAGCATCAGCAGATCGGTAGTAACCAAGAAAAAAAATTTTTGCCAATTTTTGTTGATCTATTTTGTGAGTATTGTGTTTTTTGTTTTTGCATTATTTTATTTATTGTTATTTTTTATTTGTATTTGTATTTTATTCTTTTGTTTCTTCTAGTTAGTTTATTTTATTACTTTTTGTGTGGTGTACGCTTGGTCGGAGATCCCTGAACTTAGAGTTGATACCTTTATATCCCGAAATAGAAAGAACTCTCAGGAGAAATAAGAGAGCACTTATTGAGAGAGAGACGGTTGAGATGGGGGATAATTTAAGGAATGCAAATCAATCGGAGAATGTAGAGTAACCTAGAGCTTGGAACGTGGACTTCACTACATCCTTTAGGGATTTGTTCACACCCGTTGCGACTAACTCCCCTTCTTGTATAGTGTTGCCACCAACCAATGCTACCCATTTTGATCAAAAGCCACATGTCATCCAACTCCTACCCTCATTTCATAGCTTGGATCTTGAAAATCCTTACAGCCATGTGAAGAAGTTCAAAGATATTTGTGTCATATTCAAGTTCCAAAACTTCTTTGATGAGTCAGTCCATCTTAGACTTTTCCCTTTTTCTCTTCACGATAGAGCTAAGGCATGGTTGGATTCCAACACGCCCGGGTCTATTACATCTTGGGAAAGCTTTTTGAGTAAATTCTATAATAATTTTTTCCCAATGTCTAAAGTGAATGAGTGCCGAAAGGAGATTAGTTCTTTTACTCAGTAGGAGGATGAGAAGTTTTCTGAGAGTTGGGAGTGTTTCAAAGAGTTACTGATCAGATGCCCTCCACATGGATATGAGAAGTGGAGACTCGTTCAGTTCTTCTACCAAGGATTGACTCAACCCAGTCATAGCATGATCGAGTCTATAAATGGGGGGGGTGCATTCTTAAGTCTGATGGGAGATGAAGCATACAAGGCATTGGACAAGTTGTCCGACAACTCGTAGCAGTGGGATTTTTCAAGCTTTCGGGACAAGTCCATTCGTGCTCCTAAGAAAGGAGGCATGTATGAGATTAAGAAGGACACTGACTTGAGGATAAAGATAGATGCTCTCACCAAGAAGGTTGATGCTCTCGTTGTGGGCCAGTCCATCAACACTGTCAATGCATTCAATGTTGATAGTTGTTCCATCCGTGCTAGTTCTATGCATTTAGCATAGAATTGTCCATCTATGCTGACTTTTTTCGAGTATCCCATGGAACAAGTGAATACTTTCAATGACTATCAGAAGCAATCAAATGGATCTTACTCTGAGACTTACAATCCAGGGTGACGGAACCACCCTAATTTTTCATGGAAGTAGAACCAACCGATGAATCAAGGAGGAGCCCCTCATCTGATCATATTCAATACCCTCTCAGATTTCCTCCACCAGTTCCAAGTCATGGTCGCTCAGCCTATCCAGCATCATTATCCGCTTACTAAGCTCCCACTCAAGCACCAGCGTCGGTTTCACAGTCATTGGAGAACACCCTCAAGGATTTCATAAAGATGATCGGCCAATCCATCAGCAAAGTGAGGAGTGCAACAATAGTGAACACTCAAGCGATTGTCAAACTAGAGAATCAAATGGGTCAAATCGCAAGTCACTTGGGTCAAAGAGAGAAGGGAGAGTTCCCCAGTCAACCCGTGCCCAACCCAAAGATACAGTTTACAGTTGAAAATTCATCAACTCCTATGCAAGGGTAGGAACAAGTGCAATCAATTATCACATTGAGGTATGGGAGACAAGCCGACATTCAAGTGGAAGAGAACCCTGCTATGCAGCAAGGGCAAGAAAGTGGCAACAAGGAGAAGAGAGATGCTGAGCCATCTATAGCCACACCTACTATTAAGGATCTTCCTAGGTTGTTTGTGATAAGTGCTTAAATATTCATATTTAAGCCCCTTAATTTATATTTGTTAAGCTCTTAGTTTGTATTATTTCATCTTATTTTATCTCCTTTCTGTGTTTATTATGTTTTGCTAGGTTTTTGGAGCATTATGGAATTATCCAGCTTAAAGAACAAAATAGGGAAAAGCAGGAATCTGCTGTTGTGATCGAGCATAGGAGACTTGCAATTGAGCGCAACAGTGCTCCAGTATTTATTTATATGTTTAGCTTAGGAATTTTTTACTTTGAGTTGTTTTTTCGTTGTTTTACATGTTCACATGTACTTGGAAAGAAGTTTTACTAAATTGCCAGAATTGCCCGTACAGATTAGTTATTTTTGCAGATTAAACTATATCGATTCAGAAAGAATCAGGAGATGAGCCATATATGCTTGGAAAGATCCAGATATCTATTTTCTGGAGAATTTTACTGCTCATAAATATGATTTTTCTAGAGAAAGTTGTGGTAGTTTTAGTAGACAAAGGTCAGGCTGTGCGTGATTTCAGTGTGGCAGAAGAAATTTTTGCGGATTAAACTGTAATGATTTAGGAAGATACAAGAGATAAGCCATATCTACTTTGAAAGATCTGGATGTCTATTTTCTGGAGAATTTTACGTCTCGTAAATATGATTTTTCTAGAGAAAGTTATGGCAGTTTAAGTAGACAAAGGTCAAGTCGTGCATGATTTCAGCGTGGGCAGAAGTTTTGAGCGGCATGTGAAGGCTTAAATCCCACATCCCACATCCCACATCGGTTGGAAACACATTCTACATCCCACATCCCACATCTCAGATTGGTTGAAAACACATTGCACTCATGGAGTTTCCCTATAAAAGCCTCATTTCACTTCATCTTCAGGTGGGTGAATCTCGAAGGCTTTGCTATCAAGGGGGGAGAGCGCCGCATAGAAAAAACAAAAAGAAGAAAAAACAAAGAGATGAGCTGCAAGTGTAATTTCTCTCTCAATGTATTTTCAGTTTTAATTTATTTCTTTTGAGTTTTAAAGTTTAATGTTTAGCACTTTAATTGTGAAATTTATTTTCATAATCATGAGAGGCTAAAACCTTTATCTAAGGTTGAAGATGAAGCCTTCCTGATTAAGCTCAAACTAATACGTGGTTATTGTGTATAGTTGAGGTGTTGATCTCACGAGGAAAAGTGAACTACAAAAGAAAAGTGTAAACCTTAACACAAACGATAAAGATCAAGTGAGAAAATCTGAGTTTTGATAATGAAGTGATGCGAGAAAATTGTGTAAATAGATTGAAGAATATAATAGAGAAGCAACAAGGTTTCGGGAATCCTTCCTAGGTTTGTTGCCTTATTCCAATCTCGATTTAATTGTTTTTATCTCGATTACTAGTTTCACATCCCAAACAAGCAATCGGTAAATATTAAATCAAAGCACATGTAAACCTTAATGCAATTGTTATGAAATACTCTTTGTTTTCGATTTAAGCACACATGACCTATCCTATAGATTTATCAAGAAACGACAATATATCTTAATGACAATATCGTACTGATGGATAAACCTAAAAGATAAATCTACCAGACTCAATCACATCCAACAATCTTGACATAAGAATAGCATGATTAGACTTATATCGAGGAGAAATATACAATCATCGGATTAAGAGAAAATCTTCTAATTAAATCAAAAAGTAAATCATAACAATGTTTGACAATAAATCAAAACTACAACTGAATCAATAATGGAAAATAAGAACAACTACACCTAGGGATTCAACCCTTTGCCTTGCTTGGAGATTAGTTGGCCATGGGGCTCATGCTTGAACACTTTGACAGGGGAGAATGTGGCAGCCTTCTTGTGTTTTCCAGCCTTGATGAGTCCCTTCTATCAAACCCTAAGTGATCTATTTATAATATAAAAGGTCCAAGGGTGTTTTCGGGTTTAAACTATCATTAAAACTCTAATTAAGTCGTAACTTGGAAACAAAGCATCGAGCTCGCGCTGCGGCTAACATTAATCCAGGCTGCGACTCAGACTCTTGGATTTCTTCTTACTTCTGGAGGCTATAGCCCAGATTGGTCTAGGCCGCGGCACACACTGGTGTCTTCCTTGCTCTTTTGGTCTTGGTTATGGAGGCCGAGGCTTAGACATTTTAGGCTGCAACGCGGCACACTAAAGACTTGGTTTCTCTTCATTTTGTCCTTCCGCGACCATGCCTTCACTCTGATGTGCATCGAAGCATCGTGTTTTAAGCTATAATGGCTTTCTACCTCTTTTGGACTCAAAGTACCTGAAAATGCATCGAAATAGATCAACAATCCAAAAATATCACTTTAGAGTTGTTAAGGTATAAAAGTGCAATTCAAACCTAGATCAACCCTAAAATGCTAACAAATAAGTACTATTAAGATGCATTTTATGACTCTCATCACTTCCCATTGATTAGCATTATATTTTCATATATGTTCATATGATTCCGACATTTTGTTGTATTGATGTTCTATTTTAGTTCAATTGTTTGAGTAAATTCTTATGATTGATTGTTTTGTTTATAAATTTTTCAAATTGGATATTCGATGTGTTTCATCTGACAGATACAGTGAATTATCCAAATTAAATCGGATATCCATTGTGATTCTAAAGTAAACGGATACGTTGGATGATTTGATTTAATAGGGTATTCGTTGTGATTTGTATATCGATGGATTTATGGAATTATTTGATAAATTACTTTTATATAGAACATGCATAGGATGTAATTGCTTGTCGGTTGTAGGAACAAAATCATGAAAATATATGCTTTAATTTGGTGGGTGGATTCAGAAACCTTAGTGCTTTTACTATTTGTTTTAAATCAATTTAGTTTAAGTTTATATTTTTTGCACGACACAGCTCAAAATTCGGAACTAGGTTAAAATAGGTTTAGTTTAGATAAAAATCTATTTTCACTATGCAATTCCCTGCGGATTCGACCTTGCACTTGCACACACTATATTGCAAACGACTCGTGCACTTGCGAGTAATTTAAAACTCATAACAGTTTGTACCTAAAGCACCTTACCCTGAGAGATTACAAGTGCCTAAGAAAAGAGGGAAGTTTGAGAACATTCTGGAGGTGTTCAAGCATGTCCAAATCAATATCTCTTTTTTGGACGCCATCCAGCAAGTGTCGTCATATGCTAAGTTCTTAAAGGACTTAATCATTGTCAAGAGGAGGACGAATGTCCCGAAGAAGGCCTTTTTGATCGAGCAGGTTAGCTCAATCCTTTAGTGCAAGATGCCCATCAAGTATAAGGACCCAGGGTGTCCTACCATCTCTTGCATGATAGGATTCAGCCGGATTGAGAGGGCTCTTTTGGATCTAGAAGCGAGTGTGAACTTCTGCCCTACTCAATCTATTTGCAGTTGGCGTTAGGAGAATTGAAGCCACATCCATGACGCTTCAATTGGCTGACAGGTCAGTGAAGATACCATGGGGAATAATTGAGGACGTTTTAATAAAGGTGGATAAGATTTATTTCCCCGTGGATTTTATTGTGCTTGACACAGAGCCGGTTCAGAATGTGGGGATTCAGATACCGGTGATTCTAAGGCGACCATTCTTAGCGACTGTTAATGCACTAATAAATTGTAGGACAGGGGTGATGAAGATTTCCTTTAGAAATATGACAGTGGAGCTGAATATCTGTGATATCAGTAAACAACCACTAGAATATGTTGAAGTGAGAAATGTATGCTTGATAGAGGAGATTATTGAGGAGACTGTGGATGAATCAAGCATTGAGGACCCCCTAGAGGTATGCTTTGCTCAGTTTGGAGAGGATTTAGATTTGGATAAGTTACTTGAGCAAGTGAATGCCATTTTGGAGTCTGCTCCTCGTGAAAGCAGTGAGACGGAGAAGACAGCAACACCTGAGCCCTCCAAAAAGGAACTTAAGCCTTTACTGAACAATCTTAAGTATAAGTTCCTAGGTCCAGCAGATTCTTTGCCTGTGATTATAGCTTTAGATTTGGTTGATGCTTAAGAGGAGAAATTATTAGACGTTTTAAGAGAGCACAAGGAAGCTATCGGCTGGACTATTGAGGATATTAAGGGGATCAGCCCCTCAGTGGTGATGCACAAGATACATTTGGAGGAGAATGCCAGGCCATCAAGAAAGCCATAGAGAAGGCTCAACCTAGCTATGCAAGAGTTTTTGAGGACTGAAGTGATAAAGTTGTTGGATGCAGGGATCATTTATCCAATCTTTGGTAGCAAGTGGGTGAGCTCGATTCACGTCGTGCCCAAGCGAGCTGGATTAACGGTAGTGAAGAATAAGAAAAATGAGTTGGTGCCAACTCGTGTTCAGTCAGGATGAAGAGTGTGTATAGACTACCATAAGTTGAATGCTGCCACAATGAAGGATAATTTTCTACTCCTATTTATTGATCAGATGGTGGAGCGCTTGGCTAGGCATGATTACTATTGCTTCTTGGATGGCTATTCTATATAACTAAGTCGTTGTGGACCCCAATGATCAGGAGACTACGTTTACCTGTCCTTCTGGGACATTCGCCTACCGTCACAGGCTCTTTGGGTTATGCAATGCACCCGCTACTTTTTAGCGGTGCATGATCAGCATATTCTCTAACATGGTAGAGTGTTTCTTAGAGATTTTCATGGATGACTTCTCCGTGTTCAGTTCATCATTTGAGGAGTGTCTGCACCATCTCACTTTGGTCTTAGTGCGGTACAAGGAGAAAAACCTGGTGCTTAATTAGGAGAAGTGCCATTTTATGGTCAAGCAAGGTATTATACTGGGGCATGTCATATCTCATCAGGGGATTGAGGTCAACCAAGCGAAGGTGGACCTGATTTCCAACCTTCTACCCCCACGTACGGTGAAGGAAGTTCGTTCTTTTCTGGGCCATGTAGGATTCTATAGGCGATTTATCCAGGATTTCAGCAAGATCGCCAGACCCTTGTGCAAGTTGTTGGTGAAGGATGCCCCATCTGTATTTGATAAGGACTATAAGAAAGCATTTGGGGATCTAAAGAAGATTCTGATGTCCATACCCATTATTCAGCCACCCAACTGGGGTGTACCTTTTGAGATTATGTGTGACGCATCTGATTATGCAGTTGGAGTTGTTTTGGGGCAGTGTGTTGATAAACTCCCCTATGTCATCTACTATGAAAGCATAACTCTAAATGATGCACAACTCGATTACTCTACCACTGAGAAGGAGTTAATAGCAGTTGTTTTTGCATTTGACATGTTCAAATCTTACTTGTTAGGATTGAAAGTCATTATCTACTCGGATTATGCAGCATTGAAGTATCTTTTCTCCAAAAAGGATGCTAAATCTCATCTTTTCCGATGGATCTTGTTACTTCAGGAGTTCGATATAGAGATTCGGGATAAGAAAGGTTCCAAAAATGTGGTAGCAGACCATTTATCTAGGTTGATAGTGGATTTCACTAAGGTCGTCATTCCCATTTTTGAGACCTTTCCTAATGAGTAATTGATGCACATTGCTCATAATTCCGCACCATGGTTTGTTGCTATAGTGAACTATCTTGTCACCAGTTAAATGCCTTTACATTCTGGGCGACAAGGTAAGTCCAAGTTTTTGGCCATGGTAAGGCATTTTTTCTGGGATGATCCTTACCTACTCAAGTATTGTATCGATTAGATCATTAGAAGGTGTATTCCTGAGCATGACCAATCTAATGTCATCTCCTTTTGTCATGATCATGCTTGTGGAGGCCATTTCAGTGCTAAGAAGACCGTTGCGAAGATTTTGTAGTGTGATTCTATTGGCTTACCCTGTTCTGAGACTCTCACACCTACTGTGCATCTTGTGAGTGTTGCCAAACGCTAGGGAGTATTTTTAGGAGGAATATGATGCCCCTCAACCCCATTCTGATTGTTGAGATTTTTGACGTATAGGGCTTTGATTTTGTGGGACCATTCCCAAACTCCTTTAGCTATCTATACATTCTGGTTGTTGTGGACTATCTGTCCAAATGGGTGGAGGCTGTTGCATGCAAGACCAATGACCACAGAGTTGTGATCTAGTTTTTTAAAGACACTATCTTTGCTCGTTTTGGTACGCCTCAAGCAATCATAATTGATGGAAGTAAGCACTTTTGCAACTAGATTTTTGAGCAGTTGATGAAGAAGTATTTCATCACACATAAGGTTGCCACCCCGTATCACCCGCAGATGGGTAGACCAGTGGAAATTTCTAATCACGAGATCAAGCATATTTTGGAGAAGACTATGAACCCTAGTAGAAAAGATTGGTCTTTGCTATTGAATAATGCACTGTGGGCATATCGGACAACATTCAAGACACCAATTAGCATGTCTCCATATCTTCTTGTGTACAGAAAAGCATGTCACCTTCCAGTGGATTTAGAGCATAGAGCGATTTGGGCCATCAAGCAGCTAAACTTCAATCTTTTGAAGGTTGGCTAATAAAGGAAGCTCCAACTCAATGAATTAGAGGAGCTGCGGAATGATGCATATGATTGTGCGTGGTTATACAAGGCACAAATGAAGAAGGCTCATGAACAGAACATTTTGAGACGATCTTTTGAGCCTGGTCAAAAAGTTCTTATTTACAATTTACGTTTGTATCTTTTTCAGGCAAGCTCAAATCTCGATAGACATACCCATTTATTATTTGGTCGGTTTTCCTTATGGGGCCATTGAGATTGAGGATCCAAAGAATGGTAACACTTTTAAGGTTAATGGACAGAGGCTAAAACCATTCTCGGAGTTGAGGAGTCCGGAGATTGAGATGACATTGTTGGAGGATCCTAGTTACTCAGAGTGATTGTAGTCTACTATAGAGAGTCTGGGTGAAGACTTTAAACTTAATGCTCATGGGAGGCACCCCACAGCATATCCTTTATGTTTTTATTATTTTTCATATTTCTTGTTACTATTTATTTCTAGTATTTTTTTTTGTTTTCCAGTATTCCCTTAGTTTTTATTTTTCAGGGAGAATGCGTACTTAAGCTCAAGTTTGGGGGTATGCTATGAGCCATGCCAGTCTATCTAGTTCTCCATCTCCCAAGCCAACTCTTTCCATATTATTCACACATTGGGGACAATGTGTAATTTAAGTTTGGGGGTATGGGAGACACATTACACACACTTTGTCCTAGTTTATTGTTGTTGTTTTTTTTTCTTCGTTTTAAAGAGAAGATAAATGCATGGTCATGTTGTTTTGAAATTTTGGGTGATCTGAACAAATATTGTGATGTGATTTCATTGTAAAGCTTAAAATCTTGAACATATGATCTGATGATAGAGTTTTAAAGTTTAGTTACTTACTTTAGGCATTTGAGAATTCAAATGTTTGATCTAATATGAGACTAGCACATTAGCATATAATTGTGTGAGGTATGACATGTGATTTTAATGTGTATGTTTCCATGGCTTAGCTGATTCTGAATGACTTGTTGGATGGACACTTTGGCATTAAAAAACTGCACAAAAAGAGAAAAATACTCATCATTGATAAACTTTCCACTGAGTAACTGGACATCTTGCCTCAGTAAGCAGTGAGTGTTCACGTCAAAAGGTGGGAATTGTGATTGGTTGCATTAAAGCCAGTTTAGTTTTGTAGCCTTTTTTACTCGAGTTAGTAAGTCCTTAGGGGTTTCTTTACACCTAGTGCCCTAAAACCATCTGGTTTTGGAGTCATTGACTCAACACTCACTACATGGGTCAATAAGAAAGCTTACAATAAAAGAAAGAAGAAAATAAAACTATGCCATTGATTGTTCATTATGATGGGAAATTATGTGAATCTTGAGACATGGAGACATTGAACATTAGAATTATTTGGAAGCTTCATATTTATGTGCTAGTTCACTTTACATTGATTTGAGCTTGTGATGCATTAGCTGGCCTTTTGTAAGTAATTAGATTTTAACATTTCTATTCATTCCGAAGATGGGTTTATTTTTTTAAGCTTGCTCATGAATAAATATCATGGTTTTGTGAGATAATTAAATTTTTGGATACCATGAAAGATGGATTTATCTTTGTGTTCTTTGTTTTTCATTTAGCTTTTAGTTTCGTATTGCGAAGGGACTAGCAATATGTAAGTTTGAGTGTGTGATAAGTGCTTAAATATTCATATTTAAGCCCCTTAATTTATATTTGTTAAGCTCTTAATTTGTGTTATTTCATCATATTTTATCTCATTTCTATGTTTACTGTGTTTTTCTAAGTTTTTGGAGCATTATGGAATTATTCGGCCTAAAGAGCAAAATGTGAAGGCTTAAATCCCACATCCCACATCCCACATCGGTTGGAAACACATTTTACATCCCCCATCCCACATCAGTGGGGAACACATTGCACTCATGGAATTTGCCTATAAAAGCCCCATTTCACTTCATTTTTAAGGGTGTGTGGATCTCGAAGTCTTTGCTATCAAGGGGGGAGAGCGCCACACAGCAAAAACAAAAAGAAGAAAAAACAAATAGAGGAGTTGCAAGTGTAATTTCTCTCTCAATATATTTTCAGCTTTATTTTATTTCTTTTGTGTTTTAAAATTTATTGTTTAGCACTTTAATTGTGAAATTTATTTTCATAATCATGAGAGGCTAAAACCTTCATCTAAGGTTGAAGATGAAGCCTCGCCATTGATTAGCATTATATTTTCATATATGTTTGTACGATTCTGACATTTTTGTATTGATGTTCTATTTCAGTTCAATTGTTTGAGTAAATTCTTATGATTGATTGTTTTGTTTATAAACTGTTCAAATTGGATATTCGATGTCTTTCATCCGACTGATACATCAAATCATTCAAATTAAATTGGATATCCACTGTGATTTGTAAATTAAACGGATACATTAGATGATTTGATTTAATTAGGGTATTCGTTGTGATTTGTATATCGATGGATTCATGGAATTATTTGATAAATTACTTTATATAGAACATACATAGGATGTAATTGCTTCTCGGAACAAAAATCATGAAAATATATGCTTTAATTTGGTGGGGTGGATTCAGAAACCTTAGTGCTTTTATCATTTGTTTTAAATCAATTTAGTTTAGTCCATATTCTTTGCATGACACAGTTCAAAATTCGGAACTAGGTTAAAATAGGTTTAGTTTAGATAAAAATCTATTTTCACGACGCAATTCCCTGTGGATTCTACCTCGCACTTGCACACACTAATTTATAAACAACTCATGCGCTTGCGAGTAATTTAAAAACTACCAACACCACTTGTGAGATATTCATTGATCATAAGAGTTTAACATACTTACCTACCTAGAGAGAATTGAATTTGAGGCAAAGATGGTGGATAAAGTTGATTAGTGACTATGATTGTACAATTCACTATCATCTAGAAAAGACGAAGGTGGTAACTGATGCATTGAGTAGAAAATCTAAGGAAGATTAACTGCTATTGAGAGTTATGATGTGAAATTGATGATATTTAAGAGAAATAAGAATGAATTTGAATATCAGTGGCAAAGGACATTGTAAGTAAATATAGTTGTATAATCATCCATAGTAAAATACTTGTTAGAGATGAAGAGATAGAAAAGATTAAGCAGAAAGTGCTTACTAGAAAACAATATGAGTTCAAAATTAGAAATGATGGTATCTTGGTATTGGAACATAGGATTTGTGTTCCCAAAGATGCTGAGTTGAGAAAGAAGATATTGAGAAAGGAACATGATGATGTATATTCGATGCACTCGAGTAACAATAAGATGTATAGATGATTGAGACAGAATTACTGGTGGTCAGGATTGAAGAATGATGTAGCTGAATATATTTATAAATGTTTGGTTTGTCAGTAAGTGAAGTTAGAGAATAAACATCCGGGAGGCTTACTACAACCTCTTTCTGTGCTTGAATGACCATAGAAAAATGTGAGTATGGATTTTGTTTATGGATTTGCCCATACCTAGAGAGGTTTTGATGTTGCATGGGTGATTCTAGATAGATTATCCAAACCATCTCATTTTCATCTTATTAAACTAATTGGAGTCTTGAAAAGGTTGTTTAACTGTATGTATTTGAGATAGTGAGATTACATAGAGTGCCTTTGAGCATTGTATTAGATAGAGATTCTAGATTTACCTATAGATTTTGGAGGGTTTTTCAGGAAGCTATATGTAATGACCCATCCCGGGTTGGCCACCATTGAGACGGTGTTGTCACATTTTGAAAATCCCAACATGACACATATACGCAATAAGAAAAATAACGCTAACATAAATTTTTACATCATTCCTCAACCCTCAACAAGGGAGATACATCATTTTTTTCTTGACTTAAACATTGTATACAACGTAAAATGCATGAATACTTACAAATAAATTTTTGCTTTATTTTCTCATTAGTCTGACGATGCGGACACGTACGTGGCTTACAGATAATGATTTCGTCTAAACCTCAACTCACCAAACTATTTGTTCTGCCTGCTACCTGAAATCATTGTACAATGAGGGGTGAGCTTCACAAGCTTAGTGAATTAAATTTACTAGAAGTATTCAATTTGTATAAATAGTCTTTTAACATTTAATCAATTATATCTCACATAACTTGATAATAGCATTCTACTATCACTATATATATCATAACTCCCATTCTCTATCAATCTCTTCTTCTTATGTATTTGTTCACCTTAAAACCATCAATTATCTTATAATTACCTCGTTATGAGGTTCACAGTATAAAGTCTACCATTTAGATGGTTCTTATCATATCATACTTCTATGTTTCTTTCTCACCATATCTGTCTCTCTGTGAGACTCATTCATCTATAAATAAACTTACGATAACAAACAACACTTCAGCATTTCAGTAATACAATCAATATTTAAAACAAATTCAATGCATGAATTATTATTAGGGAACTTCTTCCCACATGTCAACATGTTTTTATCTTAAACTAGCCCCCTCCCAGTTCTTTTATTTCTAGCATATACTGGTTGTCATGGTTTTCAATTATTTCCAGCATATACTGGCTATCACGGTTTTCATTTATTTCTAGCATATACCGGCTATCATGGTTTTCCTTTATCTCCAGCATATACCAGCTGTCATGGTTTTTCATGCATATGCATATGACCACAAGATTATCAAGAAATGGTTCAGACATTTTATTCATCAAGTTCATGAATGTTTCTAGAACATTAGTCAATCCAAATGACATCACAAGAAACTTATGACCATAACATGTCCTAAAAGCAGTCTTAGGCACATCTCTCTCCTTTATCCTTAACTGGTGATAACCTGATCTCAGCTTTATCTTAGAAAACACTCTCACTCCTTGCAACTGCTCAAATAATTCATTTATCCTTGGTAAAAGATATTTGTTCTTATTTAACTATTTGTAGTTTATACACAATCTTATCATTCCATCTTCGTCCTTCACGAACAACACAAGGGCTCCCCAAATACATTAGGTCCGATAAATTGTTTATCTAAAAATTCTTGAACTTTCAACTCTCTTAACTCAGTGGGTGTCACTCTGTAGGGTGCTATTAGATATATGTGATGAACCTAGTATCACATTAATAGAGAATTAAATCTCCCTACTGGGAGGCAACCTAGACAACTCATCACGAAACACATCATAAATATCTTTCACTACCAAGATTTTTTCTAACTTCCTATTTTCCTTTCTAGAATCCATTATGTATGCCAAATACTCCTCACATCCTTTCTTCAACCATCTACTAGTAGTCAGAGTAAAATAAGATAGTTCGAGAGTATTTTATGCTCTATTTGAAAGTTACACTCCTCATGTCCATATCTTGAACACTAACATAATATTTATATTAAAATTTCTAATTTATTCTTTAATTCTTCCATAATTCACATCATTTGAAAATTCCCACTTTGAATTCTGAGAAATTTCATGTATGCTAAATTTCAAAAATAAACTTCACTTTATTACCTTATGTTTTTCTTATAGCTTCCTGTGGTTCTCTATAAAATTCTCTCGTAAACCCCTTCAAAATTTTGCTCTTTCAACATTTATTTTGGTCCCCAAGTGTTTATAGAAAGAGAGTAATTTGGATCGTAGTGGAAAAAAAACCAAACAGGATTTGGTAAGTAATAAATAATATAAACTTAATTTATATATATATATATACATATATATATATATACATATATATATATATATATATACACATACATACATACACACAAAAGTAAGTATCAGCTCCCTACCCCATTTGTTTTGCCACGAAATGATAATATGGCTTACATGCCCCATTTCTTCTATTTTGGCAACAGGTGTTGCAACCTGTTACCATGTGTTTGTTTGTATTTTTTTTTTCCTTTTCCTTTATACTGTCCATGAAATGTTTTGTTTTCCATTTTCTTTGTAACTATGTCTCCACGAGTCCGATTTTGTTTTTTAAAGATTTGTTTTGTTCAAATAATAAACCCTTCACATATATTTTATTTTAATTCCATTAGATTTATTAAATTACTTATTTACCCTTACTTTATGAATACGGGTATTACAATATGGGTACACAATTGCAGTTTAGTATAGCTTTTCATCCTCAAACAGATGAGCAGACTGAAAGGATTATTAGAGTACTACAAGATATGTTGAGGGCAAACGTGATAAGTTTCTCAGTAAATTGGGATGCTTACTTGCCATTGATTGAATTTGCTTATAATAATCAACATTAATCTAGTATTAGAATGACACCGTTTGAGGCATTGTACGGTAGGACGTGTAGAACTCCTATATATTGGGATGAAGTGGGAGAGAGAAATATATTTGGTCCATAAATTATTGAGTTACCAACTCAGAGGATCAAACGGGTTAGAAAGAACCTTAAAGTAGAACAGAGTAGACCGAATAGCTATGTTGACAATAGAAGAAGACCTCTTGAGTTTCAATTAGGTGATTGGGTGTATTTGGAAATATCTCCATGGAAAGGTGTGTTGAGGGTCAAAAAGAAAGAAAAGTTGAGTCTGAGGTATGTGAGAGCCTATAAGGTCATTGAGAAAGTTGGGCTAGCTATGAATAGCATGGATTTGCCTCCAGAGTTGAAGCAATTACATAATGTATTTCACGTTTCCCTTTTGCAAAAGCACTTACACAATGAATCTGTTAGTATTTTTCTAAGGTTTGCATAGGTCCAACCATGGTTCAAAGATGGTTAAAGTCTAAACCAAGGTTTTAAGATTAAAGTTCAGCAAGTTAAAAGACTGCACACATGTGTGTGCATCAATTTGGAGCAAGATAAGGACAGGCACACTGGTGTGCGCCCTTCAGCACACAATCAGGAAAGTGTGCGCACTGCTGTGTGGAGGGGCAGCATCAGTGTGCGCCTAAGCGCCCCTCCACCAGTGCCCTGGCTCCCAGAATGATGTCTCCCTGACCCACACCAGTGCCTAGGTGATCCCCACCAGCACCATGGCATCCAGAAGGTGTACAAAGGTGCCCTGTCCAGCGCCATGGCAACCCCTATTGAGCACCTAGGAGCTAGGCACACCAAAGCACACATGGATAGCCTGTTTTAACCTTCTCTTAGGTGCGTGAGTGCAAAGTTAAAATGCACAGCACCACTTAGGATTGATGGAGAGCCAATATTAAGTGGTAATCAAGATCCAAGGGTAGAGATTGACTCACAAGAATGGCCAAGAAGTGGGTGGCTATAAAAGGGGTTTCCTAGCCTCATTTTTTCATATATACAACAACACAAGTTTGTGACATTCTTTGAGATCAATTATAATACAGGATAGAATTATGTGAGAGACATAAACATAAGAGGGACTCTTTGTAGTGAGGCTGGTTGTAAAGAAGAGAGAGAGTAGTATAGAGAGAGAGCATTGTAATCTTCTTTCTTCTCTTCTTGGTTTCTTCAAGAACTTGAGCTTGTTGAAAGGGATTGCTGTAACTTGTAAGAACCATTTGAGATAGTGTAGAGAGTTTGGAAGAACTTACAGGGACATAGGCACATTACCAAACCTCGATAACAAATTGCTTGTCTTATTTTTTTCTTTGATTTTTTGTTCCTGTTTTCGATTCCAATTCTTTCTACAAGTCATTCTAGACTTGGGTGTTTGGAAGATCACCACCTGGGCATCTTGTCAAGGTGATTTCTAACAGTGGTATCTGAGCTTGATTAAAGGGTATCAAAGTAAGAACAAGAAGGTGACAGAGCCAAGACTCCAAGAATCAAAGATCAACTTCTTGGGTGGTTCAAGAACGGTGTAAAGATCAAGATCTGATCGTGTTCTAGAAGGTTGATTCAAGAATGGTGTTAAGATCCATCTTCGATCTATGTTCTTGAGGTTGAAGAAAGCATTTGTGGGTAGTGCATAAATCTGGGATCTTGTCCGCAAAAGATGGCTTCAAATTTCTGTGTAGAGAAGTTTGATGGAAAGGGAGACTTTGCCCTTTGGAAGCGGAAGATCAAGGCGGCTCTAATGCAACAGAAAGTGGACTTGGCTATTGGAGAAGATGATGCTTTTCCAGCAAGTGTCACGGATGACCAGCAGACTGAGATGAAGAAAATGGCTTACAGCACCATTTTCTTGCACATATCGGATAATGTCACAAGGGAGTGCGGAGACTCGGAGGATCCGGCTGTCATATGGAATAAACTATATGAGTTATTTCTTACCAAAACTCTCCCTAACAAGATTTATCTTCTTAAAAGAATTTTTGCTTTTAAAATGGATCCTAGTAAAGAGTTGCAAGATAATATTGATGTCTTTAATAAGCTAGTTTAAGATTTGAATAGTTGTAGCATTATTTTTCTGGATGAACAATTGGCTGTTATCTTATTAAATTCTCTTCCTGATTGCTTTGATAATTTAATTAATGCTATTGATATGGAAGGGATACTTTAACCAAGGAGATTGTGATCAATGCTATAAGGGCACATGATTTTAAGGCCAAGATGAAGGAGACATCAAGTGGTGATGGGCTGTTCGTAAGAGGAAAGCCAACAACTCGGAATGGCAATAGCAACCATGGCAACTGCCGGGAAAAATCAAGAGGTAGAGGGTAGAACCATGGGAGATCTCATTCCAAGATAAGACTTGGAGGAGGAAGGAGATGCTTCTACTACAACAAGGAGGGCCATTTCAAGAAAGATTGCAAGAAGAGGATTTGGGATGAGAGAAAAAGCCATACCAACAATGGAGAGGCTTTGGTTACCAAAAGAGAACAACAAGATGATGTTCTTGTTGTGTGCTCAAATGTGAGCAGGAGGCAGGGTAATGGAAAGTGGATTCTTGATTCCAGGTGCACTTATCATATGTGCCCTCACAAGGAATGGTTCAATAATTTCAAGGAGATCAGTGATGGAAGGGTCTTATTGGGGAATGACAATTCTTGCCAAGTGAGAGGGATTGGAGATATCCAATTGAGGATATTTGATGGAGTCACAAGGTTGCTGCGAAATGTGAGGTATCTTCCAGATTTGAAGAGAAATTTGATCTTATTGGGGCAGTTGGATTCCATAGGGTATACATGCAAAGTAGAGGGAGGAAAGATCAAGGTAGCCAAGGGATCTTTGGTAATGATCAAGGAAGCAAGAAACGATGGACTCTATGAGATTATCGGAGAGACAGAAATCAATGATCAAGCAGTAAGCTTGATGCCTGAGATGGACAAGGCAGCCCTTTAGCACACTTGCTTGGGACACATGAGCGAAAAGGGCCTGCAAGTTCTTAGCAAGGATGGTCTACTTGGTGGTGACAGAGTAGAGAAATTGGATTTCTGTGAGAGTTACATTCTTGGGAAGCAACACCAGGTCAGCTTCAACACCGGAGTGCACAAGTCTAAGGGGATTCTTGACTACATTCATTCGGACCTTTGGGGACCAGCAAGGACACCAACACAGGGAGGTAACATTTACTTTCTGTCTTTAATTGATGATTATTCAAGAAGAGTGTGGGTTTATTTGCCTAGAAATAAATTAGATGCCTTGAATAAATTTTTTGTGTGGAAGAAGTTGCTGGAAACTCAAACGGGTAGGTTAGTTAAGACTTTACGAACCGATAATGGCTTAGAATTTTGCAATAAAGATTTTGATAAATTATGTGAATTAAATGGCATTCTAAGGCATAGAACGGTTATAAAAACACCTTAGCAAAATGGAGTTGCTGAAAGGATGAATAGAAACCTTATGGAAAAGGTTAGGTGCATGCTAATAGGATCCGGGTTACCAAAATATTTTTGGGGAGAAGCTGTGGCTACAGCTGCATACTTGATAAATAGATCACCCTCTACAGCTTTAGAGCTCAAGGCTCCCATGCAGATGTGGAGTGAAAAACCCCCTGAATTAAACAACCTTAGGACTTTTGGGTGTGCTGCATATGCACATCAGAAGGAGGGTAAACTTAGCCCTAGATCTAGAAAATGTGTATTTCTAGGATATGGTGATGGGGTTAAGGGATATAAGATATGGTCCTTAGAAAAGAAGGGCATGAAACTGATTATAAGTAGGGATATTATTTTTAATGAATTGTTATTTTCCTACTTGGAGAAAACTAACCTTGCAGGGGCTAGTGAGCAAACCAGTCCGGAAGTTGTGGAGCATCTCATCAAGGAGAACTCGGTTCAGGTAGAGCAAAGGAGGTAAGAGGGTTCGGACCAGGTAGAGCCCTTGGATGAAGGCCAAGCTCAAGAAACTCAAGAAGAGGCTGAACAAGAAGAGGTTGATGCAGCAAGTTAGAATGACTACTAGCTCACAAGAGACCGGGAAAGGAGGGTGGTTAGACCACCTTTGAGATATGGATTTAAGGATGCTAATGTAGCAGCTCCTTGGATAGAAGGAGAAGTGGAACCATAAACTTACATGGATGCCATAGAGTGTAAGGATTCATCAAAGTGGCAGCTAGCTATGGAGGAAGAAATGGATTCTTTGATGAAGAACAACTCTTGGGAGTTGGTGCCCAAACTTGAAAAATAAAGAGTTATGGATTGTAGATGGCTTTACAAGATCAAATAAGGGAATACTCTAGGGGATGAAGTCCGGTATAAAGCTAGGTTGGTAGCGAAGGGGTTCTCACAAAAAGAAGGCATAGATTTCACTGAATTCTTCTCACCGGTTGTGAAGTACAAGACGATCTGAATAGTGTTAGCATTGGTGGTCCAATTTGATTAGGAAATTAAGCAAATGGATGTGAAGACAGTGTTCTTACATGGAGAGCTCGATGAGACCATTTTCATGAGGCAACTCAAAGGCTATGAGGAAAGAAGGTAGGGAGAGTTAGTGTGCAAATTGAAGAAATCTCTCTATGGCCTGAAGCAATCACCTCGGCAATGGAATAAGAGGTTTGATTCCTTTGTAATTAGCTTAGGTTTCATGAGGAGCTACTATAAGGGGCAGAAGGTTGAGGAAGTGGTGATCATCCTCATCTATGTTGATGATATGTTGCTGGTTAGGAGTAGTATGGAAAGGATAAATAAATTGAAGGCTCAACTCAGTGAAGAGTTTGAGATGAAGGATCTTGGCCATGCACAAAAGATCCATGGGATGTGTATCATCCGGGAAAGGGAGAGAAACAGATTGAAGATCTCTCAAACTTCCTACATAGAGAAGATGATATCTAAATTCTCTATGGAAGATAGCAAACCAGTGAAGGTTCCCCTTGCTGTTAATTTCAAGTTCTCCAGCGATCAATGTCCAAGATCAGAGGCGAAGAAGAAAGAAATGGAGAAAGTCCCCTACTCTAGTGCGGTTGGTTCTATTATGTTCACCATGGTAAGCACTAGACCTGACATTGCTCATGCAATAAGTGTTCTCAGCAGGTTTATGAGTAATTCGAAAAGAAGCATTGGCTTAGGATGAAGTGGTTGCTGAGGTATTTGAATGGAAGCCCAGAAGTAGGGCTGGTGTATGAGAAGAGAGGTAAGTCCATTTGCCTAGAAGGTTTTGCTGATTCAGAGTGTGGAGCAGACCAGGATAAAAGGAGATTGATTACCTCCTACTTCTTCAACTTAAATGGATGTTGTGTAAGTTGGAAGGCTCAGTTGCAGCCAGTGGTAGCACTCTCAATAACCGAGGCTGAGTACATAGTAGCTACAGAGGCCATTAAGGAGGCTATGTGGTGCAAAGAGTTACTTGAAGAGTTGAAGGTACTAGAGGAGCAGGTTGTGGTATTTTCAGATAGTCAAAGTGCATTACACTTATGTAAGAATCCAGTGTTCCATGAGAGGACGAAGCACATGGATGTTCAGTATCATTTCATTCGGGAAAATGTTACGAAAGGATGCATCCATGTGGACAAGGTAGCCACAGAAGAAAATCCTACGGATTTGGGTACTCAAATTCTACCTCTAAGTAAGTTCAATCATTGCCTTGGACTACTTAGGATTAGAGTTGGTAAATTGATGACTTAAGATTAGTTTGGATCCCGAAGCTCTCTGCACAATGGTTCACGTTTTTTGAACACTTAGACAAAGGTAGAGATTGTTGGTATTTGTCTAAGGTTTGCATTTGTTTAACCATGGTTCAAAGATGGTTAAAGTCTAAACCAAGGTTTGAGGATTAAATTCCAGAAAGTTAAAAGACTGCACACATGTGTGTGCATCAATTTGGAGCAAGATAAGGGCAAGCACACTAGTGTGCACACTTTAGCACACAATCAGGAAAGTGTGCGCACTGCTGTGTGGAGGGGCATCATCAATGTGAGCCTAGGTGCCCCTCCACCAGCACCTTGGCACCCAGAATGATGTCTCCCTAACCTGCACCAGTGCCTAGGCACTCCCCACCAGCACTATGGCGTCCAAAAGGTGTGCAAAGGTGCCCTGCCCAGCGCCATGGTGCCCCCTGTTGAGCGCCTAGGTGCTAGGCACACCAAAGCACACATGGACAACCTGCTTTAGCCTTCCCTTAGGTGTGTGAGTGCAAGGTTAAAATGCATAGTACCACTTAGGATTGATGGGGGGCCAAGATTAAGTGGTAATCAAGATCCAAGGGTGGAGATTGACTCACAAGAATGACCAAAAAGTGGGTCGCTATAAAAGGGGTTTCCTAGCCTTGTTTTTTCATATATATAACAACACAAGTTTGTGACATTCTTTGAGATCAATTGTAATATAGGAGAGAATTGTGTGAGAGACATAAACACAAGAGGGATGATGAGTCTTAAATATTGCATATTTAAGCCCTTAAATTATATGTGTTAAGCTCTTAGTTTGTATTATTTCCCTTTATTTTATGTCTTTTTTGTGTTTTGTGTATTTTTATAGGTTTGTGGAGAAAATGAAGCATTTCAGGAGATCAAGCTTCAAGAATAAAAGCTGAGGATGCCTTGTGCGATTGATCGCATGAGTCATGCGATCGAGCGCACCTACGCTCGAGTGCACTTGCCTACGAACGAGCATATGGCCAACATCCCACATCAAAATATTTGTAGTGCAGTGCACCTGCGATCGTGCGCACATGCGATTGATCACAACAATCTGCGATCGAGCGCACTCGGGACAGTATCCCACATCGAATCTGAAACCTATAGTGCTTCGAGACTCCCCCTATATAAACACCATCTGACTTCATCATTCGGTGTGCAATTCCTGAGCCATTTGGTGTAATCTGGTGGACGTCTGCTAGCATTCTAGTGGACCCCGAAGGCTTTGCTACCATGAGGGGAAGCGCCGCTCAACAGCAAGTGAAATTTCTCCCTTGTATAGTAAATATTTATTTTCATTTGTTTGGTTTAGTTTAAATGTTTACCACTTTTATTATGAACTGTAGTTTCATAACTAAGGTTGAAGATGAAGCCTCGCCATTGTTTGGCGTATTAGTTTCAGTTTTGTTTATACAATTATGATTTTTTTTAGTATAAATGTTCTGTCAATTATTTGAGTAGAATCTTATGATTTATTGTGTTTAAATTGTTCTGTTGGATATTCCTTATTTTTCGTCTGATGGATACATTGAATCATTTTCGATTAAATTGGATTTCCTTTGTGATTTGTTAAAAGTGGATGCATTAGATGCTTTTGGTTTAATCGGGATATTCATTGTTTTTTGTTTTAAGTTGGATTCATAGAATGTTTTGATAGGCTATTGTTAGAACATTGAGATATATGCTTAACTTCGGCGGGGTGGATTCAGAAACCTTAGTCTTTTTATCATTTGCTTTAAACCAATTTAGTTTAAGTTTATATTTCTTTTGCAAAAAATACAATTCAAAATTCCGAACTAGGTTAAGATAAGGTTAGTTTATATAAAATTATATTTTCACAACGCAATTCCTTGTGGATTCGACCTCGCACTTGCACAAACACTATATTGCAAACGATTCGTGCGCTTGCGAGTAATTTAAAACTCACAACAAGTTTTTGGCGCCGTTGCCGGGGATTTGTTTTGTTTGTGAAATTTTTGTCTGAATTAATTTTATTTTTCTACAAGTTAGTTAGCAATATTGTTGTTTGATTTTTCTATTTGCAATTTTATTTGTTTCTATTTGCATTGTTAAACAAAAAAATAAAAAATAAAAAACATTTTTGCAAATTTCTGCTGGTTAGGTTATTTTAGTGCTTTTTGTGCGGTGTATGCTTGGTCGGAGTCCTTGAATTTAAATTTGATACATTTAGATCCCGACTTAGAAAGAACTCTTAGGAAACAGAAAAGAGCACTAATTGAAAGAGAGACAGTTGAAATGGGAGAAAATTTTAGGAATGCAAATCATCTGGAACATGTAGAGCAACCTAGAGCTTGGAACATGGACTCCACTACATCCCTTAAGGATTTGTTCGCACCCGTTGCGACTAATTCATCCTCTTGCATAGTGTTGCCACCTACCAATGCCACCCATTTTGATTTAAAGCCACATGTCATCCAACTCCTACCCTCATTTCATGGCTTAGATCTTGAGAACCCTTATAGTCATGTGAAGAAGTTCAAAGATATTTGTGCTACATTCAAATTCCAGAACTTCTCTGAGGAGTCTGTCCATCTTTGACTCTTCCCTTTTTCTCTTCACGATAGAGCTAGGGCGTGGTTGGATTCCAACACGCCCAGGTCTATCACATCTTGGGAAAACCTGCTTAGTAAATTTTATCATATGTTTTTCCCAATGTCTAGAGTGAATGAGTGCTGAAAGGAGATTAGTTCTTTCACTTAGGATGAGGATGAGAAGTTCTCTGAGAGCTGGGAGCACTTCAAAGAGTTACGGATCAGATGCCCTCCACATGGATATGAAAAGTGGAGACTCATTCAGTTCTTTTACCAAGGGTTGACTCAAACCAACTGTAGCATGATCGAGTCTATGAATGGGGGGGCATTCTTGAGTCTGACTGGGGAGGAAGCATACAAGGCGTTGGACAAGTTATCTGATAACTCGCAACAATGGGATTTTTCAAGCTGTCGAGATAAATCCACTCGTGCTCCCAAGAGAGGAGGTATCTATGAGGTAAAGGAGGACACTGACTTGAGGATGAAGTTAGATGCTCTCACTAAGAGGATTGACGCTCTCACTGTGGGCTAGTCCATCAATGCTGCCAACACATTCAATGTTGATAGTTGTTCCATCTGTGCTAGCTTCATACATCTAGCACAGAATTGTCCATCAATGCGGGCTTTTGCATAGTATCCTATGGAACAAGTAAATGCTTTCAATGACTATCGGAGGTAGTCGAATGGATCATACTTCGAGACTTACAATCCAGGGTGGTGGAACCACCCAAATTTTTCATGGAAGCAAAACCAACCAATGAATCAGGGAGGAGCCCCTCATCATGCTCACAATTAGTATCCTCCCAGATTTTCCCCACAAATTCCTAGTCATGGTCGTTCTGCCCATCCAGCACCATCACCTGCTTATCAAGCACCCACTCAAACACCAGTACTAGTTTCACAGTCGCTAGAGGACACCCTTAAGGAGTTCATGAAGACGACTAGCCAAAATATGAGTGATGTGAGGAGTGCAACAGTGGTAAACACCCAAGCAATTGCCAAGCTGGAGAGCCAAATAGGGCAAATTGCACGTCACTTGGGTGAGAGAGAGAAAACAAAGTTCCCCAGTCAACCCGTGCCCAACCCAAAGGGACAATTTATGGTTAGAAATTCTTCACATCTTACGCACGGGGAGGAACAAGTGCAATCGATTGTTACATTAAGGTCTGGGAGACAAGTGGAAAATCGAGTAGAAGAGACCCCTGCTATGCAGCAAGGGTATGAAGGTGGCAATAAGGAGAAGAGAGACGCTGAGCCATCTACAGCCACACCTACTGTGAAGGACCCTCCTAGGTCATTTATACCTAAAACACCCTACCCCGAGAGATTACAGGCGCCCAAGAAAGGAGGGAAGTATGAGGAAATTTTGGAGGTATTCAAGCAAGTCTAAATCAATATCCCATTTTTGGATGCCATCCATCAAGTGTCGTCATATGCCAAGTTTTTAAAGGACTTGGTCACTATCAAGAGGAGGACGAATGTCCCGAAGAAGGCATTTTTGATCGAGCAGGTTAGCTCAATCCTTCAGTGCAAGCTGCCCATCAAGTACAAGGATCCAGGGAGTCCTACCATCTCTTGCACGATAGGAGTCAACCATATCGAGAGGGCTCTATTGGATCTAAGAGCAAGTGTGAATCTTTCGCCTTACTCAGTCTATCTGCAGTTATGGTTAGGAGAATTGAAGCCCACAAACACAACGCTTCAATTGGCTGACAGGTCAGTGAAAATACCATGAGGAATAGTTGAGGATGTTTTGATAAAAGTAGATAAGTTCTATTTACCCATGGATTTTATTGTGCTTGACACAGAGCCGGTTCAGAATGTAAGGATTTAGATACTGGTTATTCTAGGGTGACCATTCTTAGCCATGGCTAATGCCCTGATCAATTGTAAAACAGGGGTGATGAAGATTTCCTTCGGAAATATGACAGTGGAGTTAAACATCTTTGATATCACTAGGCAACCACTGGAGTATGATGAAGTGAGAAATGTAAGCTTGATAGAGGAGATTCTTGAGAAGACTGTGAACGAATCAAGCATTGAGGATCCCCTGGAGGCATCCTTTGCTCACTTTGGAGAGGACTTGGGCTTAGATAAGTTACTCGAGCAAGTGAATGCCATTTTGGAGTCTGATCCTCAAGAAAGCAATGAGACAGAGAAGATAGTAGCACCTGAACCCCACAAGAAGGAACTTAAGCCTTTACCAGATAATCTTAAGTATAAGTTCCTAAGTCCAGCAGATTATTTGACTGTGATTATAGCTTCAGATTTGGGTGAGGTTCAAGAGGAGAAATTATTAGATGTTTTAAGAGAGCACAAGGAAGCTATTGGCTGGACTATAGAGGATATTAAGGGAATCAGCCCCTCGTTCGTAATGCACAAGATACATTTGGAGGAGAATGCCAAGCCATCGAGGGAGCCACAAAGAAGGCTTAACCCAGCTATGCAAGACATTATGAGGGCAAGAAGTAATGAAGTTGTTAGATGCAGGGATCATTTATCCCATCTCTGATAGCAAGCGGGCGAGCCCAATTCACGTCGTGCCCAAGCGAGCTGGATTAATAGTAGTGAAGAATAAGGACAACAAGTTGGTGCCAACTCGTGTTCAGTCTGGGTGGAGAGTGTGTATAGACTACCATAAACTGAACGCTGCCACAAGGAAAGATCAATTTCCACTCCCATTTATTGATCAGATAGTGGAGCGTTTAGCTGGGCACGAGTATTATTGCTTTTTGGATGGTTATTTTGGATATAACTAGGTCCCCATGGACCTCGAAGATCAGGAGAAGACGACGTTTACCTGTTCTTTTGGGACATTCGCCTATTGTCACATGCCCTTTGGGTTATGCAATGCACCCACTACTTTTCAGCGGTGCATGGTCAACATATTCTCTGACATTGTAGAGTGATTCTTAGAGATTTTCATAGACGACTTCTCTATCTTTGGTTCAACATTTGAGGAGTGCCTGCACCGTCTCACTTTGGTTTTAGTGCGATGCAAGGAGAAGAACCTGGTGCGTAATTGGGAGAAGTGCCATTTTATGGTCAAGCAAGGAATTGTATTGAGGCATGTCATATCTCATCGAGGGATTGAGGTCGACAAAGGGAAGGTGGACTTGATTTCCAACCTTCTACCCCCACGTACGGTGAAGGAGGTTCATTCTTTTCTGGGCTATGCAGGTTTCTACAGGCGATTTATCCAGAATTTCAGCAAAATCGCCAGGCCCTTATGCAAGTTATCCTTGAAGGATGCCCCATTTATATTTGATGAGGACTGTAAGAAAGCATTTGGGGATCTGAAGAAGATTTTGACGTCCACACCCTTATTCAGCCACCCAACTGAGGTATGCCTTTTAAGATTATGTGTGACGCATCAGACTATGCTGTTGGAGTTGTTTTGGGGCAGCATGTTGATAAACTTCCCCATGTTATCTATTATACAAGTCGAACTCTAAACGACGCACAACTTAATTACTCTACCATTGAGAAGGAGTTGTAAGCAGTCATTTTTGCATTAGACAAGTTTAGATCCTACTTGTTAGGATCTAAGGTCATTATTTACTCGGATCATGCAGCCTTGAAGTATCTTTTCTCTAAAAAAGATGCTAAATCTCATCTTATCCGATGGATCTTGCTACTTTAAGAGTTCGACATCGAGATTCGGGATAAGAAAGGTTCAGAAAATATAGTGGCAGATCATTTGTCTAGATTGATTGTGGATTTCACTGAGGCCGCCACTCCCATTTCTGAGACCTTTCCTGATGAGCAATTGAGGCACATTGCTCATAGTCCCGCGCCATGGTTTGCTGATATAGTGAACTATCTTGTCACCGGGCACATGCCTTTGCATTAGGGGCGGCAAGATAAATCAAAGTTTTTGGCCATGGTAAAACACTTTTTATGGGATGATCCTTACCTGTTCAAGTATTGTCCCGATCAGATCATCAGAAGGTGTATTCCTGAGCATGACCAATCTAATGTCATCACCTTTTGTCATGATCATGCTTGTGGAGGCCATTTCAGTGCTAAAAAGGCCATTGCAAAGATTTTGCAGTGCGGATTCTATTGGCCTACCCTATTCCGAGACTCTCACACTTACTGTGTATCTTATGAGCGTTGCCAAAAGCTAAGGAGTCTTTCTAGGAGGAATATGATGCACCTCAACCCTATTCTGATTGTTGAGATTTTTGATGTGTGGGACATTGATTTTATGGGACCGTTCCCAAACTCCTTTGGCTACTTGTACATTCTAATTGTTGTGGACTATCTGTCCAAGTGGGTGGAGGCCATTGCATGCAAGACCAATGACCACAGAGTTGTGGTCCAGTTTTTGAAGGGCACTATTTTTGCTCGATTTGGTACGCCTCGAACAATCATAAGTGATGGAGGGAAGCACTTTTGCAACCAGATTTTTGAGCAGTTGATGAAGAATTATTTCATCACACACAAGGTTGCCACCCCATATCACCCACAGACGAGTGGACAAGTGGAAATTTCTAATCGCGAGATCAAACACATTTTAGAGAAAACTGTGAACCCTAGTAGAAAGGATTGGTCTCTACGATTGACTGATGCACTGTGGGCATATCGGACAGCTTTCAAGACGCCAATTGACATGTCTCCCTATCGTATTGTGTACGGAAAGGTATGTCACATTCCGGTTGAATTAGAGCATAGAGCCTATTGGGCTATCAAGCAGTTGAACTTCAATCTTTCGAAGGCTGGCACAAAAAGGAATCTCCAACTCAATGAATTAGAGGAGCTACAGAATGATGCATACGATTGTGCACGATCCTACAAGGCACAAATGAAGAAGACTCATAACCAACACATTTTGAGACGAGCTTTTGAGCCAGGTCAAAAAGTTCTTCTTCACAATTCACGCTTGCATCTTTTTCCAGGCAAGCTCAAATCTCATTGGATAGGCCCATTTATTATTCGATCGTTTTTTCGCATGGGGCCATCGAGATTAAGGATCCAAAGAATGGTAGCACTTTCAAGGTAAATGGAAAGAGGCTAAAACCATTCTTGGAGTTGAGGAGTCCGGATATTGAGACGATATTGTTGACGAATCCTATTTACTCTGATTGAGGGTCATCTACTAAGGAGAGTCTGGCTGAAGACTTTAAACTTAGCACTCATGGGAGGCACCCCACAACTTATCCTTTCTGTTTATTTATTATTTTACATATTTATAATTAATGTTTGTTTCCAGTATTTTTTGTTTTCTAGTCTTTATTTTTCAGGGACAACGCGTACTTTAGTTCAAGCTTGGGGGTATGCTACGCGCCATACTAGTCCAGATAGTTCTCCATATCCCAGGTCAGCTCTTTCCATAGTATTCACACATTGGGGTCAATGTGTCATTTAAGTTTGGGGGTATAGGAGACACGTTACACACACTTTGTCCTAATTTATTGTTTTCTTTTTCTTTTTCTTCGTGAAGATAAATGCATGTTCATGTTCGTCTAATAATTTTGGTTGATTTGAAAAAATTGTGATGTGATTTCATTGGTGAGTTTAAAACTTTAAACATTTGATCTGATGATGGAGTTTAAACTTTAGTTACTTACTTTAGGCATTTGAGAGTTCACATGTTTGAGCCACTCTAACACGTGCATTAGCACATATTTGTGTGAGGGTGACATGTGATGTTAATGTGTATGTTTCTTATTTTAACTGAAACGGGATGATTTGTGGGATTAACACTTGGGCATAAAAAAATAAAAAATAAAAAATTGATCATCATCAATAAACTTTCCATTGAGTAACTGGACCTCTTGCCTCAGTAAGCAGTGAGTGTTCACGTCAAAAGGTGGGAATTTTATTCATAATGATCATTGCGAAACTTTCCGCTGAGTAACTCGACCTCTTGCCTCAGTAAGTAGGGAGTGTTCACGTCAAAATGTGGAAATTTTTCTTGGTAGCATTAAGGCCAGTTTAGTTTCGTAGCCTTTTTGACTTGAGTTAGTAAGTCCTTAGGGGTGTCTTTACACCTAATGCCTTAAAACCATCTGGTTTGGGAGTCATTGACTCAACACTCGTTACATGGGTCAATTAGAAAGCTTAAGGGAACTAAACATAGCAGAGCCTTATTAAAAAAAATAATAATAAAGAAAAAAAATAAAATAAAATAATAATATGCCATCGTTGTTCATTCTATTGAGAAATTTTGTGAATCTTGAGATGTTGAAACATTGTACAGTGAACTTATTTGGAAACCTCATCCGTATATACTAATTCACTTTACATTGATTCGAGCTTGTGATGTCTTAGCATGTCTCTTGTAAGTAATTAGGTTTTAAACTCTTATTCATTGTGAAAATGGGTTAGATTTTTTAAGTTTGCTGATGAACGAATTTCATGATTTTGAGTGCTCCTTAAATTTTTGGATACCATGAGTATTGAACTTTTCTTTTATGATTCTTTGTTTTTCATTTAGTTTTTTATTTTGTTTTGCTAAGGGACTAGCAAAATATAAGTTTGGGGGTATTTGATGAGTCTTAAATATTGCATATTTAAGCCCTTAAATTATATATGTTAAGCTCTTAGTTTGTATTATTTCCCTTTATTTTATGTATTTTCTGTGTTTTGTGTATTTTTATAGGTTTTTGGGGAAAATGAAGCATTTCGGGAGATCAAGCTTCAAGAGCAAAAGTTGAGGATGCCTTGTGCGATTGATCGCACGAGTCATTCGATCGAGCGCACCTGCCTACGAATGAGCACATGGCCAACATCCCACATCAAAATCCTTGCAGTGCAGTGCACCTGCGATCGAGCGCACTTGGGGCAGTATCCCACATCGAATCTGAAACCTATAGTGCATCAAGAATCCCCCTATATAAACACCATCTGACTTCATCATTCGGTGTGCAATTCCTGAGCCATTTGGTGTAATCCAGTGGACGTCTGCTAGCATTCTGGTGGACCCCGAAGGCTTTGCTACCACGAGGGGAAGCGCCGCCCAATAGTAAGTAGAATTTCTCCCTTGTATAGTAAATATTTCTTTTCATTTTGTTTTGTTTAGTTTAAATGTTTAGCACTTTTATTATGAACTGTAGTTTCATAACTATTAGTGGCTAGAATCTTTAACTAAGGTTGAAGATGAAGCCTTGCCATTGTTTGGCATATTAGTTTCAGTTTTGTTTATACAATTCTGATGTTTTTTTTTTAGTATAAATGTTCTGTCAATTATTTGACTTGAATCTTATGATTGATTGTGTTTAAATTGTTCTGTTGGATATTCCTTGTTTTTCATCTGATGGATACATCGAATTGTTTTCGATTAAATTGGATTTCCTTTGTGATTTGTTAAAAGCGGATACTTTGGATGCTTTTGGTTTAATCGGGATATTCGTTGTTTTTTGTTTTAAGTTGGATTCATAGAATGTTTTGATAGGTTATTTTTAGACATTGAGATATATGCTTAACTTCGGCGGGGTGGATTCAGAAACCTTAGTCTTTTTATCATTTGCTTTAAACCAATTTAGTTTAAGTTTATATTTCTTTTGCAAAAATACAATTCAAAATTCGGAACTAGGTTAAGATAAGGTTAGTTTAGATAAAATTATATTTTCACAACGCAATTCCCTGTGGATTCGACCTCGCACTTGCACAAACACTATATTGCAAACGATTTGTGCGCTTACGAGTAATTTAAAACTCACAACAAGGGACTCTTTGTAGTGAGGCTGGTTGTAAAGAAGATAGAGAGTAGTATAGAGAGAGAGCATTGTAATCTTCTTTCTTCTCTTCTTGGTTTCTTTAAGAACTTGAGCTTCTTGAAGGGGATTGTTGTAACTTGTAAGAACCATTTGAGATAGTGTAGAGAGTTCGAAGGAACTCACGGGGATGTAGGCACATTGCCTAACCTCGATAACAAATTGCTTATCTTCTTTCTTTCTTTAATTTTCTGTTCCTGTTTTCGATTCCAATTCTTTCTACAAGTCATTCTAGACTTGGGTGTTTGGAAAATCACCAACCAGGCATCTTGTCAAGGTGATTTCCAACAGAATCTCATAATATTTTGAGCCAAGCTGTAGAAATTCAGGAAGATTTTACTTTTATGCAAGTACCAGTCATAATTCTAGACAGAAAAGAACAAGTCTTGTGTAATAAAGTTATTCCTTTGATTCAAGTGTTATGACAAAACAAAGATGTTAAAGAAATTACTTGAGAGCATGAAACAATAATGAAGAAAGAGTACCCCCAAGCATTTTAATGAGTTAGGTAAGAAAATTTTGGGGACGAAATTTTTATAAGGTGGGTAGAATTGTAAGACTTGTTTTCTTAAAGTAAATGTAAAGAAGTAATTTGATAGATATTACATGGAATTAAAATGATATATGTTGACCCTCACCTGTATTTTAATGATGACAAAACACAACTCTTATTATACTAACAGTACAATCTAAGTGTAGTAAGTAACAAAATCATTCAACCAAGGATCAAGGTGCAAGAACTCAAACCGAATCAATCTTTCAAGTGAAGACTGAGGAACTAGTATAGGTCTAAGGTATTTAAACCAGTGTAAGTCTCACTTGTACATTGTAATAGCTTGTTCATTGGCTCGCACACAAATTTTTTTTTTTTAAGTCAAACATTTTTAAGTTAAAACTTTTTAACACAGAAAAACTGGGTTGGAAGACAACCCAGTCGATTGGGTACATATACCAGTCAACTGGTATATGGACAGTAAGTCTCCAGTCGACTGGGTAAGATATACCAGTCAACTAGTATAATGGACAGACAGTCCCCAGTCGACTGGTAAGATTAACCCAGTCGACTGGTACCCCAGAAGCTTTAAAAACGAGATTTTTTAAGAGAACCCAGTCGACTGGTAGTTCAAAAAATATGACTGTTGGACACGAAATCTGAACTTTTAAAGGCACAATCTTTTCAAATTAAAGTCCCAACGGCCATATTAATTGATGGCTATATAAACCCACTCTATTGAGCATTCAATAGAGAGCTGGAGATATTCAAAAGAGAAGAACACACATAATCAAGTCAATTACTCTTTGAAACACAAAAAGCTTTGAAATATCTTGCTAAGCCATTCTTCAAGCTTTACTTTGAAAGAGAGACATTGTTGAGTTGTATAAGCTTTCATTTGCTGTCTCTCTACCATTTATTTTACAACATCTTTTGTATAGGGATTACTTCCGAAAGGAAGGAGATTACTTCCGAGAGGAAGGGGATAGCTTCTGAGAGGAAGGGATTGTAAGGTTTATACAACACCGGTGAAGTTGTACGACTAAGTTTCTTAGTGGATTACTTCAAGGAGGTTCCCTGAAGAGAATGGACATAGGGTCGGAACGAATCCGATATTGCCGAACCACTATAATATGAGTTTGCATTCTCTACTCCTTAAACTCTTTATTTACAGTACATTACTTGTTCAATTGCTTGTTGCTTATACGTTTTTTATAAACTTGTGTTTATTTCGTAAAAGTTTTAAAAAAAACCCAAAAAACCTCAGTCTACAATTAGTATCAGAGCCTCGTTCTCAATTTTAGGCTTAATGTCCTTGAGTTGACCCGATGGCAGCAAATAGCTATTCTGAGGGACACTCTTATACTAGACCTCCTTTGTTCAATGGCTCCAACTATAACCATTGGAAAAATAGAATGAAAATATTTGTCGAATGACAAGATTATAATCAGTGGAGAGTCATTGAAGAAGGACCTAGAATTCTTTCAAAGGAAATATCTATTGGAGAGATCAATCATACAATGCCAAAACTCAAAACTGAGTACACTGGCGAGGATTGTAGAATGATGTCTCTCAATAGCAGAGCAACAAGTATTTTACATTGTGCTTTAGATATTTCTGAATACAATAAAATCTCTGTATGTGTTTCAGCTAAAGAGATATGGGATAAACTGCAAATTACATATGAAGGAATTAATGAGGTCAAAAAATCAAAAATCTATATGCTAGTTTCTGAATATGAAACCTTTAAAATGTCTTATAACGAAATAATTTCTGAAATGCACTCACGGTTCACAACTATTGTAAATGGTTTAAAGCTGCTTTATAGGAATATTGAGGATAGAAACTAACAAGAAAAATCTTGAGATCCTTGCCACCTTCATGGAAACCAAAGAAGACAGCCATTCAGGAGGCCAAAGATCTTGACAAACTTGATGTTGAGACACTACTTGGGTCATTGTTGACATATGAGATGGAAGAAATGATTCCCATTGTCAATAATGATGAGAAAAAGAAAAAGTAGATTGCTCTCAAAGTTTCTACAAGCAACAAAGAAATGAAATCGGAAAAAGAAGCAGAGAGCAGTGAGGAAGATGGTAAAATGGCCTTAATCACCAAATGGTTCCATAGGTTCTTGAAGAAAAGCAAGAAACCTTATACAAAGGATCCCACTTCAAAAAGGGAACCACTTATATGTTATGGCTGCAAGAAGCCCGGTCGCATCAGGGCTGATTGTACGGTTTCAAACAAACCATACAAGAGCTTCAAGAAGAAAGCCATGATAGCAACTACTTGGAGCAATGACGAAGAAGAAGAAGAAGAGTCATCGGACAAAGAAGTCAGATACGAGGAAATTGCCAAGCTTTGTCTGATGGCAATCGACGATGAAAGTGAGGTAACATCTTCTCCCTTTTCTAAGAATAATATTGTGAGCAGTAGTGAAGAACCGCTAGAAGTAATAAATGAAATGCATGATGAATTGAAGAAATTCGATTCTAGAAATTCAATTCTTAAGAAAGAGGTATTATCTCTTTCTAAGGAGATTATAAGTCTTAGAGAAGAAAAAGATAAATTATCTTCTTTGCTATATGATTCTTCTTAAGACTTCCTCAAAGATGAAAATGAAAATTTAAAGAAGAAGATATTAGAAATAAACGGAACTATATCTAGACTCATGCTTGGAAAGGAAAAGCTTGATGAAGTGCTTTCTTCCCAAAGATTAAGTGGAGGAAAATCTTGTTTAGGATACTCTCCATTAGGAAAAAAAAAATTAGAAGAGAGCTTATTCATTAAAGCTTCATGTGTGAGTGAAGCCTCTACTTCAAAAACCCCTAGCAAGGTTAAAAGCACTCCCTCAATGAATGCTAGGAAATCTAGAAATTCAAATGTTCATACAAGAATGAAGCATCCTAGAAATACACATGCTTATATGTATGCACACTAAAGAAATGTTTATACACATCCTAGGGATAACCATCATGTGCATCCTAGGAACAATCTGTATAATCAAAATATGCACTCTGCACATACACATCCTAGGAATTACCATCATGGTTACCCTAGAAATAATTTGCATACTCATAAAAATGCTATCATGTATCCTAGAATGCATCATCATACATTCTCTGGAAATGACATGCATTTTTATATTCCGTACCATAGAAACATGTATCCTAGGAACTCCTATCCTAAGAATAATAGACATGCACATCTAAGATATCCTAGAAATTTCAATAACTACTATCCTAGGATTGTGCATCATCAACATGTCCTTAGATCACCATATACTGTTAAGAAAGTATGGGTCCCAAAAGGAACCGTGTTTTCTAGGACTAACCCCAAAGGCCCCAAGAAATTTTGGGTACCTAAAAGTGCAATTGTATATCCTTGTGTGATATAGATATGTCTTCACACCAAGGAGAAAGGTAACTATTGGTACCTTGATAGTGGATGCTCAAAGTACATGATCGGTGATAAAAATGTATTCAAGGAGCTAACTCTAAGAGATAGTGGATATGTCACCATTGGAGACAACACCAAAATAAAGATCATTGGGCATGGAAAAGTTAGAAATGATTTCTCAACCTTAGATAATGTATTGCTAGTGCAAGGCCTTAAGACAAATTTACTAAGCATTAGTCAACTATGTGACAAAGGCAACAAAGTCACATTTTAGACCTCTCATTGTCTAGTTATAGACATCAAGAGCAACAAGATCAAATTTGTTGGCCATAGACATGAAAATGTCTATATAGTTGATTTGAAATCCTTGCATTCTAAAAACGAAAATTGTTTTCCTGCATTTAGTGAAAATCCATGGCTATGGCATAGAAGGCTTGGTAATGTGAACATGAACTTGCTAAAAATCATTTCAAGAAAAGATTTAGTCATTGGACTTTCCAAAATCAATTTTGAAAAAGACAAAGTATGTGATGCTTGTCAAATGGGAAAACAAACAAGGATTTCTTTTAAAGCAAAAAATGTAGTCTCAACTACTAGACCTTTGGAACTTCTGCATATGGATTTATTTGGTCCAATTAGTACCATTAGTCTAGGTGGTCATCAATATGCTCTTGTTATTGCTGATGACTATTCAAGATATACCTTTGTTATTTTTATTGCTTACAAGGATGAAGCCTTCAAAAGATTTGAAAAGTTTTGCAAAAAGGTTCAAAATGAAAAAGGAATTTGTATTTAAAGCATAAGAAGTGATCATTGAAAATAATTTGAAAATTAAAGCTTTTCAAGATTTTGTGATGAAAATAGAATTGATCACAACTTTTCAACTCCTAGAACTCCTCAATATGGAGTTGTTGAGAGGAAAAACAGAGTTCTAGAAGAATTTTCAAGAACAATGCTTTGTGAAAATATACTTTTGGGCTGAAGCCGTGAACACTTCTTGCTATATCTTAAATAGAATTTTCATTAAGCCTATGCTTGATAAAACTCCATATGAACTATGGAAAGGTAGAAAGCCTAATATCTCTTATTTTCGTACTTTTGGGTGCAAATGCTTCATTCTAAATAACAATAAAACTAACTTGGGTAAATTTAACTCTAAGGCCGATGAAGGGATATTTTTAGGATATTCTACATCGAGTAAGGCTTATAGAGTTTTCAATAAGAGAACTCTAGTGGTAGAAGAATCTGTACATATAACTCTTGATGAGTCTAACTTAATTAGTAGTAGAGAAGTTTCCTTTAAAGATGATGCAGATTTTATTCTAAGAACGGAAACTCCTACTCCCATTGTTGACCTAAAGGAGAATCCACCTCAAGCAAATGAAAAGATGGAAACTCACATTTTGTTTCAACCATCTACAAGCCATCTAGAGGAAAGTCTACCCAAAGATTGGAGGTATGTAAATTATCACCCGATTGATCAAGTGATTGGTGATCCTTCACAAGGAGTAAGAACTCGCTCTTTTATTAGAAATATTTGCAATTTTGTAGCTTATTTGTCTCAAGTAGAACCTACGACTTTTATAGAAGCTGAGAAGGATAATGATTGGATAATTACAATGCAAGAAGAAATAAATCAATTTGAAAGGAACAAAGTATGGAATCTAGTTCCAAGACCTAAGAATCATTCAATAATTGGAACTAAATGGGTATATAGAAATAAGATGGATGAAAATGAAATAGTAACTAGAAACAAGGCTAGACTAGTTGCTAAGGGATATAATCAAGAATAAGGAATAGACTTTGATGAGACCTATGCTCCCGTAGCTAGATTAGAAGCTATTCGAATGTTATTAGCCTTTGCATGCTTTAATAAATTCAAGCTATTTCAAATGGATGTAAAAAGTGCCTTTTTAAATGGCTTTATAGAAGAAGAGGTTTATGTTGAGCAACCTCTTGGATTTGAAAATCCTAGTCTTCCAAATCATGTCTACAAGCTTTCTAAAGCTCTATATGGGTTGAAGCAAGCTCCAAGGGCATGGTATGAAAGACTAAGTAAATTTTTGATTGACAATGATTTTGTAAGAGGTAGAATAGACACAACTCTCTTCACAAAAATGACACTTTGATAGTTCAAATATATGTTGATGATATAATATTTGGTGCTACTAATGAATTTATGTGTCAAGAGTTTGCAAAGTGTATGCAAGGTGAATTTGAAATGAGCATGATAGGAGAGCTTACCTACTTCCTTGGACTTCAAATCGAGCAACTAAAAGGAGGCATCTTCATCAATCAATCAAAGTACATTAAGGACCTACTAAAGAGGTTCGGGATGGAAAGCTCAAAGCCACTTGGAACTTCTATGAGCACATCTACTAAACTTGATCTTGATGAATGAGGTAAAACTGTAGATACTAAATACTATAAAAGCTTGATAGGTGCTTTGCTTTATTTGACTGCAAGTAGACCTGATATAATGTTCAGTGTATGCATATGTGCTAGATTTCAGGCTACTTCTAAGGAATCACATGTAGTTGCAGTAAAAAGAATCCTTAGATATCTACAAGGAACCCAAACCATAGGATTATGGTACTATAGAGAATCATCTTTTGAGCTTGTAGGATATTCAGATGCTGATTTTGCTGGATGTAGATTAGATAGAAAAAGCACAAGTGGAACATGCCAATTCTTAGGTGCAATGTTAACATCTTGGTTTTCCAAGAAACAAAATTCCATTGCACAATCAATTGCTGAGGCGGAATATGTAGCAGCTGGAAGTTGTTGTGCCCAAGTGATATGGATGAAACAATAACTAGAAGACTATGACATGAACCTAAAAGGCATCCCTATACATTGTGATAATACTAGTGCTATCAACCTAACCAAGAACCCTATTCAGCACTCTAGAACCAAACACATAGAAATCGAACATCATTTCTTAAGAGACCATGCTCAAAAAGGTGATATAAGACTAGAATTCATACCTTCGGAAGATCAAATAGCTAACATTCTTACAAAACCTCTAAGTGAAGCTAGTTTTTGTAAGATTAGAATGTTGATGGGATTGTTGGATTATGATAAACTGAATATCTCATTGCTCTTTCATTTCATCATTTACAAGTTTTACATCTAGTGAAAGAGTATTAATTCTTGTTTAAATATCTCCCTCACTGAAGATGTCATAGATAAACAAATTACATGCTACAATTCAAGACTAAAAATTTTTATAAAGGTCCAGCTGACTGGTAAATATGTTCCAGTCGACTGGTAAGTCTCTGCTAATTCTTCCAGTCGACTGGTAATTCACATCCAGTCGACTGGTACCTCTAGACCCTGTTTGGAACCAACGTTTTTTGAAATTCAGTTATCATCCAGTCGACTAGTACAAACTACCCAGTCAACTGGTATCTTACTGCCTATTCACCCAGTCGATTGGTACATTGACCCAGTCGACTGGTATGAAAAATATTCATCTTTTCGAAAGGACCCAGTCGACTGGTATCGCAATCCTATATGTAGACTATTCATTTTTTTCTTATTTTTATGCCATTTTCAAGCAACCTAACTTTCTCTTTCTAGAAAATTTCACCATTTTGATCCAAAACCTTCCAAACATCATCTAAACACACCAATCTACTCATCCCAAACATTATTTTCAACTTTCTATGGTTGAAATCTTCCATTTTCACCAAAAACCTTTTTCCCCAAAAACCCCATTTTTCCCAAAAATGTCCGATCGAATCCGTATCAAATACACAACCGGAGGACCAAATGCGCCAACAAGGCCAAGGTCCACCAAACCTACGGATCCAAATACACGGGGGAAGGGCATGGTGGCCTCATCAAGTAAAAAGCCCAGAACATAGCTTAATGAGGCTCTGTTTTCCAGTCCTGCAGCCAAAGGGAGGTATGACTCGATAATACACCACAAGAAGATCATGACGGGTAGAGTTGTCGATTTTGACTCTATTCGTCATGGCAACTTCGATATTTTGCCAGTCTTTGAGGCAATACACCTGACCCAACTGGTCAAAGTGCATGAAAAATATTACCTGAGACTGATTCACCAGGTCTATGCGAATTTGGTGAAACCCAATCCACTGGCTCTGAGATTCAGAACCAGTGTCTAGGGTGTGGAGTTTGAGGTCAACACTAACCTCCTCATGAGCATACTGAGGATCCCTGTAGGAGGGATCCAATGGAGTCTGGACGGTTGGCCAGATAATTTCAAAGTCGAGGCAGCCTGTCAGATAGTCAGGGGTGACCCTAACTATGTGTACAGACCCACTACATTTCACACATGTAGTGATATGCCCCTCGACTCGAAATTGTTCAACCTCATAGTGAGTTGGACCATCCACCCAAGACTTGAGAGTGGGAGGTATCTATCTAAGATAGATACAGTATTGATTTGGTGCCTTAAAATAGGGCACCACTTCAATATATATCCCCTGCTGCTCGCCAATATGATTAATGGTGAAGCAAGCGACTCAGGGTGTCTACCCTACGGGATGCTTGTTACACTCATACTCCAGTACTTCTGGGTGCCTCTCCCTACCTCCGAGGCTAACGATATCGGGTCGACGGATATCATCAATGTCTCATCATTGAAGAAGATGGGATGTACGATTCAGGACGGCTTCATCTATTCAAAGGTCGGGAAGCACATACGGATCCGAGAGGATGAGAGCAGTGATGATGAGGAGGCTGCTGTTGATACTGCTGACATGGGCATGAATACCTGAGCACCTCCCATTGGTGACTCTAGTACTGGTTAAGATGGGTATGGTGATCTACTTCATGCCATCACGAGCCTCCAGCTGACCATGCAGTCCAGATTCCAGACATTGAGCTCCTCCATCGAGCATCTACGGGATGACTTTGAGCTACACCGAGAGCATACAGAGAGTTCCTTAGCTTAGATACGGGATCTCATTTGCGACAGCTTGGACTCTCCCACTCCTTGAGTCATTTTCTATGTTATTTTGATGTACATAGTGTTTTCTAGCTCTTAGCATGTAGTACAGACATATATATGTATTTCTGTCTTATATATGGCTCTATGAAGCCCGTTAATGTATTAACTTTCTATATATGATGATGATTTTTCATTAGACATATTTCATGCATCTATTTACTTTATTTGTGCTATACTTGCATAGTTTCTAATTGCTTTTATTCAAGAATATGCTCTGAAACTGGTTATGCTTGTATGAAAACTTCCGGTTCTTCTCGGGAAGGCTTCCGAACTCTGACTGAAGCCAAATTTTCGGTTACAAGTTTTTTTTAGCATACTCTAGATGACTATAGTAGCTAAGTAGCTTATTTTTTAGTTTCTGGCCCCTTTGGTTGCTGTTGTCAAAACGGGAGAGAAAAATGAGAAAACGACGAGAAAAACTATGTAAACAGAAACCAATGCATAGATTTAGGGGGAGTACTGCTCCAAAGAATATTGAAAATGATTCATTTGATTGGTTGAGTTGTTATTGATTGGTTAAAATGAAAATATAAACTGGATTTGCTTGTTTATAGGGTGGTTTTACTCGAAAAACAGAGGAAACTCTATCCGATTTTTTTTGAAAATCCAAACACTTAGTTTTTAAAACTGTTTTCACATTATTAGTTTTGTCATCATCAAAAAGGGGAAGATTATTGACCCTCACCTGTATTTTAATGATGACAAAACACAACTGTTATTATACTAACAGTACAATCTAAATGTAGTAAGCAACAAAAGTATTCAACTAAGGATCAAGGTGCAAGAACTCAAGCCGAATCAATCTTTCAAGTGAAGACTGAAGAACCAGTATAGGTCTAAGGTATTTAAACCAATGTAAGTCTCACTTGTACATTGTAATAGCTTGTTCAATGACTCGCACACTAAATGTTTTTTTTAAGTCAAACATTTTTAAGTTAAAACTTTTTAACACAGAAAAACTAGGTTGGAAGACACCCAGTCGACTGGGTACATATACCAGTCGACTGCTGTATGGGACAATAAGTCTCCAGTTGACTGGGTAAGATATACCAGTCGACTGGTAAAATGGACAAAAAGTCCCCAGTCGACTGGTAAAATGGACAGACAGTCCCCAGTCGACTGGTAAGATTAACCCAGTCGACTGGTAGCCCAGAAGCTTTAAAAACAAGATGTTTCAAGAGAACCCAGTCGACCGATATCACGACCCAGTCGATTGTTAGTTCAAAAAATATGACTGTTGGACATGAAATCTGAACTTTTAAAGGCATAATCTTTTCAAATTAAAGTCCCAACGGCTATATAATTGATGGCTATATAAACCCACTCTATTAAGCATTCAATAGAGAGCTGGAGATATTCAAAAGAGAAGAACACACACAACCAAGTCAATTACTCTTTGAAACACAAAAAGCTTTGAAATATCTTGTTGAGCCATTCTTGAAGCTTTACTTTGAAAGAGCGACATTGTTGAGTTGTATAAGCTTTCATTTGCTGTCTCTCTACCATTTACTTTACATCATCTTTTATAAAGGGATTACTTCCGAGAGGAAGGGGATTACTTTCGAGAGGAAGGGATTGTAAGGTTTGTACAACACCGGTGAAGTTGTACGACTAAGTTTCTTAGTGGATTACTTCAAGGAGGTTCCTTGAAGGGAGTGGACATAGGGTCGGAATGAATCCGATATTGCCGAACCACTATAATCTTTGTTTGCATTCTCTACTCCTTAAACTCTTTATTTATAGCACATTACTTGTTCAATTACTTGTTGCTTATACGTTTTTATAAACTTGTATTTATTCCGTGAAAGTTCTAAAAAAACCCAATTCATCCCCCCTATTGGGTTGAAACCTAAGTCTATAATATATACATGAAAAATTTACTATTTAATGAAATAATTCTTTTGAAAAAAAAAGGACAGTGTGTGTGATTATAAAGAAGAAAAAAAAGACAACACCTAGATACCCAGGTGTTGTCTCCACATGCATAAACTTTGCATTTAAGACACAAGGGAGGGAGCAAATGTGCTGAAACGGTGGGCAGTTTATATATATAGCTTTTATTTTATTTTGATGTTTCTTACCAAATCCTGTTTGGTTTTCTTCTTTTTTCAATTCAAATTACTCACTTTTTTAAAACACCTCGGGACTCAAAGAAATGTTGAAATATTTAAATTTTGAAGAAGTTTACAAGAGAATGTTTAAGAGATTCAAGGGAAACTTTAAGAAAAACAAAAGGTAATAATATGAATTTTACCCAGAATTGATATTATGCATGCATGAAATTACCCGAAATTTGATGTAGAAATTAAAGGGTATGCATTATGGAAGAATTGAAGAACAAATTAGAAATTTTAATATAAATATTATGTTAGGTGTTGACGATTAGCAATCGGGTGAAATTACTGAAAATAGCAAAAAAGGCAAGGAGGTGATCCACGAGTAGCTTTAAGTGCTACGTGGTAAGTTAGATTTACTTTTAATAATCGAGATAAATATGAAATATAAAATGATGATATTTGAATTAATTATTGAACTATGATTGGATGATATATGAAAGTTGTTGTTGGAAATCACCTTGACAAGATGCCCATGTGGTGATCTTCCAAACACCCAAGTCTAGAATGACATGTAGAAAGAAATATAGCAATCGAACACAAGAACATAAAATCAAAGAAAGAAAGAAGACAAGCAATTTGTTATTGAGGTTCGGCAATGTGCCTACGTCCCCGTGAGTTCCTCCGAACTCTCTGCACTAAATCAAATGGTTCTTACAAGTTTACAGCAATCCCCTTCAAGAAATAAAGTTCTTGAAGAAACCAAGAAGAGAACTAGAAAATGATAGACCTATACAATACTTTCTATCAATTCTATACTAACCTCTCTTCTTTACAACCAGCCTCACTACAAAGAGTCCCTCTTGTGTTTATGTCTCTCACACAATTCTCTCTATGTGTTTATAATTGATCTCACAATGTCACAAACTTGTGTTCTTATCTCTTGTGAAAAATGAGGCTAGGAAACGCCTTTTATAGCCATCCACTTCTTGGACATTCTTGTGAATCAATCTCCACCCTTTGATCATGATCTCCACTTAATCATGGCCCTTCATGACTTTCCTAAGTGGCGCTATGCATTTTGGCCTTGCACACATGCACCTAAGAAAGTCCTTATGCATGCTGCCTATGTGTGCTTGACTTTGCCTAGCACCTAGTCGCTCACCAGGGCAAGGTGCGGTGCTGGGCAGAGTGCCTTTGCAGTAGCTCCTGGGCAGTGCGGTGCTGAAGTTGAGCGGTGAGGTGCTGGTTCATTCCTGGAGGCATGAGCACTGGGCTGTGAGGTGCTGGATGCTAAGCGGTGTAGTGCTGGCCCTGTCCCAGCAGCACCCATGCTGGAAGGTGCGGTGCTGGATGGTGAGCGGTGAGGTGCTGGTGCACATTGATGCTGCCTAGCAGTGCGCACACTCCATCAGCTTGTGTGCAGAAGTGCACACACTAGTGCGCCTAGCCTTACCTTGCTCCAAAGTGATGCACACATATGTGTACAGTCTTCTAACTTGCTGAACTTTAGTTCTCAAACTTTGGTTTAGACTTTAACCATCTTTGAATCATGCTTGGACCTGTTCAAACCTTAACCATGTTTAAACTTTAGACAAATACCAACAGCTGATTGGTATTATATGAATAATTGATACGTTCAAAATTTATTATATAAGAAATAATATTATTGAAATAATGAGTTGATGAAATATACATAATGAAAGGATAAATGAAATTCTTGACAAGCTATGATTGATAATTTTATATGATCTATGAGGAAATAATTTAATGAATATGACAAAAATAATAATTTTGAGAAAGAGTTGGATAGTTAAATTGAATGCTTGAATGTATGCTTGTTTTTGTATTATTGCTCATATGCATATTTCATATTATTGCTAATATGCATGACATAAAAGAACCGGGATGACAGCCGGTCTAAATGAAAATTAAAGAACCAGGAAGGCAGTCGGTCTAGCTGAAAATAAAAGAATTGGGAAAGCAGCCTATCTAAATGAAAATAAAAGAACCAGGAAGGCAGTCGGTCTAGCTGAAAATAAAAGAACAGGGAAGGCAGCCTATCTAATTGAAAATAAAAAACTGGGAAGGCAGCCGATCTAAGCTGAAACATGTCGACACGTGGGAAGACGTTCCCAAATGATAATATGAAATGATCTGATAATTTAAGTTCATGCATTGCATTTGTTTTAAATATTCATTATTATTGCTTAAAATGTTAAAGCATCATTCTCGATGGTGAATTTATTGATAGACAAATGAATCTCATAGAGAGACAAATATGATGAGAAAGAAATATGACAATATAATATGATAAAAAATTGTTTAATTGATTGATTATATGTTGTGAACTTCATAAGAAGGTAAATAACGATGTTAAATTGATAATCTCAAGATGATTAAATGCATGAGAAGAAAAAATTATATGTTTGATGATTAATTCAAGATGAGATTGATAAATAGTTGAAATTATAATATGATGTTATTATTAATTTACATGAGATAATAGATGAATTAATATGGGAAGATTATTTGAAAGATTGAATGATTATCTGTGAAGAAATAGATGATTTATATTGGTAAATTCCAAGATATCGAATTTTAAGATGTGACTGGAAGTATACAATCGAATATTTCTATAAATTTAATTCTTTGAGCTTGTGAAGCTCACGCCTCATTGTTAAATAATTTCAGGTAGTGAGCAGGATAGATAGATTGGTGAGCTTAGATTCAGGTTGAGTCATTATCTTTAAGCTACGTGGTCCACATTCTCAGACCAAAAGAAGAAAATGGGAAAGCATATTTGTAAATATTCATGCATCATATGTTGTATATATTATTTTAGTTGAAATTTTAATAATATAACTCCCCTGTTGAGGTTGAGGATTGATGTTTTTATATATATATATATATATATATATATATATATATATATATATATATATATATATATATATATACGTTTAGTTGATGCACGCTTTTATATTGTTGCATATATGTGTCGTTTTGGGATTTCAAAATGTGACGACACTGTCTCAGGGGTGGCTAACATTGGGATGGGTTGTTACATTTAACCATGAACAAATGGGTAAGTATATGTATATGCTAGGGTGATGAAGATATTTAGGTTCTTGATGGAATGGAAATTGAGTGGATATTGGAACTGGAATGTTCTTGAAATTGCTGGCTGTGTTTGCTACTAGAAACGTGGGATAGTTCAAAAATAAGGGAGTTGTTGCCGAAATTTTGTAAAATTGATAATGATTATAAATCTTAAACGATAAAACAAAGATTTAAAAAAGGTGAAGAATACATTGGTACGATTTTAAAGGATTGAAAGGGATTAAAAACAAATTATTTGGATAAACTATTGACATGGTAAGGAAGGCAATGTTGAAAATGATTGAGGTAAAAAGTAAAAGAATAGTGGTGTAGAGTTAATGAAAAAGGAAAATTTTGTGATAATTAAAATTTGAAGAAAGATAGTAAATGAAATGTGTACTCTCTTAACTTAACTACACTTCTAATTCTTCTTCTTTTCTCATTTATCCTTCCAGTCCATATAGAAAAAAAACCAAACTTTTAGAAAACCTTTTAACACTTCACTTTTTAACTTTTTTTTGGTTTATTCTTATGTCTAATCACCCAATGTACATCAAAATTCAACAATGCTCCACTAAATCATTATAACTAACAATCTTCAATTTTAACACTTAGTATCTACAACACAAAATCCATATAATTCATCGAAAAAGGTAACTCTCAAATCAATCATGATTTATACTTTCCTTCATACACTTAGTAAAATTTTATCCTCATTTCCTTAACGCTTCTCGATAACTCCTCTATTAATTTAAGAAATTCTTTTCACTTCACATTAAGCTTCCTTACACAATCACAATGTTTAGAAACCTCCAATCTCTTTAACTAATTTCTTTACTAAAGATTTCTCCCAACACTATTCCTTTCTAATGCATTCCGCACTTCATCTTGTCTCGAGTTACGACTTTCCTCTTGAATTTCTTCTTCTCTCTTCCATTTTTTTTATTTAACTGTCTCTTAGTTTTGCATCCTATATTTATCTCTCTTCCACAAAAATTACTCTAATACTCTTATATCTCATCGAAATCTTGATTCCCAATACTACACTTTCTTAATACCTTCATTGATATAGTAATCTCTTTTGCTAAGCATACTATTCATACTTTTCAATTCATTAAGTTTTCTAGTATTTCAACCACATCTAAAACAAGTCATCCAAAACCCCATTTGGATTTTTAAATCTTCAAAACTTTAGTTCATCACCATATATCGCTCACTAGGTCCAATTTAGTGTTCCTCAAATTTGCATCTCCAAGTAATATAAAGCTTTCAGTTCATCAAGCTAGCATCAACCATTTAATTATTCATCCCTAAATCATAACTCAAGGCTTCATAGGATTTGAATAAATCCACCATCTCTTTGTATCAAACTCCTATTAACTTTAGGATCAAATCAACATCCATTAGACCTTTCTCCTTTACAGGTTCTTACACAACAATTTCTACCTTCCAATATACTTCCTTTACTATCTTTTCTAAAGACTTGAAACACCGAAAATTTTACTTGTAATTTACTTAACACCATCATTCATTACTTGAATAACTTTTCTCATTTTATCGTCATCACTCTTTAGTAAAACTTATTCCTTACGCTAACCACTTATACAACAATTTCCTCTTTTTAAATTGTTAGCCCATCCATACACTTAACAATACTTTAATTACTCTTCTTAAGTCTCACATTCTAATGATATACTGACAACTTTTCAATTCTCGAACTTCCCCAATTTTTCTATTGATAACACAACCCAGTACTCAACAACTACCTTCCTCCTACTCTAATTAATCAAGTGTACACATACAAATCCACTACGCAAAACTTATTTATTTCAAGTTTACAATTTACTAACTATTTCTTAGGCTAAGACTACACAATAATAACAGAATCATTATCTACAAGTGCTTTAGCATCTACAACATGAAAAGAAATCATCAACTGAAATGTTATGCATAATTCAACATACTTCACTAGTTCTATACAACTTATTTTCATTCATACTTTTAGGAAATCATTCTTAATAATGCTTTTATATCTTTTAACTAGCAGTTCATTACTGATCTAACAATGTTCACACAAGATAAAGTAAAGCTTTCAAGTAAATAAAAATACTTAAGGAATAAATCATGTTCTCACTCTTTATATTTTAATCTTCTCATCAAACAACCATTCATATAATAGCATCCTTACGAGAAAAAGTAAAGTATATCAATCAAAGTATTTGTATCAAGCCAAAGCATTTACAATCAATATTTCCATCAAAGCAATCATCAACAAGTTTCACAAAACCAACACCATAAGGTTATCTCAACAGTACTTATTCAATCAGTACCCAAAAAAAAAGTCAACTCGACTTGTTCTTAAAATATTTTAGCCCCACTTAAACCATTACTGGTTACAACTCCTAAACAGTATCCTCTCTAACTCCACACAACTAAGTCTCTATATGCATCCCATGCAACTCACATAACGTAAATTAACTCTACAAAACCTTAAACCTAAGGCTCTGATACCAAAAATGTAATGACCCATCTTGAGTGGGCCCTACTCGGAATGGCTCCATTAACTATGGAATACTCATCATGAATACAAACATTCTATCAAACTTCACAAGTTTATGAAATCATAATTTTACACATCCAAACAATCTTTACAATATAAGAGAGTCAAAGATTTTAAAATCTTTAAAAGACACAAATGAAAGAAAACTCCCCCACTTAAATAAGCCTTTAATACTTTCTTTTACAGTGATTAAACCAAAACCAATGGCTTAGACTCTTAACAAAAACCCAAAAGATGAGGATGCGATAGCCAAAAATCTTATTTAGGACTTCCTTCAACTTTGACTATCAACCCCCGGTATTACCTAAAATATTAGAAAATAAAAGAGTGAGGTAAAAAGCTTAGTGAGAAACACATTACGAAAAGTAATTGTTTTAAAAGTTTTATTCTCTATTTTTCAAACCTTAATTTAAAATTTTTTTTGTCTAAGTACGGGAAATAATACGGCTTATAAGTATAGACTTTCAACTTACTTTTCTCATTACTTGTTACTAAAGGAGCAGTCATTACAAGTATTCTTTATTTCTTTAATAAATCAGAAAGTACATAGTTCTTACCACTTTACATATATCATAAGATCAAAATTTTGAGAGTAATGAGAAATCTCAACTATTTTTATACTACAACAATCAACATTTCATACCATTTACTAGACCAATTCAACACCCTTCATTGGGTGAATCACGTCACATGCCCTTCATGGGCCAATTACAACAGGTATCCTTTAATGGACTAATCACAACACATGCCTCTCATGGGCCATACATCACTTGTGCCTCTCATTGGCCAATAGAAGTCATCAATTATACACCAATCATCCATTATGAAAATGTGATGCAATGTAATACGATGCATGTTCAATTCTTTAATTAATTCATTTCATTTAACTTCATCTTCAAATCATATTCAATTTGTCCTCATCTACCCCTCTTTAGGCTAATCATAAAAATAAAAAAAAAAAAGATGTCTCCCATCATAAGTAATTCAGATCCCCTCCCTATCATTTACTAGGCAAGGTCTATACATCTCAACAACTAGGATTCCCTCCCTACCCCTTACTTGGTGGAGTTCTATCTTTTAGATAACTAGGATCCCCTCATTTCCCCTTATTGAGTGGAGTCCTAACCTCACATGATTACTTCGTTTGTTTACATTATCATTAAGAAATCAAGTCACATGAAAGGTATTCACAACACAAGTAATTCTCAATGAAAGTAATTACACACTTAATTCACAATGAACCACCATATCCACGAAAGAATATATCATTTAAACAAATCAACAATTTCTCAAACATAATATTTATCAATCAATCATATTACAACAACTTATCAAAAACAAACACATCAAGACTTATTTACAATCATTTCCTTTACATTCATTTATGTACTTTATGTCTTTTGTATCCCCTTAGTCCTTCATTAAGTTAATCATATCATAATCCTTCTTTGAGGTACAACCATATATTATTTTATATTATTCTTTAAATCATCTCTTATTCATATTTCCATAATCCTTTATATTTTGTGCCTCTATTTTTTTTATCATAGTTTACTACACTTACCAAGAGTAAGGTGAAACTCACCTTTGTTGATCCAAGATCCAACCTCAGATTTACTTCCTAACCTTTGAGTTTTTCTTTCAATCACACTAAACAAATACATATATACTTAGTATAATTACTCAAAAGCATACAAGCATTCAACACCTAAATTCTATTATGGAATTTATACAAGCATATAAAATCTATGGGTTAAGTCATAAACCCTTTCCTATTTTATTTAAAACTTTTATAAAAATCGTTCTAACATGTTTTCAAACAAAAGAAATCTTTTTAAGATCTTAAATTTTAAAACTTTATCATCTAATCAAGCTAATAGTACCTTGGAGAAGTTTAGGATTGAAATACTCTAACAAAAGTTACTTATTTTCGAAGATAAGGCTGAAAAACAGGTTAGGGGCTCGGATAGTGGACTGTCCATATTATACAGTCGAATGTAGGCTGCCTAGAAGCTTGTACATAAACCAAGAGAAGAATTTAACTCAGAATCTTTAAATCAACACACTTTGTACATAAACCCACTTTCCTTTAAGAACAAAACACTTTCTTAAACTTTCTTCAAAAATCTTCAAAATCAAATTTCAATAATTCAAATATTTAGTTAAATACACATGCTTAATAATTAAAAGTAAATGAGACAAAATTTTACCTTGATTTTGTCATAAATCTTCCATCTTTTCTTTTCTATTTCTTCATTCTTCCTCTTTCTCTCCTTTCCTTCTTTCTCCTCTCTTTCTCTCCTCTCTCTCGTTTTCGGTAGAAGGTTCCAACATAATTGATGGCCTTCTCTCACTCTCTCTTCTTATTTATACAAAATTTTCTTCCTTAATTATATAACCTTCCACTTTACTTCTCCTTTGCCAAAAATACCCCAAACACTTTAAAATTTTAGCATTTCCCTAAAGCAAAATTTAATTTTTAAAAATCTCATTTATATACTCATTTCTAATTCTATAAGACCTAATATGAATTAATTACAACTCTAATCTGAACAAAGTACATAATATACGCATTGAAGCACAAACTTCGAGATTAAAATATTCTAATTAAAATATGTGACTCTACATTTACCACCTCTCCAAGTAATCTTGACGTCCATCAAATTAAATTACATGCATATCGGTCATCTATCAGTCAAAAGCCTAGCTTCTAGTCTTTCTATATAAATCTCCCTCAATATACACAAAAAACATACCCAATAATTTGGATTATGGATTATAGGGAAAACAATTTTCAAAAAATGTAACGTTCCGACTAGTATAAGCCTTCTGAATGGCCAGATATCCCATTAAAATGCTAGGTTTAGCACGATATATCAAATTTATGTTGAATGTTCGTAACATTATAACCATAACAAATGGAATCAAACATGTGTAAACGACCATAAGTAGGAATTTTTCCAAAGCGGATCTCGTAAGGTGTTTTCCCATTAGAACTTTGGTTGGTAAGAGATTGATTAAGTGGTCGGTAGCACTAAGGCACAATCATCCCAAAATTCTAAAGTCAGTTTGGCTTCAAATCGGAAATGACAATATTTGCACTCAAAAACACTATTTTGTTAAGGCATTCCTAAATAATCATTAGGTGAATGACTCATTTGTTTTTAAGGAAAAGTTCAAAATCCCTAAGAAATGAATTTTTGGTGTTATCACTCCTGATTTGTTTGATTTTAGAGTTAAATTTTTGTTCAACCATAGTGAAACAAGGATTTAAGATGAACGATGGATTCGATTTTTGTAACGACCCATCCTGGGTTGGCTTGCCCAAGATGGTATTGCCACATTTTCTATCCAAGCACAACACATATAACAACAATATAATGCATCAACTAAAAATAAATATACATAAAGTCTTCAACTCTTTTCAGATGAGATACATCATCTTTATCCTTTTAGAAACAATATATACAAAAATAAATCAATGCATGAATATTTATAAATTTTCAAAAAAAAAATTTCTCTTTCTTTCATAAGCCTGAGGATGCTAACCATGGGACTTAGTTAAGGTAATTACTCACTCTGAGTATTAGCACAACTATCTACCCATCCTACCCATTTCCTAAAATATTTCAACAACGAGGAGTGAGCTTCACAAGCTTCGAGAATTAAATTACTAAAAATTATCGATTTGTATACTTCTAGTCAGATTTTATACTATAATCATATTGATAACTTTCATATTTTCATATTTCAAATCAATAATCAACTATCTTTGTCATGATAATTACCTCATCATGAGGTTCATATCATAAAACAATCATTTATATCTATTAATAATCTATCTCTTTCCAATCACTTCTCATCATAGTTGTCTCATTATAAGACTCATATTTTGATCATCAACATACAATCATTCTGATGCTCTTGCATCTTAAACAAAAACAAAAATATATTTTAACTAAAAATGCATGATCATCTATCTATCTATCTATCTATCTTTCTCATTATACCATTATTATTTCATTATTACTCCACACAATCAACGTATGGGATGTTGGAATTTTTTTATGTGGGCTACCACTAATTGTAGTGGTTTTGGTTTTATAAAACTGGGTCAGTAGTTTAGTCTAATGAGAAAAGTACGAGAACCCAGTGTTGATAATTGGTGATCCTATTGTTTGGGCTTGTACACATCTTAATATTATTAATGTGGGTTAGCAGTTAGTGTAGGCCTTAGTCCAATATGACCCATAGATGGAAGGGCTCATTTGGACTCTTAGTAACTAGGGTTACTTATGTCCATATAAATAGGCTAGGTCCCCTCTTTAACTCTCAGTACTTCAGTTTTTCTATCTATCTGAGAAAGCTAAAGTTGTGGGAGTACAAAAGGGAAGACCTATCCCTGATCACTCCCGTTGTAAGGTAATTTAAGTTTCCATTTTGTTGATGGCTCAATCAGGTATATGATTTAATTATGCAATTATATGTGTTCTAATGTTTATGTATAATATTACTGTTTATGCTTCTTTAAGCCTACATGTGGTATTAGAGCCTGCATACATGAATTTAAGACCTAATATGAAATAAACGGTGATATTTGATGAGAATTAATGGTGAAAAGGGTTTTATTTAGTGGAATTCTAATATTATTATATTATTTTTTAGAGTGATGTTAAAAATAAAAAAAAAGCAACGAAAATCACTGCCTCAAGAATCTAATCTCAATAGAAAAAGTAAATTAAATTGACTCTTTTTTTTCCTTCGAGAGATTACAAGGATAGTGAAAGTAAAGTACTAAACTTTACTTTGTAAATTATTATATAATGACTAGTTCCCGACTTAATCTAAATTTTACATGAGCACAAAAAACATTAATAATATGATCCGAATCCGACCTAAAATCTATAACGACCCAAAACCAAAAATGACTCGAACCCGAAATGATAGTTTTTTAAAATAAATTACAAAAAATATTTGCTCATTAAATAGAGTTGGTAGTTGATTAGTTATCAAATAAAATAAAATATATTATAATTAATTATTACTTTTTTATCAACTAGTCAAACAAAAATTTACAATACAAGGGTTTCTCAGAATTTTCAAGACTTTGCTAGGTTTTCTTTGTTGGGGAACAATAATGATGTTGATTTGGAATTTGGAATTTCGAATTTTGAAAAAAAAAAAATTTGTGTTTGTATTAATGTGCGTGGCTCAACAATCTTTTAATATGTGAAACCTGGTTAGCTTCAAATAAAAAATAGTGTACATTGCTTATCATTTTGCAAAAAAAAAAAAAAAATCTTAGCTATATGATAAACATGTTTTAAGAGTTCTACATGATTACATGAACATATATAATTACATACATGAGTAGGCGGTCGATGATTTCATTCAAAACGATATGGATATATTGGTCAATCAATGTGATGCGTATTGATAAAATGGACAAAAGGAGTTTGAACTTGATTGACAAGGGAGTTGTTCTGTTGTAATACTCGTGTTCATAAAATAAGGGTAAAGAAATAATTTTATATATATTATATTAAATTAAATAATCAATGGATGAAAGATTTCATATTGATTTGAAAGATAATATTGAAAATTTTGTTGAAAAGAGTTATAAATTTTTGAAGAAGAAACTACTAAAATATTTTGAAATTTGAAGTTGAAATTAGAGAATTTTTAAGAAAAATATTAACTGAAATTGAGGAAAATAATTTTAAAAAACTGGAAGAAAATATAAATATTTTGTATTTTCTTATAATTTTATAAAAATTTTGGAAGGAAGAAAAGATGAAAATTTGATTTTTAAAGGGAAAATGACAAAACTATAATTATGTAATGGTAAAACAGTAAATTTTAAATGATGGTAGAATTGTAAATAACCGATGACAAATATGTAAATTTATTTAATAATTAAAAAACTGGCAGACTTCACGTAAAAGTGGTGAGTTAAAAAAAAGAAAAAATTAATGTAATAAATAAAAAAAAGAAAAAAATATAGGCATGAAGATTGTCACGTGAAGGTAAAACAATATATATATATATATATATATATATATATTCTTTAAAAAAAATGAAGAGGCAAACGATGAACCTCATCAAGTTCATGTGAATGCCTTGGAAAGAAGGAAAATATAATAAATAAATATATAAATTATAGTATAATAAATAAATAAATAAGTTCCAAAGCTTATAAGCCTCTGAAACTCAAAGACTTTGTTTTCTTTCAAATCCCGTTTGGTTTCTTTCTTTCTTCAATTCAAATTCTTAGCAAAAAAGTTATAAAGAAAATTTCTCCACTATTAGAGATAATTACAATCATCCAATTATAATAGCAATATTTCATCATATTTGAGGTAAATTTTCAGTAAGACTTATAACTAAATAATTATATTGTTAGAATTAAGCTATGAAATAGTAAGATTTATGAAAGTTTATGATTAGGTGTTGGTGATCAGCAATCTCAAGAAATTGCTTAAAGGAGCAAGAAAGGCAAGGAGGTGATTTACGAGTAGCTTTAAGTGTTACACAATGAGTTAGATTTACTTTTAGTAATCGAGACCAATAAAAATATGAATTTATGATATTTGTATAATGATTGGATTATGTATTTTCTTTTATGTATGATAATTGATTGATTGATTGATTAGGAATTAAATAATATGTTGAAAATTACTTATAAGAATTTATAATTTAAAAAGGATGAATTAATGAAAAATATATGCTGATAAGATATACGAATTTTTTGAAAAATATGATTGAAAAGTTATTTTGATATATGAGGAGACAATTTAATAAGTATGATAAATAACAATAATAATAATAATAATAATAATAATAATAATTTTGAGAAAGAGATAGTTAAATTGAATGTTTTGATGTATGTTTGCTTGAATGTTATTGCTCATATGCATAAAAGGGAAGACCATGAAGGCAGCTCGTCTGCTTGAGAAGACCAGGAAGGTAGTTGGTCTGGCTAAAACATGTCGACATGTGGGAAGACATTCCCAAATGATAATATAAAATGATCTTATGAGAAAGAAAGAAATACAATTTAAGTTCATGCATTATTTTTGTTTTAAGTATTTATTATTTATGGTTGAGATGCTAAAGAATCAGTTTTATTATTAAATGATTGATAGATATATGAGTATCATAATGAGACAATTTTGATTATAAATAAATAGAAAGGATGATATAATAAGGTATTATATGATCGATTGTTCGTATAATGTGAACCTTATGATGATATTAAATTGATAAAATATATGAGATATATGTATTGAATGCAGATAGCCTGATAGTTTATTGATTGAGAGATTAGAAAATGATTGAATTAGTATATGAGAAGAGATAGATAATTAATTATATTGATTTATCAATGATTGAATATAAATAGAAGTATACAAGTCGAGTACTTCTAGTAAATTTAGTTCACTGAGCTTGTGAAGCTCACTCCTCATTGTTAAATAATTTCAAGTAGTGGGCAGGACAGATAAATTTGTGAGTTGAGATTCAGACTAAGTTATTATCTGTAAGTCTTGTGGTCCACATCCTTAAACTAATGGAAGAAGAAGAAAAAACAATTTATAGATATTCATGCATCGTTAATATGTTGTATATATTGTTTCAGATAGGATATTAATAATGTAACTCCCCTGTTGAGGGTTAATGTATATATATTTTCAGTCGATGTATTTTTTTTATATTGTTGCATATATGTGTCATGTTAAGATTTTAAAACGTGATGACACCGTCTCAGGGGTGGACCACCCGGGATGGGTCGTCAAAATTTTGGTATCAAAGCATTAGGTTTTATGATTCTAGAGACTGCATAAAAAAATTTAAAGAAGTAGAAGATTTAAATAAACTATATTTTAATACAGAGTTTGAGGATGACACGTGGACGTGCTAGAGCTAGATGTGGAGTACCGAACCAGAGAGGATGTGGTAGACCCTTAATATTTAGAAGAGATGAAGCTCATATGGAGGTCAAGTTTGTGGTTCATGCAAGGGAACGGATTGCTAGTACAGCTGGTACTAGTAAAGGTGTGAAAGAATATGATATTAGGAGAAATGAGTTAAGAGAAGTTCTTGATCGTGCTAAAGAGAGAATGAATGCAGTAGAAGAAATGGCTGATAATTTACAGAGGAGACTTGAGGAAAGGGCTAGAATAGAACCTGATGTGGTGAGACAAGACGTTTATGAGGGCGAGGGTGTGTTTTCACATGAGATTCAAAGGGATTGTTTTGTGAGATTTATTAAATTTAAACCACAGTATTTTAGAGGATCTATAAATCCTATTGAGGTTGAGCAGTGGATTAAACATGTTGAGAAATATTTGAAGTCTTACCAGTGACAGATAGGCAGAAGGTTGCCTTTGCTTCATTTAAACTAGAAGATGAGGTTTCTCAATGGTGGGAGGATATTCTTCCTAGATTGAGTACACAAGTTGATCAACCCTTAACTTGATCTAAGTTTAAAGATGTGTTCTTTGTGAAGTATTTTCCAGATATGTTTCGAGCACAGCAGGAGAGATATTTTATTCATTTAACATATAATACTTTATCTGTGGCTGAGTATGATAGTAGATTTATAGCCTTGTCGAGGTTTGTACTTAAGTTAGTAAATATAGATAAGAGGAAATGTAAGAGATTTTTATGTGGGTTTGTAACGACCCATCCCGGGTTGGCCACCCCCAAGACGATGTCATCACATTTTGAAAATCCCAGCATGACACATATATGCAACAATTAAGCACAATAAACTAACAAGAATTTTTACTATAACCCTCAGCCCTCAATAGGGGAGGTACATCAATCTGATATAATTTAAACATAATATACAACTTAACATGCATGAATATTTACAAATAAATTTTTGTTTTTCATTTTCTCATTTGTTTGAGGTTATTGACACGTACATGGCTTACAGCAAATGATTTCGTCTGACTTTTAACCCATCAAACTACTAGTCCTGTCTGCTACCTGAAATCATTGTACAATGAGGGTGAGCTTCACAAGCTCAGTGAATTAAATTTACTAAAAGTATTCCAATTTCCTAAATAGCCCTTTACTACTTAATCATTTATTTCTCCTATAACTGGATAATAGCAAAAAGTCTAATATTTAAATAATTCCCATATTATCATATTTCTATGTCTTTATCTCATTTTCTCACTGTAACTATCTCTCTCTGGGAGACTCATCCATCTATAATTAAATTCACAATAATATACCACACCTCATCATTTCAATATTGCAAGCAATAATTAAAACAGATGCAATGCATAAATGATCATGATGGGAACGTCTTCCCACCTGTCGACAGGCTATTATTATCTTAGACCGGCCCCTTCTCGGTTCTTTACAGCTTATCCCGACTGTCATAGAATTTATTTTCAGTATATACCGGTTGTCATAGTGTCCCTTTTATTTCCAGCATATACCGGCTATCACGGTTGTTCCATTAGACCGGCCTCTTCCCGGTTCTTTCGGTTATCTTATTTAATGCATATGCATATGATCAATGATATGAAATATGCCTATGAACCGTAATATAACAATAACATTCATAAAAATATTTAAATTGACTACTCTGATCATTCTCAATTTATCATTGAAATAAATTCCCCAAAATTTTTCTCCTCATATATCTCATCTTCTGATTAATCATAACTCATCAAAATTTTTACTTATCTATTTTATTATTTAATCAGCTTATTATCTCACTAATTTCTTCTCCTCATATATCACATAAATTTATTTACCTAGACTCGTACTGAATTTTATTTATCCCCTTTACTATCAAATTAACTTATTATTCTAATAATATTTTTTTTTACATAATAATTTTCTACGTGTCCAATATTTATATCATACCTATCAACCAAATATTTATCTACCACCAAAGCATACACTAATAATTAAATTTAATATTATCACTAGATATTTGATTTTTATTTAGACTACTTAAAGTAAATCCAACTCACCACGTAGCACTTAAAGCTACTCGTGGATCACCTCCTTGCCTTTCTCGTTCTTTTCCGAAACTTCTCCCGGCTGCTAACCGCCAACACCTAACATAATATTTGTATTCAATTTCTAATTATTTCTTCATTTCTTCGTAAACCACACCTTTTGAAAATTCTCACTTTGAATTCGGAGAAATTTCAGAAATACTAAAAAATTCAAAAATAAACATTATGTTATTACCTTCTACTTTTCTGATAGCTATTCATGATTCCTTATAAGATTCTACTGTAAACTCCTTCAAAAATTTACTATTTTAACTTTTCTTTAGGTCCCCAAGTGTTCAAGGAAAACAAGTAATTTGAAAGAAAAACTAACGTAAATGGTTACTGTAATCACGATTACAGAAATATATATATGCAAAGCAAAGTTTGCTTTTAAAAAATATCTACAGCCCCCACCTAAAGTCTTCCACGTTTTGGTGTGTTGGAGGGCACGTAGAAACCACAAATACACTTGGAGGAATTTAACTAAACTTGCTGCCACCTTTTGTGTTTTTTTTTAATCTTTTTTTTTCTTTCCTTCTTATCTCTACTATCGCTCCCCATACTCTGGACAGTTTTTTTTTTCTCTTTTTTTTTTCTTTTTCTTACATTTTTTTGCTTCTTAAAACTTGTAGGACGTTCACGTCCCAGATTAAATTTTTTTCACAAGTTATCTTTATCTTTTTTTTACTGTTCATTATTTTTTTATATTTAATTTTTTTTTCAAAAGAAATATTTTATTCAATTCCACATCCTTCACGCAAATATATTATTTTAAATTTCATGTCATATTTTATTAATTTACTTCTTTGCCCTTATTTTACAAATACAGATATTATAATTCTACTCACCTTACAAAAATTTCGTCCCCGAAATTTCCTTACTAAAATCAAGAAAAGAGTTGGGGAAAATCATTTCTCATTCTTGCTTCATGCTCCCATGTGACTTCTTCAACATCTCTATTTCGCCATAATACTTGAATCAAGGGAATGACTTTATTGCGCAAGACTTGATCCTTCCTATCTAGGATTTTGACTGGTACTTGCACAAAAGTCAAATCTTTCTGAAATTCTATCGCATGATTCGAGATACTATGAGATTCATTGTGCAAGTACTTTTTCAGTAGTGACACATGAAAAACATTACGTAATTGCTTTAATTTCAGAGGCAAATCCAAACGATATGCTACGGGCCCAATTCTCTCAATCACCTCATAGGGCCCCATAAATCTTGGGCTCAACTTTCCTTTCTTTTTAAACCTCAACACCCCCTTCTATGGAGATATCTTCAAAAATACCCAATCACGAACCTGGAACTCAAGAGACCGTCTTCTTTTATCAACATATCCCTTCTGTCTGTTCTGGGCTACTCTGAGGTTTTTTCTAACCAGTTTGATCCTCTCAGTAGTCAACTCTATCATTTCTGGACGATATATCTTTCTCTCTCCAACTTCTTCCCAGCATACAGGAGTTCTACACCTTCTACCATATAAAGCCTCAAAGGGTGCCATCCCAATACTAGTTTGATACTGATTATTGTATGCAAACTCGATCAGAGGAAAATAAGCATCCCAGCTCACTGAGAAACTCAATACACTTGCCCTCAGCATATCTTCTAGTATTATGATGATTCTCTCTGTCTACCTATCAGTTTGTGGATGAAAGGCTGTACTAAATTGTAATTGCGTACCCATAGCTTCTTGGAAACCCCTCCAAAATCTAGAGGTAAATCTAGAATCTCTATCTGAAACAATGCTCAAGGGTACTCCATGTAATTTTACTATCTCAGCTACATACAATTCAGCCAACTTTTCTGGACTCCAGATAGTCTTAATAGGAAGAAAATGTGAAGACTTAGAAAGTTTATCCACTATAACCCACACGATGTTATGCCCTCTCTGGGTACGGGGAAAACCAGAGACAAAATCCATACTCACATTTCCCATGGCCACTTAGGTATTGGAAGAGGTTGTAATAAACCTGCTGGATGTCTATTCTCATATTTCACCTGATGACAAGTCAAACATCTAGAGATATATTCTGCTACATCATTCTTCATCCCTGACCACCAATAATTCTGTTTCAATCCCCTATACATCTTATTGTTACATGGGTGCATGGAATAAATAAAATCATGAGCTTCCCTTAATATCTCCTTCCTCATCTCTACATCATTGGGAACACAAACTCTATACCCCAATACCACCACGCCATCTTTTCTAATTCTAAACTCAGTTGACTTCCCGCTCAACACTTCCCGCCTAATCTTCTCTATCCCCTCATCTCTACCTTGCATCTATAATAAACGATCAATAATAGGAGATTGTATCATCATATTTTCCATCAATACTCCTCTATCATTGATACTCAACTGCATCCTCATTCTTTTTAACTATATCATCAAACTAGTATTATGACTCCCAATAGCAGCTAATCTCTCTGTAGCCTTTCTACTCAATGCATCAGCTACTACATTATAGTGAATCGTATAGTCATAATCATAGATCAACTCCATCCACCTCCTCTGCCTCAAATTCAACTCCTTCTGGGTCAGTAAATGCGTCAAACTTTTATGATCAGTAAAAATTTCACAATTGGCTCCATATAGATGATGTCTCCAAATCTTCAAAGCAAAAACTATGGCAGCCAATTCTAAATCATAGGTTGGGTAATTCCTCTCATGGTTCTTCAGTTTTCTATATGCATAAGCTATAACTCTCCCATGTTGAATCAACACATATCCCAACCCTTGATGTGACGCATCACTATAAACCGCAAATCCTTCATCACCAGAAGGAAGCACTAACACCGAGGCAGTCGTCAGTTTCTCTTTCAACAGTTGGAAACTTCTCTCACATTCCTCTGACCACCTGAACTTCACATCCTTCCTGGTCAATTTAGTTAATGGTCCAGCAATTGTAGAAATTTTTTTGGATAAATCTTCTATAATAACCAGCCAACCCCAAAAAGCTTCTAATTTCAGTTACACTCGTGGGTCTTTCCCAATTCGACACTACTTCTACTTTCTGTGGGTCAACTGCTATCCCCTCTCCTGACACAACATGCCCCAAGAAAGATATCTTGCTCAACTAAAACTCACATTTAGAGAACTTCGCATATAATTTCTCTCTCCTTAGAATCTCCAACACTATATCCAAATATTGCATATGCTCCTCTTCATTCCTAGAATATATCAAGATATCATCAATAAACATAATCACAAATCTGTCCAAGAATGGTTTAAAGACCCAATTCATTAGGTCCATAAATGCTGTAGGACCATTAGTTAACCCAAATGGCATCACCAAGAACTCATGATGGCCATAACGTGTCCTAAAAGCAGTCTTAGGTACGTCCCCTTCCTTTATCCTCAACTGATGATAACCCGACCTCAGGTCTATCTTAGAAAACACTCTAGCTCCCTGTAACTAATTGAATAAGTCATTTATCCTGGGCAAAGGATACCTATTTTTTATGGTGATCTTATTCAACTATCTAAAATCAATACACAACCTCATTGTCCCATCCTTCTTCTTGACAAATAATACAGGGACTCCCCAGGGTGACATACTAGGTCAAATAAACTGTTTATCTAGCAACTCCTGAAGCTGAACTTTCAACTCTCTCAATTAAGCTGGTGTCATTCTATAGGGTACTATGGATATGGGTGCAAATTCTGGAATCACCTCAATAGAAAACTCAATCTCTCTATTGGGAGGCAAACCACACAACTCATCAGGGAAGACATCAGAAAAATCTTTCACTACTAAGATTTCTTCTAACTTCTTACTCTCTTTGCTAGAATCCACCACATTTTCCAAATACCCCTCACAACCCTTCTTCGACCATTTACTAGCAGTTAAGGCAGAAATAAGACAATTAGCAAGTATCTTACGTTCTCCCTGAAAATTAAACTCTTTTTGCCCAGGTATCTTGAACACCACATTTTTCCTAAAACAATCTACCCAAGCATGATATGCAGATAACCAATTCATCCCCATAATTAAATCAAAATTTGTCATATCTAAAGGCAATAAATCAATTTCAAATTCTCTATCAGCAATATTAATCACACAACCTCGATAGATTGTCCTGATAATAACTCTATCTCCAGTAGGAACCTCAACAGCAATATCATGCATCAAAGGACTAGCACTAGCATCAATAGATTTCATATAAATACTAGATGCAAAGGAATGGGTTGCACCAGGATCAATTAATAATCTAGCAGGCCTACCAAGGATAGATATCATACCTATGACAACATCAGGAGTAGCTTGTGCATCATGTTGGGTCAATGCATAGACTCTGCTATCTCTAGACTGAAACTGACTGCCATATCTTTGCTCAGTTATGGATTCTTGCCCTCTGCCTCGCATGCTCCCTAATCCACTGTCTCTCTCCATTGGTCTTCTCTCGACACTTTCAATGCTTACGTCAGCAGATTTCCCAGCTTGACAATCTGCAGCAACGTGTCCTCCTCCACCACAGACAAAGCATATCTGTGTAGGGCAATACCGAGACAGATGCCCCATCTGATTACATTTAAAGTAAACTCTTGCCTCTCTACCATACATCATATTACTACTTCCCCCTAGTAGCATACTCACTCCTCTACCATAACTCCCGAATCTAGGGGTCCCACTAGTATTACTCTGAGCTACAGAAGCAACGATCCTGCTTGCCTCTGATTCTGCACTACATTTCTTTATGACAAGGAATGCCCCCTCTGGGGTGGTCTTCCACCCTGTACGCTCATATTGTTACCACCTCTAGGTCCCTCAAATCTAGACCTCTTCAGCCAATCCCTCCTACCCCTCAACTCTATTAGATTCTTCTCAATCTGCAATGCTTTATCCAACAACACTGCATAATTCCCTATGCCCATATAAGAGAGTTTAGTATGAATATCATAGTGTAATCCGTCTAAAAATCTCTTACATTTTTTCACCTCCGTATTCACCAATTCAGGTAAAAACCTTGACAGGGCTATGAATCTGCTATCATATTCAGCCACCGATAAACTTCTCTGTCTTAAATGAATAAAATCTCTCTCCTGTTGTGCCCGAAAGGTATCTGGGAAATACTTCACAAATAACTCATCCTTAAACTTATTCCAAGTTAAAGGGTGTTCTACCTGTGTGCTTACCCTAGGCAAAACATCATCCCACCATTGAGAAGCCTCACCCTCCAGCATAAAGGAAGTAAAAGCCACCTTCTGTCTATCTGACACCGGTAAAACCTCAAAATATTTCTCCACGTGCCTAATCCATTGCTCAGCTTCCACTGGATTTGCTGATCCTTTAAAAGACTGAGGTTTAAACTTAAAAAACCTCACAAAACAATCCTTTTGCATCTCATTTGTAAATACCCCTCCCTCAAAAACCTCTTGCCTCACCACATCCGATTCTCTTCTATCCCTCTCCTCTAATCTTCTCTGCAAATTAGTAGCCCTTTCTTCAGCTGCATTCACCTTCTCTAAAGCACGATTAAGAGCCTCTCTCAATTCATCATTCCTACCTTCATATACTCTCCCAGCTCGACTCGTACTAGATGCACTATCACCATGTTCCCTTGCGGGAATCATCGACTCAACTTCCTCCTCCACTTCAGTCCTCCTAAAAATTGGGGGCCTACCATGTCCTCTCTAATTTTGAACTCTACCTCTAACTCTCGCACAACCACGTGTCACCTTCAGACTCTGCATTTAAAATATAGTTTATTTAGAATCTTCCACTTTTTTGGTTCTCATGCAGTCTACAGAATCTTAAAACCTAATCCTCTGATACCAAAATTATAACGATCCATCCCGAGTTGGCCACCCTCGAGACAGTGTCATCACATTTTAAAAATCCCAGCATGACACATATATGCAACAATTAAGCACAATAAACTAACAAGACTTTTTACTGTAACCCTCAGCCCTCAACAAGGGAGGTACATCAATCTGATATAATTTAAACATAATATACAACTTAACATGCATGAATATTTACAAATAATTTTTTTTTTCATTTTCTCATTTGTTTGAGGATATTGACACATACGTGGCTTACAACAAATGATTTCGTCTGACTTTCAACCCACTAGACTACTAGTCATGTCTGCTACCTGAAATCATTGTACAATGAGGGGTGAGCTTCACAAGCTTAGTGAATTAAATTTACTAAAAGTATTCCAATTTCGTAAATAGCCCTTTACTATTTAATCATTTATTTCTCCTATAACTGGATCATAGCAAAAAAGTCTAATATTTAAATAATTATCATATTTCTATGTCTTTATCTCATTTTTTCACTGTAACTATCTCTCTCTGGGAGACTCATCCATCTATAATTAAATTCCCAATAATATACCACAGCTCATCATTTCAATAATGCAAGCAGTAATTAAAACAGATGCAATGCATAAATGATTATGATGGGAACGTCTTCCCACCTGTCGACAGGTTATTATTATCTTAGACCAGCCCTTTTTCGGTTCTTTACAGCTTATCCCGGCTATCACAGAATTTATTTCCAGCATATACCGACTGTCACGGTGTCTCTTTTATTTCCAGCATATAACGGCTATCACAGTTGTTCCATTAGACTGGCCCTTTCCCGGTTCTTTTGGTTATCTTATTTAATGCATATGCATATGATCAACGATATGAAATATGCCTATGAACCGTAATATAACAATAACATGCATAAAAATATTTAAATTGACTACCCTAATCATTCTCAATTTATCATTAAAATAAATTCCCCAAAATTTTTCTCCTCATATATCTCATCTTCTGATTAATCATAACTTGTCAAAATTTTTACTTATCTCTTTTATTATTAAATCAGCTTATTATCTCACTAATTTCTTCTCCTCATATATCGCATAAATTTATTTACCCAGACTCGTACCGAATTTTATTTATCCCCTTTACTATCAAATTAACTCATTATTCTAATAATATTTCTTTTTACATAATAATTTTCTACGTGTCCAATATTTATATCATACCTATCAACCAAATATTTATCTACCACCAAAGTATACGCTAATAATTAAATTTAATATTATCACTAGATATTTGATTTTTATTTAGACTACTTAAAGTAAATCCAACTCACCACGTAGCACTTAAAGCTACTCGTGGATCACCTCATTGCCTTTCTCGTCTTTTCCGAAACTTCTCCTGGTTGCTGACCACCAACACCGGACATAATATTTGTATTCAATTTCTAATTATTTCTTTGTAAACCACACCCTTTGAAAATTCCCACTTTGAATTCGGAGAAATTTCAGAAATACTAAAAAATTCAAAAATAAATATTATGTTATTACCTTCTACTTTTCTGATAGCTATTCGTGATTCCTTATAAAATTTCACCGTAAACTCCTTCAAAAATTTAATATTTTAACTTTTCTTTAGGCCCTAAGTGTTTAAGGAAAACAAGTAATTTGAAAGAAAAACTAACGTAAATGGTTACTGTAATCACGATTACAGAAATATATATATGCAAAGCAAAGTTTTCTTTTAAAAAATATCTACAGCCCCCACCTAAAGTCTTCCATGTTTTGGTGTGTTGAAGGGCATGTAGAAACCACAAATACACTTGGAGGAATTCAACTAAACTTGGCAACAAGTGCTGCCACCTGCTGCCATCTTTTGTGTTTTTTTTTTAATCTTTTTTTAACCTTTTTTTCTTTTCTCTTTTTTTTTCTTTCCTTCTTCTCTCTACTGTCGCTTCCCATGCTCTGGATGGTTTCTTTTTCTATTTTTTTTCTTTTTCTTATATTTTCTTGCTTCTTCAAACTTCTAGGATGTTCACGTCCCAGATTAATTTTTTTTTTCACATCTTTTTTTTTTACTGATCCTTTTTTTTAAATTTAATTTTTTTAAAAGAAATATTTTATTCAATTCCACATCCTTCACGCAAATATATTATTTTAAATTTCATATCATATTTTATTAATTTACTTCTTTGCCCTTATTTTACAAATACGGATATTACAGTGTTACACTATGAGATTAAAACTAAACTCTCTTATATGAGTATTGTGAATTATGCTATAATGGTAGATAAAGAATTACAAATTGAGAAAGATGTGATAGAGTTTAGAGGTATGAGGATTTAGCTGAAGAGGTCTAGATTTGATAAATTTAGAGGTGGTAGTAGTATGATTATGCAGGGTGGGAGACCACCCCAAAGGGGACGTTTCTTGTCCCAAGGAACTGTGATGCAGAGTTAGAGGCAAGCATGATCTGTTGCTTCTGTAGATCAGAATAATATTGGTGGGACCCCTAAATTTGGGAGACACACTATGGGAACTAGAGGTTATGGTAGAGGAGTAAGTATGCCACTAAGGGGAAGTGGTAATCTGATGTATAATCAAGAGACAAGAGTTTGCTATAAACGTAATCAGACATGGCATCTATCTCAGAATTGTCCTACTCTTATGTGTTTTGTATGTGGTGAGGGAGGACATGTTAGTGTAGATTGTCTAGTGGGAAAATATGTTGAGATAAGTGCTGGAGGTGTTGGGACAAAACAGGTGGAGAGAGGTGGTGGATCAAGGAGTATGTGTGGCAAAGGCAAAGGACCAGTAGCTGAGAGAGAATATGTTGGTCAGTTACAACTCAAAGATAGCAGAGTCCATGCATTGACCCAACAGGATCCATAGACCACTCCTGATATTGCTATGGGTATGATATTTATTCTTGATAGGCCTGCTAGATTATTGATTGATTTTGGTGCAACACATTCTTTGCATCTAGTGTTTATATAAAATTTATTGATGCTTGTGTTAGTCCTTTGATGCATGTTGTTATTGTTGAGGTTCCTACTGGGGATAGGGTTATTATCAGGACTATTTATTGGGGTTGTGTAATTAGTATGACTGATAGTGAATTTGAAGTTGATTTGTTGCCTTTAGATATGACAAATTTTGATTTAATTTTGGGGATGAATTGGTTATCTGCATATCATGCTTGGGTAGTTTGTTTTAGGAAAAAATGTGGTGTTCAGGATATGAGGAAAATATGAGTTTAATTTTTAGGGAGAACATAAGATACTTGCCAACTGTCTTATTTCTGTCCTGACTACTAGTAGATGGTTGAGGAAGGATTATAAAGGGTATTTGGTGTATGTGGTGGATTCTAGAAAAGAGATTAGGAAGTTAGAAGAAATCTTAGTAGTGAAAGATTTTTCTGATGTGTTCCCTAAGGAGTTGTCTGGTTTACCTCCTAACAAGGAGATTGAGTTTTCTATTGATGTGATTTTGGGATCAGCACCCATATCTATAGCACCTTACAGAATGACACTGGCTGAGTTGAGAGAATTGAAAGTTTAGCTTCAGGAGTAGTTAGATAAACAATTTAGTCGACCTAGTATGTTGCCTTGGGGAGCCCCTATGTTGTTTGTGAAGAAGAAGGATGAAACGATGAGGTTGTGCATTAATTATAAACAATTGACATTACAAGATAATTGACATTTGCCGGAACTTTATTTCCGGTACTTCATAAAAACGCCGCAATATAATAACCGCCGGCGCTTTATTTGCGGCGCTTCCTTGAAGTGCCGCAATATTCAGAGAACATATAACGGCGCTTTGAAGCACCGTTATATGTTAATCCTAATACATATACCGGTGCTTTAAAGCGTCGAAATATGCTCCTCTGAATATTCTGACTCTTCAAAGCGCCGGAATATGAAATGGGTTTCTAGCATATTCCGGCACTTTCAAGGGCCGGAATATGCTCAAAACACATATCATATACCAGTGCTTTGAAGCGCCGGAATATGAAGTGGGCATATTCCGGCGCTTTGAAGCATCGGTATATGATTCATTACATATTCCGGCGCTTTGAAGCACTGGAATATGCTAAAAATTTCTCATATATAAAGCTTGCCGCACCATTTTTCCTGTAATTTTTCGCCCAAATTTTTTTCCCTACTCCACCGTGCCAACCCGAAATTTTTTTTTCTGCTCTACCTTCACCGCACCATTTTTTCCACACTAATTTTTCTTGCTCCCTTAGCTCCACTGCACCGTTTTCCCCACACTAATTCTACCTGTTGCTGCTTCATTTTGGCTGTCGCCCTTTGCTCCCCCACCACATTTTTTGGTAAACACCTGTAATTGTTCCTTTACTTTTTACAACGTTTTTTTTCTTCTTTTAAGTACAATTGAGTGGCTGTAATTTTGTTTTTTTGTGGCTATTTTGTACTTGTATGCTGCGTTTGGTTGCCGAGAAAAGGGAGGAAAATGGAGGAATTTTTTTTGGGGATCTAGATAATTTTAAATATATGCATAAGTTGCCTTAGATGTGGATCATATACTTAGTTGATTTTGTGCGTTTTTTATCCATTGACATTGAAATCATGACTGTTACCTATGTATTTGGACATCTCTATTACAGTGTTTGATAGTTACATTTTAAGGTTCAGAATGTTTATGGGGCCGAAGCTCTTGAATTTCTTTGGATGATGTGAGATAAATTGATGCATTTGGTACTGAAAAATTCATGTTCTAAGATTTTGTGCTCAACTCAATTAGTTAGAGAATGGAATATACTTTCTGCCTTTTATTCTTTTTGACATATTTTCCAGTGGTTACATCTATTTACATCAAGCATCTAAATTTATTACATGCATAGCCATCTATGTCTTCAAATTTTGAAATTATGAAGAATTCTTTAGCAGTGATGTTGTGAGTGGGAGTTCTATCAAACAGTTATACTCGTGATTTGAGTGTCGTTTTATTTAGTTGGGTTCCATGTCTGCATAATTTTGTGTATGTTGTTTCCTGTGAGACCTATAATTTTCCTCTTTATGATGGATATCTTGGCCAACATTTATAGTTTCCGTGCAATTGATGTAAATTCACCCCTTACTTTTCATCTTAGTATTTGCTTTGGGCTTGTATGACACCACTGAATTCTGAAGATGGTCTGCATCAAAATCAATAATTTTGTTTCTTGTGCTTCTTATTTTTATGGTGGCTTTAGTTGGTGTATTTTATCCTTATAATCGAGGAGCTTTGTTTACCACACTGGTTTTCATATATGCTCTCACTTCAGGGATTGCAGGTTATACTACTGTCTCTTTCTATTGCCAGCTGGAAGGAACTAATTGGGTATGTGACTTTGGATTTCTTTTCATTTCCCTTGCTATATATTAATCTTAGCTTTTCCATTCTCAAACTTCGATAGGCTCTCTAATTATAGTTTTCTGTCTTTTATTGTGATCGTGTTTGAGCTTAATTTCTTTTTTATCAAAATATTTGTACTTAATTTCCATATTTGGAATCAAATTTTCCAGTGTTATTATTGGACTAGTTGTTTCTACCTCTGATACAATACTTTCAAGTATTCTCCAACAAGAATGAAATTATACTTTCTTAATTTTTTGAAAGTTGATTCTTTTAAAATCAGCATGGCTATAAAGTCTTTTATGTGTAAAATCAGCAGCCATTCTTCTAAAGGCCCCCAGATATATTTATCTAATCATTAAACATATTTTTGAATAGTTTTGTTGGTTAATCCAATATCTAAGGTATATCTTGGTGTATTTCTAATTTATAAAAAAACTTTGTTATCCTGGTAATGATGAGTATGATTATAAGTATGCAGTCCATTTAGGATGATGCACTAAAAGCATTGTTTGTTTGGTTGATTTTTGGGTTGTATGCAGTCCATTTATATACTGATCTTTCATTAGTTTGAACACTGAAGGCTATTGTATTAAAAAAACTAATTGTTAATTAGAAAATAGTTCTTCATATTAATGTTGAGGCCATTCCATAATTTTCCTTGTATTGTTTAGAGTGGTGAATATGCACTTTATCTATTGCTTCATTTATATCAGACAAGTTTTCTTCTTATTTTTTAGTACTATTGCTTGAAATAAATTGCAGTTTTTTTGCTTGGTTTAACTTATCATTGCCAATGAACCAGGCAATTCCCAAAGAGCACAAGGCCAAATGATTGTAGATCCTTAGATTAGGGTTTTGTTATATGATCTGCTCAAATCTTTATTATCTTGGTTACAAGAGCACAAGGCCAAACCAAGAATTAATTAGGCCATTATATATATTCATGGTGCTTTATTATTACTCGATTTTACTTGATCCCATATTAATTCTCTGATAACATTATTGGTCTGATCTGTCTATAAAGATTAGCTAGAATTCAGCCCAAACAGGCCACCACCTTTGTTCTTATATATATATATATATATATATATATATATATATATATATATATATATATATATATATATATATATACTGCACAGGTCATTCATATGATGCAGCAACATGCTTCAATTATTATCTCATGCACGTCTTAATGTTGGCAACTAATCTTCCATCTTTTGTTTGTTGTAAAATTTTATTACTTTATTTATCATTCAAGCAATATGAAGCATCAGTACTCCTTATTCTTTTGGATTTAGTTTGTATATAATATTAAATATACATTGAAGGGTTTTGTGATTATGCCTTCTTTTGCCAAAATTATTACAATTTCTGACTTTGTTAATATTGTTTTAGGAAAGTCTATTGGGGTCATTTAAAAATGGATAAAAGTTGGATAGATAAACCGAGGTCGAGTAAAGCCTATATGGATGGTGTTGCAAACTTTATTAGATTTGTGTGTCAGAAAGCTTGTGGTCATGGTAGTATTGTTTGTCCATGTAGGAGATGTGGTAATTGTTATTCATTCGAACCAGAAATTGTTCAGGAGCATCTATTGTATAATGGGTTTAGTCCAGGTTGCACCTAGTGGGTTTTTCATGGGGAGAAAGTCTCTCGTATAGACCACACTCACACTAGTTCACAACCCACTAGTGTTCCAGGTAGCTTCATGGGGCAAGATGACGTTTTGAGTTTGCTCCGAGGTGCCTTCGAGGTTACTTGTGAAAACCCAAACAATGAACCGTTAAGTTTAGGAATCGAAGTGGGATCTTCAAATGAGCATGGTGAAGAGCAACAGGCTCATGGTAGGTTTGAGTTCAATAATTATAGTGATCTTATCGCAATTTGATGAAAGATTACGATACTGAACTTTATCTGGGTTGTCAGAATTTCACAAAGTTAAATTTCATGTTATATCTACTACACCTCAAATGTTTGAATGGGTGGTATGGTAAATCTCTGACTATGTTGCTTGAGTTTATCAACATGGCATTTTCGATGTGTGCTCCATTGCCATCAAATTATTATGAAGCCATGAAGATTATCAAAGGATTGGGTCTTGGCTATGAGAAGATTCATGTTTGTCCTAATGACTGCACACTGTATTGGAGTGAGCATGTGAATGATGAATTTTGTCATGCATTTGGTGTGCCACGGTGGGTTAGAAACAATGCTGATGATGAGGATCCATTGAATGAGATGGATGGTCAATCGAAAAAGAAAAAGCCAGCTAAAGTATTGCGTTATTTTCTGTTGATACCGAGTTGAAGAGGATATATATGTCATCTAAAACGGCTTCATTAATGAGATGGCATGATAAAGATCGAACAAAGGATGGGATTTTAAGACACCTGGTGGATGGATTAGCTTGGAATGAATTTAATACTTTGTATCCGGATTTTGCAGCTAATCCTCGGAGTGTTAGGCTTGGCCTAGCTAGTGACGGGTTCAATCCCTTTCGAACAATGAGTTCAACTTATAGCACATGGCCCGTTCTTTTGGTCCCATACAACTTGCCACCATGGCTTTGCATGAAGCAAACATCCTTCCTCCTTTCAATGGTTATTCCTGGTGAGAAAAGCCCTGGTAATGATATTGATATCTTTTTGCAGCCTCTCATGGAAGAGTTGAAACAATTATGGGATGGTTTTGATGCGTCTGATGCGTCCACCAATCAAAGCTTTAAGCTGCGCGCTTCTCTTCTTTGGACCATTAATGATTTTCCAGCATGTGCAAACTTATCTGGTTGGAGCACCAAGGGGTGGGTTGCTTGTCCATGTTGTGGGGAATCTACGCATTCTGTATGGTTAAAACACGGGAGAAAGTTTTGCTATATGGGTCATCGTCGATGGTTAGTAGAAAACTATGAGTTTCGTTTTCAAAAGGATCAATTTGATGGCACCATAGAGTTGGGATCTGCTCCTGTTCCACCATCTGGGCATGATGTTTTAAGACAACTAGAGGGAGGAAACTATCTCTATGGTAGAACCTCGAAGCCTAGAATAGGGCAAGAGAGGAAGTTGGTACCTCTACAGGGCAAGTGCTAGTGGATGAAGTTGATAACCTTTTTGAGGGTCTAGACGATTTCCTTGAAAATGTTGATAATGAGGGTCTTCTCATGGATGAGGGAGTTATAGATACATTGCTGAAAAAAAGAAGCATTTTTTTTTAGTTACCATATTGGAAAGGCAATCTATTGTGTCATAATTTAGATGTGATGCATATAGAGAAGAATGTATGTGATAATTTGATTGGAACAATATTGATTATAGATGGTAAGACTAAAGATAATAAAAAAGCACGTCGCGATCTCGAGGAAATTGGTGTTAGGAAAGACCTCCATTTAGTTGTTCTTCCTAATGGAAAAGATCACTCGCCTCCAACATGCTACACTATGTCCACGAAGGAGAAGCAGAATTTCTTGACAGTTTTGGCAAATCTTAAAGTTCCTGATGGGTATACATAAAACATCTCGAGATGTGTCAACCTAAAGAATCGTAAGTTGTTAAACTTAAAGAGTTATGATGGTCACATATTGATGCAAGAAATCCTTCCGATTACCTTAAGAGCATCTTTGCCCAGACATGTTGTAGCAGTTGTTTCTGAGTTATCATCATTTTTCAAAGCTTTATGCTCTAAAGCCCTTGATCCCCATGAGCTTGACATATTGGAGTCGTGTGTTGCTTTGACACTCTGCCATTTGGAGAAAATATTCCCCCCGGGTTTCTTTATCATTATGGTTCATTTTATCATTCACTTAGCCTCCGAGGCTAGACTTGGTGGCCTCAAACACTACAGGTGGATGTATCATGTTGAGAGGTTAGATGTTCAAAGCTAATTTGTGCACTTTGTTTTTTTTTATATTATCGGCTACTTAATTTATCTTTATGTTTTAGCTTTGCAAGGTATTTAGTGCGCTTGAAATCATATGTACGTAATAGAAGTCGACCTGAGGGGTCAATTGCTTAAGGATACAATGGGAAAGAGTGTCTAACATATTGTTCCCAATACTTCAAAGGTGTAGAGACAAAATTCAACCGCCCTCAAAGGAACATTGATACTGTAGATTATCCGGAGGAATACATGTTTTCCTCGGGTGGATGGATAATGGGAAAGATTGTAAGTGTTGAGCTCGATGACATGTCATTGGCTCAAGCACATCGTTATGTGTTGCTCCATAATGATAAACTTTCTGACCTTCATAGGTTAGTATCAATAAAGGAACTTAGTAATCATGTGTTTAAATTGAGTTGTTATTATATGTTATTATGACTGTGATGGATAACAGTTAGTTAAAAATATCAATTATTGCACCGAATTTTTGGTTGCTCAAAGACTAACCAACCGTTCCAATCGACCAATACAAAGTCTCGAACAAAAATGGTTGGTTGAGAAATTTCCTTCATGGCTTATGAGACAGGTTAGGCATAATAACAATTGTCTTTGAATGTTATAAGTGTATTCAATAAAACATTGACTGTTGTTGTCCCATATTAATTGTTGGAAAATGTTTAGATGCCATGGATGGTGGATAACGATTATTCAGATGAAATAATTGCCTTTGTTCAAGGTCCGAATAATGTTGTTAGGAGATTTAATGGATTCAACATCAACGGCTTTAAATTCCACACAAAGGAACGTGAGAGGTTTAGACGATCTCAAAATTCGGGTGTTATGGTTGAAGCAGATGATAAAATGTATTATGGTGTGCTCAAAGATATCATCAAGTTGGATTACTATGGGACGTTTAAGATTGTGTTGTTCCGTTGTGATTGGGTGGATATTAATTCACCAAGGGGTTTAAAGAAAGATGCAAGTGGGTGCATTCTCGTGAACTTGAATAGGTTCATACACACTGGTCAATTATTGAAGGATGACCCGTACGTTGTTTCATCTCAAGCGAAACAAGTGTTTTATGTGCAAGACCCAACAAGAAAGGAATGGTATCATGTTGTGATCACAAAGCCAAGGGACCTATACAAAATGGGGGAAAAAACACAGGAAGAGGATGATAACACTTACAATCAGTGCATGCCTTCTAATGTAGTGGTAGACGATCAATTAGATTGTATCTCAACTTGGGCTAGGATGGACATTGACGAAGACACCAACTAGTTTTATGTGCATTTCCATGTAATTGTATTTGGATGTGTATTTATGCTATGCACATGTGTGTTAAAGAGATTTGTAATGTTTTATTGTTTTCTTTCGGGTTACTGTTGCTTTGTATCCCTTAACGTTTTTGCATACAGTATGTGGAATATTACATCAGAATGTCATAAATTCCTGTTTTAGTTGTATGATTGATTATTGCTTGTTCTTTAAATCCTATTTGAACCACTTATTTGTTCACTTATTCACAGGTTCTCAACAGTTATTGATTGCTGCATTTGCTTGGAGCCCTTGACCATTCCTATCTTTCAGGTGTGGTTCTTCTAATTCTTGTTAACTCTTAATACATTCTTGATAGTGTGAGATATAATCATTTTTATGTTTTTATGTATACAGATTGCAAGATGTATAGGTTAAAATATATTCCTCCCTCAGTCAGAGGTAACATGTCAAACCAGGCTCCAACCGAGTCTTCACACCATCAAGAAGATATTGAACATGAGCATGAGTATCACCTTGATGATGATTATGACTCGCAAAATGATTCTGAGACCGAGCCAATAACAACCGTAAGTGAAAACAATGATAATGAACAATACGAGATAATTGGTAATTTTTGTATTTTAATACATTCTCTTTATAACTAGTTTGATATCACATTGTTATACTAATTATAAAATTTATGTTTTCAATGTATAGATTCTGAAGGGAGGGTGAGGAAGTAAACACGTGTCCTGAGAACCTAACAAGTGTGGTCCCTTGAACATGGGGAAAAAATTGTGGTCCACTTCAATGCACGTAACCAGTCTATTAAAAAAGGTGGCCAAATATTAAGTAGCTGGTTGGGCAAGGTTGCAAAGCGAGGGAACCTTTGTCCGCTTAATTACACGAATTGGAAGAAGGTCCCTTCTAACTACAAGAAGGATCTTGTTTTATTGATTCGGGTAAGTAACAATTTAATTTTGGGTTTTCTTCCAAATTTTTTTTGTTATTATTGTTTTTTTATGGTGTTGTACACGCATAATCCTTAACACTAATAATGCTTATTTGACATCGATTTCCTTTCTTTGTGGTAGAGGAAGTTCCATTACCCTATGATTGAGGCGATAGACAAAATTTTATTGAGGATGATAGGGAAAAAACGGAAGGACTATCGATATGTGCTTAAAAGGGACCACGTGAGGAACAAAACAAAAGCATAAGTTTTGAGTAATAATGTTCCTAAAGGAGTAGATCAAGACTAGTGGAAGCAACTGGTGAACTACTGGTTCTCTGAGCAGAGTGAGGTTGTTTTTTCAATATTATGTTCATTTGGATTCTCATTGTTTCTATTTTTCTAATAAGGACTTATTATTCAGTTGGTTTATTATTAGTGTAGAAATATTCTACTATAGGGACAGCTGCACGTGAAAGACAAAAATGTCCTCACACGACCGGTTCAAAGAGTTTTGCTAGAAGATAGGATGAATATGTGAGTTCATTTGCTTCAATCATCCAATCTTTCTTTGAGCAGTCACTATTTGAACTCTTTTAAAAAATGGTAGGAAATGAAACACGGAAATGAGCCCGGGCGCGTAGAGTTTTTTGCTGAAACTCATAAACACAAGGATGGGACTTTCATTGATGAACCATTACGACAATTTGTGGTAAGTTCATTTACATATATGATGGAATGCTTGAGTCCTATCTCATTTGTTGGTTGATCAAAGAAGAAAATTGCATTTATTTGTCATGGTTGCTCTTTTAAAGCTGATGTTATCTTTTACTGTAAATTTAGATTCTTTTACTGAGATCAAGTCCAATAAAAGTCCTGAAAAGGCAACTCCATTAGAAGTTCTCCTCACCCTATGCCATCCTTTTGAGCTTTATCGATGATAGATGTAAAATGAAGTCTATATGCTCCTACTATATAGTCTAGTGAATGGGAGTTATCATATGAGTTATGTATATATTGCTACTTAAACTGTGCATCTTGTTCTGATAATTAGATTGAGTCTTCAAAACTTGAAAATCATTTGAAAAAATAATGTTTTTTAGGAGTTAAATTAAAGAAAACACTATCTTGATAGCTTATGTTATATTAATAAACCTTTGCAGTTGACACCTAATTTTATGATAGGTAGCTTGGGTTTTTTTAGCTCATATTTTTTTCCCTACTGATTCATGTAAGTGTCTATGTAACAAGAAGCCATATACAAAGCAAAAAAGAACTAATGATGTAAATTAGGCAACTGATAAACTCAAGTAATTTGCAGCTTGTCATTGCTAGACTAAAATGATTTTTTTATTTATAAAGGGTAGTTTAAGGGAGTTTGATTGTTGGAGAGATTATTTCTGCAAAACTTAAAGAATCTGATGCTAATGGTTTGCGCCGTAAGTCCATCAAATTTTTCTCTGTTTGATTAAGATTTAGTCTGGTGCATACGCATCTTGTTTTTCATTTTCCTTTTTGATTTCCCCACCTGTTCACATACTGCCTTCTTCATTGCAAACGCATGCACCATATGCTTTAGTGTCCCTTTTCTTGTCTTCTGGTGGGCACTTCCTGGTTTACTTGACCTGTTCTGCATCAACTTATTATGTATTTGTTTGTTTATTTACCTATTTATTATTATAAGTTTGAGTATTTACCTATTTATTATTATAAGTTTGAGTAGGTTGATTTTAAAGGTAAAATCTCAACGCTATAAAATAAATGATGCTCTAACTTTGAATATGTAGAGATCTGGGTCACTCAAGACAGCGAGGAAGATGTATGAATGCTTTGATCTTCCATAAGTTTCAATTAATTTATCACCATGCCAACAAAAAAGGAACATATCTTAATATATAGCATACAGATATGACTTTTATGAATGGTTAATTATCAGTTTCATATATCAAAAACAGAATTTAAAATTTTGAGATCCATATGAATATAAAAAACTTACAATTGATGCTAAAATGAACATAGACATGTGTAAGTTATCTAATCTGTCTTCCAGTGCGGTAATATGTTTGTTGCTTTCGTCATCAAGGAACTTTTTTCTTTTCATTTTTCTTACATTATTTAGAGCATTTATTTTCAAAAATTCTCCCATTATATTGCTCCTGCTTTTTCGAACTCGAGAATTTAAATGCTTGCTTAGATCATCATACTCTCTTTCGGATTTTGATACTAGTAGATGATTACATTTTAAGTAACCGTATCGTTTTGACATCGTGTGTGAGACAGAACCTTGTTTTTTTTTTTTGTATCAACTATGATGGCATTCCTCTATATATATATATTTTTTTTGTATCAACTCAAAAGTCCTAACTGTTTCTGGTGCTGGAAACTAGTTGGAGGCAGCGGCACTTGATTTATTAGTATAGTTGATGTGTTGGCACATAATGTCGATACTGGGGAGAACATTGAAATTAAATGTAAAGGAAAAATGATTAAATTTTCAGCTCTTTCTCTCTTGATGCTTTAGCTCCTTTATGGTGTCCTTCAAAATGAACACACTTCTCTTTTATTTTTTCAAAAATTTAATTTTGTTAAGATCTTTGGGAAATATTTTTAAAGAAGGTTTTAAGCTACAGAGTTATCCTCTAAAGAATACAAAATTGGGTGATGTCTATTGGTTTCCCCCTTATCATGTTCTCTGTGCTGTGGCAAGAAGCAAATAAACTCTCCTGACAGATGAGCTGACCTAAAGTTTACAGATAATATTTATTGGAATTTCTCCTTGGTGATCTTTCAATTGAGCTCATCAATTATTTTTTGGGGCTCTGTTTCTGGTCCATTTAAGCTTGCTATTTGGTTGGCTTTGTAGCTTGAACAACGACATGGGATCAAGTTTGTTATGATTTTATACGGACACTATTGACAGGATTTTATAAGGTTATTTATAGTTTGGCTCTCAAAAGGAGGAGACCTTTTTGGTCTTGTACCTATACAGAACTCTCTTCTTCTTGCTTGATGCATTGTTTATAGTGAGGACAACCTTGCCAGGTTCATTGTTGCTAAAACTGTTTTGAATTGGTCCTTCATTTGAACCCATCTTCCTCCCCTTTTGGAAAATGCTGGTGCAAGATCTGATGAGGACACGGCTAACAAATGGGAGGCGGATCCTATTCAAGTTTCCAATAGGTCAAGTTACAAGGGCCCAAGCTAAACGGTTTAGTCAAGTTCTAATTGGTCCAGTTACAAGGGCCTGAGCTAAACGGTTCAAGAAAACTCTCAATGGGCTTATTCAACACATTTGGGCTAAGAACCATCTTTGGGGGCCCAAGGATGATGCTATACATGATCCACAAGGATGGCTTTCCATGATCCAAGGGAACTTCCACTTTGAAATTTCGAGAGGACCCAACAACCAGAATTAAAATGGTCATATCTTCTTGCCCGCAACTCCAAATGGGCTAAAACTTATTGGGGTGGAAAGATGACGTCTTGAACTTCAATTTAGACCTAAGAAAGTTTCAAAAAGGATATCGTTTGGGCTTGTTATGATGGGCCTAAACCCAGCAGGCTGTTGCATCCAAATCTTCTTCCACTTTGGGCTTGCACCTTGCACCTTTTCTTAATTGTTTCCTTCTGAATTTAATTGTTGCATTATAAGGCTTGCATGCCAAGTTAAGTACTTTCTTTATTTGAATTTTATGTTACAAGAATTCTATTTAAGTTTATTTCCTATTCCTACCAGAATTCTGTTTAGGTTTATTTCCTATTTCTTAATTTTCCTTTTTCTAATTGGTTACGAATTCTCATATATTTAAATAGCCATTGGCTTTTGGAATAAGACAATGCAGATTTGATTCATACTTTTGGAGAGAAATTTTTCTTTGGTTCTTTTAGAACTTCAAAACTTATTGGAGTTTCTGTGGCATTCATCTTCGACTTATCAATCAATCCTTTCATAATTGATTGTGGCGTCTTCATTATACCAAGGTTCTTGCTTCAATATAAGCAATGGGTCGTGGTCTCACATAAATCTGCTTCTAGACGATCTTGGAAGTCCTCTTAATCCATCAATTTCTTAGTTCTTGGCGTGGATCATATCAGTTGGTATCAGAGCCTTCTAGTTACAGGGTTGCTTATCTTTTGTTTTGATTCACAAAAAAAAAAGCGAAAAAAAAAACGAAATTGAAAAAAAAAAAAAGAAGAACAAATTTCTAGTTTAGAAAAAAAAAACGTGAAAAAAAAATGCGTAATATTTAGATTCAATCCTTTTAATTCTTATTTCAATTTCTAATCTTTGTTTCCTTGTATTCTAGCCTTTAAATCCGAATTTCTTTGTGAATTATTGGTGAATTGTTGCTAAAAACTTTGATACTTGTTCGGTTAGTTTGATAAGAACCTATAGAGGATTATTACGAGTGGAAAAAGGCAAAAGTGGTGAGCACATAAGAGGGGAAAAGCCAATCTAATTTTTGTGTGAAAACACGAGTGAAATTGAGTGACTCATTCTTTGAGTGAAACACGTGAAGGAGTGTGTAAGGTCCTTTTTTTTTTCTAACTTTGCTTTTGCAGCAAACATGTTAGACAACAAGAACAAAAATAATTCTGGAGATACATCGGGAGAGGTTGACCCGAAGTTGCTCATGGAGGCTTTAATGGGTGAGATGAGGAGAGCATTGAGAACGGAGATTGAACAGGTTCATGAACGGATAGATCAGGTAGAGAATGCACATGTGGGGCAACAACAAAATACTCCTAATATGCGTAGGAGGGAGAGAGTTCAACCTAGGGGAGAGAGAGTTGAAGATGAGGGATACAATGCCCAAGGAGAATTATTTGTTGTAAGGAGAGCTCTAAATGTGCAAATCAAAGAAGATGACGAAGTACAGTGAGAAAACATCTTTCATACTAGATGCCACGTGCAAAACAAGGTATGTAGTGTGATTATTGATGGAGGTAGTTGTATTAACGTTGCTAGCACTACAATGGTTAAAAAATTAGGGCTGCCAACAATTAAACATCCTCGGCCTTACAAGTTGCAATGGCTCAATGATAGTGGTGAAGTGAGAGTGAACAAACAGGTGTTAGTTTCTTTCCGGATTGGAAAATATGAAGATGAAGTTTTGTGTGATGTAGTTCCGATGAAAGCTGGACACTTGTTACTAGGCCGACCATGGCAATTCGACCGGCGAGTTAAGCATGATGGCTTCACTAACAAATATTCGTTTGTAAGAAATCAAAGAACAATCACTCTAGTTCCTTTGACACTAAAGCAGGTTTATGAAGATCAAGTGAGGTTACAAAAAGAGAATTAGCAAACGAAAGAGAGTGAGAAAAGGAGAACGAATGAAAATCAAAAAGAGAAAATGAGTGAGGCCGGAAAAATTGAGAGAGAAAATAAGAGAGCTGATTCGGCCATTGAGATAAAAACAAATTTCTATGCAAGAACGAGTGAAATAAAAAGAGCGATGGTTTTAAATCAGTCAATGATTGTACTTTTGTACAGAGAGGAGTTAAACACTAACCAATTTGACTCTTCTTTGCCTAGTTTTATTGTTTCTCTTTTACAGGAGTTTGATTATATCTTCCTCGAGGAGATTCTGCATGGCTTACCTCCTATTCGAGGAATTGAACATCAAATTGATTTCGTGCCCGGTGCTACAATTCCAAACCAACCAGCCTATCGAAGCAATCCCAATGAGATAAAGGAGCTATAAACGCAAGTTAGCGAATTGATGAAAACAGGGTACGTAAGAGAAAGCATGAGCCCGTGTGCTGTTCTGGTGATTTTGGTTCCTAAAAAGGATGGGACGTGGAGAATGTGCGTTGATTGCCGAGCAATCAACAATATAACGGTAAAGTATCGACATCCTATTCCTCATTTAAATGATATGCTAGATGAACTGCATGGTGCATGTGTATTCTCTAAAATTGATTTAAAAAGTGGATATCATCAAATAAGAATGAAAAAGGGTGATGAATGGAAAACTGCTAACTGCTTTTAAAATGAAATATGGTTTATATGAGTGGTCAGTTATGCCATTTGGACTAACAAATGCACCAAGTACCTTCATGAGATTAATGAACCATGTTTTGCGAGCTTTTATAGGCAGATTCATTGTTGTTTACTTTGATGATATTCTCATTTATAGCACAAACTTAGATGATCATGTTGTACATTTCAAATCAGTTTTGGATGTGCTTAGAAAAGAAAAGTTGTTTGCTAACTTGAAGAAGTGCACTTTTTGCACCGATAAGCTTATGTTTCTTGGTTTTGTTGTGAGTGCACAAGGAACACAGGTTAATGATGAGAAGATTCGTGCAATTAAAGAATGGTCAAGTCCCATGAGTGTAGGTCAAGTTCGTAGTTTTCATGGACTTTCTAGTTTTTATAAGAGGTTCATGAAAGACTTAAGCAGTATTGCCGCACCGCTTATCGAAGTCATCAAGAAGAACTTTGGATTCAAATGGGGAGACGAACAAGAGAAGGGGTTCCAATTATCAAAAAAAAAATTAACTAATGCTCATTTTCAAGTCCTTGAGCGCATCAATAACAATGCATACAAATTGGATTTACCAAGTGAGTACAATGTTAATACCACTTTCAATGTTTCTAATTTACGCCCTTTTGATGTAAGTGATGATTTGAGGACAAATCCTTTTCAAGAGGAGGGAAATGATGAGGAAACAGCTAACAAATGGGAGGCGGATCCTATTCAAGTTCCAATGGGTCAAGTTACAAGGGCCCGTGTTAAATGGTTTATTCAAGTTCGAATTGGTCCAGTTACAAGGGCCCAAGCTAAACAGTTCAAGAAAACTCTTAATGGGCTTATTCAATACATTTGGGCTAAGAACCATCTTTAGGGGCCCAAGGATGATGCTATACATGATCAACAAGGATGGGTTTCCATGATCCAAAGGAACTTCCACTTTGGAATATCGGGAGGACCCAACGACCAGAATTAAAATGGTCATATCTTCTTGCCCGCAACTCCAAATGGGCTGAAACTTGTTGGGGTAGAAAGATGACATCTTGAACTTCAATTTAGACCTAAGAAAGTTTCAAAAAGGATATCATTTAGGCCTGTTATGATGGGCCTAAATCTAGCAGGTTATTGCATCCGAATCTTCTTCCACTTTGGGCTTGCACCTTACACCTTTTTCTTCATTTTTTCCTTCTGAATTTAATACCTTCTGAATTTAATTGTTGCATTATAAGACTTGCATGCCAATTTAGGTACTTTCTTGACTTTAGGTTACCAGAATTCTATTTAGGTTTATTTCATATTTCGTAGTTTCCTATTCCTACCAGAATTCTGTTTAGGTTTATTTCCTATTTCTTAGTTTTCCTTTTTCTAATTGGTTATGAATTCTCATGTATTTAAATAGCCATTGGATTTTGGAATAAGACAATGCAGATTTGATTCATACTTTTGGAGAGAAATTTTTCTTTAGTTCTTTTAGAACTTTTGAACTTATCGGAGTTTCTGTGGCATTCATCTTCGACTTATCAATCAATCATTCCATAATTGATTGTGGTGTCTTCATTATACCAAGGTTCTTGCTTCAATATAAGCAACGGGGCGCGGTCTCACATAAATCTGCTTCTAGACGATCTTGGAAGTCTTCTTGATCCATCAATTTCTTAGTTCTTGGCGTGGATCATATCAAGATCCCTCATCCGTTGGCACAAATTCCTCCTGGTAGTTCACTTCCCAACTCAAAACAGTAAGGTCCCAGACTACTATGGTTCCAATCTGTCCTCGTCAGCAAACAAAAACTTAGTGAAAAACAGAACCATATATACTGCTTTATTGTTTGTATTTTGTTGGGTTACTTTCTGTGAATGAAATTGTGATGTACCCTATAAATAACCTTAGCATAGCAGGAGTTGGCATAATGTAGTATCTATAGGTATTTTGTTCTGATTGCTTGCTTGTTGGAAGTTTCTTAGTCTTGATTTCATGGGATCAAGTTTCCTGACCTACTCTGCATGCACTTATATACTAAGTTTAAATGGTCAAACATTTCACTTGTTCTTATATCATCTCTAACCTTGTAAGGTATGTAATAATATTTTTGCTTTAAATCTTGTTCTAATTGTTTGGATTGTATATTTGTTTTTCTTTTGCATGAGGTTTTATGGAAAAATAGGGGAAATTCTACCAGTTTTTCTATAAAATATGGTAAGCATCTTTTGTTTTATATAAATTTCGCTGCAATTAGCTACTCAATATTCGGAGGAGTTTAATCTTTATTGTTTTGTAATTATAGGTGACAGTTGAAGCTCATGTTGCTGAACTTGTTGCAGCTTCAGGATCCTCTGATGCTAGCAATAATTTAGCAATACAAAATGAAGTCTTCACCGAGCTTATAGGTGAAGAGAGTTCTGGTCGTGTCCGAGGTCAGGGTTTTAGAGTTACACCCTCTGCTGTGTATGGACTTTCAGCTCAAATGAGGAATGATATGGGATACCATGGGGCTTATGCTGAAGAGATAAATAGTCTGAGAGCACAAATGGAAGAAAACAATCAACAACATGCGCATCAGATTGAACAACAAGCGCATCAGATTCAAGAAATAACAGCTAAGGATGATGATCAAATGAATAGTATGCAATCACAAATGGATGAGCTGAAGTCTTTACTACAACATTTGGTTAATAGAGGACCTCAAAATTGATGTCAAGTGTGATGGTAACTATGATTGTTTTCTTTTTTTTTGTACATGAGATGACTTTTGTACTGAGTAAAGGAATTTTTATGGATATTTGATGGTATATTTTTATATATTGAAGAACATTTGAAATTTTATGGTACATTTTATTTATTGAAGGGTTCATTTTATGGTACATTAAACCAAAATAATGTAACAAAACACAATTAAAGCACTTTTAGCGGCGTTCCAAAATAATGTAAAAAACCACAATTAAAGCACTTATATAGCGGTGCTTCTAAGTGCCGGTATAATTTGGCAAAGGGTCGAAATATACCGGCACTTAGAAGCGCCACTATATAAGGGCCGGTATATACCAGCACTTAAAAGGGCCGGTATATACTGGTGCTTACAAGCGCCAGTATATTGCGGCATTTAAAAGAGCCGGTATATACTGGCGCTTGTAAGCACCGGTATATTTTGGCGTTTGTAAACGCCGCAATATACCGGTGCTTACAAGCACCGAAAAATATGCACATTGCGACGCTTTCTTTAAGCGTCAGTATTTGCGCTACGATACCACACATACCGGCGCTTTATTCAGCGCTTATTGCAAGCGCCGAAAATGCATATTCCAGCACTTTAAAGTGCCGAAATATGCAAAAAAAAAAGCGCCGGCGATAACCTTTTATCTTGTAGTGTGAATAAGATCACCATTAAGAATAAATATCATTTTCCAAGGATAGATGATTTATTCGAGAAGTTGTACGGGGCTAGGGTGTTTTCTAAGAAAGGCCTGAGATCAGATTATCATCAGTTGGGGATAAAGGAGGAGGACATGCCTAAGAATGCTTTTTGGACACGTTATGGCCATTATGAGTTCCTTGTAATGCCATTTGGGTTGACTAATGCTCCTGCAGCATTTATGAATTTTATGAATCGGGTGTTTAAACTATTCTTGGATAGATTTCTGATTGTATTTATTGATAATATCCTAGTGTATTCTAAGAATGAAGATGAGCTTGTGAGACATTTAGAGATAGTGTTGGAGATTCTGAGAAAGAAATTGTATGCATAGTTCTCTAAATGTGAGTTTTGCCTGAATGAAATATTTTTCTTAAGGCATGTTGTGTCAGGAGATGGTATAGAAGTTGACCCATAGAAAGTGGAGGCAGTATTGAATTTGGAAAGACCAACTAGTGTGACTGAAATTAGAAGCTTTTTGGGGTTGGCTGGTTATTATAGGAGGCTTATCCAGAATTTTTCTATTATTGTTGCACCATTGACCAAATTGACTAGGAAGGAAGTGAAGTTTAAGTGACCAGAAGAATGCGAGAAGAGTTTCTAACTGTTGAAAGAAAAGTTGACTACTGCTCTGGTATTAGTGTTTCCTTCTGGTGATGAAGGATTTGTGGTATATAGTGATGCGTCGCATCAAGGGTTGGGGTGTGTTGATGTAACATAGGAGAGTTAGAGAAATTGAAGAACCATTAGAGAAATTACCCGACACATGATGTAGAATTGGTTGCCATAGTTTTTGCTTTCAAAATTTGGAGACATCATCTGTATGGAGCCACTTATGAAATTGGTACTAATTATAAAAGTTTGACGCATTTACCTACCAGAGAGAGTTGAATTTCATACAGAGGAAGAGGATAGATTTGATTAGTGAATGTTGCTAGTCTAACACTCTTGGACCTAGTAGGTTCTAAACCTTACATATCCCAACCCACTTCAACCTACACCCTCCCTTATTCATCCTTCCGCGAAAGGAATGGCCTTGGGTATTAATCTTGAAGTTATGTGGTATGACAAAAAGGTGTGGTTTCTATAGGTGAGAATAATTTAATTCAATGGAGGGGATCTTGATTATGGATTGAAGGGAAAATAATCTTCAAAAAATGTAACATCCCGACTGGTATAGGGCCTTTTGAATGGCTAAGTATCCAATTGAAATGCTAGGTTTTTCATGATATATGAAATTGATGTTGAATGTTTGTAACATTATAACCACAACAAATGGAATCAAACACACGAAAATGACCATAAATTGGAATTGTGCCAAAGAGGATCTTGTATGGTGTTTCCCAATTTGATTAGTGTGCATGAGGTATGCCCATGTAGCACGAGAATTATCATCCAAAATAGTAAAAAAAAAAGATTCATGCACCATAAACAAAAAAAAAATGATATGGACCCCAAACATAAAAAAAGTAGTAAATCAAAACAACGACAAGTATATGATGTTACTAAGATGGAGTGACAATCAACAATGTTTCGAAAAAAAAAAGAAAAATTGTGTCGGGGGATTTATAGCAAAAGGTTATTGTAGAGTCCAAATTACTTAAATAAGGAAAGATTGAGAGTGAAGGATGACCTAAGCACCAATGCCAAACGTCAAAGAATGATTAATGAAGCTGTGAAGCTACGACAACGGGAGGAGATATACTCATGCCCGGTTGCTTCACAAAGCAATAAAGATCATGACTTTCTCTATCCATTCCAATCTTCTGGCCAGAATATAGGTTAAGAATAATTGAGTTACAAATTATTTTAAAAGCTTAAGCTGATGGAAAAAAAGTTAAATTATTACTTTGTAGTTTAACATGCTCTATCACGTTTAATATTTTGTCTGATTCTTTTCAATTTCAGATATTTTGATTTTCTTATACTTGGCTTTCATGTGCAAAACCTTTAATCCCTCAATCATCTTGCACATGTTGCAGCATGTTAAACTATAAAGAAATAATTGGGCCTTTTTCCATCAGTAAGCTTTTGAAATAATTTGTAACTCAATTATTCTTAACCTACGTTCAAAGTAGAAGATTGGAGTGGGTAAAGAAAGTGGTGATCTTTATTGCTTTGTGAAGCAACCAAGCATAAGTATATCTCCTCCTGTTGTAGAAGATTGGAGTGGGTAAAGAAAGTGGTGATCTTTATAGCTTCACGTGCAAGATGACTGAGGGACTAAAGGTTCTACATATGAAACCTAAGTGTAAGAAAGCCTAAATATGTGAAAGAGAAAAGAATTGAGCAAAATATTAAATGAGATGGTATCTACAATACTTGAAACCACGACATAAAGTTCTGATGCCATGTTAAGATGAAGAAGTGTGTGAAAATTGTATTGTATTCCTTCAATTGAGAATAAGGGAATATATATAGCTTACATGCATGATCTGTGGAATTAACATAATTCCATGATTACATATTCCATAATGGTATCGATCTGCTCTTATCGATCTAGTTTATCGAGTAATAAGTTTTGAGTGCTCTCTCTTTTTGACTTATTACAAGAGCAAAGGATGAGACTAGAAGGTAAAATAAGTAATTATGGCTAATTTCGTGGTGAAAATTGTATCCATAAGTTGATGGTTTATTTTAATATTTTATTGATATTGTTTGAGATCGTTCTTCGATAGTAAATATGTGAGAAGGTACATATGCTTTGTCTTTTGAAGTGCTTTCAACACTTGGATGAATCTTTAAAGATTAATCACACATCAATGGTGGTTGGTTAGTGACAAATCCAGAAAAATTTGAGAATGTAGAAAATTGATACCTAATTAGAACATAAATCAACTGAAAAATTAAAAAAAAAATACTATTTAAGTTAACTAAATCAATATGCAGGATAAAAACGAACTAACGAAGAAACAAAAAACCAAATGAAATGGAAATGACACATTGATCTCTCCATTTGTTTTTAAGTATATAGCTGACCGACCTGAGTTCATCTTTAATTACATTTAAAAACTTAGAAATACTTATAAAATTATAGATGGAGAACTAAGCTCTAGTGAAAATTGATTTACACAAAAACCAAAGAAAAAATGTTATTTTAACTAATATCATGTAAATCACAAATTGACCAAATTTCATCTCCAATTGGTATAATATTTTCTTATTTTGTACTATGAGAATCACTATATATAGTGTTTAGTCGAGCACTTTGCTGAATATTTACAATGAAATAATAACCTGATTTTTGTAATCTACCAATATAAGGTAATCCACTCAATATTTTTTCTATATGGGATCCTAAAATCATAAAATCATCACTCCTCTTATTCCCTTAATTAAAATCAATAACATTTTCCATTAACATTATCACACAAAAGGAATGTCACAATCAAATTGTGTCTCCCATGATAAAATTATTTGTTTTTACCACTCTCTTTCTTTCCTTTTTTGCCCTTTTGAGTCACTTTTTAAATGTTGATAAGGGTTTTAAGAATGTTTCTTGCTTATTTTATTAAGTAAGACAAAGAATGTGATGGATATAACTGTCATTGGATATGCCAATTCTTGACAATATTATGTATTTACATTAATTTTTTTCTTAATTAGATTTTATTAACAATTTTGTGTTAAACACATTACTACTATGTGTATAGTAAAATGAATATAGCTTGTATAAGCGCATTCACACTTTAAATTGGTGAGCAGATCTTTAAATTGTAAATCAATTCTATATTTTAAATTAAAATTTAAGTTTTTTTAATTATATGATTATAACCTTAAATTTTAGGTTTAGTCTCAATTTACACCATGCATTTTCATTTGCATCAATTTAACATCACAGCTTTAAGTAATATTGAGTAGACCCTTCTAACTTTAAAATACATTGAAAAATAAAAAAATAAGCACATGTGTGGCATGTGGGTATGCCGCATAGGACACCACATAAATTTGTGCAAGAAATAAAAATATTATCTTATTTCTTAATCGTGTTTAAATAGCAAGATATACTTAAAAGACATATCTATTTATTAAAATTTTCCAAACAAATTAATTATAATGTGATATCACATGCAACCATCGCACATGTCACATGTGTTCAGATTTTAAAAATCATTTTCACTTTGGAAAAGACCTCGGGGATACTTTTAAAACTTTTAACCTAATTGTCAGGTTGTTACATGTCATTAAAAGTATAGCTTGTAGCTTAGGGAAGAAAAACATAGTGCAACAAAGTACATATGTTATAAGAGTAGTAGTTCGCTATAACAGTTGACACATTTAATACGACAAGTTCAATTTTTCGTATTGTTCTTCTACTTGAACAATTATTTCTATCACTTAATGTGCTCAACTATAATATAAGAGAGATGCAGAAGTCCCAACTAGAGATGGCATTTTATTTATTTATTTCTTTTAGAGATTGTGATGGGTGGTAGCTAATTTCTTTACAGTCTTATTAATAATTATTTGATGTTTGGCATTGACATTTACGATTTTAACTATAAAAAACCACTTAAAATTCTAATCTACATGCAAGTATACAAATAATCCTAATATAATTGTTACTAGAAGACATGCTAATTTAATTAATTTTTAAATGCAAGATTCCTAATCTATATGACATATAAAATCTAATGCAAACCCCAAAACTATCCTAGATCATACTTGATAAGATAAATCTAACTGATAAGTTCAAACAAAATTAATTCATGTTGGTTCGAAATAAAAAATCATCATGTTTGTGTGATAGTTAAATTACTAAAAATAAAATACTAATGTTTTTTTACGAATGATCTCCTTGTGTTGGTGCAAAGGGATTAACGATAAATTTTCATGTGTGGTATGGATGCTGTCAAAGATTGATTGTTGTACGTAGAAAATGAACTCATGTAGAATATTTAATCTTCAATTTGAATCGATTGGAAAAATGTGCTTTTAGGGTTTATGGATTTGAAAGAAAATAAGGGTTTATATGTGTAGGGTTTATGAGGTGGCTAGGGTTTATGGGAAAGTTAGGATTTTGGTATAGATTTAGAGTTATGGAAGAATTTGGGATTTAGGAAAATAGTTTTTATGAATTTTACAGAAAGCCATAGAGAGATATGGTGTCTCTTGATGCTTTTCTTAAGTAAAACTAGTATTTTTTGTGTCTATTAAGGGACGTTAATATAGAAAAAAGTGGGATCTAGGGTTTTGACAAAAAAATTATTGATATGGGTCTAATTTAATCCGACGGCCGTCAAGATTACTTAGAGAGTTGGTAAAACTAGGGTTTCACGTCAATTTTAAAGTTTCTAGAACCAAAAAATCAATTTCCAGATTATTCTAGTGTGAAAACAAGAAACTTAGGTGGCACAGTAGGTCAGACCCGGGACTCGACCGATCGGCCCCATAGTCGAGCTGATCGGTTAGGTCTGGTCTTATGGTTTGTATTTTTTCTTTGTATTGACCCATTTTGTTTCATTTAATTAATGCGGATTAACTTGGATCGAGTTTCCTTGATCAATTATTGTCCAAAATAAATTTTCCACTATATATTTTATGTTATTATGTCTGGATCTTCTTATGATGACTCAATTGTCGATTCCTTTTCAACTTTTCGGTCGATTAGAGTTGCATGTCCCATATCAATAGATAATTCTGATTGGTAAGACCACAACCTGGTCGATGTAGTTTCCCCTCTTCTTCTCTTAACAACTCACTTGTCAATCAAGTACAAACTCCATTTGTCCATCTTATCAAACCGCGTCACATTGATCGATTAGTATCTCCATGTCATTTTGAATGACAACATCAATCACCAACTCATATATGTTATTATGTATGTTCATGTAATCATATGTAACTCTTAAAACATATTAAGCATATAGCTAAGTAAAAATGGTTTTACAGAGTGATAAGCAAAGTACACTCTATTTTTTATTTGAAGTTAAGCTAGTATCACATTTTAAAAGATTGTCGAACCATGCACAATAACACAAGCGCAAATTTTTTTTTTCTTTAAAAGTTGAAACACCAAATCAATGTCAGTATCGTGCAACAACAATGAAAACCTATCATAGTCTTGAAAATTCAAAGAACCCCTTGTATTGTAAATTTGTAGTTTACTAGTTGATAAAAAAATCAGTATTTACTTATGATATAATTTTTTTTATAACTAGTCAACTATCACCTCAATTTAATGAGCAAATAATTTTTTTTTAAAATTTCTTTTTTTTTAAAAAAAAGCTATGATTTTGGGTTGGAGTCGTTTTTGGTTTGGGTTATTCCAAGTTTTGGGTTAGATTGGAGCCATAGTATTTTAATGTTGTTTTTGTGGTCAAGTCAAATTTTAGCACCTCTACTTGCAACTACTTTTCCAACTATCCTTACCATTGAAGTCTCAAATATAAGTATACCAACTTTCTTTGTATTGAATTGAATGGAAACAAAATACGAATTAGAGTTCTGCAACAAATCAATAATAATATTGATACTTTTTTTGTAAAATTAAAATGGGTTTTTTGCTATCTTTTCTAAAGTCTAAGTTACCACCTATACTTTTAACAACAAATAATAAAATGAATTTTTTAGGAATAATTAAATGAAAATTAGTGTCTTAAAAAAAGTAAATAAAATGCCATCTCTAGTTGGGACCTAGAGATAATTATTTAGGCTTTCTTAAATGAAAATTATTTTTTTAGGAATAATTAAATGAAATCATGATCTGAAGTTATGATGCCGTGTTAAGATGAAGAACTGTGTGAAAATTGTATTTTATTCCTTCAATTGAGAATAATGAAATATATATAGTTTACATGCATGATCTATGGGATTAACATAATCCCATGATTACATATATCGTAATTGTATCAATCAGCTCTTGTTGATCTAGTTTATCGATTAATAGTATCTGAGTGCTCTCTATTTTTTACTTACTAAAAGAGCAAAAGATGAGATTCATAGGTAAAATACGTCATTATGTCTAATTTCATGGTGAAATTTGTATCCATAAGTTGATGGTTTATTTTAGTACTTTATTTACATTGTTTTAAATGTTTTATTGACATCATCCACCTCTCTTGAAATGCTTGAGTTTGAGTCTCCCCATAGGCACTTGTTGGTGCTAAACCTAGGCCTTCATTGCACAGAGTGTGAAGTGGTCATTAGCTTTGGCTCTGATGTAGGTGCAGTGAGGACTATTTCAGATTCACTTTGCGTGCTGGGCCCAATGCCCTCTGGTGGGTATGTGGGTGTAATATTTTACACATATAATATTGAATTAAATGATCCATTGATGAAATATTTAGTATTAATTTAAAATAATATTTGAAAGATCATATTGAAAATTTTGTTGAAAACAGTTAGAAAGTTTTGAAGAAGAAAGTACTGAAAAAATTTTGAAATTTGAAATTTGAAGTTGAAATGAAACAAATTTGAAGACAAATATGGATTGAAGTTGAGAAAAATAATTAAAAATTTGTTTTGGAAGAAAATATGAATTTTTGTATTTCTATAAAATTTTTATAAAATTTTTGGAATGAAGAAAAGATGAAAAATTGATTTTAAAGGAAAAATGGCAAAACTGTAATTATGTAATGGCAAAACGGTAAATTTTAAATTATAGCAAAATTGTAAATAACCGCTGGTAAATATATAAATTTTATTTAAAATTAAAAAAACGACAGATTTAACGTGAAAGCGGTGAAGTGGTGAGTTAAAAAAAACAAATAAAAAATTTATTACAATAAAAAAAGGTATGCGTGAAGATAAAAAGAAAAAAAATATAAATATATATAATATGTTTTTGAAAACAAAAGTGAAGAGGCAAACAGTGAACCTCATTAGGTTCATGTGAATACCATGGTAAGAAGGAAAATAAAATAATAAATAAATTAAAAATTAAATTATAATAATAAAAAAAGAAGTTACAAAGCTTATATGTCTTTGAAACTCAAAGACTTTTTTTTATTTCAAATCCCGTTTGGTGGAAGCAGTGTTGAATTGGGAAAGACCAACTAGAGGGACTGAATAGAAAGAATGTGAAGTTTAAGTGAAGTTTAAGTGGTCAAAAGAATGTGAGAAGAGTTTCCAGTTGTTGAAAGAGAAGTTGACTATTGCTCTGGTATTACTACTTCCTTTTGGCGATGAAGGATTTGTGTATGTAGTGATGCGTCGCATCAGGGGTTAGGATGTGTGCTGATGCAACATGGGAGAGTTACCTATGCTTTTAGGCAATTGAAGAACCATGAGAGAAATTACCTTATCCATAATTTAGAATTGGCTACCATAGTTTTTGCTTTGAAGATTTAGAGACATCATTTGTATGGAGCTACTTGTGAACTTTTTACTAATCATTAAAGTTTGACGCATTTACTTACCCAGAGAGAGTTGAATTTGAGGCAGAGGAGGTGGATGGACTTAATTAGTGACTATGACTGTACAATTCACTATCATCCAGGGAAGGCTAATGTAGTAGCTGATGCATTGAGTAGAAAGTCTATAGGGATATTAGCTGCTATTAGGAGTCATGATGGTAGAATTGAGAGAAATGAGAATGTAGTTGAGTATTTATGATAGAGGAGTATTGATGGAAAATATTGCAGTACAATCTTCTATTATTGATTGCTTGTTACAGATGTAGAGTAGAGATGAAGGGATAGAGAAGATCAGATAGGAAGTGTTGAGTGGAAAGCCGATTGAGTTTAGAATTAAAGAATATGGTATAGTGGTATTGGGACATAGAGTTTGTATTCCCAATGATGTTGAGATGAGAAAGGAGATACTAAGTAAGGCTCATGATTCTGTGTATTCTACGAACCCATGTAATAATAAGATGTATAGGGGGTTGAGACAGAATTATTGGTGGTCAAGGATGAAGAGGGATGTAGCTGATTACATTTCTAGTGTTTGATTTGTCAAAGGTGAAGTCTGAGAATAAACATCCGGCAGGTTTATTACAGTCTCTTCTAGTACTTGAATGGCCATGGGAGAATGTGAGTATGAATTTTGTTTCTGGTTTTCCCTATACCCAAAGAGGTCATGATGCTGTATGGGTTATAGTGGATAGACTTTCTAAGTCCTCGCATTTCCTTCCTTTTAAAACTACCTGAAGTCTTGAAAAGTTGGTTGAATGGTATATAGGGAGATTGTGAGATTACATGGAGTACCTTTTAGCATTGTATTAGATAGAGATTCTAGATTTACTTCTAGATTTTGGAGGGATTTTCAAAAAGTTATGGGCAAGAAAGAAGAAATAGTACCCCCAGTTTTTTCATGAGTTAGGTAAAGATATTTCAAGTGACGAAGTTTTTATAAAATTGGTAGAATTTTAATACTCGTGTTCATAAAATAAGGGTAAATAAATTATTTTACATATATTATATTGAATTAAATAAGCTATTGATGAAAGATTTAGTATTGATTTGAAATAATATTGATTTTTTTTAAAAGAGTTACAAATTTTTTAAGAATAAGTACTGAATGTTTTTTAAAATTTGAAGTTGAAATGAAAGAATTTTGAAGAAAAATATGAACTGTAGTTGAGGAAAATAATGCATTTTTTTTTTGGAAGAAAATATAATTTTTTTTATATTTCTCTGTAATTTTTACAAAATTTTTGGAAAGAAGAAAAGATGAAAAATTGATTTTTAAAGGGAAAATGGCAAAACTATAATTACGTAATGGCAAATGGTAAATAACTTATGGCAAACATGTAAATTTTATTTAATAAAAAAGGGCAGACTTCACTTGAAAGCAGTGAGTTAAAAAAAACAAATAATAAATTAATATAAAAAATAAAAAATGTATGCATGAAGATGTTAACGTGAAAATAAAAAGAAAAAAAATATACATATATATATAAAATATTATTGAAAAAAAACGAAGAGGCAAGCGGTGAACCTCATCAGGTTCATGTGAATGCCTTGGTAAGAAGGAATATATAATAAATAAATATATTATAATAATAAAAAAAAGAAGTCGCAAAGCTTATAAGTCTTTGAAACTCAGAGACTTTGTCTTCTTTTAAATCTTGTTTTGTTTATTTCTTTCTTCAAATCAAATTCTCAGCAATAAAAGTTATAAAGAAAATTTCTCCGCTATTGAGGATAATTATAGTTATTCAATTACAATTGCAAGATTTCATCATATTTGACGTAAATTTTCAATAAGACTCATAAGTAAATAATTATATTGTTTTGTATTAAATTGTGAAATAATAAGATTTATGAAAGTTTATGATTAGGTGTTAGTGATCAGCAATCTCAAGAAATTGCTGAAAGGAGCAGGAAAGGCAAGAAGGTGATCCACAGATAGCTTTAAGTTCTACGCGGTGAGTTAGATTTACTTTTAGTAATCGAGACCGATAAAAACAAAATAAGAATTTATGATATTTGAAAAAATTGTTGAATTATAATGATTGGATATGGTACTTTCTTTTATGCATGTTAATTGATTGATTTATTGATTAGGGATTGAATAATATGTTGAAAATTAATTATATAAGAATTTATATTTTAAAAAGGATGGATTATTGAAAAATTTACTGAAAAGATATGTGAAATTTTTGAAAAATATGATTGAAAATTTTATATGATATATGAGGAGACAATTTATTAAATATGATAAAAATAAGAATTTTGAGAAAGAGATAGTTGAATTGAATGATTTGATGTATGCTTGCTTTAATATTATTGCTCATATGCATAAAAGGGAAGACCAGGAAGAAAGTTGGTCTAGCTGAGAAGATCAAGAAGGTAGTTGGTTGTAACGACCCATCCCGGGTTGCCCACCTCCGAGACAGTGTCATCACATTTTGAAAATCCCAGTACGACACACATATGCAACAATAAAAATAATACTAACAGAATATCTTTTATATCATTCTGATATTAACTTAAACATAATATACAATGTAAAATGCATGAATATTTACAAATAAAAATTTTTATTTCATTTTTTTCTCATTTATCTGAGGATATTGACACGTACGTGGCTTACAGAAAATGATATTGTAGCTCGAGGTTTCAACCCAAGAGGGGGGGTGAATTGGGTTTTAAAAAACTTTTTGCGGAATTAATATAAGTTTATAAAAACTAACAAGCAACAGATAATAAATACAAGTAATGAGTTGTAAATAAAGAGTTTAAGGAAAGAGGATGCAAACACAGTTATAGTGGTTCGGCAATATCGGATTCGTTCCGACCCTACGTCCCACTCTCTTCAAGGAACACCTTGAAGTAATCCACTAAGAATACTTAGTCACACAACTTAGCTAGGTGTTGCACAAACCATACACAAGCAAATTACAGGAATTGCTTAAACCGAAAAATCCCCTTCCTTTCGGAAGTTTCCCTTTCCTCTCGGAAGTAATCCCTTTACAAAGATGGTGTAAAGTAAAAGGTAGAGAAACAGCAAATGAAACCTTATTACAACAGAAATGTCTCTCTTTCAAAGTAAAGCTTGAAGAAATGGCTCAATAAGATTATTTCAAAGCTTTTTGTGTTTCAAGAGTATAAAAACTTGATTATGTGAGATCAACTCTTTTTGAATATGTGCAGCTTGTTTTTGAATGCTTAACTGAATGGGTTTATATAGCAATCAATTAATATGGCCGTTTAGAACTTTAATTTGAAAAAGATTTACTTTAAAACGTTCAGATTTGGAGTCCAACGGTCATAATTTTGAATTACCAGTCGACTGGGTCGAGATACCAGTCGATTGGGTTCACTTGAAAAATACTCGTTTTCAGACCTTCTAGGTATCCAGTTGACTGGTATATATCATCCAGTCGACTGGGGACTTTCTGTCCATTTTACCAGTCGACTGGACTGTTTCATCCAGTCGACTGGAGACTTAGTGGTCAAAGTACCAGTCGACTGGGTACCTTCTGACCCATATACCAGTCGACTGGTATATGTACCCAGTCGACTGGGTTGTCTTCCAACCCAGTTTTTCTTCTGTTTTTCATCAAAAACATTTAAAAATAATGGTTTTAAAAAAACCTTTTGTGTTTGAGCCTTTAAATAAGCTAATACAATGTATGAGTGAGACTTACATTGGTTCTAAACCTTAAGACCTATTCTAGATCTTCAGTCTTCACTTAATACTTGATTTGGTTCGAGTTTTTGCACTTTGTTCCTTGGTTGAATGTGTTTGATCCTTAATACAACTTAGTTTAAACATGTTAGTTAAATAACAGTTGTGTTTTGCCATCATTAAAATACGGGCGAGGGTCAATAATCTCCCCCTTTTTGATGATGACAAAACTAATAATGTAAAAACAGTTTTAAAAACTAAGTGATAGGATTTTTCAAAAATTTGGACAGAGTCTCCTCTGTTTTTCGAGTAAAACCACCCTGTAAACAAGCAAACACAGTTTATATTTCTTTCAACCAATCCAGAATCAAACTCAACCAATCAATAAATATTTTAACAAAGTTATGGAGCAATGCTCCCCCTAAATCTATGCATTGGTTGTGTTTTACTTAGATTTTCTCGTTTTTCTCATTTTTCTCCCCCGTTTTGACAACAGCAACGAAAGGGGGCATAACATAAAAAATAAGCTACTTATCCAATACAGTCAAATAGATTATAAGAAAACAAAGTTGTACGCGAAGATTGGGCTTCATTCGAATCTCGAAAGCCTTCCCGAGAATAACCGGAAGTTTTCAAGCGTATATGTATTTTATAGCAGTTTTAGTGACCAAACAGAGTTTTAAAACAGTGCTAACATATTACAAATAGCATAAATAAATGCAAGAAATATGGCTAATAGTAATACATCATCATAGAGAAAAAGTCACTACAGGCAGGGCTTCACAGAGCCATAACTAAGAAAAAAATACATGAGATGTCCGTGCTATGTGATAAAAACTGGAAAAGCGCTAAGTACAGATAAAAGATAGAGACTCATGGTGTGGGAGCGTCCGAGCTGTCACGAAGAAGTTCCCTAATCTCAGCTAGGGAACCCTCGGTATGCTCTCGATGTAACTCGAAGTCGTCCCGTAGGTGGTCTATGGAGGAGCTCAGCCTCTGGTAATCAGACTGCATGGACTGAAAATCGGACTCCATCTTCATCTGAAGACTCGTGATAGCTCGTAGGATGTCACCATAACCAGTCTGACCGGTACTCGAGTCACCAACGGGAGGTGCTCGGGTATCCGTCTCCATCTCAGCAGCCGTATCAGCATCCTCATCACTGTCACTCGCATCCTCTCGGATCCTTAGGCACTTTCCGGTCTTCGGATAGAGGAACCCTTCACGAACAGTACATCCCATCTTTTTCAGAGATAAGATGTTGATGATGTCCGTCAAGCCGATATCCTGAGCCTCGGAGGCAAGCAAAGGTACCCGGAAGTGCTGGAGGATGAGCGTAATGAGCATCCCATAAGGAAGACACTCGGAGTCGTTTGCTTCGCCGTTTATCATGTTGGCGAGCAGCAGAGGATATATATTGAAGTGGTGCCCAGATTTTAGGCACCAAATCAATACCGTATCTATTTTAGATAAATACCCTCGACTCCCGAGTCTTGGGTGGATGGTCCAACTGACAATCAACTGAAACAACTTTGAGTCGAGGGGCAAGTCACTACATGTGTGAAATGTAGTGGGTCTGTACACATAGTTAGGGTCACCCCTGACTATTCGACAGGTCTCCTCAACTTCAAAGTTGTCTGGCCATCCATCCAGACTCTATTGAACCCCCCTTATAGGGATTCTCAGAATGCTCATCAAGAGGTCAGTGTTGACCTCAAACTCCACACCGCTAACTCTGGTTCTGAATCTCAGAGCCAGAGGACTGGGTTTCACCAAGTTCGCATAGAAATGGTGAACCAGTCGCGGGTAATACTTTTCATGAATTCTGACCAATGGGGTCAGATTTATTACCTCAAAGGCTGGTAGAATATCGAAATTACCATGGCGAATAGAGTCAAAATCAACGACTCTACCCGTCATGATTTTCTTGTGACAGATTATTGAATTATACCTCTTATGAGCCGCTGGGCTGTAAAATAGAGTCTGCTCCAGCTCTGTTCTGGGCTCCTTGCTGGATAACCCTGCTGCTCCCTTCCCTTTCGACTCCGAAGCCGAAGGTTTTGAAGACCTTGGCTTTTTAGGCGCATTAGGTCCACTTGTTGTGAGTTTAATACGGATTTTGTCACTCATTTTGGAGAAATCTGGAGTTTTTGAAAAAAAAAAGATTTTGGTAAAAATGAGAGATTTTAACCGTAGAAAGTTAAAAATCTCTTTAGGAATGTGTAGATCGGTGTGTTTAGAAGGGATTTGGATGGTTTTTAGATCAAAAGGATGAATTTTTTCTAGAGAGAGAAAGCTTGGGCTCTTTGAAAATGGTGTAAAAACGGCGAAAATGAACAGTCCCTTTTATAGAATCGCGATACCAGTCGACTGGGGTCGATATACCAGTCGACTGGGTCCCTTTAAAAAGATGAACAGTTTCTTTACCAGTCGACTGGGTAAACGTACCAGTCGACTGGGTAAACGTACCAGTCGACTGGGTAAACTGGCAGTGAGTTACCAGTCGACTGGGCTAACTTTACCAGTCGACTGGAGGACAAGGGTTTTTCAAAAAAAAATGGTTCCAAATAGGATTTGATCTTATAGACGACTGGGGAAGACTTACCAGTCGTCTGGAATATTTGGCAGAGAATTACCAGTCGACTGGGTCAAAAGTACCAATCGACTGAAAGATCAGGCAGAGACTTACCAGTCGACTGGAGCACATTTACCAATCGACTGGATCCTGAGTAAAATTTCCAGTCCTGAATTTTTTTAGCACGATTTTGTTTATCTATGACATTTTTGAGTGAGGGGAATAATTAAACATGAATTAATACTCTATCACTTAATGTCAATCATGCAAATGATGAAAATGAGATGCAATCAAACATTTAGTTTATCAAAATCAAGCAATCCCATCAACATTCTAATCTTACAAAAACTAGCTTCACTTAAGGGTTTCGTAAGAATATCAGCAATTTGATCTTCTGAAGGTATGAATTCTAATCTTATATCACCTTTTTGAGCATGATCTCTTAGGAAATGATGTCTAATCTCTATATGTTTGGTTCTAGAGTGCTGAATAGGATTTTTGGTTAGGTTGATGGCACTAGTATTATCACAAAATATAGGAATATTTTTTAGACTTATGCCATAGTCTTCTAGTTGTTGTTTCATCCATAGTACTTGGGCACAACAACTGCCAGCTGCTACATATTCCGCCTCAGCGGTTGATAGTGCAACTGAATTCTTTTTCTTGGAGAACCAAAAAGTTAACATAGCACCTAAGAATTGGCATGTTCAACTTGTGCTCTTTCTATCTAACCTACATCCAGCAAAATCAGTATCTGAATATCCTACTAACTCAAAAGATGATTCTCTAGAGTACCATAATCCTATGGTCTGGGTCCCTTGTAGATATCTAAGGATTCTTTTTACTGCAACTACATGTGATTCCTTAGGATTAGACTGAAATCTAGCACACATACATACACTGAACATTATATCAGGTCTGCTTGCAGTTAAATATAGTAAAGCACCTATCATGCTTCTATAATATTTAGAATCTACAGTTTTACCTCCTTTATCAAGATCAAGTTTGGTGGTTGTGCTCATAGGCGTTCTAATTGGCTTTGAGCTTTCCATCATGAACCTCTTAAGTAGGTCCTTGATGTACTTTGATTGATTGATGAAGATGCCTTCTTTTAGTTGTTTGATTTGAAGACCAAGAAAGTAGGTAAGTTCTCCCATCATGCTCATTTCAAATTCACCTTGCATGCACTTTGCAAACTCTTGACACATAGATTCATTAGTAGCACCAAATATAATATCATCAACATATATTTGAACTATCAAAGTGTCATTCTTGTGAGTTTTTGTGAAGAGAGTTGTGTCTATTTTACCTTTTACAAAATCATTGTTAATCAAAAATTTACTTAATCTTTCATACCATGCTCTTGGAGCTTGCTTCAACCCATATAGAGCTTTAGAAAGTTTATAGACATGATTTGGAAGACTAGGATTTTCAAATCCAAGAGGTTGTTCAATATAAACCTCTTCTTCTATAAAGCCATTTAAAAAGGCACTTTTCACATCCATTTGAAATAGCTTGAATTTATTAAAGCATGCAAAGGCTAATAACATTCGAATAGCTTCTAATCTAGCTACAGGAGCATAAGTTTCATCAAAAACTATTCCTTCCTCTTGGTTATATCCCTTAGCAAACTAGTCTAGCCTTATTTCTAGTTACTATACCATTTTCATCCATTTTATTTCTATATACCCATTTAGTTCCAATAATTGAATGATCTTTAGGTCTTGGAACTAGTTTCCAAACATCGTTTCTCTCAAATTGATTTATCTCTTCCTGCATTGCAATTATCTAATCATTATCTTTTTCAGCTTCTATAAATGTCTTAGGTTCTACTTGAGACAAATAAGCTACAAAATTGCAAATATTTCTAATGGAAGAGCGAGTTCTTACCCCTTGTGAAGGATCACCAATTACTTGATCAATTGGATGATGATTTACATACCTCCAATCCTTGGGTAGATTTTCCTCTTGTTGACTTGAGGATGGTTGGTCCAAATTGGGAGTTGCCATCCCTTTATTTGTTTGAGAAGAACTCACTTTTGGGTCAACAATAGGAGTAGGAGTTCCCATTCTTGGAATAAAATCAGCATCATCTTTAAAGGAAACTTCTCCACTACTCATTTGGTTAGATTCATCAATGGTTACATGCACAGATTCTTCTACTACTAGAATTCTCTTATTGAAAACTCTATAAGCCTTACTAGTAGTTGAATATCCTAAAAATATCCCTTCATCAGTCTTGGAATCAAATTTACCCAAGTTAGTTTTATTGTTATTTAAGATAAAGCACTTACTACCAAAGGCACGAAAATAGGAAATATTGGGCTTTCTCCCTTTCCATAGTTCATATGGTGTTTTATCAAGCAAGGGCCTTATCAAAATTTTATTTAAAATATAGCAAGAAGTATTCACGGCTTCAGCCCAAAAATATTTTGGTAAATTATTTTCACAAACCATTGTTCTTGAAAATTCTTCTAGAACTCTATTTTTCCTCTCAACAACTCCATTTTGTTAAGGAGTTCTAGGAGCTGAAAAGTTTTGATTAATTCCATTTTCATCACAAAATTTTGAAAAGCTTTGATTTTCAAATTCTTTGCCATCATCACTTCTTATGCTTGAAATACAAATTCCTTTTTCATTTTGTACCTTTTTGCAAAACTTTTCAAATCCTTTGAAAGCTTCATCCTTATAAGCAATAAAAATAACAAAGGTATATCTTGAATAGTCATCAACAATAACAAGAGCATATTGATGGCCACCTAGACTAATGGTACTAATTGGACCAAATAAGTCCATATGCAAAAGTTCCAAAGGTCTAGTAGTTGAGACTACATTTTTTGCTTTAAAAGATATCCTAGATTGTTTTCCCATTTGACAAGCATTGCAAATTTTGTCTTTCTCAAAATTGATTTTAGGAAGTCCAATAACTAAATCTTTTCTTGAAACAATTTTTAGCAAATTCATGTTTACATGACCAAGCCTTCTATGCCATAGCCATTGATTTTCACTAAAAGCAGGAAAACATTTTTCATTATCGGAATGCAAAGATTTCAAATCAACTATATAGACATTTTCATGTCTATGGCCAATGAATTTGATCTTGTTGCTCTTGATGTCTATAACTAGACAATGAGAGGTCTCAAATGTGACTTTATATCCTTTGTCACATAATTGACTAATGCTAAGTAAATTTGGCTTAAGGCCTTGTACTAGCAATACATTATCTAAGGTTGAGAAATCATTACCGACTTTTCCATGCCCGATGATCTTTATTTTAGTATTGTCTCAAATGGTTACAAGTCCACCATCTCTTAGAGTTAGCTCCTTGAATACGCTTTTATCACTGGTCATATGCTTCGAGCAACCACTATCAAGATACCAACAGTTACCTTTCTCCTTGGTGTGAAGACAAATCTACATCACACAAGGATATACGATAGCACTTTTAGGTACCCAAAATTTCTTGGGTCCTTTGGGGTTAGTCTTGGAAAATACGGTTCCTTTTGGGACCCATACTTTCTTAATATGAGGTGCCCTATGAACAAGTTGATGATGCACAGTCCTAGCATGATAGTCATAGAAATTTCTAGGATGTCTTACATGTGAATTCCTATAAACCTTAGGATAATAGTTCCTAGGATACATGTTTCTATGGTAAGGAGTATGAAAATTCATGTCATTTCTATAAAGAGTATGATGATGCATTCTAGGATACCCATGATGATAATTCCTAGGATGAGCACGAGCAGAATGCATTCTTTGATTATACACATTGTTCCTAGAATGAGCATGATAATTATTTCTAGGATGTGTATGAGCATTTCTAGAATGAGCATACATATAAGCATGAGTATTTTTAGAATGCTTCAATTTAGTATGATCATTTAAGTTTCTAGACTTCCTAGCATTTATCGAGGGAGTGCTTTTAACAATGCTAGGAGCTTTTGAAGTAGAGGCTCCATCTACATAAGAGGCTTTCATGAATAAGCTTTCTTTTGTTTTTTGTTTTCCCAATGGAGAATATCCTACACCAGATTTTCCTCCACTTAATCTTTGGGAAGAAAGCACTTCATCAAGTTTTTGTTACCAAGCATAAGTCTAGATATAGTGCTGTTTAATTCAGAAATTTTATTTTTCAAATTCTCATTTTCATCTTTAAGAAAATCTTGAGACGAATCATACAGTAAAGATGATAATTTTTCTTTTTCTTCTCTAAGAATTATCATTTCTTTAGAAAGAGATGATACTTCTTTCTTAAGAACAGAATTTCTAGAATCAAATTTCTTTAATTCTTTATGCATTTCATTTATGACTTCTAGCAGTTCTTCACTACTAGTAACAATATTATTTTTTGAAGAGGGAGAAGATGTTACCTCACTTTCATCATCGATTGCCATCAAACAAAGGTTGGCAATTTCCTCGTATCCGATTTCTTTGTCTGATGACTCATCTTCTTCGTCATCGCTCCAGGTAGTTGCTACCATAGCTTTCTTCTTGAAGCCCTTGTCTGGTTTGTTTGAAACCGAACAATCAGCTTTTATATCTCCTGGCTTTTTGCAGCCATAGCACATAAGTGGTTCCCTTTTTGAGGTGGGATCATTTGAGTAAGGTTTCTTGCTTTTCTTCAAGAACCTATGGAATCGTTTGGTGATTAAAGCCATTTCACCATCCTCTTCACTGCTCTCTGCTTCTTGTTCTAATTCCTTTTCTTTGTTGCTCGTAGAAGCTTTGAGAGCAATTTGATTTTTCTTCTTCTCATCATCATTGATGATGGGAGTCATTTCTTCCATCTCGTATGTCAATAATGACCCAAGCAGCGTCTCAACATCAAGCTTGTAAAGATTTTTGGCCTTCTGAATGGCTGTCCTCTTTGGTTTCCATTCTGGTGGCAGAGATCTTAAGATTTTTCTGGTTAGTTCAACTTCCTCAATATTCTTGCCAAGCAATTTTAAACCATTTATAATAGTAGTGAATCATGAGTGCATTTCGGAAATGGTTTCGTTAGGAGACATCTTAAAAGATTCATACTCAGAAATTAGCATGTAAATTATTGCTCATATGCATAAAAGGGAAGACCAGGAAGAAAGTTGGTCTAGCTGAGAAGATCAAGAAGGTAGTTGGTTGTAACGACCCATCCCGGGTTGCCCACCTCCGAGACAGTGTCATCACATTTTGAAAATCCCAGTACGACACACATATGCAACAATAAAAATAATACTAACAGAATATCTTTTATATCATTCTGATATTAACTTAAACATAATATACAATGTAAAATGCATGAATATTTACAAATAAAAATTTTTATTTCATTTTTTTCTCATTTATCTGAGGATATTGACACGTACGTGGCTTACAGAAAACGATATTGTAGCTCGAGGTTTCAACCCAAGAGGGGGGGTGAATTGGGTTTTTAAAAACTTTTCGCAGAATTAATATAAGTTTATAAAAACTAACAAGCAACAGATAATAAATACAAGTAATGAGCTGTAAATAAAAAGTTTAAGGAAAGAGGATGCAAACACAGTTATAGTGGTTCGACAATATCGGATTCGTTCCGACCCTACGTCCACTCTCTTCAAGGAACACCTTGAAGTAATCCACTAAGAAAACTTAGTCGCACAACTTAGCCGGGTGTTGCACAAACCGTACACAAGCAAATTACAGGAATTGCTTAAACCGAAAAATCCCCTTCTTTTCGGAAGTTTCCCCTTCCTCTCGGAAGTAATCCCTTTACAAAGATGGTGTAAAGTAAAAGGTAGAGAAACAGCAAATGAAAGCTTATTACAACAGAAATGTCTCTCTTTCAAAGTAAAGCTTGAAGAAATGGCTCAATAAGATTATTTCAAAGCTTTTTGTGTTTCAAGAGTATAAAAACTTGATTATGTGAGATCAACTCTTTTTGAATATGTGCAGCTTGTTTTTGAATGCTTAACTGAATGGGTTTATATAGCAATCAATTAATATGGCCGTTTAGGACTTTAATTTGAAAAAGATTTACTTTAAAACGTTCAGATTTGGAGTCCAACGGTTATAATTTTGAATTACCAGTCGACTGGGTCGAGATACTAGTCGACTGGGTTCACTTGAAAAATACTCGTTTTCAGACTTTCTAGGTATCCAGTTGACTGGTATATATCATCCAGTCGACTGGGGACTTTCTGTCCATTTTACCAGTCGACTGGGTTGTTTCATCCAGTCGACTGGAGACTTACTGGTCAAAGTACCAGTCGACTGGGTTAATTCATCCAGTCGACTGGGTACCTTCTGACCCATATACCAGTCGACTGGTATATGTACCCAGTCGACTGGGTTGTCTTCCAACCCAGTTTTTCTTCTGTTTTTCATCAAAAACATTTAAAAATAATGGTTTTAAAAAAACTTTTTGTGTTTGAGCCTTTGAACAAGCTAATACAATGTATTAGTGAGACTTACATTGGTTCTAAACCTTAAGACCTATTCTAGATCTTCAGTCTTCACTTGATACTTGATTTGGTTCGAGTTTTTGCACTTTTTTCTTTGGTTGAATGTGTTTGATCCTTAATCAACTTAGTTTAAACATGTTAGTTAAATAACAGTTGTGTTTTGCCATCATTAAAATACGGGCGAGGGTCAACAGATATCATCCGACACTCAACCCACTAGACTATTTGTCTTACCTGCTACCTGAAATCATTGTACAATGAGGGATAAGTTTCACAAGCTCAGTGAATTAGATTTACTAAAAGTATTCAAATTTCATAAATAGCCCTTTAATACTTAATCATTTATCTCTTATATAACTAGATAATAGCATAAAGTCTAACATTTAAATAATTCCTATCATATCATATTTCTATGTCTCTTTCTCACTGTAATTGTCTCTCTGTGAGACTCATTTATCTACAAATAAATGCATAACATCACCAACATTTCGTAAAAATATTAACATGTAAAATAGATGCAATGCATGAATTATTATTATTAGGCAACGTCTTTCAAAATGTCGACATGTTTTTATCTTAAACCGACTACCTTCCCGATTATTTTATTCTCATTTAGACCGATTGCCGTCCCGGTTCTTTTATTCTCATTAGACCAGTTGCATTCTCAATTCTTTCATTTTCATTTAGACTGGCTACCTACCCTGTTCTTTTATTCTCATTCAGATGCATATGAAAACTGATATGAATATGCATACAAATAATAAAATAAAAACAAGCATGTATTCAAACATATAAACTACCTATCCTGATTATTTTCAAAATATTATTAAAAAAATCCACTAAATTCCTCTTATCATAAATCATATCAATCATTCATCATAGCTTGTCAAGATCCACTAAATTTCATCTCCTCATAACTCGTATCAAAACATTAACCATAGTTCATCAAGAATTTCACTTATCACTTTTATTATTAAATCAACTTATTATGCCAAAAATATTATTTCTCACCTAATAATTCTCTACATGTCCAAAATTCATATCATATCTATCAATCAAATTTTTATCTACCACTAAAGCATAAGCTAATAATTTATTTAATATTATCACTAGATATTTCATTTTTATTTAGATTACTTAAAGTAAATCTAACTCCCCACATAGCAGTTAAAGCTACCCGTGGATCACCTCCTTGCTTTTCCCGTTCCTCTCAGCAATTTCCCCCAATTACTGATCGTCAACACCTGACATAATATTTGTATTAAATTTCTAATTTATTCTTCAATTTTTCATAAACCACACCCTTTGAAAATTCTAACTTTGAAATCCAAGAAATTTCATGAATGCTAAAAATTCAAAAATAAACATTACATTATTACCTTCTGTTTTTCTGATAGCTTTTCGTGACTCTCTATAAAATTCCCCGGTAAACCCCTTCAAAATTTTGCTCTTTCAAACTTTCTTTGGGTCCTAAAGTGTTTAAAGAAATCGCAAAATAGAAAGAAAACTAAACGAATTCGGTCTGTAAAAATTAACGATTTCATATATATATATAAATTTTTGAAAACTTTGGTAGCCAAAGGCAAAGGCCTTCTCTGCCATTAACTCCCCAAAGCCTTCCACGTCTTTGGCTTGCTGGAGAACATGCAAGCCTTCACTTTGCACTTGGCAGCAGGTGCGGCCAACTCCCGCCACGTGTTCTCTTTTTTTTTTTTTTTTCTTTTGGGACGTCTCTGATTTTTTTTTTTTACAATTTATAAATATTTGACTTTTCACATTTAAATATATATTATTTCAACTCTATGTCATATTTATTAAAATACTTCTTTACCCTTACTTTACAATTACGGGTATTACAATTCTACCCACCTTATAAAAATATCGTCCCCAGAACTTCCTTACCTAATTCAAGAAAAAGTTGGGGGTATTCCTTCCTTATTCTTGCTTCATGCTCTCACGTGACTTCTTTGACATCTTTGTTCTGCCATAATACTTGAATCAAAGGAATGACTTTATTGCGGAGGACTTGTTCCTTTATGTCTAGGATTCTAACCGATATTTGCATAAAAGTCAAATCTTCTTGAAATTCTATCACCTGATTCGAGATATTATGTGATTCATTGTGTAAGTACTTTCTCACCAGTGACACATGAAACACATTATGTAATTACTTTAATTCTGGAGGCAAATCTAAACGATATGCTACTAGTCCAATTCTCTCAATCACCTCATATGACCCCACAAATCTTAGGCTCAGTTTTCCCTTCTTTTTAAATCTCAACACTCCCTTCCACAAAGATATCTTCAAAAATACGCAATCACCAACTTGGAACTCGAGAAGTCGTCTTCTTTTATCAGCATATCCCTTCTGTCTGTTCTGGGTTGCTCTAAGGTCTTCCTTAACCAGTTTTATCCTCTCAGTAGTCAAGTCTATCATTTCTAGGCCATATATCCTTCTCTCTCCAACTTCTTCCTAACATATTGGAGTTCTACACCTTCTACCATATAAAGCCTCGAAGAGTGCCATTCCAATAATAGTTTGATACTGATTATTGTATGCAAACTTGATCAAAGGCAAATAAGCATCCTAACTTTCTGAGAAACTCAATATACTTGCCCTCAGCATATCTTCTAGTATTTTGATGATTCTCTCTGTCTGTCCATCAGTTGGATGAAAAGCTGTACTAAACTGCAACTGCAACTGCGTACCCATAGCTTCTTGGAAACCCTTTTAAAATCTAGAGGTAAATCTAGAATCTCTATCTGAAATAATACTCAAGGGTACTCCGTGTAATTTTACTATCTCTGCTACATACTACTCAGCCAACTTTTCTAGACTCCAAGTAGTTTTAATAGGAAGAAAATGTGAAGACTTAGAAAGTCTATCCACTATAACCCACACAGTGTCACGTAATCTCTGGGTACGGAGAAAACCATAGACAAAATCCATACTTACGTTTTCCCATGGCCACTCAGGTACTAGAAGAGGTTGTAATAAACCTATTGGATGTCTATTATCATACTTCACTTGTTGACAAGTCAAACATCTCAAAATATATTCTGCTACATCCTTCTTCATCCCTGATCACCAATAATTCTGTCTCAACCCCCTGTACATCTTATTATTACCCGGGTGCATGGAATATACAGAATAATGAGCCTCCCTTAGTATCTCCTTTCTTATCTCCCCATCATTGGGAACACAAACTCTATGCCCCAATACCACCATACCATCTTCTCTAATTCTAAACTCGATTGGCTTCCAACTCAACACTTCCCTCCTGATCTTCTCTATCCCCTCATCTCTACTCTGCATCTGTAATAAATGATCAATAATGGAAGATTGCATCACCATATTTGCCATCAATACTCCTCTGTTATCGACACTCAAATGCATCCTCATGCTTCTTAATTTTATCATCAGGCCAGTATTATTACTCCCAATAATAGCTAATCTCCCTGTGGCTTTTCTACTCAACGCATCAACTACTACATTAGTCTTTCCTGGATGATAATGAGTTGTACAGTCATAATCACAAATCAACTCCATCCACCTTCTCTGCCTCAAATTCAACTCCTTCTGGGTCGGTAAATTCTAAATCATGGATCGGGTAATTCCTCTCATAGTTCTTCAGTTGCCTAGATGCATAAGCTATAACTCTCCCATGTTCCCATGTTGCATCAACACACATCCCAACCCCTGATGTGACGCATCACTATAAACTACAAATCCTTCATCACCAGAAAGAAGCACTAATACCAGGACAATAGTCAGTTTTTCTTTCAACAGCTGGGAAACTTCTCTCACATTCCTCTGACCACCTAAATTTCATGTCCTTCTTGGTCAATTTAGTCAATGGTCCAGCAATCATAAAATTTTTTTGGAAAAATCTGCTATAATAACCAGCCAACCCCAAAAATCTTCTAATTTCGGTTACACTCGTGGGTCTTTTCCAATTCAACACTGCTTCTACTTTCTATGGATCAACTGCTATCCCCTCTCCCGACACAACATGCCCCATTCTTGGAATATACCAAAATATCATCAATAAAAACAATCACAAATCTATCTAAGAATGGTTTAATCACCTGATTCATAAGGTCCATAAATGTTGTAGGAGCATTAGTTAACCCAAATGGCATCACCAAGAACTCATGATGGTCATAACGTGTCCTAAAAGCAGTCTTAGGCACGTTCCCCTCCTTTATCCTCAATTGATGATAACCCGATCTCAGGTTTATCTTAGAAAATACTCTAGCTACATGTAACTGTTCGAATAAATCATCTATCATTGGCAAAGGATATCTATTCTTGATGGTGATCTTATTCAACTGTTTATAATCAATACACAACCTCATTGTCCCATCCTTCTTCTTGACAAACAACAAAGGGGCTCCCTAGGGTGACATACTAGGTCGCATAAACAGTTTATCTAGCAACTCCTGAAGCTGAACTTTTAACTCTCGTAATTTTGCTGGTGCCATTCTATAGGGTGCTATGGATATGGGTGCTGATCCTGGAATCATCTCAATAGAAAACTCAATCTTCTTATTGGGAGGCAACCCGACCAACCCTTCAGGGAAAACATTAGAAAAATCTTTTGCTACCAAGATTTCTTCTAACTTCCTACTCTCTTTGCTAGAATCCACCACATATGCCAAATACCCCTCACAACCCTTGCTCAACCATTTACTAGCAGTTAAGGCAAAAATAAGACAATTCGTAAGTATTTTACGTTCTCCCTGAAAATTAAACTCTTCCTGTCCGGGTATCTTGAACACTACATTCTTCCTAAAACAATCTACCTAAGCATGATATGCAGATAACCAATTCATCCCTATAATTAAATCAAAATCCGTCATAACTAAAGGCAATAAATCAACTTTGAATTCTCTATCAGCAATAGTAATCACACAACCTAAATAGACTGTCCTGATATAACTCTATCTCCAGTAGGAACCTCAACAATAATAGCATGCATCAAAGGACTAGCACTAGCATCAATAGATTTCATATAACTACTAGATGCAAAAGAATGGGTTGTACCAGGATCAATCAATAATCTAGCAGGCCTACCAAGGATAGATATTATACCCATAACAACATCAGGAGTGACTTGTGCATCCTGCTAGGTCAATGCATAGACTCTGCTATCTCTGAGCTGAAACTGGCTGTCATGCCCTCGCTCTGCTACTCATCCTCAACCTCTGCCTTGCCCACTCCCTGATCCACCACCTCTCTTCAGCAATCTTCTCACAACACTTCCAGTGCTTACGTCAGCAGATTTCCCCACGAGACAATCTACAGCAATATGTCCTCCCCCACTACATACAAAGCATATCTGCGTAGGGCAACTTCAAGCCAGATACCCGGTCTGATTAGATCTAAAGCAAGCCCTTGTCTCTCGATCATACATCAGATTACCACTTCCCCTTAGTGGCATACTTACTCCTCTACCATAACTCCCAATTCCCATAGCATGTGTCCCAAATCTAGGGGTCCTATCGGTATTGCTCTGAGCTACAGAAGCAACAGATCCTACTTGCCTCTGACTCTATACTACAGTTCCTTGTGACAAAGAACGCCCCCTCTGGGGTGGTCTCCCACCCTCTATACCCATACTGCTACCACCTCTAGGTCTCTCAAATCTAGACCTCTTCAGCCAATCTCTCCTACCTCTAAACTCCATCAAATCCTTCTCAATCTGTAATGCTTTATCCACCAGTACAACATAATTTCTTATGCCCATATAAGAGAGTTTAGTCCAAATGTCATAGTGTAATCTGTCTAAAATCTGTTTACATTTATTCTCTTTCGTATTCATTAATTCAGGTAGAAATCTTGACAGAGCTACAAATTGGCTATCATACTCCGCCACAAATAAACTTCCATGTCTTAAATGAATAAAATCTCTCTCCTGCTAGGTTCGAAATGTATCTGGAAAGTATTTCGTAAAGAACTCATCCTTAAACTTACTCCAAGTTAAAGGTTGTTCCACCTGTGTACTCACCCTATGCAGAATATCTTCCCACCATTGTGAAGCCTCACCTTCCAGCATAAATGAAGCAAAAGCAACCTTTTGGCGATCTGTCCCTAGTAAGACTTCAAAATATTTATCCACATGTCTAATCCACTACTCAGCTTCCACAGGATTTACAGATCCTCTAAAGACTGAGGTTTAAACTTAAGAAATCTCACAAAACAATCCCCTTGCATCTCACATGCAAGCACACCTTCTCCCTCATAAACCTCTCGCCTCACCATATCAGGTTCTACTCTACTCCTTTCCTCTAATCTGCTTTGCAGATTATCAGCCCTTTCTTCAACTACATTCATCTTTTCTATAGCATGATTAAGAGCTTCTCTCAGCTCATTCTTCCTAACCTCATATTCTCTCCAGCTCTACTAGTACAGCTGAAATATCAATATGTTTTCTCTCAGGAACTGTAGACTCAACTTCCTCTTTTGCTTCAGTTCTCCTAATTATTGGGAGTTTACCACGTGCCCTCTGATTCAAAACTCTACCTTTAGCTCTAGCACGTCCATGTGTCATCCTTAGACTCTGCATTTAAAATATAATTTATTTAGATCTTCCACTTTTTATTTTTTATTTTTTATTTTTTTTAAGTTCTAATGCAGTCTAAATAATCTTAAAACCAAATGCTCTGATACCAGAATTGTAACGATCCATCCTGGATTGGTGATCTGCAAATTTTAAATGCTCACAAGTGCACGAATCACAAATAGTATTACGATGAGTTTACTCTCGAGGTCGATCTCTCAAGGAATTGCAGTGGTTTAAATCCTAAATTACTTTATTAAAATTACTAAAACAAACTCTGAAATTAAATCCAAAACATTCTAATTAAAAGATTGGTGAAGAGAAAATTGAAATAAAAACAATTAAATAAATTAAACAAAATGAATTATGAAGAGATGAGTATAATCAATGAGAAAATTTGGGAGTTTAGCTTGCTATCCAATCATGAATTGGAACATTTGGTGAATATAAAGAATTAATCAACATCCAAGATTATTGGTATTTTCGCTAAGACTAGAGAATGCCATTGATCATGTTTATTCTCAATTTATAACTAATTCATTAAATCCCATGGATCGTGTTCATCAATTAAATAGTTAAATTAAGTCTAAGGAAAATGCAACCACCTAAATCACAATTTGATTTGAATCCTGATTTAAATTCCTATTCAAGAAAGCTTAATTAGGTTTAGATGATTTGTTCTTAACCTAATCTTAAATGTTAACCTTGACTATCAATAATAGATGGCCAATCCACAAGCAATAATCAAAGGTATAAAGGGTATTGAATAAGAAATAATTTGGAAAATTTCATAAAACCAAATCCACCCAAATATCCAAAACAATCAAGGTAGCTAAGCCAAATGCCCAATAATGCGTTCAGCTGCGCTTGTTTAAATCCAATCACAGAATTCAAATACTAGGGTTACAAACATATTGAAGGACAAAAGGAGCAAAGATAAAATTTCTTCCCAAATTATAAGACGAATCCTCAAAGTCTTGAAGCGATTGATCGTCTTCTTCAATCTCTTGATAAGTTGTCTTGATGAAAGAAACCGTCTCCTCCTTCGATCTCCCAAAACTCCTCTTGATAATATCTCTCCAAGAACTGTCATCGTTTCTCTTTCTCTGAGTCTAAAATTCCTATATATAGCTGTATGGAGATGGCTTTGTAGACAGAAAAGTCGTCGTAAAGTTTTTGTTTAGGTTGTATGCTTCTGCTATTGTCTAGGCCTGGTTCTGCTGCTATCCAGGCCGTGTGTTTGCTGCTGTCCAGGAAAGGTTTTTTCTGTCCAGAACTGGTCCAATTGTTCTGCTATCCAGCCCATGCAAATCTCTAAAAAATCAGAATTTAATAGCTCCTTCACTTCTGCCACGCTGAAATCACGCACAGCCTGATCTTTGTCTACTAAAACTGCCATAACTTTCTCTAGAAAAATCATATTTATGAGCCATAAAATTCTCTAGAAAATAAATATCTGGATCTTTCCAAGAATATATGGGTCATCTCCTGGTTCTTTCCAAGAATATATGGGTCATCTCCTGGTTCTTTCTGAATCAATACATTTTAATCCACAAAATTCACTTCTGCCACGCTAAAATCATGCACAGCCTGACCTTTGTCTACTAAAACTGCCATAACTTTCTCTAGAAAAGTCATATTTATGAGCCATAAAATTCTCCAGAAAATAAAAATCCGTATCTTTCCAAAAATATATGGGTCATCTCTTGGTTCTTCTTGAATCAATACAGTTTAATCCACAAAAATGACTAATCTATACGTGTAATTCTGGCAATTTAGTGAAACTCCTTTATAAGTTCTTGTGAACCCGTAAAACAACGAAAAACAACTCAAAGTAACAAATTCCTAAGCTAAACATATAAATAAATACTTGAAAAACATTCGAAATTCTAGGACAAATATTTTTTCATCAAATACCCCCAAACCTAGATTTTGTTAGTCCTTAAGCAAAACTAAAAGAAAACATAAACAAAACAAACCTAAAAACTTAAATCAACAAAACCCTCATGCCTTAATTCTTATTATGACTCATATCTAGATATATTATACACAATTATGTTCATAATTGCAACACTTCACAATTCATTGCTCAAATCAAGTACACATCGCACATCCATATTCCAATGCTCAAAACACCTCACGTCAATTACCCCCAAACCTAACGTCAAGAATCCGAATTCCCTTCGACTGTAGGCCTCACAGGATTCACTCATTAAGTACACTGAACCTAGGTTTCAAATACTCATCAAGCATATGCGAATAGAAGTTATGTAAACCAGAAATTTCAAATATAAATTCGCATATGAATAGATAACATCAAAGAACGCTCATATGTTCGCAAAATAAATCTCATGAAAGGAATCAAATGTTAGGATTACGAAGCTATCACATCGCCTATATCATATCCTAGTCAAACACCTCAACCAAAACATATTGAGTATGAACCCATGCATAGATGGGCGTGGTTAGCCAAACCTGATTTACACCAAAACTCTTTCTTTTCAACTGTTTATAAAAGCAACTTTAATACCATTGAAGTATCTCAAGTCCTCTTTCTTGTCTAACCAAATCCCTTTTTGACATGTTTCTCATATATATATTCTTTTTCTTTACTTTTTTTTAATAGGAATTTGGATCTTTCTCCAAAGACAGTGGCAACTAGGGCGTATAACGATAGGCACACACTCAAACTTCTTACTCAAGTCATTTAACTAAAATAATGAGAATACATAACATGATACTTTAAGTGACTTATATAATCCTAGCATTCAATGCAAAACCTATAGAGATCATCTAAACAATTAAGGTCATATAACGAAGAGTGTTTAAGAGTACCAAGAAACTAACTCTCAAAATAAAGCACTTATGGCTCAAATAACTCACTAGGTAGTCTCCACTATTTAATTTTCAATCATTAGATCTAGGTTCATCTTAGTATCAACATCAAGAGCACAGTCTATGGAATATTAATATGCATCAATCCTCATAACAACTTGTCAGTGTTAAAGAAACTAAACTCAACGTGCATAAAAGACTTGATTACTAACCATAAAACAAATTGTAGCATGAAAACTTTGTCTTAGCAAGCTCTAATTGTACCCCCAAACCTAAACTAAACATTGTCCTCAATGTATGAAATCAAACACACGTTTAGAAAAATATTTAGAAGGGAACAATGAAAATGAAATAACAGAAAACATACTCTATCAAATCAGTGGGTTGCCTCCCACCAAAGTGGTTTCTTTAACTTCTTAGTAAGACATTGGTTAAACTTATTTAGGATTGTACACCTCAATGCACTCAACAACCCCCTTCTCATGGACTCCTTCCAAGTAAGGCTTCACACGATGCCCATTGATCTTGAATGTCACTTGAGTCTTCGGGTTCAGCAACTCTACCGCTCCATGAGAAAAACCATTGACTACCAAAAATGGTCTGCACCATCTTGACTTCAATTTTCCTAGAAATAATTTGAAATGAGTGTTAAACAAAAGAACTTTCATTCCAGGATAAATAGACTTACGGATAAGGCCTTGGTCATGGTAACACTTAGTGCATTCGTTGTAAATCTTTGCATTCTTATAGACTTCATCATGAATCTCTTCTAACTTATTAAGTTGTAGTAACCGCTTCTGTCCTACCATTGCCATATCCATGTTCAACTCCTTGATTGCCCAATACACCCGATGCTCAAGCTCAACAGGTAAGTGGCATGCCTTTCCAAAAGCCAACTGATAGGGGGTTATCCAAATGGGTGTCTTGTACACCGTGCGGTATGCCCACAATTCATCAGTGAGCTTGGTTGCCCAATCCTTCCGTGATGGTCACACCGTCTTTTCCAAAATGCCCTTAATTTGTCGATTGCTTATCCACTCGTTGCCCCAAAATAACCCCTCAATGAATTTCTCCACGATATTCGAGAAGATTGACATCATGCATCTTTGGAATGTGGCTGGAGCATTGCATAGGCCAAACGACATCCTCCTAAAGGTAAATGTCCCAAATAGGTAGGTGAATGTTGTCTTCTCTTGATCCTTTGGCGCAATCAACACTTGATAATAATCTAAAAGACCATCAAGAAAACAATAAAAATCATGCCCTGCTAGTTTTTCAAACATCTTATCAATAAAATGAAGTGGAAAATGATCCTTTCCAGTAGCTGAGTTCAGTTTCATGTAATCAATGCACATTCTCCATCTTGTAGTCATCCTAGTGGGCACTAGCTCATTCTTCTTGTTTCTAACCACTGTAACCCAGACTTCTTAGGCACAACATGAACTAAACTATCCCATCTACTATCTGAAATAGGGTAGATAACTCTTGCATCTAGGAGTTTTAAATTTTTTTTCTTCACTACCTCTTACAGGTTAAGGTTTAGTCTCCTTCGAGCTTCTCTCACAGGTTTGGCACTGATGAGTGCCAAATATTGCATATCTTGGCCCCTTAATTTACATTTTTTAGTTTAGGGATTTGTTACTTTGAGTTGTTTTTTCATTGTTTTATAGGTTTACAAGCACTTGGAAAGGAGTTTCACTAAATTGCCAGAATTGCCAATACAGATCAGTCATTTTTACGGATTAAACTATATTGATTCAGAAAGAACCAGGAGATAAGCCATATATTCTTGGAAAGATCCATATGTCTATTTTTTGGGGAATTTTATGGATTATAAGTATGAATTTTCTAGAGAAAGTTATGATAGTTTAAGTAGACAAAGGTCAGGCTTTGCGTGATTTCGCCACGGCAAAAGTGATTTTTGCGGATTTAAACTGTAATGATTCAGGAAGAACCAGGAGATGAGCCATATATGCTTGGAAAGATCCGAATGTCTATTTTCTAGGGAATTTATAGCTCATAAATATGATTTTTCTAGAGAAAGTTATGGCAGTTTTAGTAGACAAAGGTCAGGCTGTGCGGGATTTTAGCATGTGAAGAAGTTTTGAAGGGCATATGAAGGCTTAAATCCCACATCCCATATCGGATTGGAAACAAATTGCACTCATGGAGTTCCCTTATAAAAGGCCCACTTCACTTCAGCTGTGGGGATCATCTGAGATCAGATCTGGAGGGCTTTTGGGAGCAATCCTAAGGACTTTTGGACGGTAAGCTAAGGAATCTCCAAGGCTTTGCTACCAAGGGGGGATGCTTACGGCGAGATCAAATATTTCCCTTGAGATTCTTGTTGTCCATTTTATTTATGGGTAACTAAATTCTCAAGTGGGGCTAGGGATGAACTTGCATAGTTAATGGTATTTTTGTTCATTTTTAATTTATGTATGTGAGTTTCAATAACTAAAACTCTTTTGTTTTATCATTTGCAATTCATTGGTGATGTTTTCTTTTCCGAATAATCTTAGAATTTATTCTGTTTATGGATTCAGTCATGCTTTTTCTATTGAATGGTTTAGCTCTTTGATTATGTTGGGATTAAATATTTATCTATATTGATTTAGTTCTTTGCTGCAATATCACTTCCTGAGTATATTGTCATCGTTGGATTTTCTCTATAGTGATAATAACTGACGCATTTTAAAAGTGGTAAATGATTTTTCAAAGGGTTACATTTGGTTTAATCTTGGTTTATAAATCTATATCTTTCGATTGAGAATTTTGGAAATTGAGTTCCTAATTGAGTTATTTAAATGAATTAAGAGTAATTAATTTTGTGCAAGGGATTCCCGACGCTTTACTGTTTATCAAATTTGCTTTACTTTAATTTGCATTTAAAATTAATCTTTATTCTCTATTAATCATTCGATATTTCTCTTTAGTTTCTTTGTTCTTTCTACTATTCTTTTAATTTGTCTCCCTATGGAATCGACACCCCAAAGCTATGCTACAACTACCGTGTTAATCTTTGGGCGTAATCAGGCACCATCCTCTAAAATGATCTTATGCATACATGTAGCAGGACTAATACCCCTGATGTGATGAGGACATGACTAAAAAATGGGAGGTAGATCCTATTCAAGTTCCAATTGGTCAAGTTAAAAGGGCCCGAGCTAAACGGTTTATTCAAGTTCCAATTGGTCCAGTTATAAGGGCCCGAGCTAAACGGTTCAAGAAGACTCTCAATTGGATTATTCAACATATTTGGGCTAAGAACCATCTTTGGGGGCCCAAGGATAATGCTATACATGATCCACAAGGATGGGTTTCCATGATTCAAGGGAATTTTCACTTTGGAATTTCAGGAGGACCCAACGAACAGAATTAAGATGGTCATATCTTCTTGCCCACAACTCCAAATTGGCTGAAACTTGTTATGATGGAAAGATGACGTCTTGAACTTCAATTTAGACCTAAGAAAGTTTCAAAAAGGATATTGTTTGGGCTTGTTATGATGGGCCAAAATCCAGTAGGCTGTTGCATCCGAATCTACGTTGGGCTTGCACCTTTTCTTAATTGTTTCCTTCTAAATTTAATTGTTGCATTATAAGGCTTGCATGCCAAGTTAGATACTTTCCTTATTTGAATTTTAGGTTACCAAAATTCTATTTAGGTTTATTTCCTATTTCGTAGTTTCCTATTCCTACCAGAATTCTGTTTAGGTTTATTTCCTATTTTTTAGTTTTCCTTTTTCTATTTGGTTACGAATTCTCATGTATTTAAATAGCCATTGGCTTTTGGAATAACACAATTCAGATTTGATTCGTACTTTCGGAGAGAAATTTCTCTTTGGTTCTTTTAGAACTTCTGAACTTATCGGAGTTTCCGTGGCGTTCATCTTCGACTTATCAATCAATCATTCCATAATTGATTGTGGTGTCTTCATTATACCAAGGTTATTGCTTCGATATAAGCAATGGGTTGCGGTCTCAGTCTTCATTATACCAAGGTTCTTGCTTCAATATAAGCAACGGGTCACAGTCTCACATAAATCTACTTCTAGACGATCTTGGAGGTCTTCTTGATCCATAAATTTCTTAGTTCTTGGCGTGGATCATATCAGTTGGTATCAGAGCCTTCTAGTTACAGGTTTGCTTATCTTTTGTTTTGATTCATAAAAAAAAAAAAAAAAAAGTAGTGAAAAAAAAGAAATTGGAAAAAAAAAAGAAGAATAAATTTCCAGTTTAGAAAAAAAAAACGTGAAAAAAGAAAAAGAAAAGTGTGTAATATTTAGATTCAATCCTTTCAATCCTTATTTCTGAATTTCTTTGTGAGTTATTGGTGATTTTTTGCTGGAAACTTTGATACTTGTTCGGTTAGTTTGATAAGAACCTATAGAGGATTATTACGAGTGGAAAAAGGCAAGAGTGGTGAGCACATAAGAGGGGAAAAGCCAATATGATTTTTGTGTGAAAACACGAGTGAAATTGAGTGACTCATTCTTTTAGTGAAACACATGAGGGAGTGTGTGAGGTTTTCTTTTTTTTCTAACGTTATTTTTGCAGCAAACATGTCAGACGACAAGTACAAAAATAATTCCGGAGATACGTCGGGAGATAGTGATCCGAAGTTGCTCATGGAGGCTTTAATGGGTGAGATGAGAAGAGTATTGCGAACGGAGATGGAATAGGTTCATAAGCGGATTGATTGGGTAGAGAATACACGTGTGGGGTAGCAATAAAACGCTCCTAATGTGCGTAGGAGGGAGAGAGTTCAACCTAGGGGAGAGAGAGTTGAAGATGAAGAGTATTATGGGAATGGATTTGATGAAGAAGATGATCGGGAATCAGTTGTTAGCCATAGGAGATTTGGTGGTCGAGGTAGAGAAGCTAGGAATCGGGAAGACAATAACTTGGGTAGTATTAAGATGAAGATTCCATTGTTTCAAGGCAAAAACGATCCTGAAGCTTACCTTGGGTGGGAGAACAAGATAGAATTAGTGTTTGATTGTCACCTTATAATGCAACAATTAAATTTAGAAGGAAACAATTAAGAAAAGGTGCAAGCCCAACGTAGATTCGGATGCAACAGCCTACTGGATTTTGGCCCATCATAACAGCCCCAAACAATATCCTTTTTGAAACTTTCTTAGGTCTAAATTGAAGTTCAAGACGTCATCTTTCCATCCTAACAAGTTTCAGCCCATTTAGAGTTGTGGGCAAGAAGATATGACCATTTTAATTCTGTTCGTCGGGTTCTCCCAAAATTCCAAAGTGGAAATTCCCTTGAATCATGGAAACTCATCCTTGTGGATCATGTATAGCATTATCCTTGGGCCCCCAAAGATGGTTCTTAGCCCAAATATGTTAAATAAGCCAATTGAGAGTTTTCTTGAACCGTTTAGCTCGGGCCCTTATAACTGGACCAATTGGAACTTAAATAAACCGTTTAGCTCGGGCCCTTGTAACTTGACCAATTAAAACTTGAATAGGATCTGCCTCCCATTTGTTAGTCGTTTCTTAGTTCTTGGCATAGATCATATCATGATGTCACTTATACTCCATCCTATGGCTCTTCTAACTCTGTTAAGCTCCCTCATAACTCTCTCCTCTTGGGTTTGGGTCAAAGTGGATGAAATAATCATAGGATATGTGTCTCCCTCTCCCAGAAGTATGTACTTAAGGTGCGTAGGTAACTCTTTAAGTTCAAGCTTAGGTGGAGTAGTATCTTCCCTAGGTAGGGAACTTGCCAATTCTAAAGGTTTGCTTGAGTCTTCTTGCGGTGACACTGGCATTGCACTATCTAACATCTTATGATACCCTTTAGTCTCCTCTTCTACTATTTCCTTTACTCTCTTAGCTGTAAAAGAAACTTCAAGCTTGTCCTCTATTTCTCTCTACAAATAAGTGTTATAAACAAGTGAGTCCACACAATCAATAAAAGAACACTTATCGTTAGTAGAAATAGAAGGAGTGGTTAAAGAATCAAACACTTTAAATTGTACAGTCTCTCCCAAGACTGTCATCATTAACCTTCCATTATGGACATCAATAATAGTCTTGGTTGTGGCCATAAATGGTCTGCCAAGAAGAATTGTGTGCTCCTTGTCCTTAGATGGGTTTCCATCCATCTCCAATACCACGAAATCCACAGGCACAATCACTTTGTCTACCTACGCCAATATATCCTCAACTATTCCCTTAGGATATTTAACTGACTTGTTAGTTGAAGGGACATAGTTGTTGACTTAAGCTCCCCCAAACCTAGTTGTAAGTATATCGGATATGGCATGAGATTTATAACTGCTCCTAAGTCTAGCATTGCTTTGGCGACCTTCTTGTTTCCCATTGTGATGTTGATGATGAAACTTTCAGGATCTTTCAGCTTAGGTGGCACCGCACTAGCAACTTCTAACACTATCACTTTCTTGTTCTTCTCATATTTCCTCTTTTTGGTGTTAAGTTCTGATGAGAGTTATATAATGCATCTAAACAATACTTAATTTTTAGCATTTTAGGGTTGATCTCGGTCGTAATCGCACTTTTACATGTTAATAACTCTAAAGTGATATTCATAAATCATTGACTTAATTCGATGCATTTTCAGGTGCTTTGAGTACAAAAGAGATGATAAAGCGATCTATATTTAAAGTGCCAAAAGATCTTGGGTGTCGGTGCTCGTATTTGTCCAAGGTTTAGACATGTCCAAACATGATTCAAAGATGGTTAAAGTCTAAACTAAGGTTGGAGTAATACATTACAGTAAGTTAAAAGACTGCACACAAGTCTGTGCATCACTTTGGAGCAAGGAAAGGGTAGGCACACTAGTGTGTGCACTTCTGCAAACAAGCAGTTTCACTAAATCGCCAGAATTGCCTGTGCAGATCAATCATCTTTGCAGATTAAACTGTATTGATGCAGGAAGAACCAAGAGATGAACCATATATGCTTAGAAATATCCGGAAGTCAATTTTCTGGATAATTTTACGGTTCATAAAAACGATTTTTCTTAAGAAAGTTATGGCAGTTTTAGTGGACATAGGTTAGACCTCCAGAACAGCATCTGCCTAGCGCCTAGGTGTGGAGAATAGAGCACCACACCGCCCAGACTTCTCCAATCTTCAAGAGTGAGTGCCTGGGCGCCCAAAAATGAGCACCATGCCTTCCAGAACACTTCAATCTCAGACATAACCAGCGCCTAGGCGCAGGTAAGGCAGCACCTAGGCGCCCACTCGCCTCTTGACCTGATTAGGGCGAGAAAATGACATTATTCCAAGACCAAAATGCCTCCTCATGGGCTATAAATACACTTTTAAGAAGTGTGCAGCCGGGCAAGCAAGGAGGAGAGAAAAAAGAGAGGATCTAATGGATCCAAATCCAGCATTCTTCCATTTTATTTCTAAGTTTCTTGAGGGCTGGAAATCAAGGGGGAGAGCATTCATATTGTTCTTCCAACTTGAACTCCATGGCCAAATCAAGGGGAGAGCATCCATATTGTTCTTCCACCTTGAGTTTCATGGCCAACTAATCTTCATACAAGGGAAAGGGATGAATCTTTAGGGATTTATTGTTCCTTATTTCCTTTTCTTGATTCGGTTATACGAATTTATTGTTGAATATTGTTTGTGAATTATTCATTGATTAAGTAAGAAGGATTTGAGTTCATGTGATAGATGCACTTTTTATTCTTCTTCTTTTAGATTCTCTTAATCCGGTGATTGCATCCTTCTCCTCCATTGATGTTGTTTGGATGTGATTGATTCCTGTAGATTTATTTTACTGATTGTCCATTACTGCAATATTGTCATTGTGATATATTATCGTTTCTTGATAATCTTTAAGATCGGTCTTATGTGCTTGAACCAAAATCAATGAGTAATTTGTAGCAATTATATTAGAGTTATAAATGCACTAGATTGAATATATTCCGATTGCTTGTTTGGGATGTAAAACTTGCAATTGAGATAAAATCAATTGAATCAATAGTGGAAATAGGGAACGAACCTAAGGAGGATTCTCGGAACCTTGTTATTTCTTATTTATATTTCATTTACATTCACGCAATTTTTCTTACATTATCTCATTATCAAAACCCAAAAATCTTTCGTTTAACTTTTATCGTTCGTTTTAAGGTTTACAAATTTTCCTTTGTACTTAACTTGTTTACCTGTGGAATCGACACCCCAAAGTTGTACTACAACTACCGTGTTATACTTTGGGTGTAATCAAATTTTGGCGCCGTTGCCGGGGAAACACGCTTAAGTACAAGGAAACTTGTCAACTTTGAGTGTGACGGTAGAAGAATTGTAAATATTTTTCTTTTTAGTAGTTTGTAAATACGGTAATATTGTTCCTTTACCTTTGTTTTGATTTTCTAATTTTCTTTTATTACCTTGTTTTATTTATTTTATTTTCTTGTTTTATTTATTTTATTTTCCTGTTTTATTTATTTTATTTTCATGTTCTATTTATTTTATTTTTCTCTATAAATAAATTGGTGCATGTTTAGACCGAGAGATTCTCGAGGTAAATTCATTAGAGGACCCGAATTAGAGTTACTCTCTCCTTCCACGTTCGTTGGTGAAACCTCGCCTAGATCAAACCATAGTGCACCCCCACACGAAAATTTAGAGGATTTTGTTAATATGGTCGATAATCCTAATGAGAATGTTGCTAGAACACTTCAGGATTACCTCCACCCTACATGCACAGCCACACCATCATGCATCATGTTTCCAGCCAATACTCGCTAACTAGATTTTAAACCAGGGATGATACAATTACTCCCTACTTTTCATGACTTGGATAATGAAAACCCATATATGCACATTAAAGAGTTTGAGGAAGTAGTCGCGACTTTTCATAGTCACGATGAAACCAATGACATTGTTAGGCTTAAGTTCTTTCCTTTCACTTTGAAGGATAGAGGTAAGAGTTGGCTATACTCACTAAGACCACAATCCATTGGGTCGTGGACTGAGATGACTCGAATTTTCTTTAATAAATACTTTCCCCAACACAAGACCAATGCTTTAAAAAAACAAATCTCTACCTTTGCACAAAAGGATAACGAGACTATGTATCAGTCTTGGGAGAGATTTAAAGAGTTACTGAGTATGTGCCCTCACCATGGGTATGAGAATTGGCGTTTAGTGAGCTATTTCTATGAGGGTCTTACCTATAGAGAACGCCAATTTGTAGAGATGATGTGTAATGGTGAATTCTCGGAGAAAGATCCTGATGAGGCTATAGAGTACCTCAATGAGCTTGCTGAAAAAGCTCACACTTGGACTGGACCTAGTGCTACTGAGAGCACAAATAGATCACGACCTATAGAGAACCTAAATGGTGGTGGAATTTACCATCTTAGGGAAGAGGATAACCTTAAGGCCAAGGTCGAGATGCTCACTAGGGAACTAGAGGTATTAAAGACTAAAAGCTTAAAGCCAACACACGTGGTTAATCATGCAAAATCTTTTGAACCATGTTTTGTGTGTGGCGAGGTAGATCATCTCGCCTAAGAATGTCCCACATTTGCTGATATGAGAGTGATGTATAAGGAACAATGTAATGTCTTAGGCATGTACACAAAGCCTTCTACACCCTTCTCTAATATCTATAATCCGGGATGGCGAAATCACCCCAATTTTAGCTGGCAATCTGAAAACCAGCAGCTTGCACAACTCCCTGCACCACATCTTGAACCATATCATGCACCCGTGTCTTCTAGGAGTTCTTTAGAAGACATTTTACATGCTTTTATTGAAGCATAGGGGAAGACTAATCAAAGGCTTGAATCTTTAATTGTGCAGGTTGTTGAAGAACATAAAGAGATAAAGAGCCAAGTGTCCAAGCTGACGAGCTACTTGAGTGTGACTGAGCGAGGTAAGTTCCCTTCTTAAGCTCAGTCCACATCCTACAGTAAGCACCAAATGCAACAGAAGAAAGAGGAGGTAAATGCCATTGAGACACTTAGTGGTAAGTCATTACACATCCCTTAAAAGAGTCATCCCCTCAGGAAAATATTTTTATTTTTTATTTTGTTCTTGTTTTACTTTTCTTCTTTTTTTTCTTCCCTTAAAAGAGTCATCCCCTCAGGAAGCCAAGAATGGAATGGTTAAGTAATCCTTTTTCCTGTCATAGATAAGAGTGCTTGCTACCAGCCTTGCTGCCAATCTTAGTTACCGTGTTACATGCAAATGTAAGTCAAATCTTATATATATAGAGTTGTTCTTTTAAAATTACCAAAACATTAAAAATACCAAAGTCGTATATTTTTAGTGTTTTGGTAATTTTAAAAGAACAACTCTATATATATAAGATTTGACTTACATTTGCGTGTAACATGGTAACTAAGATTGGCAGCAAGGTTGGTAGCAAGCACTCTTATCTATGACAAGAAAAAGGATTACTTAACCATTCCATTCTTGGCTTCCAGAGGGGATGACTCTTTTAAGGGAAGAAAAAAAAGAAGAAAAGTAAAACAAGAACAAAATAAAAAATAAAAATATTTTCCTCCTCTTTTAAGGCAGCACCTAGGCGCCCACTCGCCTCTTGACCTGATTAGGGCGAGCAAATGACATTATTCCAAGACCAAAATGCCTCCTCATGGGCTATAAATATACCTTTAAGAAGTGTGCAGCCGGGCAAGCAAGGAGGAGAGAAAAAAGAGAGGATCTAAGGGATCCAAATCTAGCATTCTTCCATTTTATTTCTAAGTTTCTTGAGGGCTGGAAATCAAGGGAGAGAGCATTCATACTGTTCTTCCAACTTGAACTCCATGGCCAAATCAAGGGGAGAGCATCCATATTTTTCTTCCACCTTGAGTTTCATGGCCAACTAATCTTCATACAAGGGAAAGGGATGAATCCTTAGGGATTTATTGTTCCTTATTTCCTTTTCTTGATTCAGTTGTACGAATTTATTGTTGAATATTGTTTTTGAATTATTCATTGATTAAGTAAGAAGGATTTGAGTTCATGTGATAGATGCACTTTTTATTCTTCTTCTTTTAGATTCTCTTAATCCAGTGATTGCATCCTTCTCCTCCATTGATGTTGTTTGGATGTGATTGATTCCGGTAGATTTATTTTACTGATTGTCCATTACTGTGATATTGTCATTGTGATATATTGTTGTTTCTTGAAAATCTTTAAGATTTGTCTTGTGTGCTTGAACCGAAATCAATGAGTAATTTGTAGCAATTATATTAGAGTTTTAAATGCACTAGATAGAATATATTCCAATTGCTTGTTTGGGATGTGAAACTTACAATCGAGATAAAATCAATTGAATCAAGAGTGGAAATAGGGAACGAACCTAAGGAGGATTCCCAAAACCTTGTTATTTCTTATTTATATTTCATTTACATTCACGCAATTTTTCTTACATTATCTCATTATCAAAACACAAAATTATTTCGTTTAACTTTTATTGTTCGTTTTAAGGTTTACACATTTTCCTTTGTACTTAACTTGTTTCCCTGTGGAATCGACACCCCAAAGCTGTACTAAAATAACCGCGTTATACTCTGGGCGTAATCAAGTTCGTTAATGAATTTCGCATGTGATGGCACATTCTTGATAACATCCAAAAGAGGCAAATTAATATTCACTTTAGAAAGCATGTCAAAAATATCAGAAAATTGCTTATCCTATTTAACATTCTTCAGACGGCTTGGATAAGGAATAGGAGGCCTGTAAGGCTCAGTCGCCTTGTGCAGTGTCATGAAGGAAGATGGCTCATTCTCCTTGCTCTCCTCAGATGTTTGAGAAGATTGTGGATCTTCAGCTGGATTTCCTTTAGGAGTGTCATGCTTATTTTGCTTCATAATTGATTTTCCTGCATCACATGGCAAGTCATAATAAATTTTATCATTAGAATTGTTGTTAAGATTTTCACCACTTCGCAGCACTGCGATAGCCTTTGCTTGCTTAGGTTGGCTAGGCAACTTCCCTTTCTGATGTACTTGCAATTGTTCTGCAAGTTGCCTAACTTGTACTGCCATCCTCTTCATTGATGACTCTAAGGAATCCAACATTTGGCTGTGTCTCTCATGGTTCTCTTTGCTAACTTGAAAAAAGCACTCAAGTTCTCCTCCAAAGTTGGATTTCTAGGCTAATTGGGTGGTAAAACTTGGTTTTGATACTGAACCGGTCTTGAACTTTGAGCATATATTGAAGTGTTGTTAGTCTTCCAGGAGAAATTGGGATGATTTCTCCACCCAGGGTTATAGGTGTTAGAATATGGATCATTCCTCAGCCTAGGTTGGTAAGACTCCATTGCATTAACTTGTTCTTGTTCATTTCCTACATAAGATTCATAAGACAAAGAACAAGTGTTAGCACTGTGACCAAAAACCCCACAAACTCCACATGCCTCATTGTTGGGCGTGTTTGTGGTAGTGAGAAGTTTGACTTATTTGTTCAACTCTGCAAGTTGCATTGCCATATCGTTGTTGGAGCTCAATTCATTAACCCTAACTCTCCTTCCTCTTACACTTTTTTGTTGGGAATTAGCACCCAACATCTCATATAGCTCGCATGTCTCCTTAGCAGTCTTTTCTCCTATGGCTCCACCGGCAGCGTTATCAACCGTATATTGACATTGTTGTGTCAATCCGTCATAGAAGAATTGATTTTGTAGCTACAATGGGTAATGATGGTGAAGACACTGGATTAGAAGCATCTTGAACCTGTCCCATGCTTCATGGAAAGGTTCTCCCTCCTTTTGTGAGAACGTGGCAATCTTAATTCTCAACTCAGTGGTCTTCTGATGGGAGTAGAATTTGTTCATGAACTGATTGTAGACCGCTTCCAATGTAGTCAAAGAATTGGGTGGAAGAGTCATCAACCACACTTTTGCTCTATCTTTTAATGTGTAAGGGAAGCATCTCCTCCTGAGTTGATCCTCATTCAGCCCCTGTAGAGGAAAAGTCTGCACTGTTGCATAAAAATCCCTTATGAAGGTTAATGGGTCTTCATTTGGAATTCTGTAGAATGAAGGGAGCATGCTAAAGTGAATATTTTTATCTAATAATTCTGTGTAGCTTACTCCAATTGGATGCAAGGTGTGGAAGTGCCAATGATCGGCCTTGCATACTCCTTCATCATAATTTGTCTTTTAGCTCCTTCCATTCTTTCAGGCTCCTCTTTTTCTATTTCCTCAACCTTTTCTTCTTCTTTCGTAGGCTGTAACGTCTCCCTTAGCCTTTGGATGTTGTCTATTATTGGCACTAGATTTCTCCCTTGGGATCTTCTACTATACATGTACCTGAAGAAAACAAAAGAAAAATTAAGCTACCAAGAATCAAGAGAGCAAAAATCAAGAAACAAAGTAATGCCAATTTAAATCAAGAAAATCAAGAAGCAAATAAAGAAAATTTGACGAAATAAAAGAAATAAAATAAAAATAAAAATAAAAATAAAAACAGAGAAAATAACTAAAGAATTAAATGCCAGTTCCCCAGCAACAACGCCAAAAACTTGATGTGCAAATTTTAAATGCTCGCAAGTGCACGAATCACAAATAGTATTGCGATGAGTTTACTCTCGAGGTCGATCTCTCAAGGAATTGCAGTGGTTTAAATCCTAAATAGAAGTTGCTAGTGCGGTGCCACCTAAGCTGAATTTTAAATTCTCGCAAGTGCACGAATCACAAATAGTATTGCGATGAGTTTACTCTCGAGGTCGATCTCTCAAGGAATTGTAGTGGTTTAAATCCTAAATTACTTTCTTAAAATTACTAAAACAAACTCTGAAATTAAATCCTAAACACTCTAATTAAAAGATTGATGAAGAGAAAATTGAAATAAAAACAATCAAGTAAATTAAACAAAACGAATTATGAAGAGATGAGTATGATCAATGAGAACAATTGGGAGTTTAGCTTGCTATCCAATCATGAATTGGAACATTTGGTGAATATAAAGAATTAATCAACATCCAAGATTATTGGTATTTCTGCTAAGACTAGAGAATGTCATTGATCGTGCTTATTCTCAATTTATAACTAATTCATTAAATCCAATGGATCATGTTCATCAATTAATTAGTTAAATTAAGTATAAGGAAAAAATAACCACCTAAATCACAATTTGATTTGAATCTTGATTTAAATTCCTATTCAAGAAAGCTTAATTAGGTCTAGATGATTTGTGCTCAACCTAATCTCGAATATTAACCTTGACTATCAATAATAGATGTCCAATCCACAAGCAATAATCAAAGGTATGAAGGATATTGAATAAGAAATAATCTAGAAAATTTCATAAAACTAAATCCACCAAAATATCCAAAACAATCAAGGCAGGTAAGCCAAATTCCCAACAATGCGTTCAGCCACTCATGTTTAAATCCCAATCACATAATTCAAATACTAGGGTTACAACCATATTGAAGGAAAAAAGGAGCAAAGATAGAATTTCTTCCCAAATTACAAGATAAATCCTCAAAGTCTTGAAGCGATTGATCATTGTCTTCAATCTCTTGATAAACCGTCCTGATGAAAGAAACCGTCTCCTCTTTCAATCTCCCAAAACTCCTCTTGATAATATCTTTCCAAGAACTGTCGTCGTCTCTCCTTCTCTAAGTCTAAAATTCCTATATATAGCTGTATGAAGACGGCTTTATAGACAGAAAAGTTGCTCTAGGGTTTCTGTTCAGGTTGTGTGCTTTTGTTGCTATCCAGGTCGTGTGTTTACTGCTATCCAGGCCAAGTTTTTGCTGTCCAGAACTGGTCTGGTTGTGCTGCTATCTAGCCCGTGCAAATCCGGGAAAAAAAAAAACAGAATTTAATAACTCATTGACTTCTGCCATGCTGAAATCACGCAAAGCTTGACCTTTGCCTACTAAAACTGTCATAACTTCCTCTAGAAGAATCATATTTATGAGAAGTAAAATTCTCTAGAAAATAGACATCTAGATCTTTCAATAATATATGGCTCATCTCCTGGTTCTTCCTGAATCAATACAGTTTAATCCGTAAAATTTACTTCTGCCATGCTGAAATCAAGCATAGCCTGACCTTTGTATACCAAAACTGCCATAACGTTCTCTAGAAAAATCTTATTTATATTTTGAAAATCCCAGCACGACACATATATGCAGCAATAAAAATAATACTAACAAAATTTCTTTTATATCATTCTGATATTAATTTAAACATAATATAAAATGTAAAATAAATGAATATTTACAAATAAAAATTTTTATTTCATTTTTTTCTCACTTGTCTGAGGATATTGACACGTATGTGGCTTACAGAAAATAATATCGTCTGACACTCAACCCACTAGACTATTTGTCTTCCCTGCTACCTGAAATCATTGTACAATGAGGGATGAGCTTCACAAGCTCAGTGAATTAGATTTACTAAAAGTATTCAAATTTCATAAATAGCCCTTAAATATTTAATCATTTATCTATCATATAATTGGATAGTAGCATAAAGTCTAACATTTAAATAATTCCTATCATATCATATTTCTGTCTTTTTCTCACTGTAATTGTCTCTCTGTAAGACTCATTTATCTACAAATAAATGCATAATATCACCAATATTTCAATAAAAATATTAACATGTAAAACATATGCAATATATGAATTATTATTATGAGGGAACATCTTCCCACATGTCGACATGTTTTTATCTTAGACTGGCTGCCTTCCCGGTTCTTTTATTCTCATTTAAACCGGTTGCCTTCTCGATTTTTTTATTCTTATTTAGATCAGCTGTCTTCCCAGTTCTTTTATTCTCATTAGACCAACTGCCTTCCCTGTTCTTTCATTTTCATTTAGACCGGCTGCCTTTCTAATTCTTTTATTCTCATTCAGATGCATATGAAAACTGATATGAATATGCATACAAATAATAAAATAAAAACAAGCATGTATTCAAACATGTAAACTAGCTATCCTGATTATTCTCATATTATTATTATAAAAAAATCAACTAAATTCCTTTTATCATAAATCAAATCAATCATTCATCATAGCTTGTCAAGATCCACTAAATTTCATCTCCTCATAACTCGTATCAAAACATCAATCATAGTTCATCAAGAATTTCACTTATCACTTTTATTATCAAATCAACTTATTATGCCAAAAATATTATTTGTCACCTAATAATTCTCTACATGTCCAAAATTCATATCATACCTATCAATCAAATTTTTATCTACCACCAAAGCATAAGCTAATAATTTATTTAATACTATCACTAGATATTTCATTTTTATTTAGATTATTTAAAGTAAATCTAACTCATCACGTAGCAGTTAAAGCTACTTGTGGATCACCTCCTTGCCTTTCTGTTCCTCTCAACAATTTCCCCCGATTGCTGATCGTCAACACCTGACATAATATTTGTATTACATTTTTAATTTATTCTTCAATTCTTCATAAACCATACCTTTTGAAAATTCACACTTTGAAATCCAGGAAATTTCATGAATGCTAAAAATTCAAAAAATAAACGTTACTTATTACCTTCTGTTTTTCTGATAGCTTTTCGTGACTCTCTATAAAATTCCTCCGTAAACCCCTTCAAAAATTTTTCTCTTTCAGCCTTTCTTTGGGTCCCCAAGTGTTTAAAGAAATTGCGTAATGAAAAGAAAATAAAACGAATTCGGTCCGTAAAAATTAACAATTTCATATATATATATATATATATATATATGAAATCGTTAATTTTTTGAAAACTTTGGCAGCCAAAGGCAAAAGCCTTCTCTGCCATTAACTCCCCAAAGCCTTCCACGTCTTTGACATGCTGGAGAACATGCAAGCCTTCACATTGCACTTGGTAGCAGGTGCTGCCACGTGTCCCTTTTTTTTGCAATTTAAAAAAATTTAACTTTTGCATTTAAATATATATAATTTTAACTCTGTCATATTTATTAAAGTACTTCTTTACCCTTACTTTACAATTACGGGTATTACACTGGCCTAGCTTAAACATGTCAACATGTGGGAGGACATTCCTAGATGATAATACGAAATGATATGATGAGAAAGAAAGAAAGATAATTTAAATTTATGCATTATATTTGTTTTAAATATTTATTATTAATGGTTGAGATGCTAAAGTATCAATTTTAATTATGAAATGATTGATAGATAGATAAGTCTCATAATGAGACAATTTTGATGATAAACAAATAGAAAGGATGATACAATAAAGAATTATATGATTGATTGTTGTATGATGTGAACCTTATGATGATATTAAATTGGAAATACTAAATTGATAAAATATATGAGATATATGTATTGAAAGATGATAGCTTGATAATTATTTATTAAGAGATTGAAAAATGATTGAATTAGTATGTGAGAAGAGATAGATGATTAAGTATGCTCATTTAACAATGATTGAATATAACTAGAAGTATACAAGTCGAGTACTTCTAATAAATTTAATTCACTAAGCTTGTGAAACTCATTCCTCATTGTTAAATAATTTCAGATAGCAAGCAGGACAGATAAATTTGTGAGCTGAGATTCAAATTGAGTTATTATGTGTAAGTCTCGTGGTCCACATCCTCAGACTAATGGGAGAATAAGAAGAAAAAAAATTATAGATATTCATGCATCTTTAGTATGTTGTATTTATTGGTTTTGATAGGATATTAATAATTTAACTCCCCTGTTGAGGGTTGATGTACATATATTTTTCAGTCGATATATTTTTTAATATTGTTGCACATATGTGTCGTGCTGGGATTTCAAAACATGATGACACCATCTCAGAGTTGGCGGAGTTGGCCAACCCGGGATGGGTCGTTATAGTGGGGTGAGAAGGTACATATGCTTTTTCTTTTGAAGTGCTTTCAACACTTGGATGAATCTTTAAAGATTAATCACACATTAATGGTGGTCGGTTAGTGACATTTTCTAGTAAGTCACTTCTAGAGAAAATTGTGAAATTAGAAAATTGATATTTAATTTGAATATAAATACGTGAAAATTAAAAGAAAACTATTTAAGTTAATAAATCAATATGCATGATAAAAACGAACTAATGAAGAAACAAAAAATAAAAGGACATGAAAATGAGACATTGTTCTCTTCATTTGTTTTTAAGTATATCACTCACCAAATTGAGTTCATCTCCAATTATATAAATCTCTTCATTTATATGTTCTTGCATCGCAAACAATAACAAAAATGCATGATCATCATCTATCTATCTTTCGTTCTTTCTTTTAAATCATATCATCATTATTTCATTATTACTCCATGCAATCAACGTATGAGAATCACTCCATACTAACATCGTATGGGAAATACAAAATATTTTGTATATGGGAATGTCCTCCCACATGTCGACAAACTTTATCTAGACTAATTACCCTCCTTGTCTTCCCTCTATGTATTTGAACAATGACATGCAAGCAAACATATATCAAAGCATACAATTCGACTATCTCTTTCTTAAAATCATTATTTTTGTCTCTTCATATAATCATATTTACTTATGAATAACAACTGTCAAGAATTTTCATTTCTCTTGCAAACATATACTCTATCAATTTTTATTAGTCTATCATTTCAAAGATATAAGTCCTCATATAATAAATTTCCAACAAATATTTTATTCATTTTCCTTACTTAATCAATCAATAAGATATCATGTATTATACGTCATCAAATCAACATACTCATAATATAATTAAATAATTAATTGAATTATCATCAATTCATATTTCATGTTGGTGTCATTTACCAAAAGTAAATCTAACTCACCTAGTAGCACTTAAAGCTACTCTGGAACAACCTCATTTCCCTTTCTGCTTCTCTTAGCAACTCCATCCAATTATTGATCACCAACACCTAACCATAATATATTCATTAATTTTTTTTTATCTCATTCTTCAATTCTTCTAAATTTTATACTTTTAAATTTCTACTTCCAATTTCGAGTAATTTCATGTATGCATAAATCATCTGTCTTTAAAATTTAATACTGCTATCAGAAGTTCTTTTCATTCTGTTTAAATCCAAATTCAAAACTTCTTTTGAAGAAATGTAAAGGAACAATCTATAAAAACACAATCTTTCAAAATAAAATTAATAATATTACCTTTCTCAAAACTTTCTTCAAATTTGTTGAAATTTCTTCCATAAACTTCAATAATTTCAATATTTCAATTATCAATTTTTCAGTTTCAAAGTGTTTATCAATCTTTTCCTAGAGAGAGAAACGGATTTCTTAAATTGATTTCAACTTCAAAACATTCTTTATATAAACTTCGGTCTAACTGGTGGGCTACCCAATCGACCAATTCAACCCCTTTTAAAATATTTACAAAAATTCCCTTAAACCCATCAATCGATTGACCAAACCAGACGGTCAGCTCCCCAGCTGTGTAGTCCCCTATCGGTTGGCTGGCTGTCTGGTTTGCCTACCGGTCAACCGCCATTCAATAAAAAATTACCATTCTGTAATTACCTTCAAAAAAATAATTTTTTAACCCTTATTCTTCCTTAATTTTTTTTAAAATATTATTCTTGAATTAAAGTCATATTTTCCTTCAAACTTCTTTCATATATAATTTTTATTTCATAAACTATCACTATTTTTCTTCTTCAAAAATTTCTAACTCTTTCAAATAAATTATAAAATTTCCACTTTCAAAAATTATTTCAAATTCAACCATCAATCTTTCATGTATGCATATTTAATTCAATATAAAAACATCAAATTACTACTTTACCCCTATTTTAAAACCATTGGTATAACACTTTTAGTTTGCATAAGGTATGCCCAAGTAGCACGGGAGTGATCATCAACAATGGTAAAAAAATTCGTGCACTATAAACAAAAAAAAAGTGTGATATGGACCCCAAACATCAAAAAAGAGTAAATCAAAACAATAGGTAGTAGATATGTTACAAAGAGGGATTGACAATCAACAATGTTTCAATAAAATGGCAAATTGTGCGAGAGGATTTATAGCAAAAGGTTACTTTAGAGTCCAAATTACATAATAAAGATCACCATTTTTTTATCCACTCCAATTTTCTGGCCTGAATGTAGGTTAAGAATAATTGAGTTACAAATTATTTCAAGAGCTTAAGCTGATGGAAAAAAAAGGGTCCAACTATTTTGTTATAGTTTAACATGCCTCATGATGTGCAAGACGACTGAGGAAGTTAAAGCTTTTGTGCATGAAACCAAGTGTAAGAAAATTCAATATTTGAAAGGGCAAAGAATTGGGCAAAATATTAAATAAGAGAGAGCATCTCTAATAGTTAAAATCATGACCTGAAGTTCTGATGCCATGTTAAGATGAAGAAGTGTGTGAAAATTGTATTGTATTCATTCAATTGAGAATAAGGAAATATATATAGTTTACATGCATGATCTGTGGGATTAACATAATCCCATGATTACATATACTGTAATTGTATCAATCATCTCTTGTTGATCTAGTTTACCAACTAATAATGTTTGAGTGCTCTCTCTTTTTGACTTATTACAAGAGCAAAAGATGAGATTCATAGGTAAAATAGGCAATTATGGCTAATTTCATGGGGAAATTTGTATCCATAAGTTGATGGTTTATTTTAATACTTTATTAACATTGTTTAAAGTCATTCTTTGATAGTAAATATGTGAGAATGTATGTATGCTTTGTCTCTTTTGAAGTGCTTTCAACACTTGGATGAATCTTTAAATATTACTTACACATTAATGGTGGTCGGTTAGGGACATTTTCTCTTAGATCACTTCAGAGAAAATTGATACTTTGTTAGAATATAAATCACCTGAAAATTAAAAGAAAACTATTTAAGTTAATTAAATCAATAAGCATGATAAAAACGAACTAATGAAGAAACAAAAAAACCAAAGGAAATGAAGAGGAAACATTGATCTCTCCATTTGTTTTTAAATATATTGTTGACTGACCTGAGTTCATCTCCAGCTATATTTAAAAAAAAAAATTGAAATTACATATAAAATTATAAGTGTTGAACTAAGCTCTAGTCGAAAATGATTTACGAGAAAACGCAATAAAAATGTTTTTCCATTAATAATTTTATTGTAAATCACAAATTGGTATAATCTACCATTATAAGGTAATCCAATCGACACTATTTCTATACAGGATCCTAAAATCATAAAATCATCACTCCTACTATT